>CM027848.1:32768104-33368104 GCA_016097595.1 Eucalyptus pumila | reverse complement strand
CGATTTGAATTGACTCAAGAAGGAATTGAATTCAAATTGGGGGAAAATTCAATTAGAATTTGTAGCTCCCCCATGGACACCACTTTTGGACCATTTCAAGAGCTTCCCAGACAAGCTTGGTGGTTGGAAATTTCTGAGAAAACCAGCTAGATGTGGTGGACCAAGGTCAAAGGGACAATGAGATGAGAGAGGACCAAAGTCGCCTCCTCCAAGTTGGTTTTGTCCCCCTCTTCTTCCTCCCATTCATCGACACTCCCCTCCATTTTAGCCGAGTGAAACTTCCAGCAAACTAGAAAATCGAGCAGCTCAGTCCCACCCCTATCGAGTAGCCCCGTCCGACCGCCTAGAGCCATTGCGTCGCCGTCGCTGCCCGTCGCACGCTCAGCTGCAAGCCCGTGCGTCACTGCCGTCCTTGGCCTTCCCCCGAGCTGTTTGGACCCTACTCGCCATCATCGAAGTCACCTGGAAGCTCGCCAAGCTCCACCAAGCCCATTGCAACCCATTCGCCAGCTGCTATCGCCGTTTACGCCTCAGCCAACCACTAGAGTAGGTTCTGCAGCCACTGAATAGAGACCAAAGCTGTGGGTATTTCTAGCACTGTTTGGCCAGTTTTTGTGGCCTTCTAGACCTTGAAAGGCACACCCGCTTTGGAGTTTGCCGATCCCTCTTTCTTGGTTGTTGTGGACTGAGCGGATCGTTAATCAAGTGAATTTAACTCACTAATCCTCGCTTAGTAAGTTAATGACGCTTAAGGGTTGATTAGTTTAAGTTAAGTATGGTTTAGGTGGATAGTTAGAATATATTAGCAATTTAATCGTTCAATATTGCATGTTAGGTGGTTAGAGTAGTGTAATTAGAGCTTAGGTAATCTATAATATTTATCTAGAGTGGTTCAGAATTTTTGCAGGCCCGTCTTGACTTTTAATTAGGCTTTCCCGGCCTAAGTGGTATTTATTGGCAATTATTTATTAATTTTCATAATTATTATATTTTTCGAAAATTAGACTGAGATAGCTGGTAACCGGAATTTTATGCTAATTGCATTGATGTGATTTGCTTAATTAATCGAGTACTATTTTATGCACATTGAGTGTAATTTGTGATTTTGAGTATTTATCCCAAAATTTATTAATTTCAATATTTAATTAGAAAGTTACTTGGTGTAGGTTTACAGCGCCAAAAATGTGTTTGTGAACTACTGAAATAGTGGGATTTTATAAAATAAATATATTATATTTTTGGCTTAGATCAACTGTGTACCCACACACGATTATTTTTATTGGGTATTTTTAACATGAAGAAAATACGCCAAGACATCATTGTAATTGAGGAATTCAAGTGGGAAGCTCAATGTCCTTGGCCATGGGTGAATAATCGTGTGGTGGTTTATAGTCGTGGTAAAATGACTATTGAAGGATGAGGTGACGTATGTTGTGCGTGACGATATGGGATGGGTCAAGAAAAAAGCCGAAGTAGGCTGTGCCTATAGGGTCGTGATTAAATGCAGAAGCAGGTTGTGCCTATAGGAATATGATTAAGGCCAAAGTAGGTTGTGCCTATAGGGCCGTGATTTATTGCCTAACTTGGAGCAGGTTATGCCCATTAGGCCGTGATTCACCGCTGAACATTTAGTAGGCCGTGCCCATGGGGTCGTGATGAATAGTTGGAACAAGTGATTGATTGAGATATAATACGATGCGTTCCAATTGTTGAGTGATGATTGCATGTATATAAAATATGAATTATACTGAATTACAAGAAGGAACTGGGGCAAAGGTAAGTCCTTTGACTTCTGCTTGTGCTTAGGCAGCCTTTGAGGCGTATTTTCTTTCTAGTCAAGTCTTAGGGGAGCGAACTTGCTGAGATGCCATCTCATCCCATTGTGGGATAACATTTTCAGGTCCTTAGATGACAGCTCCTCTCGAGCACTTTGGTCAACCGAAGAAGGTTACAATGCAGGTAGTCTATATTCTGATTCATGGGCACCCAAGAGGTTTGGTCTATGAGCCCGTGAAGTCCGTGGTTTGTGTTGATGAGGCCCTACCCCATAAGGTACCTTATCAATATAGATCGTGGTACCGTCGTGAGCGGCATGGATAGAGAGAGGGTCCCATATCAGAATCTAAGGTACTTATGTACGTGCTAAAGGTTGCTTTTGAGAAAGGCACAGTAGATCCTTCTAGTGATTCGGAGGTAGACCTGGATCTTGTAGATCTAGGAACTCCAGTGTATTTAACTGAAGGCTCCAATGAAAATGATGAGGTGGAGTAAGAGGATCTATAGTTTTATGAACCCCCTTGTTTTGCAGACCTTGTTTGATATGTATATATTATGGTGTGGTTTGCTTTTGAAAGAGATTTATGGCCTTACTTTCCTATCCCATCTTGTTGTTATTTAGGGATTATTTATTTGCTTCTGCATGCACATTAAACTGAAAGGGTTGGCGACATGTCCTGGGATATCGCTATTTAATCGACCATGGAGGGATGGGCACGCACTTGAAGGATCAGTCATGACAGCCGCCACACATCCACCGAAGCAACCAGAGCCGTGCTCGCGCACCCACGAGCCCGCTGGTTGCCCGCACGCCGTCTGCCGTCTAGCGCCTGTGCACCACCCTCTGTCGCACCCTAGTCGCCGTCTCTAACCGTCGAGCCGTCCCGAGCCACCATGCAAGGCGCTGAAAGTCCCGTCATCGACTGCTTGGACCACCCGTCGCCCACTTGGTTGTTTCTGCGCCCAACCACCGCTTGACTAACCCTCCTTTGGCCTTGGACAAAAGATGAAGCCAGCAAGGGCTTTGTGGCTTCAAGGCTTGTTTTTAGGCCTGTCCCATCCCCGCTTGGTGTCGCCACAAGGTGGTTCATCTCCCGTCTCCATGTCGCCGTCACCGTAGACTCACCGGCTTGCTAATCTGGTGAGTTTACTTGCTAAACTCTACTTAAGGAGTTAATGATGCTTAGAGGATGATTAGTTTAAGCTAATTAAGGTTTATGTGGTTAGTTAGAATAATTAATAATTTAATTATCCGTTTGTGCATGTTAGGTGGTTAGAACGAATAGATTAGGGACTAAAGTAGTCGTACTATTTATCTAGATTGGTTCAAAAACTTTCAAGGCTTGTCTAGGTGGTTAGATTAGCATTTCCGGCCTAAGTGAGCATTTTTAGTATTTAATTTGCATTATTTAATTAATTTTGGTAATTATTAATTAATTAATATTTTTTGGAAATTATACTTGGATAACCAGTGACTGGAATTTCATACTGATTGTAATGGTATGCTTGGTTTATTTAATTGAGTGTTAAATTGTGCAAATCGAGTGGTGATTGAAATTTTGAGTATTTAATTCAAAATCTGAAAATGTTGGTAATTTAATTAGAAAGTCCCGCGTGTCGGGTCTTAATACCGAAAATGGTTTTATATACTATATAAAATAGTGGGATTTTAAATTAGAAGATATCACTTTTTCATGGTCGATTTGATCGTATACCCACACACGATTATTTTCATCGGGTGTTTTTAATACAAAAAAAATAGGCCAGGTGTATTATCTTAATTGAGACATTTGAGTGCAATGTACGATGTCCTTAGCCATAATTGAGTGATCGTGTGTTGGTTAAAAGAACCCGTCCCGAGCTATTAAGTTGACGTTACCCCTATATGGGACGCCCCTGGACAATGGAAGCTAGTTGCAGTAGATTTGGACCTATGCTCCTTTAGGAAAGCCGTCTAGGAAAGACGTAGCCATGTTCAATGGGGTTAGACAACACCTGGCCATGCCAGAAGACCGTCGAATAGCAAGTAAACCATGCTAGAAGCCGAGGTCAAAACTATGAACTCATAATTAATTGAGTTGAACGCGCCAGATTATGAGACAAAATTGTGTGGCACAGTATGGGACCCCTGTACTTGGTTGAAATTGAGTGTGGCCTTCCGGTTGATGAGCTTATTTGCTGCTCATGTTTTTTTGGTTGTCCGTGATATGAATTGTGCTGACCTACAAGGAGGATCTGAGACGAGGTAAGTCTTTATGGTTGTGTGGTTGTGTGGTTGGAACGCCTCTAAGCGTGTTACCCTCCTAATTGGGGTTTAGAGCGTGAACTCATTGAGATTTATATCTCATCCAGTCGTGGGCTCAATTCTTTTCAGGACTGTATGATGAATGATCTAGAGTCGAGCTGAGGGGGTTTGAGGTGTAGATCAGATAGGACAACTTCTTTTGAGAGCTAGTCTTTTGTAGGCTTTTGGTTGTTGGTTTCGGTATATGATTCAGTGTGCATATAAAAGCATGTTTTGTTTGTGAATATGTTCTTGCTTTTCTATCCCAAGCTTTTTACTGTCAAGGGATTTGTTATTCACTTCTGCATGTGCATTAAAATGAATGGGCCTGTGACACGTCTTAGAACGTTGTAATTTTATCGACCACTGAGGGATGGGCTCACGCTCGAGGTTCAGGGTGTGACAATCATGACCCTAATATGAGCCTTGGAAGGCAAATTAGCCAATTCACAAATGCTAGATGACTCATTAGTACAAATGAACCAATGAGAAGAATTCCTTTTGTTCTTAATCATTCCCCTAGAACCTTAGGGCGCCACACTGTAAAACTAGCCAGGCCACTGCAAGAAAGCTCATTGGACCACTTGTTAGGGCCATTAATTGAAGCTTGGTCTATAAATAGGGAACCACCCCCATCCATTCTCTCCGACCTTTAGCTCACTTCTCCTCCTCCTCCTTTCTCACATGCCTTTTCCTTCCTCTTGTCCTTGTATCCTCAAACCACCAAGCTATCGCTAGGTTGGTTCTCAATTTTGCGGAGGTAAGTAAGGTTCCTTTTTCTCCCCTTAGAAGGTAGATTTCGTTGTTGAGGCTAGCTAAGTGCTCACCCATCAAATCGTGGGTGGTGTGTGATGTCTTTTATTTGGTTTTACTCGCAATTATGTTTGATCGTATGCTTGTGTCATGTACGTTTGGAAATAAAGCCAAGGTTCACTTGGATTGAGTTCATCACAAGGCAATGCCATCCAAATCATAAGGCCTTGAATCGGCATAATTAGTGTAGTGCAAGAACTCATGGCATGCAAATGAATGAGCACGCCTTTGAGCTATGCATGTGTTGACTAAGAGAGAAAATAATAACCAACTTGTGCAATACATTTTATGTGTGCATTTAAAGAGGAAAAAGCGTTTGTTGTCACATAGCATTGGTGACGATGCCTCGTTCATTAAACGGGATGCCTTGATTGAGCCAAGAAGCCCTCGAAAATATGGGATGCCTGGCTTGATGGTCAGATGCCCTAGTTGAGTTAGGAAGCTCTTGAAAGTGTGGGATGCCTGGCTTGATGGCCAAATGCCCTGGTTGAGCCAAGAAGTCCCTGAAAGCATGGGATGCCTGGCTTGAGGTCGGATGCCCAACCTACCGTTGGAAGCTCTTGAAAGTATGGGAAGAACCATTTATACGGTTAATGAACTTATTGAATATGTTACTATGTGATGTTGATAAGCTTGTTTGGTGAAATAACTTATTTGGTAGGTTGAAAATGGATCACATATAGATAGTTGAGAGGTGGCAATGAACTTGCGATTGATCTACCATTGACATTGTTTGCGAGTGTTGTATTTGTTAGGCTTTAACGATGAGATGCTTTCCTAGTAGAGAACTAGGAATTTTACTTACTGAGTTTCCCTAAAACTCACCCTTCATCTTTCAGTTTTGTAGGCATGGAAGTCTCACTTTAGTTTTGGGAGCTGTAATGATGCTAAAGGAGATAGGATTTCCCTTGGCCTATGTGAAATCTTGTATTATGATGTAAAAAGAAAAGAGGGCCCGTAGAGAAAGGGCTTGTAAAAGTCTTATTATAATATTAATTAGTGTGTTCTGTGTGATGTATGTCCCGGTTTTCCAGCTATTGTTTATTTGGGTAGTTGTTTATTCAAGTTTTCACAGTGCATGATAACAAGATAAAAAGAATCGGGATGGGGATGAGCTTAGGATGTCACAAAAATAACTCTTGTCACTTGCGACCTTGGAGATGGAGTCAGGGTCGTTATAATTTTTAAAGAAGGTATTATTGGAAAGAAAATGGAAAATTTTGAGTAGTCATGTTTGGATGCCGTGTTTTATGTGTTAATGGGGCAATGTGGTTTTAAAATGAAAGTGTGCAAAATTTGGCAGGTTAATTTAAGTGTGACCACATATGATTTTTTTACTGCAATTTTAATTGTAGAAACTGCCGAGGTTTGTTGTTTGAGCGTGAACTCTCTGTTGCATTGGGATAATTGATGACAAATAAAAATGGCTAGAGTGTTAGTGTGTTTGAGTGGTCATTTAATTGAACCCATCACCCAACGAGAGTTTAGGGACGATGCCTAATTTTTATCAGATGCCTGGCGAGGATCCAAATGTTAAGTTATAGTTAAGGCAAGATCAATGCTCCTTAAGGAATTTCATCTAGGTGGAGATTCTAGATGATGCCATGCCCAATGGAGTGGGACGATGCCTGATCATGCCAAAAGACTGTCAATTCTTGTGTTGGCCATGGCCCAAGGGGTCGTAATAATTAGAACATGTGTGGATGCAATGTGCATTGATATTATGGAATATGTTCAAATTGTTTGTTATACTTGATGCATTGACATTGACGAATGTGAATTGTAATATGCGAAGTAAGATTATATATCGTTGCATGTTTAGATTGCCTCCAAGATGAATTCACATCCTAATCGAGGTTTAGAACATTGACTCGTTGAGATTTTATCTCACCCATTTTTGTTAAATATTTTCAAGCACATAGCATGGAACGTTGTCATGTTCGTTTTGGGGTCCCTTAGGGACGAGGATAAGATCATGACCTTGTATCATGTTCCAGGGACCGATTGTGTGCATAAGCTAATGGTTACTACAATATGGGTCGATGAGGGGTTGGCCACCTGGGTGCCCCATAACTTTAAGGCTTGGTTTATTCCAAAGGGAGATGATCATTTTGGCCCAGCCCGTGGTTTTAATGGACTACCTAGCAGAGGTATAGGAGTGCAGGTATGGGACCCCATGGACATTGACACCCTGGATGGTGCCATTGAAGATCCGGAGTCTAACTCAGATGCGAACAACTACCCCTCCGACTATGATCCCGAGTCTCCTCTCGGATACTAGTGTTGGCCATCACCCTAGAGGAACTTAAGTTAACCTTGACCTTTCTAACCATTTTTGCCTAATGATTGCTTAGGAAGTTGTCTTTGGAATAGGCTTGTAAATACTAAACTTCCCAAGGTTAACGAGTTAATAAATAAAAGCAACACTTTTGGAAACGTTTGTTGTGATGTTTTTACTATCCCTATGTTTACTTTTCTCAACATCAGAAAAATAATGACACGTCGCAGATTGACGAATTTGTTAATGGATTTCGTCATCAACACCAATGTTGGACCTTGTCATACCACCATCATCATTGGCACTACTTTGGACCGCACCGATGTACGTACATATTTCTTTCGATAACTTGACTCAATTAGACCACTTAAGTGTATATAGAATAAGAGAGGAATTTGGATTTTTTTTAATCAATTGATTTTAGAGGACCGAAAGAAATGAAATTCGGGCATGCCCGTGTGGAGAGGAGGATGCCATCCACGTCCAAGCCGCCTCATCTCTCCCCAATTCGGACATCATTGGGTCAACTAATTTAAGAAGTGTTGACTGAAGCAAGGACAGAGGAGGCCACGTTGCTTCATGTGGAGCAACCAGCGAAGGCCAAGAAAACCCAGCTGGAGACACGCCTCCTCCACCTGTCCTCCATGCATGCAGCCACCAAAAGAAGCCCCATGCAGCTGACTAAATTGTCAACAAAGTGAGGAACAAAAGGGCGGATTAGTCGAGAGAGTGAGGGAGAGCTTCGTACGAAACTAGTGAGAGGGAGAGAGAGAGATCAACGAGCGGGTGAGTGCAGTGAGTGAGTGAGAGAGTTTGCGAGCGTGCAGCGAGCAAGAGTGAGGGGGGAAGAAGGAGACCGCCCTTTGTCTGTATGGGTGCGCTGCCACCATCGACGCCGCTCGTCTTCGCCGCCATTAAGCCGCGCCCGAGACCCACGAGCCCTCTGTTTTGCTTGCTGATCAAGCATAGGACTTAACGCAACATTAATCTTTGTCTTTGCATGCTGTAATTATCTGGTGAAATGCTGGTAGATATGAGAAAATGTAGAATTGGGAAGTGCATGTTGGGTTTTTGGATGATTGACATGAAGATTGAGTGCTGTTCCGTGGAGGATTAAATGTATTGTTGTTGTGTTGTGTTGGATTGAGCTTAATGAGTGTTAGGTTGAAGTTAGAAGTCATTGCATGTTGCTTTTGAGTCTTGTATGTCTCAAAAATTGAGTGTAAGATGGCTGTGTTGGTCGAGCAAGGTGTAATGGTGGTTGTCGAGTGAATTAGAGTAAGAGTATTTACCTTGAACCAGTAAGCTATACTGTAGAAGACAGCATGACCTTTGATGATTCCACGATTTTTCTGTAATTTTATAGATATAATTGGACTTTGTGTTCTTGATAAAAGTTTTAGATAACATCTTGAGGAGTAACATAATAAAATTTGAGAATAAATGGACGAGTTTTGGTTGATGAAACGATTTTCTTTGTAAATGTTAAATCTGGAAGCTATTACAGAGTGTTAGTAAGGAATATCACTGCTCTTGATGTACAATGAATATGACTTAGTGTTCTGCATGAAACATTTTCCTTTAGGTCTTGTTTATAACATATCCAAGTTTCAGAATTTTCTGAGTTCATTTATGGGTTATTCCGAAATTTTCATTAAAACTGCACATTTTTGTTTTTAAGCTGTTTTACTCCGACTTTGCTCAACTGATTTCAAAAGTGAATGCATCTTGGGTTGTTATGTAACATGCTGATATTGGCATTCAGCATATCATACAATGTGGAGAGTTGATGAGATTCAAGAGACATTTGGTCATTGCATTGAAAAGTGTATTCGGAAATTAAGATGCAAATTGTTCCCGTTGGACCCTCGGGTCAAGGATGCCCTGGGAGTCGGGATGCCCAAAGGTTCTAATGAGTCGATGCCCTTTGGATGCTTGGTTGTATTATGAATACATGCCCAGAGGTTTTTCCCCGGGAGTGTCGGGATGCCCGGTGGTATATCCCTACGTAATTTTAGGGGATGCCTGGTGGTATGTCAGTACGTAATTCCGGAAAGCAAGGGTAACCATTTTCATGGTGAGCCCCGACAATTCCTCGTGATGCCAGGTGAGATGCGAGATGGCCGGAGGTGTGTGCCGGATGCCCAGAGGTGTGTGCCGAAAGCCTCGTGATGCCAGGTGGGATGCAAGATGCCTAGAGGTGTATGTCAGATGCTCGGAGGTGTGTGTCGGAGGACTTCGCGATGCCAGGATTGTGTGTGAATGCCCAGAAGGACGCAAACATTGGTCCTTTGGGGGGGGTGAAACCTTTTAAATGTTAAAATTGATGGTTCCACTAAGTGTGCATGTGGTCTGGTTATAGGACTAAATTGTATAGCATGGAATGGGACGTGTCATTACAGTTTGGCCCTATGATTGGGACTTATGTGATTGGACATGATGCATCTTATTGGTTGGAAATGCATTGGTCATTGCATTGAAGAGTTATATGGTTTGGATGCATACTCATTCATTGATTGCCTATCTTGTCTAATCTTGCATGAATCTAGATATTGATGGTACTACGTGATATGGCTTAATGAATCTTTTACTGTTGAGTGGTTGTACTCACCCCTTTTGGAGACTAACATTTCAGACTAGATAAGATGCCTTTGCTATCACCGCTACCAGCAAATAGACAGAATGGTTAGATATGACCGCGAGGAGGAGGACTGCAAAGGAATGAACTTTTGGATGCCGACACTGATCGATGGACTTTAAGTATACAACTGTTGGAAAAGATGTCGGTCATCTTTTGAAGTATAGCCGAGTATAGAAGACTACGACATTTTGATGTACTGATGAATAATGTCCATCTGGTTTAAATAAATAAAAGTGTTCGGCTTTTACCTATAATTGTTTAGTTGGTGTGCATCGTTTTCTGAATTTAGGAAAGGGAGTTGTTGGATACGCTTCCGCCATATAAATTGCACAAGGACCGATCTAAAGGATATAAACCCCCAGGATTGATAGACCTTTAGGTCAAGTAAGAGAAAGGTAAGCAAATTGTGGCGACCCCATCGGATCGGGGGCCGTTCGAGGGTGCCACATTAGGGGACCAAAATCGATTCTTCAATTCTTGCGAACAGACAATTATTTTTCACTCATTTTCTTAAAATAAGTCCAAATCTGAAATCAATTTTGAGAGATTCACATAAGAACTTATCAACTTGAAGGATTTTATTCTACCAAACATGAGAAAATCAAGCAATTAAGTTTTAATTGGCAAAATTCAGGTTGACCTAGTCAAGGTTATGGTTTAATTTCATAAATCTAGATCCAATTTTAATATTAGGCCTAGATTCAATTTTGACATAAGCTCGAGCACTTCAATTCAAAGCCAATTTGAATGCGATAAGTGATCTTACATATTGGTGGTTATTTAGATAGGGCCACTGTAACTTTAATTGAACTCAATTTTAGTCAATCTACAATTTTACCCGTGCAAATATGATCATTTTTAGCCCTTTAGACTTGATTCAAAGCACCAATGGTTTTGACCCATTATATTTTATGATAATTATTCAATTAAGTCAATAAAAGACCCATATATTGCATTCATGACGTTTATTTTGCTTAATTGAATCACAATCTGGCAATTTCTTCTCAAATAGGATAGGTTTTATTTTCAATTTGGTCCTTTAAGGAGCAAATTGCATAACTTTTGAACCCACAAGGGTCTCAAGTGGGCGAGCTAGCCAAAATCGAACCAAACCAATCAAGAATTGGCCAAACCAGAGCAAACCGGTTTGATCGGCCGGTGATGGAGTTGGTTGGTTTGATCGTTTGCTGGTCGGTTCTAGGATCCTCTTGATGTCAATTTCACTTCCGCACCATCAATTTCTCGAAATTTTGCAGATTAGTCCTCGAATTTCATCAAATTGCAATTTGACCCCTAAGTAGACACTTCGATGCAATTCTCAATTTTGGCTTGGGTTTTTACAAATCAAAATCATTGAATTGATTCCACGACACCTCGAGATCATAGCGAAACGCTTGAAATCATTTTTTGACCATTGAGTTTGAATTTCGACTACTAGATCAAACCGATGGTCGAAATTGATTGATTTTAGGAGGGTATATATAAACCAATTTTCCCTCCATTTTTGGGGGCTCATTTATAGAAAATCCACTCTCTAAAACAAGCTTCATTTATAGAAAATCCACTCTCTATAAACCAATTTATAGAAACCAATTTTTCTCTCTCTCTCTCTCTCTTCCCTCTCTTCCCGCCCGAACTCTTCTCTCTCTCTTTCCTTCTCTCGCGCACAACCTTACTCTATCGTCGCACTTCACCATCACTTGCCGAAGCACCTCCAACAACGCTACAACCTGGACTAGCTTCTTAGGAGTTTTTCCTTCTCTATGATTAGCTATAGGACAACTGGTGACCACTTAGAGCTTTCATCCAACTCATTCTCCCGATTGGCTAAGGATCGGCATCCTCGCCGGTTCTGATCTTAGTCGGATAAACAGGCCAAATTGGTTGTTGTTCGGTGATTCTGGGCACTTTATTGATTCCGATCTAGTTGTAAGAGGGTCTTCGACCCTCTAGTGGTCGAGGTTTCAAAGTTAGGTCACCAAATCTTCACCAATGGCCTCGATTTGCTGTGATGTTTGAAGACTAGTCCAATCGCACTAATGGTGATTCTAGGTAGCGGTTCAATCACTACCGGACCTCATCCGATCGGCCCCAGGGAGAAGCCCCAACTTGGTGTGGTTGGAACCTTGTTGATCCACCGCTGAATCAATATCGACTACCTTGTGTCCATTGGCGTGAAGGCCAGTCTAAATTTGGATCGATTCTGCTTTGAGTGAACTGGTAGTCCATCCATTTCCCCAATTGGTCTCGATTTGGTTCACGATGAGCCAATCTATATCTGTGAGGTTTCAATCGTAATCTGAGCACTCGCGTCTTTTTTTTTTTTTTTTTTTTTTTTTTTTTTTGGTAAAGGGTAATGATATAATGAGCTTTAACCAACAAATACACAGGATCCGGCACCACAAAACTTGCACTCAATAAAGAAGCATCTAATCGAGTGAAAGGGCGCCAGACACAAAACACCGCAAAGCGGTCAACTCAAGCAAGGGCCGAAACAGAAAGCCCAAAACAGCGACGCAGGGTCGAAGCAACAACTAAAAACAGACAGACTAAAGAAAAGGCCACACAAGGCCAAAGAGAACAACACGTAAAACTAGACTAAGGCGACCTAGACGGTCAGCATAGGAGAGTTGAAGATAGATGGGTCAAGGCCCCAGTTTCTTTGTAACCTCCTATTCCTTGGGCAGTCTTCCACGCTTTTGAACGTTAAGGCTTTATCCTTCACAACTTTAATGAGATGCTTCTTGATAGCCGCAACCACAACCGGATGATCTCTAAAGAGGATGTCGTTTCTATACTTCCAAATGAGATGGCACAAAGCTCCAAAAGAGAAGCGACCAATGGCGTGATAGAAATCCTTACCTGTAAGGAATCTCATTGCCCACTGAAGATTTTCTGTCCAAGTCCCATTTCTCCATGGGAGATTGCACCTGGCCCCCCAAAAGTAGGCCATACTAGCCGTGATGCAGCAACCAAAGAAGAGGTGGTCAATAGAATCCGGCGTGAGCTTGCAAAATGCACATACTTCATTCCCAATTCTCCCATAAGACATAAGAAAAGCTTGGGTAGGAAGTCGGTTCTTAGTGATCAGCCAGAGGTTGAATTGGTATCTCGGAGTGATGGCCTTGTTCCAAATAAAGGATGACCATATCACCTTATCTTTCCTTTTTCTGAGTAAATGCCAAGTTGAGGCAATCGAGAAGACACCGGAAGAATCCTCTCTCCATCCAAATCTATCTGGAACCCTATTGAGAAGTGGAAGGGGTTGGTTCCAAGAATCCATCAGTAGCCTGAATTCCCGACCCGCCGAAGAAAAAAGGTCTGCAACAACTGCATACCACGGTAGCCCCGAATCAGAGATAGTCTGCTCTGAACATATAAGATCCAGCGGACCTCTCGAATGCCAATGGTCAAACCAAAGGGATGTCCCCTGGCCATCTCCAATCTTCCAGTGGAAATTGAGGCGGAATTCGGATCTAAGGTGGAGGATCCTCTTCCAGGCCCATGAGCAGCTGCCCGGCGTCTTAGCCACCCAGAAGTTCGCCTTACCAAGAAAAGTAGAGTGAATCCATTTGCACCAAAGAGACTCCTTGTCCGTGAATAGAATCCAGATGTGCTTGAGCATTGCCGCCTTATTGCACTCTCGCAAACATCGAATCCCAAGGCCCCCTTCTTCCCTTGGGAGACAAATATCCTCCCAAGAAACCTTAGCTCCTCCCCTGCCAAGGCTGGGTCCTTTCCATAAGAATTGTCTAAGAATTTGCTCGATACGGTCCAGGACTCCTACAGGAATAATGAACACACTTGCCCAATAGGCTTGAATTGCATGGAGCACTGACCTTATGAGCTGAACTCTCCCTGCAAATGAGAGAAATCGATGGGTCCAAGATTGCACCCTAGCCATTATGCGATCGACTAGAGCTACACAATCCGCCTTCCCGAGCCTCGAGGAAATAATTGGTGTTCCTAGATAACGTACCGGCAATTTTCCTTCCACAAAACCGAATGTATCCTTTATATGGCCTCTCAATTCATCCGATCCCCCTGCAAGAAATACCTCACTTTTGCTATTGTTGAGCTTGAGTCCACTCCACTTCGAGAAGGTATCCAGCCCATCCTTTAGTAGCCGGATGAGCACTCGCGTCTTGTTTGATCGTGCCTAAATCAACAAAAAATGCATCAAAGGTAATAGTCTTGATCTCAAACCCCATGAAGAGATGCCGGATTAACCAATCAGGGCTAGGGTTCAATTTTAGGAATGTATGCTATGTTCATATACTCATTGATGAGTTGCCGAAGCTTGAATGTGATTAATTGTTCTTGATGAACTTGGTTGATTGAGCTTGATATAGCTTAAATCTGCATTTTCGTATCTCTGGACCGATATGATGTTTTGGCCAAAATGAGGTCCAAAACGACCTTATCTTTGTTTGAGTCCTCTTAGACTTTTAAAATACACGTCACTAGCTTTGAATTGATAAGTTGCATGCCCTGATTGAGCGATATTTGACTCTCAAAAAACACTTCCAAAGAGGAGCAATTATATAGTGGTTCAGATTAGTTTTTGGTTTTGTTCCAGTTCCAAAATTCGATTTTGTCATTTTTGTACTGATCTCTATGTTGATTTCTGGAGAAATCTTCCTTCATGAAACTTTTTAGCTATTGTTTTGAGTACGTTTTGTAAATTTTTCAGAATTTTTGGACATGATTAGCTAGGTCAAAATCCCTCAAATCTGAGATAAGGTCAATCCGCCCTATCTTAATCTGAAATGGATTTAGGTAAAGAGTAACATGTAATTGACCTTGTTCAACCTCAAGTTCTCCATGAAAGATGAATTTCTTTTCCAAAAATTTGATTTGATAATTGTGAAGGTCTTGGTTTGGATTGTATTCAAAATGCTTGCAACGTTTGTGAATGCATTTTTGCGAGTTCTAAGCGAGCCTTGGCAAATTGACTACCTTCCATAGTTGAGACATCACTTTGTCTCAACAGCTTCATCGATTATTTCAAACCTTTTTTTGAAACATCGTATGTGCCCTCCATGCATATAATCCCGTCATTCATTAGAAATTGCCTATATTTGCGATTGGTGCGTGCCATTGGTAGTGAGTGAAACGGTTCATTTTATTGTTTGATTAGTTGTGAAATAAGGTCCAAAAGACCTGCATGCATGTTTAATTCTTAGATGTATGACAAGGTTGATACATGATATCGAGGGAAAATCTTGGGATCACACAAATCGCTTTACTAGAGACTTGTAAGTGTTAGTGGCCATGCGATAATATAATTAGTCAATAATAGCTATAAGTCACAAAAATAGATTAGGTTGGTGTCTTAAAGGGACCTACGTATGAAATACAAAGGCCCCCGAGACCCAAGTTATATTTTTGAATTGAACTTCCTTTGAATAATTCATCTTGGCATGATGTTGTGTTTTTTACTGTTTTGATATGTATGCTTGTCTCTTTCCATTGTATGCATCCAGTTATAAATTTCCTAGACTAGGTTTTAGATTAGGATCCCGAATGTCACGACTCGATCATCCGAGCATGTGCCCATCCCTCCATAGTCGATTAAATAGTGATGTCCCAAGACACATCACCGACCCTTTCAATTTAATGTGCATGCGAAAGCAAATAAATAATCCTCAGACAACAACAGATGGGATAGGAAAGTCTAGCCATAAATTTTTCAAAAGCAAACCACACATTAATATATACATATTAACCAAGTCTTATACAACTATTCGATATATATATATATACAAACGAGGTCTACAAAACAAGGGGGTTCATAAAACTTTAGATCCTCTTCCTTCACCTCCTCATCTTCATTGGAGTCCTCAATTGAATACACTAGAGTTCCTGGATCTTCATTGGAGCTTTCGGAAGGATCTGTTGTGCCTTTCTCAAAAGCAACCTCCAGCACATACACAAGTACCTCATATTCCAATATGGGACCCTCTCTCTATCAAAGCCGCTCACGACGGTATTACAATCTGTATTGATGAGGTACCTTATGGGGTAGAACCTCATCAACCCAGACCAAAAACTTCACAAACTCATAGACCAAACCTCTTGGGTGCCCATGAATCGGAATATAGACTACGTGCTTTGTAACCTTCTTCGGCTGACCAAAGCACTCGGGAGGAGCTGCCATCTAGGGACCTGAAAATGTTATCCCACAACGGGGTGAGACGACGTCTCAGCAAGTTCACCACCCTAAGACTCGACTAGGAAGAAAATACGCCCCAAGGGCTGCCTAAGCATAAGCACAAGTCAGAGGGCTTACCTTTGCCCTAGTTCCTTCCTGTAATTCAGTATAACTCATATTTCATATACGTGCAATCATCACTCAACAATTGGAATGCATCGTATTATATCTCAATCAATCACTCGTTCCAACTATTCATCATGGCCCCATGGACACGGCCTACTAAATGTTCAACAGTAAATCATGGCCCGATGGGCACAACTTGTTCCAAGTTAGGTGGTAAATCACGGCCCTATAGGCAGCCTACTTCGACGGTTAATCATGGCCCTATAGGCACAGCCTACTTTGGCAGTTTTCTTGACCCATCCCATATCGTCACGCATAACATACATCACCTCATCCTTCAATAGTCATCTTACCACGGCTATATACCACCATATGATTATTCACCCGCGGCCGAGGACATTGAGCTTCCCACTTGAATTCCTCAACTAAAATGATGTCCTGGCCTATTTTCTTCTTGTTAAAAATACCCGATAAAAATAATCGTGTGTGCGTACACAGTCGGTCTAAGCCAAAGATATAATATCTTTGTTTTATAAAATCCCATTATTTTCAGTAATTCCGCTGTAAACTGATGCCCGGTAACTTTCTAATTAAATACTAAAATTAATAAATTTTGGGATAAATATCCAAAATCACAAAATACACTAAATGTGCACAAAATAGTACTCAATTAATTAAAAAAAATCACACCAATGCAATTGGCATAAAATTCCGATCATCGACTATCCCAGTCTAATTTTTGGAAAATAAAGAATTAGTTAAATAATTATAAAAATTAATAAATAATTGCCAATAAATACCACTTAGGTCGGAAAGCCTAATTAAAAGCCAAGACAAGCCTAGAAAAATTTTGAACCACTTTGATAAATACTAGAGCTTGTCTAGGCTCTAATTACACTACTCTAACTACCAACATGCAATATTGAACGATTAAATTGCTAATCTATTCTAATTATAAACCTAAACTATACTTAACTTAAAATAATTAACTCTTAAGCGTCATTAACTTACTAAACGAGGAATAGTGAGTTAAACTTACTTGATTAACAATCCGCTTGGACCACAATGACAACAACATGGAGGGGATCTATAAACTCCAAAGCGGGTGCGCCTTTTGAGGTCTGGAAGGCAGCAAAAATAGGGCAAATAGTGCGGGAAATACCCACGGCTCTGGTCTCTGTTCATTGACTACAGAAGTTGCTTCGGTGGTTGGCTGAGGCGGAAATGGCAACAACAACTAGCAGAGGGGTTGCAACGGGCTTGTCGGAGCTTAGTGGGCTTCCAGGCAGCTCCGCCAATGGCAAGGAGGGTCCGAATGGCTCGGGGGAAGGCTTTGGCTCACAACTAAAGTAGGATGATGGCCAGGGATGGTGGTGATGCGCGGGCTTGCAGTTGAACACGCGACGAGCAGCAACAGCGACACGATGGCTCCAGGCGGTCAAATGGGGCTGCTCGACGGGGGAGGGACTGAGATGCTCGGTTTTCTGGTTTGCTGGAAGTTTCATTCAGCTGAAATGGAGAGGAGTGGTGGTTGACGGATGGGAGGAAGAAGAGGGCAAAAAAACCAACTTGGAGGGGGCCACCTTGGTCCTCTCTCATCTCATTGTCCCCTTGACCTTGGTCCACCACATCCAGCTAGTTTCATCAGCAATTTCCAACCACCAAGCTTGTCTAGGAAGCACTTGAAATGGTCCAAAAGTGGTGTCCATGGGGGAGCTACGAATTTTGATTGAATTTTCCCCCAATTTGAATTCAATTCCTTCTCGAATCAATTCAAATTGGCTTCTATAAATTTAACCATCATACCCTCGATCAAATTGGTATTTTTCTTCATCAATAGAACCCACTTGCATCCCAATTTCGTGATAAAAAACAATCCTCTGAATTTCTCAGTTGAAAACAACCCTATGTTGACTTTTCGCCAAAAATTTCGGTTTGCATAAAAATCTCCGGAAGATGAGTCGGCATTCTTAAAATAACTTATGATATGATAGAACTTTCAATTTCTGAAATCAGATTTCGCAGTTAATTTCAATCTGCGCGATTTCAGTATGACCTTGGCCACCGGGTACTTTTCAGAAATTTTTAGTATAAATGACCTATGGTCGATTTTCTTCGAGCCACAATGAACCTCTCGACACGTTGTTGACTCTCAGTTGTCGTGAAAATCTCAAGTTTCAAATATGGACACATGGTACCAAAACGACAGAAAAATTAGTTTAGTGCTGATCAACAAGAATTTTTCAATTTGGTGGAATCACCCATGTTTAACCACATATCTCAATCGAGCCAACATATCTCTGATTTCTAATCGATCTTTACTATGTTGAAATGATCTCTACAGATGAGCATGGTCAAGTAGTCAATTCTTGATCGAATTATCAAGTCTAATGCGTTGAAATTCTTTAATGACTTCCCTAGATAGTCTAGTTATCTCAGGAGTGATCAACTCTGAGAATAGCGCTATAGGCGCGTCGATGAAAGGCCCAATTTATTAAATTGAAAACAGGATGTCACACCAAAGATGGCGAAGACAGGAAAACAGTGGAGGTCGATGTCCATTCCAACCATTATTTTGTACTATTCATTCCCCGACATATGTCTCGGGTTCTTCTTGTTTGTATAAAGCTCGACGAGTTGCAGGTTCTTTTCTTCTTCTTATTCCTTTTAATTGTGTTTTTCTTTTATATTTCCTATGATTGCATGGTAGATTTATCCCTTCTTTGGTTGTTTACTTACTTTTCACAACTTTCAATTCAATTGGTTGCTTTCTTTTCATTTTTCTTAGAAATTGAATAACATAAAAATGACCAACCACGCATGATCACTTAATTTAAGACTAATGATCCTGAAAAAGTGAAAGATGTGCATGCATACCTCAGCTAAACATGACATACTGTTATGTAGCGAAAGGTTGCTAATAGAAATATTGGCGTAACCCAAGTCCTTGAACATAGATATTTGGTTATATAGGAATCGAGGGATTACTCCTAACCCTCGATTGGGTTTTCTAGCTGACCCTAAAAAATGAGGCTAGTGGCAACCCTTGTTTTATTTCTAGATTGTTTTAAACAGTTAGGTCGTATAAATGAACTCGTCGCTAGGGGATATGAGTTTCAATGAAACTCACCTGGTTTAGCATACTCGGTGTGGAAAACTCCTAATTGATGAAGTGATGTCATCCTTAGGGAAGAGAATACTAGACGGAGGACCACTATGGCAAAGGTACTCTTAAATCCAATATCTATATTCGACTTCCTCTCTTGAGGTTTGTTGTCCGTGTGGGTATGGATGGCAACACTTGTCATGCGGGGAATGAGCTTGGGAGAGCTCACGATCTCATAGAGTGAACTCACAAGAGGTTCAATTTGAAAGGCGAGATGATGATGTCTTTCGGAATGCAAGCTGTAAGGGAATTCTCGTGGTCAAGCCCCTAAACTCGACCTGGCCCCATCATTTCCTTGTGAGGGGATGCCGGTGAGATTGCATCACGACAGACATAAGTCTAATTATATATCTAGAAATTATATACAAGGCTCAATTAATGATGTAATTAGGTTAATTAGCCTTGACAATCAACAACCAATTAGAGAGCCAATGATTGGATCACTTAGTTTTACTAATTTTGGGTAATTATGATTTCTATCCTTGTCTACTCTCTAGGGAAACCATAGCCAAGGTGTGACATCTTGAATTTTAGGTTTTATTTTCAATTAAATGAATCGGGCTTTTCATCGACGCGCCTATAATTCTATTCTATGAGTTGATCACTCACGAAATAACTAGTCTATTTGGTGAAGCCATGAAGGGATTTTAATACAATAAACTTTAGACTTCGACCAAAAATCGACTACTTGATCGTGCTAGTCTAAAAGGATCATTATGCCACAGTTAAAAATCGACAAAAGATCATATATATGTCGATTCGACTAAGATGTGTGATTGAAGTGTGGGTGATTCCACCTGATTGCAAAATTCTCATCAATCGGCACTAGATCGATTTTTCTGTCATTTTCGTACTCTGTGCCTATCTTTGAGACCTCGAGAATTTCACGACAATCGAAAGTCGCCAATGTGTTGAAGATATATAATGTGACTCGAAAATAATCGACCATTGGTTAATTGCACTAAAAATTTCTAAAAGCTACTCGGTAGGTTAAGTCACGTTAAAATCATGCCAGATTGAAATCAACCGCGAATTTGAACCGAAATTGAAAGTTCTGTCATGTCACAATTTATTTTAGGACCATCGACTCATCCTCTAAAGATTTTTCTGCAAATTGAGATTTTTTGCGAAATTTCAAAGTAAGGCCGTTTTGATTGGAAAAATCAGAGGTCCATATTTTACCACATTTTTAGGATTCAAGTTAGTTCTGTTGGCAAGGAAAAATGTTAATTTGGTCAAGGACACATTGATTGAATTTATGGGGATTGGTTAGGTCCAATTGAAGAGGAATTTGGTTCAATTTGGGGAAAATGGTACCAAATTTGTAGGCCAAGGGTCCCTTAACCTTTTGGACCATTTGGGATTGGCTCTAGGGAGATTTTTGTGCACAAAATGGGGTGAGAAAGCCAACTAATTGAGGTGGGGCCTTTCCAAGGGACAAAGAGACAAGAGAGAAGGCTAAGGAGGCAAGAGGGACCCTCCAAGTCTTCAGCAGTCGCCTTCTTCTCCATTTTCGGCCACCTTTCTCCATTTTTTAGTCCCTTTGAGCTTTGCAAGAACCAGAGAAAACCAAGCAGCCTCCCCCTAACTCGTCGCATGCCCGCTAGACCTCCTGTCGCCATCACACGTTGTCGCGAGTTGCGCACCAGCCCATTCCCGTTCTTTACTTGTTCCGCCTCTAGCTTGCTGTCTCGCAAGCCCAGCCCGTGTCTGAGCCTCCTTGGTTGATGTCGGAGCTTCCTTGGTCGCCATCCAGCAACCGCCATCGCCCCGTGCTCGCTTGCTGCAGCCCTATTCGCAAGTCCTCACAGTTTCAGCCTTTTCTGTTGTCGTTTCAGCTCTCTTGGCTGAAGGAGTAGAAGCTAAGCCCTCAACCCAGCCGTGAGTTGTTGGGCTTGTTTCGAACCTCTTCCGAGCCTTGTCGGGAGTCGCCACTCGGAGGTTTATTGCCTGTCTTCACATTGCCGTCGCCGTGCACTCATCGGATCGTTAAACCGGTGAGTTTACTTAATAAACTCTTCTTAGGGAGTTAATGATGCTTAAATGTTGATTAGTTTATGCTAAGTATGGTTTAGGTGGATAGTTAGAATGGATTAGCGATTTAATTTTTCATTTAGGTGGTTAGATTGGCTTAATTAGAGACTTGATAAGTTGTACTATTTACTTAGATAGGTTCGAAAATTTTCCGGGCCCATTTCGGTGTTTAATTAGGCGTTTCCAGCCTAAGTTTCTATTTTTTTGGCATTTAATTGCATTTATTTAATTATTTTTTGTATTTATTTAATTATTTATTATTTTCTGGAAATTATATCATGATAGCCGGTGACCGGAATTTTGTGCTGATTAGAATGATGTATATGGTTTATTTAATTGAATGCTATTTTGTGCAAATTGAGTGATGATTGTAATTTTTGGTATTTCTCCCAAAATTATGTACTTTCGGTATTTAATTAGAAAGTATGGGGCGTCGGTTTATAATACCAAAAATGTGTTGATGGATTATATTAGATAGTATAATTTTTTAAAAGAAAGATATTGCGTTTTGGGCTTAGGCCGACTATGTACCCACACATGATTATTTTGATCGGATATTTTTAACACGGTGAATAGTCAGCTTGTGAAAGCCTTATTGCACGTCAGCTTGTGAGAGCCCTTTTGCACGTCAACTTGTGAGAGTAGTACATTATATCAACCTATGAGCTTGATATGGCAGCTTGTGAGAGCAATATTGTAAGTGCTAGTATAAACACCTAGAGGGGGGGTGAATAGGTGTAAAGACAATTTATCACTAAGAACAGTAGAAATATTTTGCTTTTGAAACTAAGTCTGAAGAATAACAGACTTTGAGCAACTTCAAACTTTAGCAATTAAATAGAATTACAAACAAAATAAAGGAGTTCAGGGAAGAGAATAAGAACACATAATTTATAGTGGTTTGGCTTAGATCAAGCCTACGTTCACTTTTCACGCTGACAGCCTTTTGGTTGGATTCCACTAAGAATCAAAAGAGATTTTACAGCCTTGTGATCTCAACTTCATAGTAAAGAATTTCTACTACATTTTCACGAAATCACACTATAAGTTTCTCTCTCTTTTGAATACAACTTTGAGCTTGTAATATCAAATAACAAGAAAATGGTAAGTTTCAGACTTTGAAAATTTTCTTTCATGCACTCTATCGAATAATTGGAGAGTTCACCTTAAATACTCCTTCATGCATTCTCGACTGTTGGCACTTTCCAAAGGAATTCTTCTAATCTACCTATTGGACAGAAGTAATCAAGGAGATCTCTAACCGTTTGAAGATTGTGATGAAAGCCTGTCAATTGTGACATCCTGAAATTCGATCCCGTTTCAATAAAATGAAATGTGCATATCGTCAGCGTGCCTATGGTCCTTTTTCTCTGAGCTGATCACTCACGAGTTAACTAATCTATTGGGTGAAGCCGTTAAGGGATATATTTGCGGTAAAATCCCTAAAACCTACATAATTTGTTGGATTGGACTAAAATCACGTTCAGTCGATTTTAATCATGAAATTTAATTTGGTTTTGGAAATCGAATATCCGAGCGTGTCACAATTCATTTTTAGGACCTTGTCTCATCGGTCGTCAAATTATCGACGAGTCCGAAATTTCAAGAAAGAAATTATCGGAGGAAAAATCGAAGACCAGAAGAAATTAGAAAGGGAAATGGAAAGAGAAAAGAAAATTTAGAATAGTATTATTCTTTTTCTTTTTCTCTCTCTCTCCCTTTTCTCTCTTTCTTTTCTCTCTCTTCTCTCTCCTCCCCTCCCCCTCGTGCGAAAACCCTCCCCACCGACCGCCCCTTTGCTGTCTTCCACTTTACTTTCTTTTATTTTATTCTTTTTTTTTTACCGGTCAAATCTCTCTCTCTCTCTCTCTCTCTCGTCACTGTTTCTTCTTCCTTCTTCTCTATGCAAACGAATGAACTAGAAGCTGCAAGAGATCAGAAGCAGTAGCCAGCCACCGTCGCCGCCTGTCCCGCCGCCACACCGCACGCCCGCGCACGCCGCACGTCCGCCATTTGCCGCCCGCGCGCCGCCTGCGCTTGCCGTCCCTGCCACGCGATCCAGCCTTTGTTCGGCCTCTATTCAGCCACCGAGAGCGGCTGAGCAGGCCGCCGAAGCCACCGTCCGGCCTCACCGAAGCTCCGCCCGCTCTCCCGACCTCTTGCCGCCCCCAACCCTCTCTCTTTCTCTCTGTTTTGCAGCTGAACCAGCAAACCCGTGAGTGGGTTTCCAGCCGGTTCGTGGGCCGTTTGGGCCGTTTCCGGGCCCCGAACCCGAGCCGTGCTTTGGGAAGATTTGTTCCTCACGTCGCCCCCATTGGATCGATCCGATTTGCGCACGATTTGGTGAGTAATCTCACTAATCCAGGATTAGTTGGCTAATTATGCTTAAGGTTGGTTTAGTTTTAATTAATTATGTTTAGGTTGTTAGATTAGAATAAATTAGCAATTATTAGTCAATTGTGTTGCGATTTAGATAAATTGATTGCGCAATTAGCAAGTAGACGTGGTCTACTAATTATTGGAAGTGCCTCGGGATTTTCCCCGACCCTTAGTGGGCTCCAATTAGGCTTTTCGGGCCTAAGTGGAATTTTTAGTATTTAAATATTAATTTTCGGAATTAAATTAAATAATTATTTATTTTCCGAAAATTCATTTGAGATGGTCCGGAACCGGAAAAATATGTTGATGACCGTGGTGAAGTTTGTTTATTTAATTGGGCTTTATTTTGAGCTAAATTGAATTTTTAATATTAATTATTTAATTTTCGAAATTAATAAATTAATTAATTATTTTTCGGAAATTAAGATTTTGATGGCCGATAACTGAAATCTCGTGTTGATCATCGTGGCGCAGTCTGTTTATTTATTTGTGCTCCACATTGTATTGAATTGAATAAATTGTGATATTTTAGGGATTTACCCTAAATTGATTGGAATTGATTGAGATTGAATTGTTGATTGGTAAATGGCCAAGTATGTTATTCAGCATTTATAATGCTTTGTTGAGTTGATTTAATTATCTGATTGAGAAATTGTTGGGCATTGGTTGTCAGTATTGAAAGTAGATTGGTAATCACTTGAAAGGGGACACGTGGGCTCGGTGAATTGGAATATCACCTAGAGAATGCACGTGGCTCGAAGACTCGGTATGTCATCCTGGAGAATGCACGTGCCTCGGTGACAGAGTTTGGCATCTAAAAGGGCACATGGGCTCGGTGAATTGATGCATACTTAGGTGAGATAGCACCTAAGAGAATGCACGTGGGCCCAGGCATCTAAAAGGGCACATGGGCTTGATGAATTGATGCATCACTTTGGTGAGATAGCACCTAAGAGAATGCACGTGGGCCCAGGCATCTAAAAGGGCACGTGGGCTCGGTGAATTGATGCATCACTTTGGTGAGATAACACCTAAGAGAAAGCACGTGGGTCGGGCATCGTAAAAAGGACACGTGGCTCGGTGATCTGATGTGTCACCTTGGCAATTGAGTGCCTTAGAGAATGCACGTGGGTCCAGTATTTGAGAATAGCATCTAAAAGGGCACGTGGCTCGGTGACTTGATGTACCACCTTGGCGAAGAGGTCGCCTTAGAGAATGCACGTGGGCCCAAGGTTTGAGGCACGTGGATCGGAGACTTGGAATGTCGTCCTGGAGAATGCAGTGGCCTAGCTTTTAAATATCCCACAGTGGGGATTGATTTATATGAAATGTAATCGATTGGTTTGATTTGTTTTGAGTAAATGGGTGCCTATTGTGAATTGTACTGACTTGCAAGTGGGATCTGAGGCCAAGGTAAGTCCTCTGTCTTGTGCGTGTTTAGGCAGCCTATAGTATAATGGTTTACTAATCGGGCTTAATGGGGTAGAACTCGCTGAGACGTAGTCTCATCCCAGTTTGGGGAAAATCATTTCAAGACCCCGTTGAGGAGCTGAGGAGGAATCTGAGAAGGAGTACTCTGTGATGAAACTTAAGGAGAAAGATTTTTGGGAGAAGAAAATAATCCCGAAAATGGCCTTGAGCACGGCCCGGATGGCTGAGAGTTTACCTTCTTTTGAGATCTCATTTTTTATGTGATTAAAGTTTAGTATAAAAAGTTGTAGAGTGTTCTGGTTTGTGTTTTGTATAAAAGTTTGGTTATAAATTTCAATATGAAAAATATGGCCCTGCTTTTCTATCCCATCGTTTTATTGTCTGGGGATTTTAACTGCTTCCGCATATGCTTAATAAATGAAAGGGTCGGCGATACATTGTCCTGGGATATCGCATTATAAAATCGACCAAGCGAGAAGGATGTGTGTGTGCCCGAGGATCGGGGTGTGACATCAATCTTGTTCGCCAATACAATCAAGATCTTGGTTTCCATAAGTAGATTCTTTTTATATTTACTTTCAATTTGAAAAATAAAGATAATCAAAATCCTGTAGGTGATATATCCAACCAGAAAGCTATCCATAAACCATACAAACCAAACTCCTGAAAAGATAAACAAAATCTCGCATCTGGATAAGTCTTCATTCTTTAGTAGTGTTCAGTCTGGAATTTGTCAGTATGGCCAGATTTTGATACAAAGTCTGGGAGTCTTTAAACTTTGACACAAAGTTTGGATGTCTTCAGACTTTGACACTAAAGTCTGGTCATCTTCATAATGGACTTTAGAACTTATGTCATCTTTGTCAACTTTAAAACATCAAAGGAGTTTTCTCCAACAATCTCCCCATTTTTTATGGTGATAAAACTTCCCTACAGATTTAAGAACTTATGTCTTGCAAAACAATACTTTAGCAATACATGATATCTTACAAAAACAATTTGTTTAGGATCTGGATAGCATCGATTCTGCAATCACAGAAGACATGTTAATCTTAAAAAATAGTCAAACAACAAGATTTAAGCATTCATCCATATTCATAATCATGACCACAAAAGTTCCACAAAATTTCTGCAATAGCCAAACAATAAACAATCAAATAGAATCAAATCTGCAATAAATAAAACAAAAGTTCAAATCAAAGTTTAAATATGCACATTCTCCACCTTTTTGTCACCAGCAAAAAGTGGAGAAAAACAAAATTGAAAAGTGATACGATGAAATCAAGTTTGTCTTGGAATTCGAACAAACTGGAAATCCCCCATTAACTGAACTGTTTCCTCCAGCTTTCGCATTGTCTCCTTTAGCTTAACATATTCGATCTTGGCAGTCTATGAAACTTGCTGATGTAAAGCTTGAACTTGAAAGGTTAAAGACTGTACCTTCTCATTGAGAGAATCTAAAGTAGATTGTAAAGCGGAGTGAAGTTTCTGGATCTCAAACTCCATACCATATTGCTGTGCTTTAAACTCCAGAAGGAGCTTGAGCAGCCTTTGAAAGTCTGTATTCTGTATTAGGTTCTATTTGTGCACTAGCCTTAGCACGTTGAGTTTGTGGAGTGTTGAAAGAAGAGGGAACATCAACTCTTCTACTTCCAAGACTTAGAGTTGATTCTACAATGTCAACTTCAGGAAAATGAGAAGCATAGACTTCTTCTAGGTCGACAGGAGATCGACTTATATCATCACTTGCAAAATGAGAAGTACTTGTTTTCTCACGAGCTCCCCCTGTTTCTGTGCCTACAGGTGGAGAATAGAAAACTTCTTCTTGTTCTTTCTTGTTTTCAGCAGGAAAGTAATGTTCTTTTTCTGTTCTTTCTCCTACTTATCCACTCCTAGTAGCTTCTGAATCTTCAGATAAGGATATTGCAATTGTTGCTTCATAGGAGTCATCCTGACCCTACTCTTCTTTTGCAGCTTCTCTTCCTGCTTCTTCTCTTTCCTCTATTTCTTCTCTGTCTTCTCTTTCTTCTTCTCTTTGCTCTATTTATGCTTTCTCTCCTTCTTCTATCTCCTTTCGTTGCTCAAAACCAACAACATTTCAAAGATTCTTCAAGGCAAAGGTAGAAATGGTAAGATCATCTTCATCATCTTCGTCCTGCGGGATGAGGGATCTTCTCTTCTTGATAGGTTATTGCATAATTTCCTTGCCTTTCCTCTTTTGTCCAGGAGACTTTTCCTTGGTTTTGCTATGAGTTTCCTCCTTCAAGCACTCTATAGCCATGTTTAGATCTTTCAACCTCATCTTCGAAACCATTTTCAGTCCTATAACCATTGGAACAACAGTTCGAGTGCAAAGAGAGGCGGGAAAGTCGATCTGAAAATGTCTAAACAATTTTGTAATCAGCATTAAATAAGGCATCTATCCTTTATCCTTCATAACAGTCCTATACATGTGCATGAGGATTGTATGAGGGAATGAGAACTTCGTACCATTGGAGATAGCAAACATAACTCTAGCTTCAAATCTGGAAACATTTGTTTTTGAAGCAGCCTTTGGTCTGATGTAGTTTATGACAATCTTGTGCAGCAAGACATTTGAGGCTAAAATCTAGAATAAGTGATGCTTCCTTCGGGTAGTCTGTCCCTAATAAGAAATCTTGTTGCCTGACCAACCGAGACACTTATTGATTGGAAACCACTCATTTCCACCCCAATAATGTCAACCAATATATCAACATCCACCAGATAGTCCTTATCACTCACAGTGACTTTGAAATGATTCTAATCAAGGAAAGAAAGGTTTGAATAGAAAAAGGTAGTCAACTCCGAATACACAATAGTTGTCTCATAGAAGAAGCTTTCAAGTTGAAGGAAAGCCAATTTCTCCCTCAAATTCACTTTGATCGGGTCTAAAAAATCAAAGTTGATCGATCGAGGGTTCATCACCCCTCTTTTCAACATTTGGGTGTAAACCCTTTTATGATCCTTAAACCAAAAAAGCTTCGTTCCATCACCAGGCATTTCAGCAGCAATGCCAATCCTCAACTGAAAATTCAAAAACATCCTCTCATCATCATCTTTGCTTTCAGGCTGATTGAAAGAGCTAAATCTAGGATCGACAAGAAAGTTCAGGAAAGCCTCATCTGCTGCTCCTTTCTTTGCTATTCCTAAACGTTCCATCATTCTCAGAAACAACTTTTCATTCTTGTAATTATGTTCGCTTAGAAAATCAATAATAAAGGACATTGGCAAACCACCCTTTTTCAGATGATCATAAAGCTTGTATAGAACCCGAGTAGTTAAAGTATGGAGAGGAACAGCATCTTGTTCAACTTCCTCTTCCAACAGTTCACAAGGAGGATTAGACCGAAATCTAGCACATGTGCAAACACTAAACAAAATGTCAGGTCTAGATGCAGTAAGGTAAATAAGAGAACTAATCATGCTTTTGTAAAGCTTTTGATCTACTTTCTTCATTTTTTCTTCTTTGTCCAGCTTTAAGGAACTTGACATAAGTGTCTTTGTCTTTTTGCAATTTTCTAACCCAAATTTCTTGATCAGATCTTTGGCATATTTCTCCTGGTGAATGAATATACATTTCTTTGATTGTTTAACTTGCAATCCCAGAAAGAAAGTTAACTCACCCATCATACTCATGTCAAATTCATCTTGCATAGACTTTGAAAATTTCTTGCATAGATTTTCATTAGGAGAACCAAAGATAATATCATCTACATAAATCTGTACTAGTAAAAAATCTTTTCATTCTCTCTTTAAGAACAAAGTGTTGGAGAAATCTTTCCAGAATATTTTGAAGCTGACAAAACATTTCTATCAGTCTAGTCTGGATAAGTACAGATCTTCGGTTTAGAGTCTGAAGACTTTCGGATCACCGAGACTCAAGACTCAAGACTATTCTCATTGACAGCTTTTTCTAATCCGAGTGTGAAGGCAATCCAGAGCCAAAGTATTTGGTTGAGGATTTGGTCTTATCCTCTGGAGAAGATCTCTTGGCTGGATAAATATAACGGATTATTTTATTCGTATTCAAGATCATTTGAAGATCCGATGGTCGACGAAATATTCTTGGAAGGTTCTATTCTTGGAAACCAAGATCCTGATTGTATGGGCGAACATGATTGATGGGCTATCGACATGTTCCTTTAATAGCTCGAATGATCTTCTTGATTGATTCCGTCCAACGGGTAGATTGGAGGAATTCCTTTGGTAAGTGCCAACGGGTATGATGGCATAAAGGAGTATAAAAGGAAGACGTTCTAGTTACTTTAGTGCATGATCAATAGAGAAATTCCAGTCGAAGTACCTTGATTATCGGTCGATACATTTTGAGCAAAATTGTACACACAAAGAGTGTCTATACTTAGTGATTCCTTGAGCGAGTGTGGTAGGTCATCTACACCAAGAAAGCAAGGGAGAACAACACTGTAACATCTCTTTGTTCATAGTGGAATCCAGCCAATAGGCTGTCAGTGCAGAAGAGTGGACGTAGGCTTGACATAAGCCGAACCTCTATAAACCGTGTGTTTAATTTTCTCTTCTCTCAGTCGTACTTTGATTATCGTTTGTCTCAAATCGATCAACTGTCTAGTATTGTGCAATTATCGAGAAAAATCCTTTATATACCTATTCACCCCCCTCTAGGTACTCACACTAGCTATATCAATTGGTATCAGAGCTCGTGTACTCACTTTATTTGAAGTGTTTTGCTTCAAAGTAAAAGATCCATGGCTAGTATGTTAGCACCAGGGCTGATGGAAGGGCAAAACAATACCAGACAACCCTACTTTGATGGAAAGGATTACAACATCTGGAAGAACAAGATGAAAGCTTTCCTACGATCAAAGGATCCTCTGGAATGAGACGTTGTAGAAAAAGGAATTACTCCTACTGACTGCATCGGTCTACGAAAGAGGGAAAGAAAGCTGTTGAGACCAGCTGAATGACTCAGGAAGAGATAATCAAGAGACAAGCACTCGATGCAAAAGCAATTTACTCTTTATATTGTGCTTTGTCACCAACTGAATATAACAGAATATCTTCTTGTGTTACTGCAAAAGAAGTTTGGGACAGATCACATATCACCTATGAAGGAACAGATCGAGTGAAGGAAACCAGAATTAACATTCTCCTCGGTCAATATGAAGCCTTCAAAATGAAGTCAGGAGAATCTATAACTGACATGTTTAGCCGTTTTACGAGATATTGTCAATGGTCTTGAGAATCAAGGACAAGCAATTTCTGATCCCATGAAGGTAAACAAGCTCATGCGTGGACTCTCCAAAGATTGGAATCACATAAAGACTTCAATAAGAGAGACGCAAAGAATTATGCCATTATCTGTCGACGAGCTGATTGGAACTCTTCAATCTTATGAAGTGGAACGGATCAATGATGATGAAGATCCAAAATGTAAGAAATCTATTGCATTAAAATCAAATAATGATTCTGATGATACAGATTCTGAAGATGATATGGACGGTGAGGAGCTTGCCCTCATGATAAGAGGATTCAGAAAACTGAATAGAAAAGGAAGAATGTTCAACTCAAAGAAACAAAGCTTTCAAAGGCAGCAGACCAAGTCTGTTGATGATGAGGAACCAAACAAAGATGTAGTTTGCTTTGAATGTAGGAAAAAGGGACACATCAAACCCAACTGTCCTTTTCTTCTGAAGAAGAAAGGAAAAGCTGAAAAGTTTCGAAAAGCTCTCAAAGCCAAAACCTGGAGTGATACAGAGTGTGAAGAAAGTGATAATGAATATGCCAACCTATATCTAATGGCACAATCAGACTCAGACTCTGGATTAGACTCAGACAGTGAATTTGAGGCAAGTAATTTTAAAATTCCCGTCAAAGTTTCTAAATACATTGATGAACTATGTTTTAGTCTTAAGACTTCTCTCAAAAGAATTTCAGAACTTAAGAAGGAAAACTCAACTCTAAAACAAAAGGAAATTGTTTTAGAAGAAAGAGTTAAAAGTTTAGACTTGATTGTTTCCTCTCTTAAAGAAAATGAAGATAATCTTTTGAAAGAAAATGCTCTTTTAAAAACTGACTTATCAAATATTTCAAAGAAATTTTCAATAGGGTCCGAAAAAATTGAAAAAATTCTTTCAGCTCAAAGACCTTACTTCAATAAGTCCGGTCTAGGTATGACAGCAGAAACAATTCCCTTGATTGATTTTCCTAAAGTAAAAGAAAGAATTAAGAAAAGACCCCCGAGAGAGGCTTACAAAAATCATTTCAAGAAAGTTTTTGTAAAGTCTCGTAGGTCGAAATGCTCTCGAGATGTTCAAAGTGCAACAGATCCGGATCACTTTGAAAAAGAGTGTCCTATGGTTTGGAAACCTGTTAAGAAAGCATGGGCTAATCCGTTTATCTTACTAACACCAAAGGACCTAAGAAAGTTTGGGTACCAAAGAAAGCTTGAGACTCTATTTTAAATGCAGGTCTCCGTCAAGAAAAAGGTGAAGTGGTATCTTGACAGTGGATGCTCAAGACACATGACAGGAGACTCAAATTGCTTCATAAAGCTTGTTCAAGTAAATGGTGGAAAAGTTTCATTTGGAGGAAACAACAAAGGAAGTATTGTGGGATTTGGAACTGTGAAAATTGGAAATCTCACAATAAGTAATGTTTCCCTAGTGGAAGGACTCAATTACAATCTTCTCAAAGCATTAGTCAATTGTGTGATGCTTTGGTTTTAAGATCTTCTTTCAAGAATGAATATGTTACGGAATCGTAAAGACTCTACTCGATCTTTCATGGGTCGAAGACATGGAAATATCTATCTTCTGGATATGAAACCAAATGAATCGCAATGTCTAATCTCAATTCAAGACGAAGCAAGCTTATGGCACAGAAAACTTGTTCATGTCAACATGAAGCAATTATCCAAAATTTCATCAAAGCAGCTTGTTCGAGGTCTGCCCAAATTACCTTACCAAAAGATTGATCCATGTACTCCATGCAATCTGGGAAAGCAGGTAAGAAATTCATTTAAGCCAATAAATCATGTCTCTACTAATCATGTACTACAGCTGCTGCATATGGATATCTTCGAACCAACCAGAACCCAGAGCATTGGAGGTAAGAAATATTGCCTAGTAATTGTGGACGATTACTCCCGTTTTACTTGGGTATATTTCCTTGCAAGTAAGTTTGAAACCTTCTCGTATTTTGAAAAATTCGCTAAAAAGGTTCAAAATGAAAAAGGATGTGTTATCTCAAGTATAAGAACAGATCATGGAGGTGAATTTGAAAATCAAGATTTTACAAAATTTTGTGATGAATCTGGTTTTAAGCATGTGTTCTCCTCTCCATATACTCCTCAGCAAAATGGAGTTGTGGAAAGAAAAATAGATCTCTTCAAGAAATGGCTAGAACTCTTTTAATTGAAAGTAAGATTTCTTCACGATTTTGGGCTGAAGCTGTTTCAACAGCATGCTATATCATCAATAGAGTCTTCTTAAGACCTATTCTAGAAAAAACCCCTTATGAGTTATTCAAAGATAAGAAGTCTATTGTTTCATACTTTCATGTATTCGGTTGCAAATGCTTTATATTGAAAAATGCAAAAGATCGAGTTGGTAAGTTTGAAGAAAGATCAGATGAAGGCATCTTCCTTGGATATTCTACATCAAGCAAAGCCTACAGAGTCTATAACAAAAAGAGCCAGTCCGTGGAGGAGTCAATGAATGTCAAATTTCAAGACTCTACGCAAGATGAATCCAGTCAGACTCATCATGAAGAGTCTGAACCTGCTCCAGACCCTCCAAAGCTTACAACTCAAGAAGCATCTCAGACTCTGGAAGACCAGCATCAAGCTGTTTGTGAAGATTCAAATAAAGAAAGAGATCATCAACCAGACAAATCAGCCAGTAACTAGAAGCATAAGTCCAGTCATTCCAAAGATCTCATTATCGGTGAAATTAATGAAGGAATTCGCACAAGATCCAAAAGGCGAGAAGAGTCTAGTGCCGTGGCTCTTGTTTCTGAAATTGAAACAAAGAGCATAGAAGAAGCTTTATCTGATGAAAGCTGGATTGAAGCTATGCAAGAAGAGCTCAAACAGTTCAACATTAATGATGTCTGGGAATTGACATCCAAACCAAAAGGTAAAACTGTTATTGGAGCTAAATGGGTGTTCAGGAACAAGATGAATGAGAAAGGAAAAGTCGTACGAAACAAAGCAAGACTCGTCGCCAAGGGATATACGCAAGAAGAAGGAATAGACTATGATGAGACTTACGCGCCAGTAGCAAGGTTAGAAGCTATTCGACTATTACTTGCGTTTTGCTTGTTATAAAAGTTTCAGGTTATTCCAAATGGACGTCAAAAGAGCCTTCCTAAATGGATTTATCCATGAGGAAGTTTATGTGGAACAACCACCAGGGTTTGAAGACCCAAAGAAGCCAGACTCAGTCTTCAGACTGAAAAAGGCTTTGTATGGTTTAAAGCAAGCACCTCGAGCTTGGTACGACAAGCTAAGTAAGTTCTTAATACATAATGGTTTTGTCAAAGGTAAAGTAGATACTACTTTATTTATCAAAAAGGAAAACAAAAGTTTCTTACTTGTTCAAATATATGTGGATGATATTATTTTTGGATCATCTAATGAAAGTCTGTGCAAGAAATTTTCTAAGTCTATGCAGGATGAGTTTGAAATGAGTATGATGGGAGAGTTAACATACTTTCTTGGTCTTCAAGTAAAACAATTGAAGGAAGGAACTTTTATTTATCAAGAAAAATATGCTAATGATCTTGTCAAAAGGTTTGGACTGGAAAAGTGCAAAAAGACCGACATACCAATGTCAAGTTCTTTGAAGATAGACAAAGATGAAGAAGGAAAAAAGTTGATCAAAAGCTTTACGGGAGCATCATTGGTTCACTGCTTTATCTTACTGCTTCTAGACCTGACATTTTGTTGAGTGTTTGCATCTGTGCTAGGTTTCAATCAGATCCTAGAGAATCCTATCTCAGTGCTGTGAAACGTATCATTAAATATGTTGCTTCATCTTCAAGCATCAGTCTTTGGTATCCTAAGAAGGGAGACTTTAATCTTCAAGGATATTCAGACGCAGATCGGCGGTTGCGAGTTGATAGAAAAAGCACTTCGGGAACTTGCCAGTTGCTTGGAAGCAGGACAGTGTCTTGGTTTTCAAGGAAACAAAGCACTGTGGCTCTTTCAACAACAAAAGCAGAGTATGTTGCTCTTGGAAGTTGCTGTTCGCAAATTCTATGGATAAAACAACAGCTAAGAGACTTTGAAATTGAAAACTCATGCACGGAGATTAATTGCGACAACACCAATGCTATCAACCTCACCAAAAATCCAATTCTCCACTCAAGAGCAAAGCACATAGAGATTCGACATCATTTTATTAGAGATCATGTTCAAAATGGAGATGTTACAATTCAATTTATTGACTCAAAGAACCAACTGGCGGACATATTTACAAAGCCTTTGGAGAAAAATCAATTTGAATCTATCCGTTCCAGACTCAACATTTTGAGGTATGAGGAAATCAAAGTCTAAAGACCTTCAGACTCAGATTTACAAGACTTTATCTGTAAGATAATCTTGGTACGACCGTCAAACTGTAAGTCTTTCTCTCTCTAATCTTATCTTGAAGAGGTACGATCGTCAGACTGTGTTTAAATTGTTGCTATATTTAATCGTCGCATCATTTCATTTTCCAAACGGAAGTTATTTTTAAAATGACTATTTTCACGGAAAAAGACAGTTATTTTAAAAATGCATCTTTTTACCTTCCTTTGTGATGGTTCGTTTATCTCTCTTTTTAACCGATCGACTCCTCTTCACTTTACTCTCAAAAACCCTAAAAAGCATTCTCCTCCCAATCCTGTTTCTACTTCGTGTTTACCTTCGAGAAAGTTGTCATCTTTTTTTGGGAAAGTGAGTAAATGAATCTTTCAATGACAAGAAAGAATGTCTTCCTCGAGAAAGTCTTCAAGAATCGCAAACAGGGGACCACAGAGAATGAAGGAGGGACCTACCCATTTCGATCTCACCGAAGAGGAAGGTTTACCAAGTCAGCAAGAAGAGCCCGATTCACTCTCCACCACGTCACTCTTCATCATCTACCCCACAAGATGTGAGTCATCAACTGGAGGAAGAAATAATCGAGGACGAGACCCGTAAGAGTCCAAAAACCCTCTTTTATTTACAAGCTCTATCGTGCAATGAAGAGCATTGGGACTCCGCTGAACTATATAGATGATTTCCTTAAAAATAAGAATTATGGGAATGAGTATATATTTCTGCGACGAATGGAGGATTTGGGAATTGCTCCCAAAGGAAAGGCTGAGGAAGCACTTGCGAATATTCCAAGTGACCCTCGTGTATCGGGACTGAATCCTACTGACGGGAACAATGATGATAAAATGTTCAGAGAATTTCAACCTCTAATGGGAGTTGCTGCGAAGGTGAAGGGAAAAAGGAAGGACTTGTTTAAATCGAAGGAACAGGAGAATCTGTTTTTCAGACTGTTGAAACGAGGGGTGATAAATCCTAGGAGTGTTGATTTCGATTTCTTGGATGCCATTGAAGTGAACTTAAGGGAGAAGTTAAATCTGCTTCAACTTGAGCAATTCTGCTCCGATACCATAGACGGTTATGCGCAATTAACAGCATACTTCTATTCGAATCTTAGCTTTTTGGATGCGAATAGAATATCATTCAGTGTTCGAGATCAAGTCTATGAGGTGGATGTGGACATGTTGACAGACATAATTGGAGTCGAAAGAGGAAGATATAAACCAATCAAGGTTTCAATTGCTCGTACCACTTTGGAACTTGTCAAAGACAGGAGTACAGAAGGAAGAGTTACATATTCAAGAATGCATGCCATCAACATCTTGCTTCACAAAATTGTGATCAACTGCATCAGGCCAAAGTCTACATCAAAGACTGACGTGTCTAATTCCAAGGCAAAATTGATGTATGCGATCAATTCAGGGAAAAAGTTCTCTCTCCCTCACACCATTCTCTTTCACATGTACAGAGCAATGGTGAAGGACAAGGGCCAATTGCCTTATTCTGGTCTTGTGACCAAGATCTTTAGACACTTGAACATTGAACCTCCACATACTCTTTGTGTTCGACCATGCGACAAAATGGTGGTGGGTTTGAAAATGCTGACTAAAATGCGTCTGAAAGAGCTTAGTAAGGCAATGGAGAAGTTCAAAGTGAAGACTCCAACATCTTCTCGCATCAAAGAGAAAAGGGAAGGAGCCAATGGGTGCTTCATCCAAAAAGAAAAGAGCTCTTATCTTGGAAGATGAAGATGAAGAGGAAGATTTCACTATCCCTGCATTGAAAAGAACCAGACGTTCTGTACCTGAATCAACTGAACATCAGAAGAAGGGAAAAAAAGCAGAAGAAAAAGAACAGAGAGAAGAAGAGGGACAAGCTAAGAACAGAGAAGCAGAGGAGCAACAAGAGAAAGAAAAAGAAGATGAAGAAAAAGAAGCTGAAGCAGAAGGAGAAGCAGAAAAAGAAAAGTCTGCGAGATGAAGCCGCAAAGGAAGGGAATCAAGGCGCAGAAGAGCATGACCTTAACTTTTCCCCAATAGAGGTCTTAGAGACAGGGGGAGATGGAAAGCAAGGAAGGACTACACCACATGCTGTCAACAGTGAAGGTGTGAGTCGCTCACCAGCAAATCCAGAAGATTTTCAGGCTTCTCAAATGCCTGAGGAAGGACATGATACGTCAACACCAAATCTGCTCGATTACGCTGAAGTTCCATCGTCTGCCTTCACTCCATCCGAAAAAGCAAATGCGAGCACACAGACGGACAATACAGCAGACTTTCGTCGTATCCTTGATGTTCTTCTCGGAAATGCAGGTCAAATCTATGCTCGGAATGTGAACTTCAAGTCATGAAGAATGCTGGACAAGCATCTTCTGTTACCCTAGCAGATCAAATGAAAGACCTCGCTCTTCAAATTCAAGCTAATGCCAAAGGAGAAGAGGTGGCTCATCTTCGGGAAGACTTGAAGAAGCTGGAAAGCATCGTCCAATCGATGGGAGACTTCCAGATTGTGCGCGTTCCCAAGAACACTTGACTCCTTTCTCACCTTTTTAATGATGACAAAAAGGGGAGAATTGCAATTTGAACTCGAACTCTTTAAACTCTTTAACTTTAAACTTTGAGACGTGTTTGAATATTTGAGTATGACTTGGGTGTGAACTTGAAATTGACTGACTTGTGTGGATTTTGATGTTTGACTGTTTGCATTTATATCAAGTATTGTTGTATGGTCTTACTCATGAAAGACTAACCAATTTTTTGTGGATGCAGAGTCTGGTTAATTTATTAATCTTTATGAGATAGCCATATTGCTTGAGTAATGTTTTGCGGGTCAAAGTTGTTCAAATCGATGTGAAGAAAGTTTTGTCACCATAAAAAAGGGGGAGATTGTTGGAGAAATCTTTCCAGAATATTTTGAAGCCGACAAAACATTTCTATCGATCTAGTCTCGGATAAGTACAGATCTTCGGTTTAGAGTCCGAAGACTTTCGGATCACCGAGACTCAAGACTCAAGACTCAAGACTCAAGACTATTCTCATTGACAGTTTTTCTAATCCAAGGACGAAGGCAATCCAGAGCCAAAGTATTTGGTTGAGGATTTGGTCTTATCCTCTCGGAGAAGATCTCTTGGCTGGATAAATATAACGGATTCTTTTATTCGTATTCAAGATCGTTTGAAGATCCGATGGTCAACGAAATATTCTTGGAAGGTTCTATTCTTGGAAACCAAGATCCTGATTGTATGGGCGAACAGGATTGATGGGCTATCGTCATGTTCCTTTAATAGCTCGAATAATCTTCTTGATTGATTCCGTCAACGGGTAGATTAGAGGAATTCCTTTGGTAAGTGCCAACGGGTATGATGGCATAAAGGAGTATAAAAGGAAGACGTTCTAGTTACTTTAGTGCATGATCAATAGAGAAATTCCAGTCTCGAAGTACCTTGATTATCGGTCGATACATTTTGAGCAAAATTGTACACACAAAGAGTGTCTATACTTAGTGATTCCTTGAGCGAGTGTGGTAGGTCATCTACACCAAGAAAGCAAGGGAGAACAACACTGTAACATCTCTTTGTTCATAGTGGAATCCAGCCAATAGGTTGTCGGTGCAGAAGAGTGGACGTAGGCTTGACATAAGCCGAACCACTATAAACCGCGTGTTTAATTTTCTCTTCTCTCAGTCTTACTTTGATTATCGTTTGTCTCAAATCGATCAACTGTCTAGTATTGTGCAATTATCGAGAAAAATCCTTTATATACCTATTCACCCCCCTCTAGGTACTCACACTAGCTATATCACAAAGTAGTATCTATTTTCCTTTTTTTGAAATCGTTTCGAATTAAAAACTTACTCAACCTTTCATACTAGGCTCAAGATGCTTGCTTCAGTCCGTACAAGGCCTTTTTCAGTCTATAGACTGAGTCTAGCTTTCTTGGATCTTCAAATCCTAGTGGTTGTTCCACATAGATTTCTTCTTGAATGAACCCATTTAGGAATGCACTCTTTACATCCATTTAGAATAACCTAAAATTTTTATAGTAAGCAAAAACAAGTAATAATCTAATTGCTTCTAACCTCGTTACTAGTGCATAGGTCTCGTCATAGTCTATCCCTTCTTCTTGAGTATATCATTTGGCCACGAATCTTACTTTTTCTTTCTCGTTCATCTTGTTCCTGATGACCCATTTTGTCCCAATTATAGATTTACCTTTAGGTTTTGGAATCAGCTCCCAAACATCGTTGATGCTGAACTATTTGAACTCTTTTTACATAGCTTCTATCCAGCTTTCATCGAACAAGGCTTCATCTACACCTTTTGTTTCAATCTCAAAAACAAGTGCTATAAAGCACTCGACTCTTCTCACCTTTTGGATTTGATTCGAATTCCTTCATCAATGTTGCCAATGATGAGTTCTTTGGGATGACTTAACTTGTGCTTCCAATTTCTGTTTGGTCTGAAAGTCTGTTGATCCTCTTCTTTGGTTAAAACTTCTCAATCTACTTGTTGTTGTTCTCCAGAAGTCTGAACCTCTTCGGGGGAAGTAAATTTTGTAAAATCTGGAACAGGTTCAGATTTTTCAAGTTGAGTCTGGTCTAGTTGTCTGCACATAATCCTGAAACTTGCCATTCATAGATTCTTCCATGGATTAAGTCTTCTTGTTAAAGACCCTGTAGGCTTTGCTTGAAGTAGAATAACGAAGGAAGATTCCTTTGTCAGATTTTTCTTCAAACTTCCTAATTCGATCATTTGTATTTTTCAGAACAAAACATTTACATCCAAAGATGTGGAAGTAAGAAACATTTGGTTTCTTTCCTTTACAGATTTCATAAGGAGTTTTCTCCAAGATAAGCCTCAAGAACACTTTATTGATGATGTAGCAAGTTGTAGAAACTGCTTCTACCCAAAATCGAGAGGATATATTGCTCTCAGTTAAAAGGGTTCTGGCCATCTCTTGTAAGGATTTGTTTTTCCTTTTCACAACTCATTTTTTTCTGGAGTGTATGGAGAAGAGAAAACATGCCAGAAACCAGATTCATCACGAAATTTCGCAAAATCCTGATTCTCAAACTCACTTCCATGGTCGGTTCGTATGCATGAAATATTATAACCCTTTTCATTTTGAACTTTCTTTGCAAACTTTGATAAATAAGAGAAGACTTCGGACTTACTTGCCAGAAAATAAACCCAAGTGAAGCGAGAATCATCATTCATGATTACTAGACAATATTTCTTTTCACCAATACTCTGAGTTCTTGTTGGTCCAAAAAGGTCCATATGCAAAAGCTGCAAAGCATGATTGGTAGAAACTTGATTTACAGGTTTCAAGGTACTTCAAACCTGTTTTCCCAAAATATGTTGAGTGCATAATTCAGACTTTTGAAAAGCGAGGTTGGGAAGACCATGAACAAGCTTATTAGAAGAAATCTTGGCAATTTGCTTCATGTTGACATGATCAAGCATTTGATGCCAGAGACTTGCTTTGTCTTGAATAGATACAAGGTACTAAGAACTTTCTGGGTTTACATCCAGAAGATAAATATTCTCATGCCTTCGCCTAGTGAAAGACTGGGAGAAGTCATGACTCGTTCCAGAATAGATACCTTCTCAGAAGTTTATTCTGAATCCAGTGTCACAAAGCTGACTTATGTTGAATAGATTGTAGTTCAAACCTTCCACCAAGTTTTCATTGGCACCCATATTTTCTTGACTCCAGGAGAGTTAGTATTAAAGACGGTCTTTGCCCAGTCCTTCTTAACAGGTCTCCAACCTTTGGTACATTCCTTCTCAAAATGTTCTAAGCTATTGTACTTTGAACATTTAAATGCACTTCAGCCAACAAGTTTTACAAAAACTCTTTGAAAATGAATTTTGTAAAATGCCTTTGCAGGTCTTTGTTTGAGTCTCTCTTTTACCTTGGGAAAATCAATCAGTGGAATGGTTTCTAAAGCCATACCTAAACTAGATTTGTTAAAATAGGGTCTTTGTACTGAAAGAATTTTCTCTAACTTTTTGGATCCTTTTGAAAATCTTTTTGAAACATTTAAAAGGTCTTCTTTCAGAGTAACATTTTCCTTAGCAAGAGAATCATAATTTTCTTTCAAATTAACAAAACTTTTATCCAGACTTTCAAACTTTTTTTTTTCAATAAATTTCCTGTTGCTTGAGCTTAGAATTCTTCTTGTTTAGTTTTTGAGACTGAGACAAAGTTCTTCTATGTACTTTAAGACTTTAACATGAATTTTTAAGTTACTTACCTTAACTTCTTGAACTAAATCTGAATCAGAGTTTGTTTCTGATTCTAAGTCTGAATCAAAATGGGCCATCAGACATATATTGGCATATTCCTCTTCACTTTGCTCGCACACAGTGTCACTTTAGGTTTCAGCATGGAGAGCCTTTTTGTATTTCTCAGTTCTTCCTTTCTTTTTTTTCAACAAATGACAATTAGGTCCGATATGCCTATTTTTCTTGCATTCGAAGCATATTACATCTTTGTTGGTTTCATTGTCCTCAGTTGGTCTCTTTTAGAAATTTTGCGTGCTTTGCTTATTCCAGTTGAATATTCTTCCCTTTTTATTCAACTTTCTGAACTTCTTAATCATAAGCACTAGCTCTTCATCATCCATGTCATCATCTGAATCTGCATCATCAGAATCATCGTTACATTTTAAAACAATTGACTTCTTACCTCTTGGAACTTCTTTCTCATTGGTTTGCTTCACTTCATTTGATTGAAGCATGCCTACTAGTTTATCTATGGATTGAGGCATGATCCTCTGAGTTTCTCTAATTGATGTCTTCACATGATTCCACTCTTTAGAAAGTCCATGCAGCAGTTTATTGACTTTCACTGGTCTTGAGATTGGTTGTCCTTGATAAGCCAGGCCATTTACAATCTCTGTCAAGCAACTGAACATATCAGTAATGAATTCTCCAGGCTTCATTTTGAAGGCTTCATACTGTCTGAGTAGAATATTGATTTTCGTTTCCTTTACTCAATCAGTTCCTTCGTAGGTAACACGCAATCTGTCCTAAACTTCTTTCATTGTTTCACAAGAAGAAATTCGGTTATACTCAATAGGAGATAAGACATAGTATAAAGAGTAGATAACTTTAGCATTAAGAGCTTTTCTCTTGGTTATTTCTACTTGTGTTGTTTCGCCAACATCTACAACTTATTTTCCTCTTTCTAGGGTTGATATAGCTTTAGGATTGATCACTTTTTCTACCACAACCCACTCCGGGGGATCTTTCGATCTCAGAAATGCCTCAATCTTATTTTTCCACACATTGTACTATTTCCCATCAAAGTAAGGAGATCTGGTGTTGCTTTGACCTTCAACCAATCCCAAAGCCAAAATACTAGCCATAGATCGCTAACTTAGAAGTAAAAACACTTCAATGAAATAAGCACACAGGCTCTAATACCATTTGTAAGTGCTAGTATGAACACCTAGAGAGGGGTGAATATGTGTGAAGACAATTTATCACTAAGAACAATAGAAATAATTTGCTTTTGAAACTGAGTCTAAAGAACAACAGACTTTGAGCAAGTTCAAACTTTAGCGGTTAAATAGAACTATGAACAAAATAAATGAGTTCAAGGAAGAGAATAAGAACACATAATTTATAGTGATTCGGCTTAGAATAAGCGTACATCCACTCTTCACGCTAAGAGCCTTCAGCTCCACTAAGAATCAAAAGAGATTTTATAGCCTTGTGATCTCAACTTTACAGTAAAGAGTTTTTACTACTCTTTCACAAAGTCCACTATAAGTTTCTTTCTCTTTTGAATACAACTTTGAGCTTGGAATATCAAATGACAAGAAATGGTAAGCTTCAAATTTTGAAATTTTTCTTTCACGCACTCCATTGAACAACTAGAAAGTCCACCTTAAATACTCCTTCATGCCTTCTCGATCGTTGGCACTTTCCACAGGAATTCTTCAAATCTACCCGTTGGACAAAATCAATCAAGGAGATCTCTAGCCGTTTGAAGATTGTGATGAAAACCCGTCAATCTTGTCCGCCCATACAATCAGGATCTTAGTTTCCATAAGTAGATTCTTTCCATATTTACTTGCAATCCGAAAAGATTTGATTTATCTAAATTGATTTCAATAAAGATAATCAATCTCGTAGGTGATATATCCAACCAGAAAGCCATCCATAAACCATACGAACCGAACTCCTGAAGAGATAAACAAAATCTTGCATTTGGATAAGTCTTCATTCTTCAGTAGTGTTTAGTCTGGAATTTGTCAGTATGGACAGACTTTGATACAAACTCTAGGAGTCTTCGGACTTTGACACAAAATCTGGATGTCTTCAGACTTTGACACTAAAGTCTAGTCGTCTTAAGAATAGACTTTGAATAAGTTTTGTCAACTTCAAAATATCAAAGGAGTTTTCTCCAACAAGTATACCTTATATCAGCTTGTGTGAGCAATGATCATTTATCAGCTTGTGAGAGCAACAATGTATATATCAGCTTGTGCGAGCTACTATCTATTTATATTAGCTTGTGAGAGCTATGATCATCTATATTAGCTTGTGAGAGCTATGATCATCTATTTCAGTTTGTGTGAGCAGTGATTGTATCAATTGAATTGATAGATAGTGTTGAATTTATAGATGGTATTAATTGATAAATGGTATGGACCATGTCAATGGTGTCAAATTGAGTTGATTAACTGAGTGGATCGATGGAGCGATGATTTGAATTGAATTGATTGGTTGAATATATGAATTGTGTTAACTTGCAGAAAGGAACTGAGGCAAGGTAAGTCCTATGTCTTGTGTGTGCATAGACTGCCTTTAGGCGTATTTCCTTCATAGTCAGAGTTTAGGGAGTGAACTTGCCGAGACATTACCTCACCCCGTCGTGGGCTCAACCTTTTCAGGTCCTTGAATGACAGTTCCTCCATAGTGTTTTGCCCAGCCAGATTCCTTTTCCCGGGGACCAAGGAGCTTGGGTCTATGAACTTGTGAGAACCATTGTCTGGGTTGATGCGGGTCTACTTTAGAGGGTACCCCATCAATTCAGAGCGTGGTATCGTCGCGGGCACAATGAACCCAGAGAAGGTCCTCTACAGGATTCTGAGATTTCTGTGTCGGTGTTAGAGATCGCTTTTGGCGAGGGTACAGCTGACCCTCTTGGTGGTGTAGTGGTAGACCTGAGTCCCCAGGAGACCTCAAAGTTTTCAGTTGGGGACTCGAATGCCTAGAGTACTTGTAGACTTTATACTTTTGTAGACTTTTGCCTATAGACTAGCATTGTAAATAAACTAGTTAGCTGTGTATAAATGTGTGTTGTGGTTGTGCAATTGTAGTCCTGCTTTTCTATCCCATCTTTGTGTTATCTGGGGATTTATTTATATGCTTCCACTTGCGCATTAAAATGAATGGATCGGTGACGCATCCTGGGATGTCGCAATTTAATTGACCACTGAGGGATGGGCATGCGCTCAAGGATCGGGGCGTGACACAAGGGAATGGGCTTGGCAAAATTAGCGGGGAAAGAATGCCCTATGGAGCTTGCCCCTAGTCCGATTTTGTGAAATGACTTGAGAGGTATAAAATAAGTGGGAGCCAGAAACGACGAAAGTGAAATACCACTACTTTTAACATTATTTTATGTTTTCCATGAAACGAAGGTGTGGCAAGGTCCCTTCTTTTAAAACTAAGGTTCGCGCACATAGGACAATTCAAGTAGAAGACATTGTCAAGTGCGGAGTTTGGTTGGGTCGGCACATGAGCTTAACGAGAACATAAATCTCATGTAGAAAAAAAAGGGTAAAAGCTCTTTTGAATCTCATTTCCAACACAACTACAAACCGTGAAAGCGTGGCCTATCGATCCATTAGATCTTTGGAATTTGATGATAGAGGTGTTAGAAAAGTCACCACAGGGGGATAACTGGCTTGAACCAATTGAGTGACCAAATGACCTACCCACTAAGCGATTCAGGTGTTCTTAGAAAGCTTGAAGTGTATAGTTTAAGGTTCATGAAAACCACTTGAACTGATTAATTATGAAGGATAGAAACTTGTTTTTTTGTGATAGGCGAGGTCCTACTTCATTGTGAAGATAGAAATCGATGCTTAGGAAAGATCAAACTTGCTTCTCCAATAGCCAGTTTCTTTGTTAAAAAAATTAGTGTCTATTGGAGCACCATTATTAGTTGGAACGTCGGCGTTGGCTAGCTTAGCAATTCTTCTCTTGTGAGAGCCGAGATCTATACGAGGGATTCAAAGCAAGTTGAGGGAGTGGATGAAAATTGAGAGAATTACAAGTTTGATATTATCTCGTTCTCCCACTGTGAACTTGCTAGTGCTCATTTGTGCTTCACTCTATCAAGAATTATTGTTGATTGAAATCTGTGAATGAAAAAGTGTAGAAGTATATGAGCAATTCTTGTGTACTGATGCTATGATATAAAGCTTCACATAAAATCAGTACTTGCTTCCCTGTAGCTGTCTCTTGAGATTACAGGTAGATATCGGCCTTGTTGATGGCTATTAATCTAGGAGAGTGGAAGTATACTCGATCTGATCCGAACCTCTATGAGATCTGCGGGCATCATCTTCCATCTCCTTCCTTGTTTGAAAATTTATTTGATTGAAGCATCTTGCATATGAGATTATCAAACTATTCTTGCATCTATTGAACTTGAGTTATTCCGGAAAAAATTGTTAAATTTTATAAATCAACCTATTTGTCCCTCCGCGTGGCATCATCCGTCTCAACAGGAATTAATCTAATAATTGTGACTCAGAAGGTGAAAAACACAAAGAGAAGGGCAAGACATACGCGAAATCTTACATACTTGCAGGAACACGATTTTATTCAGACGAATACGTAAAGATCACAGAAACACATTTTTTTTCCCAGCCTCAAGCGGACAGAGGACGAGAAGTTCGCTTTAGTTGAACGGACTAAATGGTAAAAGGCCTCACTTATCCACCTATCCTAGGCTTCCAGATAAGGCCAAGCTCACATGTCTAACTGAAGTAGAAAAAAGGATAGTTTCCTGAATATATTATGAGGATCACCCTGAACACGTTATCTTTGACACAGTACAGAACAACGTCTTCCCTTCGCCAGTTTGCACTTGCCAATATCGAGGTCATGCTTCGTCTGCGTGTTCTTCCAGGTTTGTGACCCTTCGCTCTAAAGCTTCCAACTTCCGACTCATTATTTTCCATAAATCAGGGTTTTCCGAGGGATCGCCCGGGTAAGGATTCATGTTCCCCCCATAAATTTCTAGCTGGCTAACATACTGTTCGACCACACGGTCCAGCTTCTTACGCAGTTTCGAGTTCTCCTTTATGTAATCTCCTATGACCTGCAGATTATAGGTCAATACGACCCACTCATTAAAACCACCGAGCGGACTGTGAAGATGCAGCATCTTGTCATTTTGTTTTAAGTTTGGATTTGAGCCTACTCTCCTCATTAACTTCTCCAACTGGGGATTTGCCATCTTGCGATCTGCCATCTTGACTACAACCTGCAAAGAAAATTGTAATTATATATTTGTTAACCTAGTTCATCGTAAGAAAGACCTGTTATAATTAGGAAATAGCTTTAAATAAATGCATGGAGATAATCCAGCAGAGTACCTCAAGAACTTGTTGGATACCCTGAGAAGGGCGAGTGCTCAGTGGACAACGGAATGAGGAAGTATGATACTACCAGGAAAGTGTGATTTCGACACAGAGCATGGCCCTTTAAATAGATGCGACTATGAACGCACTGCATGTGATTTTATCAGGCTTATATACAACTTTCACTAGTACATATCCAGGCGAGATGGAACTAAGAGAAACTTAATTTAAAACTTAGGGCCCTCTATTCTCATAGAAAATGTAATTTCCCGGTAAGCCTAGAGAAATGAGCGAGACATAAGCCTACAAACTTGAGGGATAGCGGTGAAGTATTTCTATTTTCTTTTGTCCCTTTCATTTGACAGGTAATCCAAGATGGTTCTACAACTTTGCTGGCATGTACATAAAGGACAGTTTCTTACTGTGGTCACTAAGGTACCCTCTGCAGACAACACTAGACTAAGTCGATGAGGTCTCTCGTGCTAACACGCTGCATACACCAGGGCTGTTTGCCCTGAAGAAAATTCAGGGACAATTTGTGCCCCTAATTTTTTCGAATATGAACGCAGTTAATTTCATAATCTACACGCAGTTTGGATTTCTACGTCACTTCGACTTCATACAGATCAATTCGACCTGAATGAAGTCGAAAAGTATGAATCAAATTACCATTCTAACCGCACATTAAGTACAAAGTGTGAAATATTGTCGCTAACCACATGCTTTGCGTAACATGCGATACTCAGGCGGGTGGCTTCCATTAAATTATCACACTTTGGCGACATGTATGGAATAAATAATGTTCTGTTTAATAACCCTCTCCGCGAGAAATTCTCGCCCCTCCACTTACAGATACAGATTCATAATCGGCATGGAAGATCAACTAACATTGTTGGTACTGACATGTTAAAAAATGGAACCTGTGGGAAGCATGGATACTCAAAGATACTAAAAGATTCAAAAGGGCTCCATGAATTTCCACGACGAGAAAAAACAAACGAATTAAAATACTTCCACCATGTGATGCGACCTTGAAAACGGGATCGATCTCAGTAGTTTCATGAGAGAGAACGTAAGAATAAAAGCCAGCAACCGGAGTATGAAGTCTAAACAACCGAATACTACATAAGTGGTGAGTGCTATAATTTCCCCACATCCAGCTATATAGCTTTTCTTGAGACAAGGGCAGATGAAATATGTTGGGCGGACTCTTATCTTTTCAAACATTTGCTTGCTGTTTAACCACTTTCATCATCCCTTTATTCTTATCTCATAAATGTTATATCATCTTATCTTCTGATTAACCTTCTTGCCTTTGGCTGGAACTTCGATTGACGTGCCAACATAAGATTACATTAGTAAGAAAAGTGCTGAGTTGAACTAGGCATCTAGAGGCGCACTACTTCGCCTAGAAGAGATAAACTAGCTCTTCAGTTTGTGTCACGGAGATGCTAAATTAATTTAGCGTGATTCACTTTCGATGCATAATAGCTAGCACATGTCGTACATGCAGACTCGACACAAGTGTATTATCATTCTTTTTTAGACTATTTAACTTTTGTAATTGTTATGACTAACGCGGAAATTGCAACAAAATTAAAACTGAAAGAACACGTAGATTTACATGAAAAACCCTTGCCGAAAAAATCATAGGGCGAGCGGAAGCAAAATCCACTATGGAGATTCAAGGATTACAAAAAGGCAGTTAAAAACTAAAAGCTCTTTCTATCTCTACTTCTTATCATTCCAACATGAGATAAATATTATTTATACTGTTCTCAAGCCCTAACCTTAGCCCAAGTCCTTTACCAAAAAAAAAACCTTAGCCCAAGTCCATAAAGAATTCAAGATATACTCAACAAATCTCCACCTTGGCTTGAATTAGACATAAGCGACAAACAATCTTCTCCTCCCACTATAGTAAAACTTAATTGCAATAGATGTTAACCAAATCCAAGCTATGATTGAATTTGGCAATAGGTAAGGTCCTCCTCAACATATCAATTGGATTATCCTATGTACCAATTTTCAAAACCTTGACATAAGCATCTTTAAGAATGTCTTGAATAAAATGATACTACACATCAATGTGCTTTGTCCTCTTATTATTCATTTGATTTTTGTAAGATGTATAGCACTCTGATTATCACAACAGACAATAGTCACACCATGATCCACATTGAGTTCTCCAAATAAGCCTATTAAACATATGCCCTCTTCAACTGCCTGTATAACGGCCATACCTCTGCGGTAGACAGAGCAACCTTATATTGTAAAGTAGCTTTCCAACTAACTGCACAACCTTCGATAGTAAAAATATACCCAGTCAAAGACTTCCTCTTATCAAGGTCACTAGCATAATCAAAATCAGCATATTATGTAAGAGTGTCACTTGTTTTCCCAAACTTTAAACCATAATTAGAAGTACCAATCATATATTTCAAAATCCACTTTACAACTTGCCCATCCACTTTGCCTAGGCAAGATGTATATCTTCTTGACACGCTGACAGCTTCTGAATTTTCAAGTCGAGTGCAAACCATGCCATTCATAAGACTGCGAATTACATTACAGTATGGAATACTTGGCATTTATTCTATCTCCTTATCCATATGCGGACATAGATTAATTGATAATAAAAAAAGGAGTAGCCAGAGGAGTATTTACTAGTTTGGCATCTTTCATGCCAAAATGATCTAACAACTCTCAATTAGCTTTCTAAGAGAGATACAATTTCGCTTTTTTGATCTCCCTGAATTTCCACACCTAGGATTTTCGTCATTGCACCTAAATCTTTCATTTCAAATTTAGCACGCAACCATTCCTTCAAATAATGTATATCGGATTTATCTTTTGTTTCAATCAACATGTCATCAATATATAAAAGTAGATAAATGGAAATGCCATTTTAAAGTTTGCACAGATATACATAACTATCATATTTGCTTACAATAACCAAGTTGCACTAGAAACAATCAAACCTTTTATACTATTGTCTAGGTCATTGCTTCTAGTCATATGTAGAATTTTTTAGTAGACAAACATGATCTTCCTTGCCTTCAAATTGAAAACCTTCTGGTTGATTCATATAGATTTTCTCTTCAAGTCCACCATGTAAGAAAACTGTTTTCGTATTTAGCTATTCCACTTCTAAATCATTGATAGCAACTAATGTAAGACAACCCCAAATGGAGTTGTTTAAAGACAAGTGAAAACACATCATTAAAACAATCTTCCTCAATCTCACTGTATCTTTTAGCAATTAGACAAGCTTTGAATATGATGTCTTCAACTCTAGGAATACATTCCTTTCTTTCGAAAACTCATTTGTAGCCTACAATTTTCCTTCCTTTTGGTGGCTTGACAAGCTCTCAAATTTGATTATTTTCAAGAGACTCCATCTCTTCATTCATGGCAGCTAACCACTTCGCCGAGTCTTTTGAACAAAGGTTTTATTCTCAATATATTATTCATAAGTAACAAAATATGTGTAACCATATATCCCATGGAGGCTTCATTGTCCTTATTGGTCTATATCTCTAGCAATAAAATAGTATTCCCCTTCAAGTTCTTCAACCTTGGTATTATCAGTAGACGATTGAATTGGTGATGAAGAAATTACTTCAAGCTTCACCTTCTTCGCAACACCTTTTAGATTTTCATGACAAGAACAGAAAATTCTTTGCTGTGATCAAGTATAATAGACTCATCAAAAGTAACATCTCTATTGATGATGATCTCAAATGAATCAGCATACCAAAGTCTATTAATCCTTTACACTAGATGTATAACCAAGAAAGATGCATTTCTTTACTCTAGGTTATATTTTCCCCTCACTAACACATGTACTTATGCCAGATATCCAAATACACCAAGAAAAAAATAATCAACAGATTTACTTAAACATACCTCCTTAAGTGTTTCGCAAGGAGAGCGATTTACCAACCAAGAAGCTGTATTGACTGCCTTGGTCTAGAACTCCTTGCCTAAACTAGCGTTAGATAACATGCACCTAGTTCTTTTTAATAAGGTTATACTCATGTGTTCTACAATACCATTCTGTTGTGGTGTATTTAATGTAATATGTTGTGACACCATTAAGCAACGCTGGACTAATTTGATGAGGTCTCTCAGATTAACATGATGCATACACCAGGGCAACAAATTGCCCCTCGAATTTTCGGAAGCATTTAATTTCACAATCTACGTGTAGTTTGAATCTCTATATCACTTCGACTTCGTACAGCTCAATTTGACCTCAATGAAGTTGAAAATTATGAATCAAATGACCATTCTAACTGCACATTAAGCGCAAAGTGTGCATGCTCAAGAGAGAATCCCGCCTTGTTGTCGCTAACCCCATGCTTTGCATAATATGCGAGCTTAAAACTCAGGCGGGTGGCTTCCATTAAATTTTCACACCTTGGTCACATGTACGGAATAAATATTTTTTTGTTTAATAACCCTCTCCGCGCGAAATTCTCGCCCATTGACTTACAGATACAGATTTATAATGGACATGAAGATCAACTAACTTCATCGTACTGACATCTAAAAAAAAAATGGAACCTTGGGAAGCATGGATACTAAAAGATACTAAAAAAGCCGAAAGGGCTCCATTAATTTGCACGACGCGAAGAAACAAATGAAATAAAATACTTCCACCATGTGATGCGACCATGAAAACAGGATCGATCTCAGTATTTTTGGAGACAGTCAACATAAGTACCAGTTAATCCCATAAGTATCTTATTTTCAAAATCCAAAGATAACTTGTAATTATTTAGAATTCTTATCCGATGTTATTATTTTATTTTATACATCTCTTCTCTCTACACATATTCAACCTTTTCTTTTCCTATATTTTCCATCACACGCATAGGTGTATGCTGTTTTATAGTTGAATAAAATATTGTCATTAGCATTGATTTGCATAAAATGCGAATGAAAACTTAGGCGGGTGGCCAAAATATTAAATTGTTACCTTCATTGATATCCATGACAATGTACTCCACGCGAAATTCTCTATATTTTTATAATAGATACGAAGTTATAATTGATTTGAAACATCACCCGGCATTATTTTTTCTGATCCAATCTTCATAATGACACGTGAAAATGGAACGCATGGGAAGCATGGATAATATACTAAAATTTACTAAAAAAGTAGAAGGGGCTCCATGATTTCCACGACGAGAATAAACGAATAAAATAAAATACTTCCTCATGTGATGCGACCTTGAAAATAGGATCGACCTCAGTAGTTTTATGAGAGAAAACGTAAGAATGAAAACCACCAACCAGATTAATATCACATGGAAAGTGCGAAAACGTAGTATATGAAGAAAAACAATGGTTAGATTGAAAAACGCGTCGAAAATGAAGGTTAATGCATGTCGAAGAGTCGGGAGAATGCCGAGGATGCTCGGCCCCATATCTATAAATAGGAGGGCCAAAGGACTAGAGAGAGCACCTAAGCCTGCAAAGGTAAGAGTAAGACTCACCTCTCTCCTCTGTCCATCGTATCACAGTATTATTCACTATATCCAACAGTGTTATTGTAATCTTTGAAGTTTGATGATTATCTGTTTTCCTCAATCTTTCCAATGCAGAACTTGTTGACGAGGAACAACGAGAGAAGTTCAACCTCCGAAAAGATCATGACCACCGTGGACTACTTAGCAGCCATAAGAGGGAAATTCCACATTCAACCAAAGTTGGAGGAGAACAAACTTAAGTTGTTGCACATGACAGAGCCCCTTGGCGATTGGAACGAGTGGGCAGTATTGACCTACGACCACAACGTCCTTGCAAGCTTACTGATCAGGGAAAAGGAGGATCTGGAGAAGAAAATTAAGGAATATGAGGAAAAGCTTGAGAGGCTCCATTGTATGCATCATCCAGGACATTCATCACGAGAACATGGGCGGCGTAACTAATCGTACTCATAAAGAATGTGTGAAAGTTCACCTCTTGACGGCAGGATCTCTGTCCACCTTAAGAAAAGTGCATAGTATAGTAAGACCGCTTCACTAAGTTCGCATAATAAGTGATGCCATAGACTGCATCATCATGGAGCTAATAACGTATCCCTGAAGAACACAGAGGAGGACTATGCATTTTCATGAGTCAAATTTAGTCCATTTGCATTAATATGTCATTTGTGTGTGCAAGTCTGTACTGTGCTAGAAATAATATGGAGAGAGCTGAGAGCTTCTTCTCATTGTGCCGTTGGTGTGATAAGAGTCTTCTTATTTGATAACAATGCAATTTCAGTTTTTCTGTTATAAAAGTGTGTGTTGTTTTTAACTCTTTAATTTTCCAAGGCCTAATTCCTGCTCTTAATTTGGTGATGAGTTCTTCTAGATAAACTGTTTGCTCTATGGACGACTCGATCATAGATATTGATTCATGGCCAGACAGTATGAGCCCTCTCCCAATTATTTCAAACCCACTAACCATCGCATTTGACCATGATCGTAGTTGCAATTAGCGTGATCTATAAGTCCTATTCAAACTATTTCCGTTAGGGGGATTCCACCTGTATAAGAAATAAGCGAATGCAAAATATATCTATCAGGTCAAGTGATCGCGAATGTGCAAGAAATACTACCTGTTCTACTGTCATCTTGCACAGAGTGCATACTTGGAGGATGCTTTGGTATAAATTTTGTAATAGTTGTGGGAGTTGACCAGTCAAAAAGTTAAAGGTCCAAGAGTAAAAAAAAGAAAATAAGGAAAACCCACCACCTCAAAATGGACGATTGAGAGCAGCAGAAAAGGAAGGTGGGCTTCGTCCATTGAACAAGAAAAGGGAGGAAAGACAGGAAAAGAAAAAAGAAATAAAAAGAAAAATAGAGAAACGTTGAGTCAACAAAAGAAAAATCAAAAAGGGAACAGTGGAATACTTAGCCCCTTTATGAGGCCGTTAGCACGCACGCTCGCGTAGGAGGAAAAGAAAAGAAGAAAGGGAGAAAGGAAAGAAAGAAAGAAGAGACAGAGGAAGAAGGAAGAGGAGTATTCACTACAGACACCTCACCAAGCCAATTTGACTTCGTATTTCAATGCTCAGTAAGCGCTCACACCCTTCATGCATCCAATTGAAGTATTTTCCGGGTTTAGGGCTCAAATTCAGAATTTTGGGAAAATTGAGAGGCGAAGTCCAAGTTTTGATCGTTAAGCCACATATTTTTTCATAAAAAAAAATGATAGTCTAGAGTGTTGTGGAGTCATAGGATTTTACAGATCATGATTTGAGTTTACGGTTTTCCCAAAACAAAAATTTGAAGTTTCCCGTGCGAGATGAACAGTGTGCGTCCAGCAGTTTTGGGCCCGTATTTTGTCGATTTTCAGCTTGATTTTGGAACAGTCAAGTTGGGCTCCTTGTAGTGCGTTGAAAGGGCTTTTTATTGACTATAAGAAGGTTTGAAACGGGGCTCGGTGGAAAGAGTTTTGATGTGACCAAGTTTTGCGCTTAAACCTCGTGTTGTGAACAGCTTGAATAGTCGCTTGAGGTATGTGATTTCTCAGCACGTATGAGTCATTTTGTTAGCATTAATGTGACACCCCTCGACGGCCCCCGATCCGATTTGGGTCGCCACAGTTCGCTTACCTTTCACTTTCCTTATTAACATATCACTCTGATACCGTTTCTATTGTAGCGGGTCCATACAACCATGGGGGTTTATGTCTTTTATTAACGGTCCCTTGCGCAATTTACATAACGAAAGCATATCCAACAATTCCCTTCCCTACATTCCGAAATCGATGCACACCTACTAAACATTTATAATAAAAGCCATACACTTTTATTTACTTAAATTAGACGGACATCATTCATCGGTACATCAAAATGCCGTAGTCTTTTTATATTCGGCTATAATTCAAAAGATGACCGACGTCTCCTCCAACAGTCGTATACTTTAGAGTCCATCGATTAGTGTCGGCGTCCAAAAGCTCCCTCCTTTGCTATCCTCCTCCTCACGGTCACATCCAACCGTTCAAACCATCTACTAATCTGAAATGTTGGTCCCCTAAAAGGGTGAGTACAACCTTTTCAAGAGTAAAGAATCCAATAACAACTCGATGCATCATACAAATCATACATGCATTGCAGGCGTAACTTACCTTGCAGCCATGCGTAATACTATCATGCATCATCATGCGTTATCATCATGCATATCATATCATCATATGTCATCATCATAATCATCATCATGGCATCATTATATCATACATGTCACCCTTATCATGACATCGTCACATCACACATCATCATCGTCATCGTGCATATCATCATGCATATCATGCCATGGGTGATCATCATATCACATCACATATCATCATCATCATCATCATCATGCATATCATCATGCATATCATGCCATGGGTGATCATCATATCACATCACATATCATCACCATCATCATGCATATCATCATGCATATCATGCCATGGGTGATCATCATATCACATCACATATCATCACCATCATCATGCATATCATCATGCATATCATGCCATGGGTGATCATCATATCACATCACATATCATCACCATCATCATGCATATCATCATGCATATCATACCATATCATGCCATGAGTTAATTTTCATCTTTATCTTTAAATTTGATCACCACATCACCCTTCCTCGATTCATCAATTTCATCCCATATTTTACACTCGCATCCCATGCGAGAAAAACCTCCGGGCATGTATCCAAGATACAACCGGGCATCCGGCCCCCCACATTCCGGGCATCTCGCATCCCAACTAGCATCACGAGGAACCTCCGGGCATGTATCCAACATACAACCGGACTTCTGGCCTTTACCCTTCTAGCCAGGCATCCCGCACCCCAATCCTGGTGTCGCGAGGTATCTCCGGGCATGTATCCAAGATACAACCGGACTTCCGGCCCCCCACATTCCGGGCATCCTGAAACTCCCAGGGAATCTCTGGAATTACGCCACTAGGCCACCAAGCATCATCATCCACCACAACCATCTCCTCATTTACCATTATCCATATTTACCATTTCTTTATCTCAATTTAACATGGCAATTGGCATGGCATCAAACAAATCACACTTGCATTTCAATTCACATGTCATACACATGCCAAAGCTCCATCACATATGCATTTCAATTCAATACATGTACAAGGACCATGTCATAGGCATATCAAGACTTTATCATATATACATCTCAATCCAATACATGTGCAAAGACCTCATCACACATATGCCACACAAATAGAATTGAATCCATGGCCAAATAAAAATCCATTTTATTTTATTATTATTTTATTATTTATTTATTTATTTTATTATTTAATATCAATAAATTCCCAAAATTACAAAAATCCAAGAAATTATTAAACAAACCCATAGGATGATAATTACTTGCAAAACTCATGGCCAAATTGAATTTTTATAAAATTCATAATTTTCCCAAAACATCCTATGATTCTCGGATTTAAACCAAATGCACAGTTTCCGAATAAATTCAATTAAAATATCCATTTGGCCTCCAAAAATTACGAAATTTTACAGGGTGATAGCCAAGACATTTTCGTACCATTTTCATGAAGAACTTTAAGCCAAATTCCTTTTATATTAATTTCTATAGCCCTACGAAGCTTCTGGAATCTCTACCGCGACGTCCAGAACACACTCCTCCGTATTTCTTAGATTTCACCCATCAAATCTCTTTCGTTCCTTCTGAAATTTAAGTATGTTATGTAAAAATATGTCCTTTACAATTTTCATGAGGGATCTAGGTCAAATAACCAGATTATGGTCACCATTTTAACCCATGAAGTCTCGGGTGTCTCGGTACACCTTACCAGAATCAACCATCTCCAAGATCTAACAGATTCACCAGGTTATACTTGTTATTTTTGCTTCAAATTTGAGTATGTTGTAGCTTAAGGTGTTTCCTATAACTTTCAAGAAGACAACAAGGTTAGATCTCCAACAGAAATCAACATGCAACCAAGAAATCAACAAAAGGTCAGTGAAGATTTCGCAGATCTGAGGTCTCCGTATAACAAAGCTTTTGACCCCACATATCACCATCGTTTTCCATGAAATTCGAGTATGTCATACTACAAGAGGTTAGCTTCAACTTTCATGAAGACACCAAAGCCAAAATCGAACTCCAAACACACATGCAAGCTCAAACAAGTTTCTGACTCCAAACTGTTCATGCGAAAACATTGGTGCAAGAGTAGAAAGTGGATTCCCAACTTGCCTCTAGACCTCACGAACGGCGGCACACCGGCGACGATCACGGCGGACGGACGGCGACGGTTCCTTCTCCTCCTCTCTCGGCCTCCCCTCTCTCTCGCATCTCACTCTCTCGGCTCACTCTCTTGGCCGAATGGAGCAAAAACCGCTCACTCACCTTTCTCTCTCTCTTTTTATATCCCCATCTTCTCATCATTGCTTGCCACCTAAATGGACCAATGCATGGCATCCTAGTCTAGGCCAATGCATGCCCTTCTTTGCGCCACTTGTCTTGATCCATGCATGGGCCGGCCACCTCTTCCTTTGGGCCTTAATGGGCCGGTCGGACTCCCTCTTGGGCCGACTTGCTTGGCCCATCAAGCTTAGGCCAAATGGGCTTAAGGCCCATTCGAAAATTAACCCCTTTTCCCCCTTTTTTTTTTTTTTGAATTCCTTCTATAAATATTTTCAAATTTCCATTTTCATCTTGGCCAAAGTCTTGGGACATTTTGTTCATTGAAATTTAATTTATAAGGTACATGGCCAAGCATAAATTATTAATTTATCCTATAGTCTTAAATTCAAAATTCATAAACACAAGCACAATAACACCTAGCCTTAAGAAAACTAATGGCTAACACATAGACCATAGGTAATTTCATTACCTAATTATAGGCTTTAATTTCTCTAGAGGATGACTTGAATTTTGGGATGCCACAATTAAAGCCTTGTTTAGTCATTTCATAGTTGAGGTAAAGTTTTATTTAATTTTAACATTATCCCTCGGTTATTTGATAAGGCCACGAGTTCGATGATACGAGTATGGTTTATTCTCTGGTTGTAAGCGACAAGGTGAGTGGTGCTATCTCTTCTATGGATTTATAAACTCATGTCTTGAAAGAGATAAAAAAAAAAATGAGTATCATACGAGCAATTAAAAGCATGTTTGTTGCATAAAAGTTTGGATCGAGCAAATTACTACCTTTTAATAGTTGAGAATGATTTGAGAATGGTTTTACGAAAGGTATTGTGAAATGATACATCGCTTTACGAATTATTTTATGGAATGAGTTATAAGATGATTTAAGAAACGTTATATATATATATCGATTTGTGAATTTGATTTATGAAATGATGTGAGAAATGCTTTACGAAAAAGTGTTTCTATTGGATGAATTGAGTTATGAAAGGTTATACGGTTGGTTTGTGAAATGCATTGTGGATCATGAGATTGATTATGTATGAATTTCTAGATAGTGGAGGATGTGGGTTTGGTGTTCAATATCGCTGTGAGCCCATGGAGGGGCTGGTGGGTATGCATACCGGATTTAGGATATCCTTATGGGCCGAGCCATCTACTTCGTAGGCGAAGGCTTTGCCAAGGGAGGAATCTTGGTCATCTTATCACAAGGCATTGCTTGTGACTATAATTTGATAATGAGCAAAAGATTGATCGATGGATGGACCATCGACTAATGTTTTAATATGAGCTGGGTCTATGGATGGACCATGTAATGTCCTCGATTTCGACCCTTACTTTGGTCCAAACTAGAAGGCGAAACTAGATAGGCCAAACTAGAAGGCGAAACTAGATAGGCAAAAGATAATGAGTGTGAAAGCTTATGAATCCCAAGTAATTAATGAAAGGGGATGACTCATAGCCTAAAGGAATGATGACCAGTTATCTTAGAAGCCAAGTAGGGTACCACCTCTTGTCACGCCCCAAACCCCGAGCATGCACACATCCCTCGGTGGTTGACTAAAAATTTTGCGATGTTCCAAGGACGCGTCGCCAACCATTTTTTTTTTTATGCACATGCGGAAGTGAACTAAATAAACTCCAGACAACAATCAAACACGAGATAGAAAAGCAAGACAACCAATTTTCACAAAACACACTTCATGTACATGCCAAGTTAACCTAAGGGTTCGTATTAACAAGTCTCTATCCAAAAGAAAACCCTAGGCCGCCTACACACTAGACCCTCCAACCTTAGGCTCCAAGTTCTCCAACTAAGGACCTACAAATATTTAAACCACGACGGGATGAGATAAAAATCTCAGTGAGTCAAAATCCTAAACCTTGATTAGGACGAGAATCACTCAGAGGCAGTCCTAGACATGCACCGTTCAGAACTTACCTCGCCTCAACATGTCCCTACATATTAGTTCAACACATATAACATATGCATACAATAAATGTATTCAATAACTGGAACACCTCGATTCGTTTCTCAAACAATCACTGGGGTCCTGATTATAAGGCCAAATCGTTATGACACGTCCCATTCCATGCCACACAATTTCGTCCCATAATTAGGCATGGCTATCTCAAACACTCACACATGTCCCAGTTATTTACAACCTAATAGCTACGGCCAACTCATCAGTCGGCAATCATCCGTCATAACTGGGTGTCGTCTCGCCCCATTGAGCACGGCATCGTCCCGCATAAATGCATCAGGATGGCATTCCATAAGGAACATCGGTCCGACCTCTACCGCAATCCGGCATCCATTGTCAATGGCATCTGAACTTAATCAAGCATCATCCTACGTAAACGCATCAGGACGAGTTCACTACCTTGCGTAAACCTATCAGGGTATTAGGTGATCACATACTATCACATACTTGGCCAAGAACATCGTGCTTTGCACTCAAATACTTCCATTTCAAATAATGGACTTGGTCAATTTTCTTTGTATTAAAAATCATCTGAGTAAAATAATCGTGCGTGGTCACGCATTTATATCGAACCAGTAAGCATGGTACCCTCTCATTTCAAAATTCCATGATTTCATATACAATCTAAACATTTTTGGCATAAAACACTGACACTCGATATTTTTCTATTTAAATACCAAAATCCAATTTTTGCAATAATAATTCATAATGGCAATCAAGCACTCAATTGCACAAATAAACAATCAATTTCACGTATAAAGTCAACCATGAGAATCAGTGTAAAATTCTTCAAAATGGCTATTTCGTCACAATTTACGCTAATTAAAATTAATTAAATAAATTATGAGTAAATAAATAAGTTGCAATTAATTAAACTGAACTACTTAAGTAACTTAACCATGCAAGCACCTCATCAATCAGGTCAACATTTTACCTTCCATCATATAGCCAAAACACCAAAATCCCTTTTAAAAATAAACTTAGCAACCTTTTTTTTTTTTTTGTTCAAACATTTCGAAATAAATTCGTACAGGGTCCCGTATTTGAAATTAACCCGCCAAGCTTTGCATGCACCTCGTATAAAACCTCCTCATTTTATTATGTGACATTCTGAATTTCCAATCCTGTTTTCAATTGAATAAGTTAGGCTTTTCATCGACGTACCTAGAGTTCTATTCTCTGAGCTGATCAATCATGAGATAACTAGATTATTAGGTAAAGCCATTAAGGGATTTTAATGCAAAAGATTTGAGAATTCAACCAGAAATCAACTACTTAACCGTGCTTATCTGCAGAGGTCATTACAACACAATTAAAAATCGATTAGAGATCAAAGATAGGTCAATTTGACTGAGATATGTGACTAAGTGTGGGTGATTCCACCAAATCGCAAATTCTCGTCGATCAGCACTAGACCGATTTTTCTATTGTTTTGGTACCTTGTACCTGTATTTGAAACCTCAAGATTTTCACAACAATCGAGAGTCGCCAATTTGTCAAAGATGTACATTGTGCCTCGAAAAAAATCAACCAGGGGTTAATTACACTAAAAATTTATGAAAACTACTTGGTAGGGTAGGTCATGCTAAAATCGCGCCAAATTGAAATTAACCATGAATTTGAATCCACTTTTAGAAATTGAAAGTTCTGTTCTGTCACGATTTATTTCGGGACTGTCAACTCATCCTCTGAAGATTTTTCTGTGACTCGAGATTTTTGACGAAATTTCAAAATAGGGCCGTTTTTTATCGGAAAATTCAGAGGACCATTTTTTATCGCATTTTTGGGATTCAAGTTGGTTCTATTGCCAAGGAAAAATGTCAATCTGGTTGAGGACGCCTTGGTGGATTTTGTAGGGACCGGTTTAAGTCCAATTGAAGAGAAATTGGTTCAATTTGGGGGAATTGTGTGGCAAATTCGTAGGCCATGTGGGGAAGGACTTTTGGACCACTTCAATGGCTTCCTAGGGAAACTTGTTGGCTGCTATTTGGCTGAGGATAGGGCAGACATGGTGGGGGGCCATCTAATGATCAATTATAGGATATTTTGGGCCAAGAGAACCCTCCACAAGGCACTTGTCTTCTTCTTCCTCTTGCAACCTGCTTTCTCCATTTTATAGTGAGCTTTGAGCTTCGAGAAACCAAAGAAAGCTGAGCCAGCCACCTCCCTTGCCCGTTGCTCACCTGTCCGACCGCCGCCAAGCCTGCCGCTTGCCGTCACTCGCCTGTTGCGTGCCATTTGGACATCTGCCTCCAACTCGCTGTCCTGCAAGCCCAGCTCATCCCCCGAGCCTCCTTAAGCCACGTCGAGCTTAACCGGAGCCCCGTTATCGCCATCTGTCGCCATCTGCCTTCACCGTGCACCACTGCAGCCGTCTGCCAACCACCTCGCCACTTCCAGCCTAAACTGTCGCCCAACTCAGTCCCTCGGCCCAACAAATAGAAGCCAAAGCTAGCAAGGAACCGTGGGCTTCAAGGCCCATTTCGGACTACTTCCGGACCTCATAGGGTGCCGCTGCTTCGAAGTTTGTTGCCTGTCTCCAAGTTGCTGTCACTATGAACTCATCGGATTTCAAAACTGGTGAGTTTACTCACTAAAATCTGCTTACAGAGTTAATTATGATTAAGGGTTGATTAGTTTAGGCTAAGTATGGTTTAGATGGATAGTTAGATGGATTACCGATTTAATTACTTGTTATTGCATGTTATGTGGTTAGATCGGCTTAATTAGCAACTAGATAGGTTGTATTATTTATCTAGATAGGTTCGAAATTTTTTTCAGGCCTGTTTCGGTATTTAATTAGGCTTTTCCGGCCTAAGTCTCTATTTATGACATTTAATTGTATTTATTTAATTAATTTTGGTAATTATTTAATTATTTATTATTTTCCGAAAATTATACTAAGATAGCCGGTGATGGGAATTTTGTCTTCATTTCAATGGTATGATTGGTTTATTTGATTGAATGCTAGATTGTGTAAATTGAGTGAAATTGGTAAATTTTGGTATTTATCCCAAATTGTGTGATTTTGGTATTTTAATTAGAAAATACCGGGTGTCGGTTTATAGCATCATAAATGTGTTTATGAACTATATTAAATAGAGGGATTTTCTAAAAGAAAGATATTGTGTTTTGGCTTAGGCCGACCATGTACCCACACATGACTATTTTTATTGAGACTTTTAACTTGATGGTTTATCAGCTTGTGAGAGCATGATTGTATGTCAACTTATGCGAGCATATTTATCGTCAGCTTTTGGGACCCTTTGTACGTCAGCTTGTGATAGCAGTATACTGTATTAGCCTAAGTGCTTGATACGTCAGGTTGCGAGAGTAGTATACTTTCTATCAGCTTTTGGCTTTGCATGTCAGCTTTTGAGAGCAGTATACTGTATCAACCTATATGCTTTGATACATTAGTTTGTGAGAGCAGTATACCTTATTAGCTTATGTAAGCTAAGATCGTTATATCAGCTTGTGAAAGCACGATCTATATTATCAGCTTGTGCGAGCTACTATCTATCTATATCAGCTTGTGCGAGCTACTATCTATCTATATCAGCTTGTGAGAACTATGACCATATATTGTAGTTTGTGAGAGCCTTGACATGTATTTCAGCTTGTGTGAGTAGTGGTCATATCGGATTGATAGATAGTACTGATGGTATTGATTGATCGTTGGTTGGATTGATTAAGTTGATCGGGGAATTGATTTGGATTGATCAATTGAGAATATAAATTATACTGACTTGTAGGAAGGAGTTGAGACAAAGGTAAGTCCTCTATTTTGTGTGTGTGCATAGGTAGCCTTTAGGCGTATTTCTTTCCTAGTCAGAGTTTAGGGCGTGAACATGCTGAGACATCGGCTCACCCCGTCGTGGGATAACATTTTCAAGTCCTTAGATGGCGATCTCTCATGAGCATTTTGGCTAGCCGAAGAAGGTCACCGAACAGGTCTCTTTGATTTCTCTTCCTAGGGGTCACGAAGCCTGGGTCTACGAACTTGTAAGATCCATTATCTGGGTTGATGCGGATCTATCCCAGATGGTACCACATCAATACAAATCATGGTATCGTCGCGGGTGAGATGGACCCAGAGAAGGTCCCCTATCGGAATCTAAGATCCCTATGTCGGTGCTACAGATCGCTTTTGACAAGGGTATAGCTGACCGTCCTAGTGGTGCAATGGTAGACCCAAGTTCTCCGGAGCCAGAGATCTCGAAGTCTTCAGTTGAGAGTTCGAATGCTTAGAGGGCCAGTAGCATTTCTACTTTTGTAGACCTTCGTGAATAGACTAGCATTGTAATTAAACTAGTTAGTTTTGTATAAAGGTGTTATGTGTAGTTTTCAAAATTTTGGCCCAACTTTTCTATCATATCTTTGTGTTGTCTGGGGCTATTCGCTTATGCATTCGCATTAAAATGAAAGGATTGGCAACGTGTCTTGGGACGTCACAATTTAATTGACCACCGAGGGATGGGTACACGCTCGACGTTTGAGGCGTGACATATTGAGCATATAAAACTTGGCGTCTAAACCCGACACCATATTTCTTTTCTAATTTCTTTTCCAACCACCCTCTTTTGAAAACAAACCTTAGTAATCCCCTATTCTTCTTCTTTTTGTTCAAAACGTATAGAAATAAATTCATAGGTGCTCACGTACTCAAAATTAATCAGTCAAGCTTTGCACGCACCTAGTTTAAAACCTTATTGTTTTATAGAGCAAATAAGTTTTCACGTCCGGACTCGACAACTCATTTATTTTCTAAAAAATAGTCCAAAAGGTCATCTTTTGTAATAACAATAAACAATCAGCATAGAACAACCATCCACATATTATCATGCATACATTCTAAGCATGCCAAAAGTCACCCACATCACCAAATACACCTTATCCAGCAAGCACAACACCAAGAATAATCACAAAACCATTACCAGTCCTAATCGGCAAAAACCTGGCCACTCGCGCGTCTCCAAGTTTAATTCTGGAAACATAATCAAACGAGTTCATAAAATTCTCAAATTTGAATATGTTGTAAAAAAAAACTAAAATATTTTTCATGTAGACACCTTAACCCAGATCTTTCTATATTGAGTGCAATAAATTGCCCAAACCGTTACAAAAACTGTGTCCGTGTCCAGAAAGTCTGTTTTCCAAAATCAAATTGGTTCGAGGTCCAAAATTATTTGTTTGATCTGAAATTTGATTATGTTAAACTAAAAGTTATGATGAACAACTTTTGTGAAGGAACTCTTTCGAAATTTGAAACCTAAGAGTTGATAAAAATCCATTGAACACCAAAAGGTCACAAGTTTCAGCACAAATAGAGGTTCTGCTTTGATTGAAACGAAGTTGAAATCTCATTCTTTTAAATCTATTAAATTTTTAGTAAAACATATGTCATAGATGAAAATTTTTAGAACATTTTTCAAGAGGGAAGCAACTTCGAAATCATAGCACATTTTTCCCCATAAAAATGGCAAACGGCGAGGGTCTAGTAAACTAGTTCTGAAGATTAAACTAATCCAGCTCACACTAATCTAACCAGCTAATTAACACTAATTTAACTCCCTAAATGCAATTAACAACCTAATCAAAGATTATGGAGTTAACTCACTGGATTAGCGAGGTAATGTGCCCACGGCTACGGCGGCATGACGGCGGTGAGATCTCGTAACTACCGGGTCTCCAATGGAGGACCAATTAGGGTGGAAAAAGTCAAGGGGACTCACGGCAAGCGTTGAAGTTGGCTGTTCTGCTTGGCTGAGCTTGCTGGTCGTTGGTGGGCTAATGGTGGCACGGACGGTGGAGGGCTGACGGTTGGATGATGTTGGTCGGTGGAGTTGCCGCAGCAAAATGAAAGGAAAGAGGACCAGCTGAAAAAGAACGTGGGGGTGGGCTGTTGGCAACTAGGTGGTGAAGGTGTGGAGCTCGTGTGGAGCTTGCATGAGGCGGTGAATGAAGAAGTGAAAAAGAACACTTGGGTGGGGAAGGGAGTGTGCTGGTGGGGTTGTCTTGGTTGGTGGATGCAGCCACGAAGGAGATGGCGCTGGCGTGGGGAGGAATTCGCTGGCAGAAGGGGAGGGGGAATGATGGATGGTGGGGGCGTGGGGTGAAGTGGGTGAAGAACTTGGGGGGATTGACGGCAGCAAAGGAAGATGGAGGGGAGGGGATACGTGAGGAGAGAGAGGGAGGAAAGAGAGGGGGGAAGCCAAAGAAGTCAAGAAAAATATCCTAAAATCATCATCTCTAAGTCCCCAAAGTCTTCATGCTTTATCCTCTTTATTCCCCAATTACTTTCACGAGCCTAACTCCCACAATTAGCTATTTTTGGGCAACACAATAGCTAAATTCCTCTCCCATATGAATTTCCTCTTATTTTTTCGAATTGTTCAAAAACCAATTTTTTCTGCAAAATTCCGGACTCGACGAAATTTCGTCGAAAGATGAGATGATATCCTAAAAATGAAATATGACACGCTCAAACGTTAGAATCCTGAAACCAGATTCAATTTCGTGGATAAAATTAACCGAATGTGATTTTAGTATGACCTAACCTACCGGGTAGCTTTTAGGGATTTTATCGTGTTTCACCAGTGAATCGAAAATTATTCGATCCACATTTGTGCATTTCCGACTCGTAGGCAACTCTCAGTTGTTGTAAAAATCGTAAGGTTTCAATTACGAACATCAAGTATAAAATCGACTGAAAACCGAGTTAGTGCCGTTCAACGTCAATTTCACAATCAAGCATAATTAAATTACATGAGTCTATCGAATCGACCTATATCTGATCACAAATCAATTATAATGGTGTTGTTTGACCCTTGCCGATTATTATGGTCGAGCAATTGATTTTCGATCGAATTCTCGAGTCTGCCACGTTTATATCCTTAACGGCTTCACCTAATAAGTTAGTTGACTTGTGAGTGGCCAACTCAGAGAAAAAGGACCACAAGCGTGTTGACGAAATGCCAATTTCATATTATCAAGACGGGGTCAAAAATTTGGGACGTCACACCTCTCTTCCATAGACTTGTCACCTAGGGTTTCATAGGTTTTGACTTTCCAATTTTTTGAAATTTTTAGACCTTCACAGCTTTCCAATTTTATAGAGTTTTTTATGGTTCGAATTTGGAGAAGCTTCCTTCACAAAAGTTATTCAAAACATCTTGATCTATAACATACTTAAATTTCAGAAAAAACAATAGGCGAAATGGTTGGGACGAAGGACCAATCAATTATCGTATAGAACCTGCCAAATATAGTGAAAACGGTAACAAGGTTGCTTTCTCGAATTTTTATAAAATATTTCCTTTCAAATTTGGACATGCTTCATGCTCAAAAGTTTTAGATGACATCCATATATACAACATATTAAAATTTCAAAAAGTTCTATGAAGATTCGGATTTTGAAATGAGTCTCTCTCTCTCTCTAACCGTTGAATCTACTCGACGAACAAATTTTTGGGTTGTGTTCAATGATTTTCTTCTCTTTCCACAGAACAAATTTGGCTTGGATTTCTTCATGAAAAATGTTTTTTAAGGTCTTTTCTACAACATATTAAAATTTTGTAGTTTTTTGAGCCCGTTTGATAAGGTAATAGTTCTGATTTTGAAGTTGCTTAAAACATTTTTCGCCTTAGAATGGGAGAACTACATGCCTAGCTTGGAGGGGAAGAGGGTTGCACGCCTAATTTGAGGAGGAAGCCTATCACGCCCCAAACCTCGGGCACGAGCACATCCCTCGGCGGTCATCTGACATAATTGGGCATCGTCTCACTTCATTGGGCACGGCAACATCTACATCTGGACAGCATTTCACAAGGAGCATCAGTCCAGCCTCCACTGCGACCAGCATCCGTTGTCAAGGGCATTCCACACAAGAGCAATGGCCCAACTTCCACTGCGAGCGACATCCGTTATTAAGGGCATTCTTGAATGAGCATTATCTCCCCGACTTTCATTGGGTGACGGGTTCTGATAGCGATCACACACACATCCAAACTCAGCTAAAAATATCGCGCTTTGCACTCAAATACTTCGATTTCAAATAATGGACTTGGCCAATTTTCTTCGTATTAAAAATACCCGGTAAAATAATTGTGCGTGGTCACACCATGAAATCGAACCATAAAACGTGATACTCTCCCATTTCAAAATTCCACAATTTCATATAGTACATAAAATATTTTGGTGTAAAACGGATATTCCGTCATAATTTACGCTAATTAAAATTAATTAAATAAATCATGATTAATTAAATAAATTACATTTAATTAAACTGAGCTACTTAATTAACCTAACCCGGAAGGCGCATCATCAACCGAGTCAACTTTTAGCTTCCATCATATAGACAAAACACCAAAATCCCAAACTTTCCGAAATAAATTCATAAGGGATCACGTATTTGAAATTAACCTGCCAAACTTTACACGCATCTAGTATAAAACCTCCTCATTTTGTTGAGCACATTAAATTTGGCGTCCAAACCCGACAGTATTTTTCTTCTCTATTTTTTTTTCCAACCACCCTCTTTTAAAAACCATTTAGAGTAACCCCCTTTTTTTCTATTCAAAAATTTTGGAAATAAATTCATAGATGCTCTCATACTCAAAATTAATCTGTCAAAATTTGTATGCACCTAATTTAAAACCTCATTGTTTTAATGGAAAAATAAGTTTTGGTGTCCAGACTCGACATCTCGTTAGTTTCTATTTAATAGTCCACAATGTTTTGTTTTGCAATAACAATAAACAACCAACAAAGAGCAATCAATCTCATGATCTCACACATAAGTTTTTAGCATACCACAAGTCAACCACATCACCAAATACAAGTTATTCAACAAGCACGATACCATGAATAACCACAAAACCACAATCGGCCCTAACTGGCAGAAACCGGTCCACTCACACATCTCCAATTGTAATATGTTGCAAATGACACATAAAAAAACATTTTTTTATGAAGACACCTTAACCCATATCTTTCTAGATTAAGAGTAGCAAATCTCCCAAACCGTTACAAAAACTGTGTCCGTTTCCAGAAATTATGCTTTCCAAAATCAGTTTAGTTCGAGGTTCAAAACTTGTCCATTTGATCTGAAATTTGACTATATTAAACTAAAAGATGTGGTGAACAACTTTTGCGAATACACCCTTTTCAAAATCGAACCCTAGGAATTGATAAAAATCCCTTGAACACCGAAAGGTCACTATTTCCAACAGAATCTGAGATTATGTTTTGCAAATAACGAATCTGAAATATCATCCTTTTAAATCCCTAAAATCTTGAGTAAAATATATGTCATAATTGAAGATGTCTAGAACGTTTTTCAAGAAGGAATCAACCTCAAAATTGTAGCACATCTTTCCCCATAAAAATAGTAAACAGCGAGTATCCAGTAAACCAGCTCTAAAGATTAAGCTAATTTAATTAACTCTAATCTAACAAGCTAATTAACACTAATCTAATCAAGCTAATTAACCCTACTCTAATTCCCTAAGTGCAATTAATAACCTAATAAAGGATTAGGGAGTTAATTCACCGGAATTCAACAGCGGCGAGAACCCAAGTCTACCGCGACTTGAACGATGTTCAACCGACGGCTGTGATGGCCTCACTAGCTCATGGTCAAGAGGGAGGTTTGGTTCTGTGGGAGGGCTGAACGCTGGCTGTTCGGTGGGCAAGGTTGCTGGACGTTGATGGTGGGGCCACTGTGGTTTGGTGGTGTCGTAGGATGTTGGACGTGAGAAGACGTTGATGTGTGAGGGTGTGAAGGTGGAGTGATGCTAGACAGTGGCTGATGGTGGAATAGCTTGGTGGTGTTGGCGTGGGCAAAGATGGATGATGATGAGGGATGGTGAAATGAAGTGGACGGTGGATGGGGGAGGATGGTAATCGTTGAGGTAGAATGGGGAGGCTATCACGCCTTAAACCTCGGGTACACACACATCCCTCGGCGATCGACTAAAATGCGATATTCGTAGGACGTGTCACTGACCCACTCGTTTTATGCATATGTGGAATTGAATTAAACAATCTCCAAACAACAATCGAACACATGGGACAGTAAAACATGCTAGCACATTTTTCATAAAACACACTTTATATACAGGCAGGTCAAACCTATGGTTTATAAACAGGAGGTTTATCTCAAAAAAGAAGTACTGAGCCAAGCTCCAGACTCTCCAGTCATGGGCTCCGAGTCCTTCATGACACCATCAGGGGTGTCAATATCCATAGGATGCCTTATTTCCCACACCCCGGTCTCGATGGGAGGCCCATCAAAACCTTATATGGGACCCTCCCGAGCCCCGTTAGAAAAGTTAATGAACCACACTCTAAAGCGATGAGGTACCCAGTGAGGTAAGCCCTCATCGACCTAGACCGTGGATTTAACTAACTCACGGCGTGAGACAAATTCTTAGCGAGTTCACGCCCTAAACCCCGATTAGGACGATAATTCACTTAGAGGCAGCCTAAACATATACCATATAAGACTTACCTTGCCTTAACACCTCCCTTTGCACATTAATACAGCTCATATAACATATACAAACGTAGCAAGCATAAATCATTAATTGGAACACCTCATAACCTATATCAATCAATCACAGGGGTCTCGATTATAAGGCCAAATCGTTATGACACGTCCCATTCTGTGCCACACAATTTTGTCCCATAATCAGGCACAATTATCTCACTCATTCAAGCGTTCCAATTAATTACGACTCAATGGCCACGGCCAACTCAACAATTGGTGGTTATCCAACATAAGCGGGCGTCGTCCCGCTTCGTCAAGCACGGCAACATCTACATTTGGATGGCATTCCCGAAGGAGCATTGGCCCAACCTCCACTGCGACCAGCATCCGTTGATACGAGGCATTCCCGAAGGAGCATTGTCTAACATAAATGCATCGTGACGGTTTTCGATAGCGATCACACGCACATCCATGTTCAGCCAAGAACATCATGCTTTGCACTCAAATACTTTCATTTCAAATAAAGGACTTGCCCTATTTTCTTCATATTAAAAACATTCGGTAAAATAATCATGCATTGACACACAGTCAAATCAATCCACAAAGCATGATACTTTCCCATTTAAAAATTTCACGATTTGATATAGTACTTAAAATATTTTTGGCGTCAAAACCCAACACCCAGTATTTTTCTAATTAAATACCAAAATTTCATATTTTTGAAATAATAATTCAAAAATCATCACCAAGCATCCAATTGCATAGTTTAGCAATCAATTTCACAAACCAACACTTCCACGATGATCAGCACGAAATTCTGACAACCGACTATCGCGGTATAATTTACGCTAATTAATAATTAATTTAATAAATTGCATTTACTTTAATAAATTGCAAAATATTTAAATTAAAACACTCAATTAAATTAACATAAGCTAACTGGGCTAATCTACTTAAACCAATTTAACTAATTTAACTAACTAACTACATTAACTAATTAAGCTAACTAAATGGTCTAACTAACCATCTAACCACCTAATTGGCCTAACTAAATTATCCTAACCAATCTAGTTAAGCTAACTAAATATCACTAATCTCATTTAACCCTAAACTAATCCCTCTAAGAGTAATTAACCCCCAAATTAGAGCTTAAGATGTTAACTCACCGGTTTAGTGAGGTAACGGGTCCTCGGCGACAGCGGCACGACGGCGACCAAAATCCGGGCCTACAACACCAAAGGAGGCTTGGAAAGGGTTGGAAATGGCCTAGAAGCTCACAGCTCAAGCTGGAAACCGATTCTGTTTTGGAGCTAGTCGAGGGAGTCGAGGGGGCTAGTTGTGGTGCTAGTGGTTAGACACTGTGGGGACAGGCTAGAAGGCTAGAATGACGGGTGGCTGAGGTTGTGACTAAGGCAGCGAGATGGCAGCAGGGCTAGTGGACGGTGCATGGGTAGTCAAGCTCAGGGACGAGCGGTCCTGCTGGACTAGGCAGCTCGACTAGCTATGGCCGGTGCGAGTCGGTGCAGCAGCTAGGATGGTGTGGAGGGTTAGTGGTTGTTGGTTCTATGTTGTAGCAACAACAATGGAGGACAAGATGAAGAAGAAGAAGAAAGCAAGGATGATCAGCTAGAGGGAATGGGCTAGTCGAGCATTAAGGGGAAGAAGGGGTAAGAGAGAGGGGGACAACGGGACAACGGGACAACGGGACAAGCAAGTCAAGGCTAAATATTTCTTACACATACGTGTTTTTCACCATTATCTCCAACCAACTTGATCAATAGGTCACTCAAGGGCTAATTTCTTCACAAATCTTCATCAACCAAGGCCAATTTGAAGGCCAAAACAGCCCCCCTTCAGCTGCATACGAATAGCATACGAAGTCCATTTAATTTCCTCTCAATTCTCCACAAAATACTTCAATTGGATGGCCAAAAATCACACCCACTCAGCCCATTCGAATTCCATGCATTTCCTTCACCAACTAGTTCACTTTAATGACCAAAAATCCACTTGAAAATGCCCTTCCGAATTTCCTTGATTTAATTTTGCCAAATTCCATTTCTCCGCCAAAATTCCGGGCTTGCCGAAAATTTCCAACAGATGAGACGAGGTCCAAAAACTAAATTGTGACACTCGAACTTTCAATTCTTGAAACTGAGTTCAATTTCATGGTTAAAATCATTCGGATGCAATTTTAGCGTGACCTAACCTATCGGGTAGCTTTGAGGGATTTTAGTGCGTTTGACCCACGGTTGAATATTTTTGATCCACGTTGCGCATCTCCGACTCATAAGTGACTCTCGGTAGTCGTAAAAATTTCAAGGTTTCAATTTTGGGCAACGCGTACAAAATCGACAGAAAAATTGGTTTAGGGCCGTTTGACATGAATTTTGCAATCAGGTAGAATCACTTACAATTTAATTATGTTCTTCTATCGAATTGACCTATCACCCACATTAAATGAAGCTTGACCTATAAATAGGGAACCACCCCCATCCATTCTCTCCGACCTTTGGCTCATTTCTCCTCCTCCGCCTTTCTTGCATGCCTTTTCCTCTCTCTCGACCTTGCATCCTTAAACCACCAAGCATCGCTAGGCTAGTTCTCAATTTTGCCGAGGTAAGTAAGGTTCATTTTTCACCCCTTGGAAGGTAGATTTTGTTGTTGAGGTTAGCTAAGTGCTTACTCATCAAATCGTGGGTGGTGTGTGATGTCTTTTGTTTGGTTTTACTTACAATTGTGTTTGGCCGTATGCTTGTGTGTGTTGGAGAAAACATCCTTATTTATTTTGAAGCTGACAAAATGTTTCCATCAGTCTAGTCTGAAGATTTGCAGACTCTTCCGTCAAAGTTTGAAGATCGCCAGATCACCAGACTCAAGATTTAAAGTCTGCCCTCATTGACAGTTTCTAGATCGACAAAGAAAACTTATTCAGAACCGAGTATTTCTTTAAGGATTTGATTCAAGCGGTTAAAGAAATTCTCACGGCTGGAGACAGCATCTCAAGATCTAATATTCGTTTTGAAATCAATAAGAGTAAATTAGACCTGTTGATTGGCAAAGTATACTTGGAAGGTTCTACTTATGGAAACTTAGATCCTAGTTGTATGGGCGAGAAGGATTGGTGTGGCATCCCAAAATTCATGACGACCTCTAGTTACCTTAAAGTCTATGAATAGGTGATGGAAGTACCATCAAGTTATTTTTATAGCCATTTAATCCATAATTTGTAATAAGATTTATGGCCAAGCTTTTAATGGATAATTATGTGATAGGAAAGAAAATTCTATCATTCGCCATGTGTATTATAAATTGGAATTTATGGATTTGTGACTACAATTATGTCCTTACTATTTTTTCAAGTTAGGTATTTATTTAAGTGGAAAATGTTAATAGATCATTAAAAGGTTAGTGGGCCAAGCTAGCCCAAAAACCCAGCCCAAGACCTCCACTACTTCGGCCCAAAGCCAGGCCCATGAAACCCATTGGGCTGTCGACCGCATGGATGGGGAGAGGAGCCGGATGGGCCTCCTCCAAGTGTCTTCAACAAGGGAGACACTTGTCTCCTTCTTAGGGACAAGTGTCCCTCCATGCAAAAATGGGAGCATGCAAGGGTTTTAATTTGACTAAAAGGAAAAGGGGGAGGGGGATTTCGACCAGAAGAGAGAGAAGAGAGAGAGAGTACCGTCCAAAGAGAGAAAGAGAGAAAGAGAGGAAGAGGAGACGCCGTCGAGCCCGTCTAGTCCCGCCGTCGTTCTTGCTGTGTTTTCCTTTGATTTGAGGCAAGTGAAGTCCTAAAACCTACTCTTTTCATTGCTGTGTGTATGTGTAGTAGATGGTAAGTCTTGGTTGTGATAGATGGGATGAGATTTCGGAGCTTTGAAGAGAGATTTGTTGGTCATGCATGCTGATTTCAGAAAAACCAGTCCGACCGTCCGCGAGTTTGTGTGTTGCATGTGACTTTTTAGTTGGAATCTTGTTTTTACCTCTTCATGAAAGTTGTAGAGAACATATTGAAGTATAACATACTAAAATTGGAGACAAAATAGACAATTATTGAGGTGTGAAACCCTTTTTCTACGAAAACATTAGATCTGGAAACTGTTTTGTTGACCTCTTGGTGATTTCCTGTGTTGCATGTGACTTTTTAGTTGAAATTTCACTACCTCTACATGAAAGTTGTAGAGAACATCTTGAAGAATAACATACTGAAATATGAGATAAAAAGAACAAGTATTTCTTGGTGAAACGATTTTTCTTTGGAGAGACTAGATCTGGAATTCGTCGTGATGACCTTCAGGGGTTTCGTGGTCTGTAAAGTAACTTTCTTGTTAAAATATCACTTTGATCTCTGAAAAAAAGTTGTATTATACTTCTTGAGGTAGAACATATAAAAAATTTAGAGGAAATGAACGAAAATAGGTCGGTAAAACCGTTGTCTTTTGAAGAAACTGGATCTGAGAAAAACGCTGCTTTGACCTAGTATGATTTCGGGATTTTTATAAAATCATACCGTTAAAATTTGATAGTGTGTCCTTAATAAAAGTTGTAGCTAATATTCTGAGGAACAACATACTACAATTTCAGAGCAAATCGACCAGTAATGACCAATGAAATGATTTTTCTTCAACACGGGTAGATCTGGAAAACGATACCGAGAATAGGAAAAGTAAATCGATTTTATCTTTTAATCCAGAACGAATTGAACTACAATTTCTGCATAAAACTTGTACCTCTAGGTCTTAACTACAGTGTTTCCAAATTTCAGAATTTTCTGAGTTTATTTAAGGGTTTAATCGCAATTTGTTTCGAAACTGTGCATGGGTCATGTTAAAAACCCTTTTCAGTGATATATACGGATCTGTATGTATTCTGTGAAGCCTTGTTTGATATGGTGTCCTGCACAAAATATGTTTTCTTAGATCTTATCTACATTTTGGTAAATTTTCAGAATTTATTTCCATCATTTGTTAATTTTCTAGAATTTTTCATGAATATCACGTATTCTGTTTAAGCTGGAAATTGTTTTATTTACTGTTTATTGGATTTATTATGTAAATCATGATATCCTGGATTATTATTCGTGCAATGACATGATGACATTCATACATTTCATATGACATCAAAGGATTGATGGATTTTCATGAACTCAATGAAGTTTTCAAAACCATTGTATCAAATGATACTTTTCCCAAGGCATATTATATGATTTTAAAAAGGGTTGCTGTCAAATCATTGGCATTGTTGCATCAAATGTGAAATTAAAAATGAGATGTATGGGAATATGCATTATGGTGATGAGAAGGCAGTCGGAGGTGTGAGCCGACGATGTCCCGGGAGTGTCGGGATGCCCGGAATGTGGGGGTGCCGGATGCCCGGTGGCCTAGTGGAGTAATTCTAGAGAGTCCTCGGGAGTTTCAAAATGCCCGGTGATATACGGTACGTAATTCCAGAGGGGGGCAATCCTGGTGGTATGTTGGTACGTATTTCCGAAAGCCCTGGAGGTTTGTGCTCGGGGGGATGCCTCGTGATGCTAGTTGGGATGTGAGATGCCCGGAATGTCGGGAGCCAGATGCCCAGTTGTATTTTCAATACATGCCCGGAGGTTCCTCGCGATGCCTAGTTGGATGCAAGCGATAAATTGTGGGAAGCAAACATTGATCCTTGGAAAGAAAAATGATGAGATCCTTGTGAAAGATAAAAATTAAAATTGAATCGTGTGCATGGGTGTAAGCATATGGCATGATGCATGATATGCTTGTGAGAGTAAGTTGATGCTATTTGATATTGAAAATGCGATCATGAAGGTATGAATGGATCTCATGGTGATGTATGCTTGATAGCATGGATAATATGAATCATGGTGGTATATGCACATATGGCATGGTGAGATATGCATGACTGCATGGTGGTATATGCACCTATGGTATGGATATGCATGAATGCTTGATGATGAGTGCATGGTGGTATATGCACATATGGCATGGTGATATATGCATGAATGCTTGATGATGAGTGTATGGTGGTATATGCACATATGGCGTAGTGATATATGCATGAATGCTTGATAATGAATACATGATGGTATATGCACATATGGTATGATGACATATATATGGCTACAAGGTAAGTATGCTTGATAGCATGAATGATATGTGCTTTGTTATGATGCCTTGACTGTTTTGTTTAACGCAATGAGTAGTTTGGTGGATCTTTACTGCTGAGTGGTTATACTCACCCCTTTTTGGGGAATAACATTTCAGAATAGATAAGATACCTCTACTGCCACTGCCATCGATAGATGGATCAAGTGGTTGGATATGACCGCGAGGAGGAGGATAGCAAAGGAAGGAACTTTTGGACGCCGACACCGATTGATGGACTTTTAAGTATACAACTGTTGGAGGAGATGTCGGTCATCTTTTGAAGTATAGCCAAGTATAGAAAACTATAGCATTTTGATGTACCGATGAATGATGTTCATCCGGTTTAAGTAAATAAAAGTGTTCGGCTTTTACCTATAAATGTTTAGTAAGTGTGCATCGTTTTCTAAATATAAGGAAAGGAGTTGATGGATGAGCTTCCACCATATGAATTGCGCAAGGGACCGATAATAAAATATGTAAACCCCCATGGTTGTATGGACCCGTTGCAATTGAAATGGTATCAGAGTGACATGTTATTAGGGAAAGTAAAAGGTAAGCGAACTATGGTGACCCTAAAAGATCGGGGGCCGTCGAGGGGTGCCACAGCCTTGTTTTGGTATCAGAGCTATGGTCTATTTGGAGTGATAAAGTGCCTCAGATGGAAATGAGGATAGAATGATGCACACCATAGGATACTAACTGGAATGGTTGACTAACTTTGAACAACAGGTGATGGATATTCACTCATAGATCCCTGGTAACTAATGCGCTGTTGCTTTTGTGTGTTAATAATATTCTATGTTACTTATGTGACTTTAGTAATAACCTTAATTAATGATCTGACTAGTGACACTGAGTTGCAAATTATTGTTGAGGCAAATGCTTGGAAAACTGTAGGAAAATCATGGTGAGAGCTGGAAGTGCTCATCCATCGAGGGCTGAAGCCTCTGCTGCAAGGACTGAATCTCGAAGGGAAGATATCCTGCAGGCATTGGCTAATATTGGAAATCCGATGGATAGGCAAGCGCAGCAACAACCCGGAATGGAACGTTGCCCTCAAGGACTGGTGGAACAATTCCTAAAGTTGAAGTCACTTAAGTATAGTGGAATGGGAAGTCTTGAGGAGGCGGAACATTGGATTGATGGAATGGAATGGATTTTCCAATTATTGGACTACAGTGAGGCTGAGAAAATAGTTTTAGCAGAGTACCGGCTAGAAGGAAATGCAAAGTTTTGGCGGAGAGCTTCAAAGGATACAATCTTTCCACTAGGTACTGATGTGAACTGTGATGAGTTTGTTAGGGCTTTCAATAGGAAGCATTTATCTAATTGTGCCAATGATAGAAAGATCACTGAATTTGTTCAGTTAGAACAAAGGGAGCTGACAGTAGACCAGTATGAGGCAAAATTTTCTAAACTGTCTAGGTATGCCCCTAGGTTGATTGAGGATCGTGAGGAGAAAGCTAAGAGATTTTTTAAAGGATTGAGGATTGATATCAGGAAAAAACTAGTGCCTCTGAATATAAGGGATTATAATGAGATTTATGAGATGGCACAATTGGTGGAGCAAGAGTTAGTGAGAGAGCAATCAGAATCTAAGGGGCAAATGACCTTTAATGATGTTCGAAGGGGTAAGAGACCTTATCCTGGACAAGGTTAGCCCTAGGAATCTAAGAAAAAATAATAACTTTGGAAGTTTTAGAAGAGCTTGAAATGGCCCGACTTTTGGGAGAGTACCCTACCAGGTAATTTTTGTCAAAGATGTGGTAGGCAACATGGGCCAGGACCTTGTAATAGCCAACTGAGATGTAATGGATGTGGGCAAATAGGACACTTTAAGAGAAATTGTCCACGCAATGGGTCGCAGCCGAATGTTAGCTCGGTGCGACTGGTACAACAAAGTACTGATGGACCAAACCTACCAAGGAATCCACAGAGGCCACTAGCACAAGGAAGGGTATATGCGATCACTCAAGAGGAAGCAGGAGCTTCCGAAAGTGTTATCTTAGGTATGATTTCAATAGAGGGATAAGAAGGTATATGCGTTATTTGATATGAGTGGCACGCATTCATTTGGTCTACAAAATATAGATGATTGTGGGAAATAGGAACAAATCTTTAGATATGCCTCTTTGTATCTCCACATCACTGAAAGATATGTTGTTATCTACGTTAGCATGTGAGATGTGTGAGATAACCCTAAGGGAACGAGATCTGGAGATGGGCTTGGTAGTGATAGTTATGCATAACTTTGACCTTATCATAATAATGAACTAGTTCCGTAAGCAATGAACTAGGATGAATTATCTCCTGAGATAGTACTTACCCATGCGCTAGGGATAAAACCGTGAGGCTAAGAATGGGATAGGCCAAAGCGGATAAAATCTTTGTAAGTTAGTCCCTATCGAAACGAGACCCTCCAATGGATGTGTAGTTTGGGTTCAAACTAGGTGAAAGCTGGTGTACCTATAACGACCCGGTCCGATGAGGGTGGGGAGGGGACGCCGAGGTTAAAGGACCTGAACAAGGAGCGGCTCCTGGCAGGCTTCTAGGATGGCAAAAGGGGGCAGGAATGAACCAAACTATGAACTAAACTAGGAAGGCAGTGTTTCTGGGATAATTTTATCAGAGTGGCGCAGCGGGAGCATGGTTAAGCTTATAGAACTTTGTTTGTGAAATAGAAGGACATGTCCATGCGTTTGTGGATTAATAATAGGCAATTGAATCATGTAATTGTTAAGAGTAAGTACTTATCACCTAGAATTGATGACCTATTTGACCAATTGCAAGGAAGTTCGGTCTTTTCTAAATTTGACTTGAGGTCAGGATACCATCAGCTAAGGATTAAGAAAGAAGAAATTTCTAAGACCGCATTTAGGACTCGCTATGGACACTATGAGTTCCTAGTTATGCTATTTGGATTGACGAATGCCTTAGCTGCATTCATGGATTTAATGAATAGGACATTTAAGCCTTATTTGAACAAATTGCGATTGTCTTCATTTCATGATATCTGATATATTCTAAAGGACCTGAAGAACATGCATAACATCTAAGCGTAGTGCTGCAAACAAGGCTTAAGAAGTGAATTCTGGAGAGTGAGTTATGAATTTGAGGATTAAGTTATGATCATTTGAGCTAAGTAGTGACTTCCTATTAGAGGATCTCATTGGAAGTCTTGATGCATTACATGGAGGCATTTAGTGTGTATAGATTGATCTTGGAAGTCATGAGTTTGAGTGGTCATATGAGACATGAAATTATTTGTGGTTTATATGTCGGAATAATAGGCTTAATTAATGATGGTCAACTTTTAATTTTAGGTAAAGATCTTAGTTTGAGAAGGTTTTATGGAATCAGTGGATATGATCAATTGTGGTTATACTCTTTCCAAGGTGAAAAAGGTGGAAATTCAAATTATGGATTTGATGAGTGATTAGTCTAAGTGATGATCATTTAGGTTGAGACATGAGACATACTCGATGGAAACTAGACAAGTTTTATTTTGGTGGATTGTCGATCTTTGAATCGAATAAGTCTTGGTGGACTATCGATATTTGAATCAAAGCAATGATGCTATATTTTAGGCTTGAATCTATATTGCAATGAAAGCGTAGTGAATGTCTTTGTTGGACTGAACCAGATGAGTTGTTACTGGTGTCGATTTTGATGGTTCTAGGCTTGAATTGATGTTGACAAAGGTATAGGAATAATTCGGCTAAATGGTGTGTTAGATCGAGACCATTAGATATACCAGAATGGAAATGGGATCATGTGATGATGGATTTCGTGCAAGGATTTCCAAGGACATTAAGTGGTCACGACTCTATCTAGGTGATAGTAGATCGCTTGACTAGGTCTACCCATTTCCAAGTAGTTCGCGTAGACTATCCGATGAGTAAATTTGCCGATTGATTTGTAAACCAAGTGGTACGCTTACATGGTGTTCCTGTAATTGTTACATCGAATCGAGATTCAAGATTTACTTCAAAACCTTTGGTGAAGTCTTCAAACCACCTTAGGGACTAAAGCTCTAGTTTAGTATCGCTTTTCATCCACAAATGGACAGACAAACAAAAAGAGTGATCCAAGCATTAGAGGACATGTTAAGAGATTGCATCCTTGACTTTAAAGGAAGTTGGGATGAAAAGTTATACCTGGTAGAATTTGTGTATAACAATAACTTTCAAAAAAGTACAGGCATGGCTGAGGAAGTATCAGCCAGACCCTGGTCATATACTCGATCATGAAGCCATCAAAGTGGATGAGAAAGTTAGGAACAGTGAAGAGCCTATGCAAATACTGGATTGAAAGGAACAAATTCTCAAGACCAAGAGAATTCCATTGGTTAAGATATTATGGTGATATCATGATGTGGAGGAAGCCACATGGGAGAGTGAAAATGAAATGAGGGAAAGGTACTGTCACTTATTTCAAGAGACATAGGAAATGTCTAATTTCGAGGATGAAATTCTCTAAGGAGGGGAGAATTATGGCATCCCAAAATTCATGACAACCTCCAATTACCTTAAAGTCTATGAATAGGTGATGGAAGTACCATCAAGCTATTTTATAGCCATTTAATCCATAATTTGTAATAAGATTTATGGCCAAGCTTTTAATGGATAATTATGTGATAGGAAAGAAAATTTTATCATTGGCCATGTGTATTATAAATTGGAATTTACGGATTTGTGACTACAAGTTTTATGGCCTTATTATTTTTCAAGTTAGGTATTTATTTAAGTGGAAAATGTTAATAGATTATTAAAAGGTTAGTGGGCTGAAATAAGGATCAAGATGTCGCAGATGACATATCCTCAGATTCAAAAAAAATTGCAAGAAGATGTAGAAAAGAGAAAGGCTGACTTCCAGATTTCTGAAGACGGAACACTGAAGTTTCATGGACGTTTGTGTGTACCTAACGATGCAGAGCTTAAGGAGGAGATCTTGTCAAAAGCTCATCGTAGCAGTTACAGCATTCATCCAAGCAGTATGAAGATGTATCAGAATATGCATCAACACTATTGGTGGATCGGTATGAAGGCAGATATCGCCAAACATGTCGCCAAGTGTCTGATTTGCCAGCAAGTGAAAGCACTACACTGTAAACCGGGAGGACTTTTGCAATCTCTGGAGATTCCCAAGTGGAAGTGCGAACATATCACAATGGATTTTGTGATGGACTTACCAAGGAGTCAGTGAGGTAACAATTCCATATGGGTTGTAGTTGACAGATTGACGAAGTCTGCTCACTTCATCGCCGTACGAAAAGACTATGCACTGGACAAATATGCTAAGTTGTACGTGTGTCAGATAGTTCGACTGCATAGAGTACGAGTCACGCTTACATCTGATTGAGACCCGAAGTTCACCGCAGCCTTTTGGAAAAGTTTACAGACTGCCTTGGGAACGAAACTGCAGTACAGTACGGCCTATCATCCTCAGACGAATAGCCAAATTTAATAGGACAATTCAAACCCTTAAGGACATGCTACGAGCTTGCATGTTGGACTTCAAGGGAAGCTGGGAGGAATAGCTCCATTTAGTTGAGTTCACCTACAATAACAATTATCAGGAAAGTATTCATATGGCACCGTTTGAAGTGTTGTATGGTAGAGCGTGCAAAACTCCAAGTTGTTGGGATGAAGTCGGAGAGCGAAAGATCATTGGCCCAAAGTTAGTTCAATAGTCAGTTGATATCGTAACAATCATTTGGGAAAGACTAAAGACTGTTCAAAGTCGCCATAAAAGTTATGCTGACAAGCAGTAAAGACCATTGGAATTCTAAGTTGGTGAACACGTCTTTCTGAAGGTGTTGTCAATGAAGCATACTTCGCGCTTCAACAAGAAAGGGAAGCTAAGTCCGAGGTACATCGGTCCCTTCGAAATTCTAGAGAGAATAAGGATTTTGGCATATCGTCTTACGTTGCCGCCAAGACTAGCGCAAGTGCATGACGTCTATCGTGACCTTTTTTTTTTCGACACCCGATCAAGGGCGAGCGCCTTGCGAAGGCCAATGGTTAGGCTAAATTTATTAGGCCCGGACTCTCCCAAGTCCACCAATTCATGACTTTAATAGTCTAAGTTTTTAACATGTAAGTTAATTTTTAAAACAGAGTCACCACTAATCAATTTGGGGTGGGTTGATTAGAAACCCAAGCGAAGTATCGGGAGAAATACTTGCATCTACGCAACCAAAGAAATTAGGATCAGAGACTTGATTACACTAGTCAATCACTAATGCCCTTTCGGTACCTAATCTTGTTTAGACCCTAAGGCTTTTTGGATTTTTGAGGGATTTTCCATTCATTTGTGGAGGAGAAACTTTTTCTTTTTGGGTCCTTTTCTATTTTTTTGGACATAAAAGGGATTTTTTGGATTTTTTTTTGGGTATTTTTAGAAAATACAAGTCTTTTTGGCATCTTTTTTTTTTTTTGGATTTTTGGCACTTTTTGGAAAATATGAAATATTTTTTATTTTTTTTATTTTTCGGAAAACAAAATATTTTTTACTATTTTTTAATATTTTTCAAAAATAAATCATTTTTTGATTTTTTTTATATTTTAAATATATCATTCATTTTTATTTAATTATTATAATATTATTTAAAATAATAGAAAAGTCGACCCGAGTCAGGTCCGCGGGTTGGGTCCAACCTAGGTCGTTGACCCGAAACGCAGACACGGGCCCGACTTGTTTTTTTTTTCTTTTTTTTTGAAAAAAAAAAACTCCAGGCCCAAAACCAAAATAGGCCCACTTTTATAAAAACCTCAGCCCGATGGCTACCCGGCCCACGCGCACAGGCCCATCTCAGGCGGAAACCTTACCCGGTTCAAACCCACACCCGACCCGCTCTCTGACCCGGTTCACAGCCGCAACCCGGTTTGCGGAACCCTACCCGGACGACAACCCAGATCCGCCCAACTTTGACCCATCTTCCCTTTCGCCAACCCGATTTTCTAGAGTTCACAAGATCTGGCGATTCGCAACGCTAATGAGGGACGGAGGGGGTGAGACGGACAGCAGCCCGACATCCGACGGTGGCAACGTCACAGCCGGTAGCCGGCCATTCAACTGGATCAACTATGGGGCTCATGGCGTGGCAGTAGGAGACACGACAAAGGCCTCGATTTACTGAGGTCTAGATCTGGAGATGGATGGGTTTCGAGAGAGGGGGGTGCGACGACGGCTATGCAACCGAAAGCGGCGGATACCTGGTGGTGGCGAACGGTGGTGGTGATGACGACTAGGCAACGATGGCAGTCCCTCGACTCTCAGATCCGGTGTGGCGTTGGCAAGTCAGTCGTAGCACAGCGTCGGGTGGGGAATAGCGGCAGCAGAGCAGTGGTCGCAACGGTGGCGCAGAGCTTCCAGCTTCCCAAATCTGGCACTCCCTCCTCCGGCTGACCTTGCTTGGCCTCCACCCTCAGATCTGACCCCTCGCAAATCTGGGTTCGCTTGCCGCCGACCTCCCCCGATGTCTCTCGATGGGAGGTCGTTTAACTTGCGACCCGATCCTTCACCCCCCCTTTGCTCGCTCTTTGATTTCCCCCCTAAAGTCTCTCAATGGGAAGATCTCGAAGTTCGCTGTACCTGTTGACGGAGCTTGCGACCACCCATTCATAGGCGAGGGGGGTTAGGTCGATAGAGGGCCTCGATCGCCAGCCTTCGGCATGCCGACCAGCTTTCCTTGGCTGAATCGGCATCCCATCCGAGCTTATCCAGTGAAGCACGCTCGGCATTGAAGGCAACCATTAATGGCGCTACTCTCCTCAGCCGTAGGTCGTCCTTTGCGCATCGGTGTCCTCTATGCATGTGAGCTGCAGAGGTGTAGGGGAAGATGGAAGAAGGAAGAAGAAGAAGAAGAAGAAGAGAAGGGGGCCGGGCCAGATTTGGGAAAAAGAGGGATGGGCCTTAGGCCCGCGTGGAGGGAAAAAAGGGAAAGAAAAGGGGGCTAGCTACTTTTTCTTTTTTTGCTATTTTTTTGTTTATTTATTTATTATTATTATCCGAAAAAGGCAAAAAAAAAACCTAATTAAAAAAATGAAATTTAGGCGTCAACAGCTACCCCTCTTTGAAGGTAAGTTCGCAGAGGTTGCATTTAAAGAAAAACCGATGCCTAAATTTTATCCACGCACGCGTAGCAAATTATATTTTATTTGGGACCTATTATTCGATGTAGAAAAAGAGTAATATAACTTTACATAAAATAAGACAGATAAGAAGATACCTGTAGTTACTTATCGAGAGTGAGTGAGATGGGGTGTGAACCCTGAGTTTGGCAAGTATCAAAGCGTCATCTTACCTGGTGACATGAGAAGATTGCTTCTTTAAGACCCGAACCTTTCTTCAGTTGCCTTGACGGGAAATTGCTCTTGCAAGACCAAACCATTCTTCAGTCACCTATTAGAGCAATAAATTGTTTACCTAATCTTTCTTGGGGGATGTGATGACCGTTCTTAGTAGGGGTGAGCGGTTCCCGGTTCCTTATAGGTTCCGCTTAGAACCTTGAACCTACCCTCAAGTACAGGTTCCTCATTTTTTGGAACCTGGAACCTACCCGTCAAAACTAAGAACCTGGAACCTACCCTATCACAAGTTCCAGGGTCGGTTCCAGGTTCCAACAGGTTCTTTTTTTTTTCATTTTTAGTAAAAAATGCTTCTATTGGAAATCTTCCACATGAGAAAAACATTAAATCAAGGAGATACATAAACTCAAATGATGTGTGCTGAAAGATAACTAATCAATACGCTAAAAGACAGCATTCTTAAGATGACCAAGACTATAGATTGCAGAAACATGGTACGTGAATTCATAATGTACAAACCCATGCCCCACTGTAGTATGTTATATGTTAATGACCAGATCTGCACACAAAGTATAAATCATGGACACTACACCACACCATGAGCTGTATAAGGAAAAGCTACTCCATGGTGTTTACTTTATCAGTACATTTGATGCTGGAAATATTCAAACAAAGTTCATGATTGATTATTTATAAACAGAAGAATCGAGCAGACTAGATAAGCAAGTCTAGTATAAGTTGACAGATGAGGAAAGAGCGCAAGTGATGCCGTGAAGTCACAGAAAAGTGTACCAACCCATTTCTCCAGTGGTTCTCTCGTATCCTTGATTTTGACACTGTACTTCCACTTTTTGGCTCTGCAACCTGTGTGCCGTTTCCATTGACTAGGTGTCTGCATCTTTAAACCACATGAGCCACACTTGCACACAATTCTACAAAGACAAACGAAATTAAGACGGCTTATCAACAACCCCTGTGTAAATTAAAAGCTTTCCCAAGTTATGCAGGTTTTCCATAATAAAAGGTCTTCAACACACACCATTCGGATCACTTAAATTCCAAAGTAGACAATTGACTAACTATACCGTAAAAGCCGATAAGCTAAGTTAATTAGTCGTAACTAAAAGAAATAAGCTCAATCTACACAAAATTTGAGCTTCACCACTTGGGCCTTCCATCTTTTTCATACTTCTACGAGGGAAAATGAGGCTACAGCTGTCACAAGTTTGCATATCCTTGGAACACATATCCTGTATCAAAGAAACAGGAAGGCCCACTTTCATTGGAAAATTGCGACCTGTGCATAAATGGCTTAAACAAAAGCTTCCATGCAAGATTTAAAAGCAATAATTACTTCCGGATCCCAATCAGCAATTTCACTGGTGAGCTGATGGAGGTCTATTTCTCACAGCACAGCAGTGGAACTTGGGTCAATGCTTCCAAGTTGGAGTTCCAGAGTGGGAACAACTGGAGTGGTGATGAAGTTTGAGGATTAACCTAACTGCAGCTCACATTGAGAGGATTAAGGCAAACATAGAAGTTGTTGTTCTTGATGAATATTGCTAAAAATTACATGTTTTAGTGCGCATAATATTTTTCTTATCCAGTTAATACCCGTGGCATTCAAGTTATTCAGTCATTTGTTCATAGACTGTAAGTTATTAGCACAATGGTTTGACTTCAGAATCAATACTATTGAAAGAAAGTTTCCAATTTTACAGAACTACATTATATAGACATTTAAATGAGATTCAGTTTTCCAGGTAACTAGAATTCACTTGAGGATTCAACAACACTACGCTGTTCTAATTGAAGAAAAGGTGCTCATCAACTAAAGAAAATTATGATTAGAAAAAACATGAAGAAAAAAACTTCTAGTAACTAATCCAACACAAGTCAGTCACTTTCTAAGCAGAAGCTTATGTGTAACTATCATATGAAAAACAGTCAGCATCCATTGAAATCCCAGAGCCACTTTAAACCATATCTCCAAAAGGAGGGTGCTAGGAAGAAGCCCAAAGTATGCATATATCTGCCACCGAAACTACACGGTATACTCTGGCCACGACGACACAAGACGAGCGAGTCAAAGGAAACAAAAAAAAAAAACATGGCCAGCCAAAAAGAAGATCACGAAGGAGACTAGGACACGAACGACAGTACGAGGAGAAAGCCAGAGAGAACGGGGATGAACCTATAACAGTCTCGAGCTCCAGCGAGACCTACACAGAGAGAGACAGAAACACACGGATCTCAGCAAAAACGGAAACGCGAAATGGGATGGAGGGAAATGAGAGACCGGTGGGAAACCACGAAATCCTAAGAGCGACGGACACGGACACGGACACGGCCGCACACACCTTCTTCTTCTTCGCCTTCTTCTCAAAGGAAGAGCCGAGCACCTGTAACGACGCTCTCTCTCTCTCTCTCTCTCTCTCTCTCTCTCTCTCTCTCTCTCTCTCAGAGGAAGCGGTGGCTCGCCAAGTAGAGGTCAGCGATGGCGTCGAGGGCAAGCAACGGTGGCATCGAGGGCGACCGGCGTTGGCGTCGAGCGTGGAGAACGGACGAAGAGAGAGTGAAATGTGAAAGTCGTGGAGAACGAGCAAAGAGAGTGTGAAATGTGAGACAATTTCTAATTTGGGTCTTTTTTTTTTAGCCCTAACTAGATTGGTTCCGATTTCGGTTCCGGTTCCCAGGTTCCAGAACCAGGAACCGTCGATTCCCAGAAAAGGGGAACCGAGAACCGGAACCGGTTCCCGGTTCTACCCGAGAACCAAGCTCACCCCTTGTTCTTAGAGCATCGATTTGTGGGGTGCATGATCTTTGTGAAGGACACCAGTTGGTACCCAACCTTTCTCGGGAGATGCACCAACCTTTCTCAGGGCATTGATTTGTTGGGGTGTCTGACCTCAGTTGAGGACACTAGTTGGTACCCGACCTTTCTCGGGAGATGCACCGACCTTTCTCAGGGCATCGATTTGTTGGGGGTGCCTGATCTCAATCGAGGATACCAGTTAATACCCAACCTTTCTCAGGAGATGCGCCGACCTTTCTCAGGGCTTCTTGTTTTTTGGGTGCCTGGACATTTACAGGCATTTTGAAAGAGTACCTGGATATTCACAAGTACTAACCGGGAGGATATTTGGGCCTTTGTAGGCGTCGAAAGGGTACTTGGATGATCACAAGTACAAACTCTTTGAGGATACCTAGACGTTCACAAGTATCGAAGGAGTACTTGTATGATCACAAGTACTAGATACTAGAAAATGCCTAATTACTTGCAGGTATCGAAAGAGTACTTGGATGGTCACAAGTACAAACTCTTGGAGGGTACCTGGATGTTTGCAGGCGTTGAAGGAGTACCTAATTGCTTGCAGGTGTTGAAAGAGTACTTGGATGATCACAAGTATTGAAGGGATACTGACAATATCTCTGATTTCTAAGAGTATGTATATTATTTGCACAATATGCACACATAATTGTATATGCTGTTAATTTATGAGTTTGAATGTGATTTATGCATGACAACTTTGTCAGTTTTGCATAATCTGAGTTCCACTGGGAAAGATTTTAAAAGACAACCTTTATTCAGAATGTAGATGTCTTGAGCATGCTAGATGAGGGACTTTCAGTCTGAAAGGACTTTTCACTCACTCTCATGGAAAAGGCTATCTTGACCATTAATGAAGAATTTAGAAGGACCACACTATCTCACTGTCATCATGTCAACAGGGGTTCGAGTATTCTCGCAAGTGGTACAATTTTACCAATGTGAGAGGTCTTTGTTGAAATTGTGATGAAGACTTGGTCAACGGCTCATCAAATGGGACCGTCAAGGTCGAAGCTAATGGACAAAAATGTTGCATGATCATCTTCGGGTTTACAAGTCAAAAATCCCGCGAAAAGAGATAGAGTAATCTTGCTTGTACTTCTTCGAGCAATGCTTATGCACATATGAAATCCTACGTTAATTGAAGTGCCCCTAGTCTGAAGACACTTTTACAATGGGAATATAACGTAGACTTAGCTCACATGTAAGAGGGTGAGAGTTGGTGACTGTCTTGGCATTTGTCACTAGTCTTTCTTGTCAGATAGAGGTTCTATGGACTACAATAGCAACTTTTTATTGGCTGTATTTTTGACTGGGGGGCATTAGCCTTGCTTTTACCAGGCACACTGCTTTTTTCATGCCCCTATTTTTATTCAAGTTTTTCATTTATGGGTATTGACCTTGCTTTTACTAGGTACTCTGCTTTTTTATGCCCATGTTTTTTCATTCTTGTCATTAGAGGAACTGGCCTAGGCAAGTTCCATCGAAGCACCGTTATTAGACTCTTGAGTCTTCATCTTCAGCTGGCGCTCTAGGCTATGCTGCTTAAATGGCAGTAACTTTTGTTTTGCCTCCATGTGAGGGTGAAATTACAGACTCAGTTGGGTTGTACAGTGAATACAAGTGCGTAGAGAAAGAATTGCTATTCGTCATTCTAGGGCCCTTAAATTAATGCGAGTGTTCATATGCAATAAAGACACCCAAAGATTGATGCAAGTGCAAGCAAGAAAATTTCTATCTCTCTTCTCACCATGTGATGCTGCTTCACCTCTGATCTGCCCCGGTGTGAGATGGTTCTTGACGAGGGTATGAGAGAAGCTTGACCAGTGTAAGGAGCTCAAAGGGGTGAGTAATGAAATGCCTCTCACTATTTTGGTTATCGTACCATTCGCAAGAGAACTCTTTACCTTGCAGTCTTGGAATCTTCTACACTCATCTCACAAGTGTATAGATGGGGGACTGTGTAGGATATGGCTTGCCTTTCATCATTCTAACACGCCTCATCTAGCATGCTCAATCAATCTTGTATTCTTCATTTAGCTGTCTATTATGGTAATCTTTAACGGAATCAATGACATAGACTGTGGCATCCCAAAATTCAAGTCATCCTCTAGAGGAAGATTAAAGCCAATAATTATGTAATGAAATTACCTATGGTTTATGTTTTAGCCATTAGTTTTCTCTTAAGGCTATGTGTTATATGTTTGTGTTCATGAATTTTTAAATTAGAAATATAGGATAAATTAATGAGAATAATTTATGCTTGGCTATGCACCTCATAAATTAAATTCCTATAAATAAAATTTTACAAGACTTTGGCCATGTGGATTTTAAAATTTAAAATTTATAGAAGAAAGTACAAAAGGGAAAATTTTAATTTTTGGGCCTTAGGCCCATTGGCCTAAACTTTAGTGGGCCAAGCTGGTCGGCCCAATTAGGCCCGCGGATGGGGCTACCGCCGGCCGATTGAGGCCCATGAAGTGACCATCAACCATGAGAGGGGGGGGGGAGGAATGGCCGGCCCATTTGCTGGCCCAATTGCTCCCAAAGTGTGGCACCCCTCGACGGCCCCCGATCTGTTAGGGTCGCCACAGTTCGCTTATCTTTCACTTTCCCTATTAACATGTCACTCTGATACCATTTCAATTGCAGCGGGTCCATACAACATAGGGGGTTTACACTTTCTTTTTTTTATAGGTCCCTTGCGCAATTCATATACGGAAGCACATCCAACAAACTCCCTTCCCTATATTCAGAAAATGATGCACACCGACTAAACATCTTATATAAGTTAAAGCCATACACTTTTATTTACATAAAGCAGATGGACATCTTTAGTCAGTACATCGAAATGCCGTAGTCTTTTATACTAGGCTACACTTCAAAGGATGACCGACATCCCCTCCAACAGTCGTACACTTAAAGTCCATCGATCAATGTCGGCATCTAAAAGCTCCTTCCTTTATTATCCTCCTCCTCATGATCATATCCAATCACTCGATCCGTCTACTAGTAGCAGTGGCAGCAGAGACATCTTATCTAGTCTGAAATGTTGGTCCCCAAAGGGGTGAGTACAGCCACTCAGCAGGTAAAGGACTAATAAACCACTCAATACATCATGCCATGCAATCATCACAATCATAGCATCACATGTCATACAAGCATTCATGCACAACATACCATGGCATCATGCACATGTCATCATACCTCTCATGTACCATCATCATCATATCATACACTTACCATCAACATGTCACATATGGCATCATCCTTACCATGCATCCATGCGTATAACATCATCATCATATCACCATATCACATGTACCATCATCATTACCATGCATCCATGCATGTAACATCATCATCATATCATCATATCACATGTACCATCATCATTACCATGTATCCATGCATGTAACATCATCATCATATCACCATATCACATGTACCATCATCATTACCATGTATCCATGCACATCTCATCATCATATCACATGTACCATCATCATTACCATGTATCCATGCACATCTCATCATCATATCACATGTACCATCATCATTACCATGTATCCATGCACATCTCATCATATCATGCATATATCATAATGCATAATTCAATTTCAATTTCATTTTGGACCGCCACATTTCTCTTTCCCGGGAACAATGTTTGCATCTCATATTCATCACTCGCGCCCAATCCTGGCATGCGAGAAAAACAAGGTTCTACCAATTGATATGTTTCCACAAATAATTGAAATTCAATTTCTTGATCTGTATCTTCAATTTTTGGAAACCTCCGGCATTCAACCATTTAAGGCCACCGAGCATCCGGCCCCCCACATTCTGGGCATCTCATATCCCAACTGGCATCATGAGGCATCCCCTCAGGCAAAAACCTCCGAGGCTTCCGGCATTTATACTCCCTGGCCGAGCATCTCGCATCCCAACTAGCATCACGAGGCATCCCCCCGGGCACAAACCTCCAGGGCTTCCGGAATTATGTACCGACATACCACCAAGCCTCCCATAGAATTACGTACCGTATACCACCGGGCATCCCAACACTCCCGGGGAATCTCCGGGGCTCACCATGAAAATGGTTTCCCCTGCCCTTCGGAATTACGTACCGACATACCACCAGGCCTCCCCTGGAATTACGTACCGTATACCACCGGGCATCCCGATACTCCCGGGGAATCGTTGGCTCACACCTCCGACGGCCTTCTCATTTATCTCAATTCTCATCTTCAATTATAGTTCAATTTTAACATAGCATGTGATGTGATGGCAATCAAGATCATACTCATCATCGAATTCATACATGCATCTCAAATCATTATCATACATGCAGCAAGACACCATCATCCATAACAATACAATTCATAGAGTCCATGCAATTTAAAGTGGTCCATATTTCATGCCTTCTCAAAGTTTGCAAAATTCCAGCATGTGCCATTTTAGAAAATATTTAAATTAAATATCCATATGCTTCTCAAAAATCATGAAATCAAGACATGTACTAGACAAGACAATAAGATAGCAATTTCATGAAAAAAACATGCCCAATAGAGTTCACACAAGAAGATACAATTCACACAAAACAGCATGCAATTTTCGGATAGAAACAGAATGCACAGTTTCCGAAATAATTTAATTAAAATATCCAGTCGACCTCTGAAAATTGTGAAATTTTACCAGCTTATAGAAAAGACACTAAAGTAGATTTTTTATGAAGACTTCTAAGCCAAATTATTTTTAGACTATTTTCTACAGTCACACGAAGCTTCTGCATTTAACACTGAAACGTCCAGTGCATGGTTCTCCGAAATACTGAGTTCTTACCCCCTTATACTTCTTATTTTCCTCTGAAATTTGGATATGTTTTACTTCAAGATTTCCCCTACAACTTTTATGAAGATATCTAAGTCATATTTTCAAAGTACAGTCTCCATATGGGTCCATGAAGTCTCGGGTAACCTGTACCGCGTCTCCAGATCTACGGTTTTTCAAGAGTAAGTTGCTTCACTAGGCTACACTTGTTCATTTTGCTTCAAATTTGAGTATGTTAAACTTCAAGATGTTCTATACAAGTTTCATGAAGAAGTAAAAAAGATATTCTTAGTAAAAATCAACATGCAACCACAAATCCACCGAAAGGTCAGTGAAATCGTTCCAGATCTGGTGTCTCCGTAGGATGAGTGTTTGACCCCTTAAATCTCCATCATTTTGCACCAAAGTTTAGTATGTTTTACTTTAAGATGTTAGATACAACTTTCATGAGAGATCAAAGTCAAAATTGAACTCAAAACATGCATGCAAGCTCTCACAAAGTTCTGACTCAAACGGTTCATGCGAAAACATTCCAGATCTAGCATCTCCGTAGGATAAGAGTTTGACCCCTTAAATCTCCATAATGTTGCACCAAATTTTAGCATGTTGTATTTTACGATGTTAGCTACAACTTTTATGAAGAGATCAAAGTCAAAATCAAACTCAAAACATGCATGCAAGCCTTCACAAAGTTCTGGGTCGAGCGGTTCATGCGAAAACAGCAAGCATCTCCAAGAACAAACCTCATGTACTTCGATTTCTAGCCTCTAAACATCCAAAAATTCAACCACACATGCAAGGCACACATGCAAGGGGTGGAAATCAGTCCCAACTTGCCTCTAAAACCAAGCGGACAGCGGCACACGGATGGCACACCGGCGACGGACGGACGGACGGCATGCGAACGGACCAACAGCGAGCTCCTTCCTCTCCTTCTCGGTTCCTCTCTCTCGCACTCTCTCTCTCTCTCTCACTCTCACTTGGACGGTAGCCCTCAACCAGCCACACCTCTCTCTCTCTCTCTCTCTCTCTCTCTTTTTGGTTGTATATATATTGCATGCATTCTTGTCTTGCATGGGGGACACTTGTCCCTAAGAAGGAGACAAGTGTCTCCTTTGCCGAAGACACTTGGAGGAAGCCATGCGGCTCCTCCTTCCCCCTCCATGCGCCGACAATGGGCCGGGCTTATGGCCCACTTTAGGCCCATCTCACTTGGGCCTAAAGTCCAAGCTTAAATGGCCCAAGTTTTTATTTTTAATAATAATACATTTTAATCCTCATTTAAATAAATACCTAATTGCATAATAAAATGGCCAAAAGACTTTGTGACATTAATCCATCAAATCAAATCTATAAAGTGCATAGTCAAGAACAAAGTCTTCTTTATCAATTTGTCCTATAGCACCAACCTTGATCATCCATTAACATTTTCTACTTAAATAAATACCTAACTTGCAAAAATAATAAGGCCATTAAACTTGTAGTCACAAATCCATAAATTCCAATTTATAAAACACATGACCAATGATAGGATTTTCTTTCCTATCAAATAATTATCCATTCAAAGCTTGGCCATAAATCTTATTGCAAATTATGGATTAAATGGTCATAACTTGATGATACTTCCATCACCTATTCATAGACTTTAATGTAACTAGAGGTCATTATGAATTTTGGGATGCCACACAAAGCCCAAGCCCATGCATGTATCATGACAAGTGGCAAGAAGGGAGATGGCATGCATTGGCCAATTGGAGTGGCAAGCAATCATTGCAAATGATGAGAAATTGGGGAAATAAAAGGGAAGAGGAGAGAGAGAGGTGGCCGGTTGTTCGGCCAAGTGAGAAAGGGAGAGAGCGAAAGAACCGTGCGAGAGAGAGGGAGAGAGTGTGGCCGAGAGAGGAGAAGCCGAGAGGGAGAGGAAGAAGTCGCCGCCGCACGCCGTCCGTCCGTCGCCAGTGTGCCGACCGCTTGCTGCTGTTCGTTCGGTCTAGAGGCAAGTTGGGAATCCACTTTCTACTCTTGCACCAATGTCTTGCATGTATGGTCGGAATCTAGGACATTTGGAGGCATGGGAGTGAAGCTAATGTGTTTTGTTCTTGAGTTGCATGCTGTTTTCGCATGAACCGTTTGAGCAAGAACTTTGTGAGAGCTTGCATGCATGTTTTGAGTTCGATTTTGACTTTGATCTCTTCATGAAAGTTGTATCTAACATCTTAAAATACAACATACTAAAATTTGGTGCAAAATGATGGATATTTAAGGGGTCAAACTCTCATCCTACGGAGATGCTAGATCTGGAATGTTTTCACATGAACCGCCCGACCCAGAATCTTGTGAGAGCTTGCATGCATGTTTTGAATTCGTCTTTGACTTTTATATCTTCATTGAAGTTCTACCCAACATCTTAAACTATAACATACTAAAATTTCGTACAAAATGATGGATATTTTAGGGGTCAAACTCTCATCCTACGAAGACACCAGATCTGGAACGATTTCACTGACCTTTCGGTGGATTTGTGGTTGCATGTTGATTTTTACTAAGGATCTCTTTTCGACTTCTTCAGGGAAATTGTATAGAAAATCTTGAAGTTTAACATACTAAAATTTCAAGCAAAATGAACAAGTGTAACCTAGTGAATCAACTTACTCTTGAAAACCGTAGATCTGGAGACGCGGTACCGGTTACCCGAGACTTCATGGACCTGTATGATGACTATACTCTGGCATTTTGACTTAGATCTCTTAATGAAAGTTGTAGGGAACCTCTTGAAGTAAAACATATCCAAATTTCAGAGGAAACGAAGAAGAATAGGTAGGTTAAAACTCAGTATTTCGGAGAAGCATGCACTGGACGTTTCGGTGTTACATCCAGACGCTTCGTGTGACTGTAGAAAATAATCTAAAACGAATTTGGCTTAGAATTCTGCATGAAAAATATACTTTATTATCTTGGCTATAACGTGGTAAAATTTCATAATTTTCAGAGGTCTTTTGGATATTTTAATCAAATTATTTCGGAAACTGTGCATTCTGTTTTTATCCGAAATTACATGCTGTATTTGTGTGAATTATAGTTTTGTGTAGAATTTGATTTGGCCTTGTGTTTTTCATGAAATTATTATCATATTGTCTTGTCTATCACTAGCCTTAATTTCATGATTTTTGAGAATTATATGGATATTTAATTTAAATATTTTCGAAAATGGGACAAGCTGGGATTTAAATAAATTTCAAAAGGAGGCATGATAAATGGACTATTTTAAATTGTATGAATTCCATGAATTTTATCTTTATGGATGATTGTACCTTGCTGCATGTATGATGATGACTGATAATGCATGTATAGATCAAAGTATGAAAGTGATTTTGTTTGTCATTACATCATGTGATATGTTAAATTGAGACCTAAATTGGTGAACATGATCAATGATTAATGAGGAATCTATTTGTGGCGGATGATAATGCCTTGGGAGTATCAGGATGCCCGGGATGGGGGTGCTGGATGCCCGGAATGTATAGAGATAGATGGCCGGATGGCCTTGGGAGTATCAAGATGCCCGGAATGGTTGGGTGCCAGAAGCCTTGGAGGTCTTTGCCCGAGGGGATGCCTCGTGATGCTAGTTGGGATGCGAGATGCCCGGAATGTGGGGGTGCCGGATGCCCGGTGGCCTTAAATGGCTGAATGCCGGAGGTTTTTCTCGCGATGCTAGGATGGGGTGCGAGTGTGAAGTATGAGATGAAATTGATGATCATGAGAAAGGGTGATGTGGTGATCGAATTGAAAGTTAAAAGTGGAAATTGAATCATACAAGTATGATATGATATGATGATGATGATCACCTATGGCATGATGATATGCATGTATGATGGGATGATGTCATGATGATGGTCATATATGATATGATACGATGATGCCATGATGATGATGACATGTGTATGATAGGATGATGTCATGATGATGGTGATATATGATATGATATGATGATGATGATATGTCTAGGACATAATGATGATGGCATATGTATGATATGATGGCGACCTATAATATGATGATATATGTGTATGACATGATGATGATAACCTATGACATGACGACATGTATGTGTTATGATTGTGATGAAGATGTATGATGGTATATGCATGGCTTCAAGGTAAGCACGCATGGATGCATGGATGGCATGTACGATGATGTGATTGTATTGTATGATGCATTGAGTGGTTATTGGATTCATTTACCTACTGAGTGGTTGTACTCACCCATTCGGGGACCAACATTTCATATTAGCAGGATGCCGCTCCCTACTGTCACGTGGGGTGTATTTTACGGCCTACCTTCGGATGCAGAGGTCGAGTGCGAGGAGTTTGACTGTCCCTCTGTTCTTGGTCTTACATATATTCGAGTGCGCTATTTAGTTATGTACGATGTGGGCCTGGCCAGAGGCCCTGTTGTCCAGGAGTTCATATCTGTCCATGTTCGACGCAATGGAGCGATGCGTGGGATGCTGCCGCCGCCACCGCCTGATGCACCGGGATGGCTGTGAGGGCCCATGCGTGACGAGCAGGAGCTGAAACTTTTTGGGATGGTTAGCCGACACTAGTGATGGGGGATCTTACACGTTAGTCATAGTGGGTCGACTGTTTCTTTTTGGGTTTTAGGCCGAGTATGGCTAAGCCCTGGCCTTTCTTTTGATGTACCGACCCAAGGAAACCCATCTTGAAAATATGTAAATAAAGTGTCATGGCTGTCTTTTATTATGATGTTTAGTGGTGTGCAATTGTATCATGGTTGTTGGAGGGAGAGATGGCGATGTTATATTTTGCTTCCGCTAATGAGTCGCGCTGGGACCGTTTTAAAAAAAAAAAAAATGACTATGATTTATGACGCTTCTTCTAAGAGGTGTAGCTATGTTCCATTAGGTGTAACGTCAAGTGCCTGTGGCAACCCTAAGGGGTTTTGGGGTGTCACATAGACAAACAAAATCATCATGTAGAATTCATTTGGAAAATGCATGCAGCATTCTAAATGTGATGGAGTTTGTACTCTCAAAACAAATGAATGGTTTTGTCTTTAAAAAAAGACACTATTGACAACTTTAGGGGCTAACATAGTGGTGTTTCTAAATATGTTAGATTTTGAACATCAAAAGGGGTATTCACAAATGGGTGTTGATGGATTGCTCCTATTAAGTATGGAAATGACACAAGAAGGATCAGCCAGGGTTGGGGATCTGATCATTGATTTGACGGGCTTTTATGTTTTTGCCCCTTGCCTCATTAGGTCAATTATTCTTTGAATTGGATCCTGGATTACACGTCCTTTTACACGAAGTCAAGTGAATTCGATGTGGGTCATTTCCACGTACTAGATTGACTAATATTGATTTGCCAAACCTAACCATCAAGTTTGGCTCTTGAATCCCGATGCATCCTGCCGATAGGAAAAATATATCAAAAGCGAGTTTAAAGAGCGGGGGTATTGGAGATGATACCGAATTACCCATCCTCGGAGTTTGTATTTGTTAACTCCTAAGGATCTCTGTATGTTGATGACAGCCTCTTCGTCTTGATATGGTTCGACATTTCTTTCAATTGGCCTTCCTCATTTGTGGCCCTGTGCACACGATTGATGATTTGCAACGCTTTCCATCTGTGGAATTCTGTCTTTGATCATATGACCATTAGCAGCATTGAGCAAAGTCATGTACTTCAAGTTTCTATGGAATCTGAGATGGACAATCAAAACCTTCAATTCTCTGATGGCAATTACTTCTTGCGAGAGCATGCATCTGAAAAAAAGTGAGGTATCCTAATTCTAAGGTCATTGTCTAGGATAGAGGGCTTCTTTTTATTTAACCGGACTAGTTCCTGGATGACACATCTTTTACACCAAATTAGGCGAAATTGACATGGGTCACTCCTATGCGTTTGCCTGGGTAATATTGATTTGCCCAAATTTTTCCTTTGAATTTGCTGCTTGGCTCCGAATACTTCTTTAAATGCTGGTGATTATCATTCATTCGTCTTTGTTGGATCACCCAAACGGATTTTTATGATGGTGTAAATACATCACTCATATAAAAGGTGCATAGGCATTTTCATTCCAATAGAGAAATACTTGGCAATACCAGACAACGAACATCTTTCAAGGGTAGTACTTTTTTACAACATCGGAATTGACTGATTTGGAGAATTCCCGCCCATCCATTTTAGTCAAGATCAAGGCTCCTCTAGGGAGTATCTTCTTTATTACATAGGGACCCTTGTAATTTGGGGCAAACTTGCCTCCAGGCTCTGGAAAGATTGGCAGTGTCTTTCTCAAGACTAGCTCGTTTACCTCAAAGTGCTTGGGTCACACCTTTTGATTGAACGATCGAGCTACCCTCTACTGGTAACACTAACCATGACAGAGGGCTTTCAGTCGTTTTTCATCGACCATATTCAGTTGCTCAAGCCTTTGTTGTGTCCATTCTTCCTTGGATAATCCTACTTGGGATAAAATTCGTAGGGAAGGGATTTCTACTTCTATAGGCAAAATCGCCTCCATGCCGTAAACCAAGGAAAAAGGCATTGCCCCAGTGGAAGTTCGAATCTAAGTTTGATGTGCTGTTAGTGCAAAGAGTAACCTCTCATGCCAATCGCGGTAGTTTTCAACTGTCTTGGATAGGATTCTCTTGATGTTCTTGTTAGCGGCTTCCACGGCTCCATTCATTTGTGGACGATAAGGGGACGAGTTCATATGTTGGATTTTGAACTCATAAAACAATTGATCAATCAACTTGTTGTTTAGGTTTAACCCATTGTTAGTGACGATAGCTTCCAGTACGCCATAACAGGCGATTATGTCATGTCTGATGAACTTCATAACGTTTCGTGCAGTTACACTTGCATGGGATGCGGCCTTGATCCATTTTGAGAAGTAATTAACTGCGACCAAAATGAACCGGTGCCCATTTGACGCCTTCGGATTGATTGGGCTAATTACATCGATGCCCCCACATTGAAAATGGCCACAGCTCAAATAACTGATGCAATTCAGTTGGAGGGACATTTATCTTGTCCCCGTGAATCTGACAACAGTGACAACTTCGCACATGTTGAGCACAATCGCTCTCTAAGGGGAGCTAGCAATAACCCAATCTCATTATTTTCTTGGTTAACATATGTCCATTCATGTGAGGGCCACATACTCCTTATGTATTTCTTGCATTATTTGTGTGGCTTCATTTGCATCCACACACCTTAGCGGGACTAAGTCATATGATCTTTTGTACAAATTTTCACCACTGACGAAGAACCTCAAAGCCATTTTCATTAGGTATTTTCGATCAGAGAGAGTGCTTTCTTTAGGGAATTCCTGCTTCTTGACATATTTCATGATATCGTAATACCAAGGTTTCCCGTCGGTTTCTTCAGTTATAGTCATGCAGTGGGCCTGTCTTGCTAGGACTTCAATCTTCAAAGGCTCTACTTCTTAACCCTTTCATTACTTGCAACATAGATGATAGTGTTGTTAGTGCATCAGCAAACCGGTTATGAATTCTAGGTTGGTATGCAAACGAGACATCCTGGAATTCTTCCTTCAATTCTTCCAAGTAGTAGTGATAAGGCACTAGTTTGGCGTCTCTTGTCTTCCACTCACCCAAAGTCTGGAGGATAATTAAGGTGGAGTCACCGAACACTTTTAGTTTTGACACTTCCATTCCAATAGCCGCTTACAAGCCAAGGATGCATGCTTCATATTCGGCTATATTGTTGGTGCATAGAAACATCAATTTTGCAACCACGGGATATTCTTGCTCATTTGGGGATATCAAGACCACCCCGGTGCCGGAACCTGACAAATTTACAGCTCCGTCAAAGAACATAGTCCATGTGTCCTCTTCTATTGTTGAAATTTGGTCGTCTGGGGAATCATCCTCGCGTACTTCCTTAGGGCAATCTGCTAACATATCAGTAATCACCCAACCTTTAACTGATTTTTGCGATATCACTTGGATATCGAATTCTGAGATTAGGATTTGCCATTTGGCCAATTTTCTCACCAAGGCCAGGCAACCGAGCAAATACTTAATTGGGTCACTCTCAGTTACAAGGAATGTTTGATAATGCAAGGTATACTGCTGGAATCTGTGCAACACCCATACCAATGCAGCGTATGTTTTTTCTGACTTGGAGTAGTTTTGTTCCGACGTGGTGAACTTTTTACTCAAATAGTAAATGGCTCGCTCCTTCCCATCATGGGGTCCTTTATGTGCCAACATTGCACCTAAGGATTCACTATTGATGGTAAGATAGAGGGTCAAAGGGTGCCCTGGAGTCGAGGGTATTAAAACTGGGGGTTTCATCAGATACTACTTTAGATGTTCAAACGTCAGTCGGCAGTCATCATCCCATTTGATTTGTGCATCTTTCCTGAGAAGTTTAAAGAAAGGTTTTGCAATTTCGAAAAGCTGGGAAATGAGTCGCGCAATGTAATTTAATCTTCCCAAAAGGCTCCGAACTTCTTTTACAGTCAAGGGAGGAGGCATCTCAAATATCACTTTAGTTTTTTACGGGTCCACTTCTATCCCTTCACAGCTCACAATGAATCCAAGTAATTTGCCAAAAGTTGCCCCAAACACACATTTTGCTGGGTTCAAGCGCAACTTGAGCTGGCGAAGTCGATTGAATAATTTTTCCAGGGTCTTCACATGGTCTTCTCCATGTCTGGTTTTGGCGATCATGTCATCGACATATACTTCAATTTCTTTGTGCATCATGTCATGGAAAAGGGTAATCATGGCACGTTGGTAAGTTGCTCCAGCGTTTTTTAGGCCAAAAGGCATGACCTTCTAGTGAAAAGTCCCTTATGGAGTAATGAATGCCGTCTTTTCCTTGTCTTCCTCCTTCATTTTTATTTGGTTGTATCTTGAGAATCCATCCATGAAAGAGAAAAGTTTGAATCCAACAGTACTATCCACAAGAACGTCTATGTGAGGTAGTGGGAAATCATCTTTTGGGCTTACTTTGTTCAAATCGTGGTAGTCGACACAAATTCGGATTTGACCATCTTTCTTCTTCACCGGTACAATGCTTGCTACCCAACTAGGATATTGCGAGACTTCGAGGAAGCCTAATTCCAGAAGCTTCATTACTTCTTCTTCAATCTTTTTTGACAACTCAAGCTTAGCTCTTCTTAGCCGCTACTTCTTGAGGGCCACATCAGGGTTGGTTAGCAAGTTAAGCTCCACAATCATTGGTTCGAGGCCTAGCATATCGACATATGACCATGCGAATACGTCTTGATACCTCTTTAGGAGGGCAATAAGCTTGTAGCTTCTTCTTTAGGAAGGTTCGCGCCAATCTTTATTTCCCTTGGACCTTCTATGTTGCCTAAATTGACAATGACGGTGTCTTCAATAGTAGGGGGCCTTGTTTCTTTATGGCGCTTCCAATTCCGTTGAATTTCGTCGAAATCATCAAAATCATTATCTAAGTCATCAGAATTGCTATCATGGCTACTTAGGGCACATATGGTAATGATTCTGTTCCCGGGAGCTGATTTTGACTAGAAATGATTATTTTTTATTTTGTTCCCAGGAACTGATTCTGAGTAAAAAAACACGTTTGGTAACTATCCAAAATTTTTTATTTTGGAATAGAATTGCGTTTGGTACCGTGCTAATTTATTCTGTTCCAAATTAATTTCTTTTGATTTTTAAATAATTTTTTTACTTTTTTCCTTTTTTCTTTAATTTTGTTCCTTTTTTTTCTTTTTTTCTTTTCTCTTTTTCCCTTTTTTCCTATTATTCTTCTTCATGTGGTCGGTCGCCGGACGGCGACCGCTAGACGAGGGCCAGCGACGCTCACCGAAGCATCGCCAGCAGCTGGGCAAGCCTCGCCGATGGCTAGGCCGGCCTTGCCCAGCCTTGGCGAGGCTAGCTTGGCCACCAACGGGGCTAGGCGAGCCTCGCCGGTGGCCAAGCGAGGCTCGACCTCACCCGATCTGGCGAGGCCAAGCCTCGCCCAGTTCAGGCGAGGCCAAGCCTCGCCCAGTTCAGGCGAGGCTTGCCAGGCCACCGGTGGGGCTGGGCGAGCCCCACCGGTGGCTGGGCTTGCCTCCGGCGAGCTCGCCGAACCGGTGACCGAAGGCGGACGGCAGTGGCGGGTGGTGGCGGGCTGTGGCACCCCTCGACAGCCCCCGATCCGTTATGGTCGCCACAGTTCGCTTACCTTTCACTTTTCCTTAAAACATGTCACTCTGATACCATCTCAATTTTAGCAGGTCCATACAACCTGGGGGTTTACATCTTTTAGATCGGTCCCTTGCATAATTTATGTACTAAAGCACATCCAACAACTCCTTTCCCTATATTCAAAAAACCTTGCACACCAACTAAACATTTATAAGTAAGAGCCGCACACTCTTATTTACTTAAACCATATGGACATCATTCATCGGTACATCAAAATGCCATAGTTTTCTATACTAGGCTATAATTCAAAAGATTACCAACATCTCTTCCAACAGTCGTATACTTAAAGTCCATCGATCAGTGTCGGCATCCAAAAGTTCCTTCCTTTGCTATCCTCCTCCTCGCGGTCATAGCCAACTGCTCAATCCATCTACTAATCTGAAATGTTGGTATCTGAAGGGGTGAGTACAACCACTCAGCAGATAAAGGACCCAATAAACCACTCAATGCATTACACAATACAATCATAACAATCATAGCATAAGACATATCATTCAAGCATTCATGCATAATTTACCTAGGAGCCATGCATATGTCATCATACCACATGTACACACATCCTCATGTAATCATCACCATCATATCATACATGTACCATCATGCCATAGCTGCACATACATCCATGCACTTACCATCATCATGTCACACATACCATCATGCCATAGGTGCACATACATCCATGCACTCATCATCATCATGTCACATATGCCATCATGCCATAGGTGCACATACATCCATGCACTCATCATCATCATCATGTCACGCATACCATCATGCTATAGGTGCACATACATCCATGCACTCATCATCATCATCATGTCACATATGCCATCATGCCATAGGTGCACATACATCCATGCACTTACCATCATCATGTCACACATATGCCATCATGCCATAGGTGCACATACATCCATGCACTCATCATCATGCACTCATGCATACATGTTGCCATACCATGCATAATTCAATTTCAATTTCCAAATTTTATTATTTCATTTTGGGCCACCACATTTCTCTTTCCCGGGACCAATATTTGCATCCCACATTTATCGCTCGCACCCAAACTGGTATCGCGAGGAAGCTCCGGGCATGTAGTCAAAATACAACCGGGCATTCGGCACTCCCACATTCTGAGCATCTCGTATCCCAACTGACATCACGAGGAACCTCCGGGCATGTATCCAAGATACAACCGGGCATTCAGCATTTACACTCCCTGGCCGGGCATCTCGTACCCCAACTGGTATCACAAGGCATCCCCCTGGGCACAAACCTTCAGGGCTTCCGGCTCCCCCACTCTCCGGGCATCTCGAAACTCCCGAGGACCCTCCGGCATTCAGCCATTTAAGGCCACTGGGCATCCGCCACTGACACTCCCGGGGCATCGTCGGCTCACCCCTCCAACAGCATTCTCATTTATCATGGTTTATATTCACAATTGTGGCTCAATTTCAACATGGCATATAATGTGATGGCAAACAAGATCATTTTCATCATTTGGTTCATATATGCATTTCCAATCATCATCACACATGTAGCAGGATCCAATCACTTATGTCAATACAATCCATGGGGTCCATGCAACATAGAATAATCCATACATCACGACCTTTTTGAGATTTACCAAATTCCAGCTTGCACAATTTCGGAAAACATATAAATTAAATATCCATATGATCTTCATAATCATAAAATCAGGGCATGTAATAGACAAGTCAAAAAGATAATAATTCCATGAAAAACACATGGCCAATAGAGTTCCACACAAGAAGATATAATTCACACAAATACAGCATGCAATTTCGGATAGAAACAGAATGTGCAGTTTTTGGAATAATTCGATTAAAATACCCAAATCACCTCCTAAAATTATGAAATTTTACCAGGTTATAGCTAAGACACTACAGTATATTTTTCATGAAGAAATCTAGGCCAGATTCGTTCTAGAAAATTTTCTATAGTCATCCGAAGCTTCTGATTCTAGCACCGAAACGTCCAATGTAGTTATCTCCAAAATATCGAGTTTTCACCCACTTATTCTTCTTCCCTTCCTCTGAAATTTGGATACGTTTTACTTCAAGAGGTCCCCTACAACTTTTATTAAGGGATCTAAGCCAAATTTCCAAATAATAGTCACCATATGGGTCCATGAAGTCTCGGGTGTCCAGTACCGTGTTTCCAGATTAACCGTCTTCAAGAGTAAGTCGATTCACTAGGCTACACATGCTCATTTTACTTAAAATTTGAGTATGTTAGTCTTTAGGATGTTCTCGACAATTTTCATGAAGAAGTTGAAGAGATATTCTTAGTAAAAATCGATATGCAACCCACAAAACCACCAAGAGGTCGACGAAACAGTTCCAGATCTAGCGTTTTCGTAGAGGGAGGGTTTTACCCCTCAAAACTCATCCTTTTTGTCTCAAATTTTAGTATGTTATACTTTGAGATGTTTTCTACAACTTTCGTGAAGAAGTTGAAGCCAAAATCTGACTCGAAACCCACATGCAAGCCTCTACAAAATTCTGGGTCAGGCGGCACACACGAACACAGCAAGCTATTCCAAGAACACACTCTAGCTTCGGTTTCTCATACTCTAATCATCCGAGATCTACCACCAAACAATCACACATGCAAGACACACATACAAGAGCAGAATATAGATCCCAAACTTGCCTCCAAAATCGAACAAACGACGGCACACGGACGGCGACGAACGAGCGGACGGACAGCTCTTCCTTGCGCGATCTCTTCTTCCTTTCTCTCGGTTTCTCTCACTCTCAATTTCTCTCGGTCTCTCTTCTCTCTCTTACTTCCGAGAATCCCCTCCCCTTTTCTTGCTTTTTGATTAATCAATTAACTCTATTTTTTTTTTTTTGCATGAAAGAAAATGATTAAGTGGATGTAAGATGGACAAGTGTCTAATGGCAAGGGACAAGTGTAATTGTGGAGGAAGACAAGTGTCCACCATGCTTCACCTCCTTCATGCCACTTGTCCGATTACATGCAAGGTTGATGGGCCTTCTTCTTGGGCCAATCTTGGGCCAGCTTGGTCGACCACTTCAAGGCTCTATGGGCCGGGCCTCTTGGCCCACTTTAGGCCAACACACTTGGGCCTAAAGTCCAAGCTTAAATGGCCCAAAATTTTCTTAAATAAGTCCATTTTTACTTTTAATAATTTACCGTAAATCCCCACTTATATAAATACTAAATTACAATTTCATATGGCCATAAAACTTGAAATCATAAATCCATAAATTTCAATTTATAAAACACATGGCCAATGATAGCATTTTCTTTCCTATCACATAATTATCCATTAAAAGCTTGGCCATAAATCTTATTGCAAATTATACATTAAATGGCTATAAAATAACTTAATGGTACTTCCATCACCTATTCATAGACTTTAATGTAACTAGAGGTCGTCATGAATTTTGGGATGCCACACGGGCGGCGGCGGACGGTGGCGTGCGGTGGTGGACGGCAATCGCAGGATGACGGAAGGGAAGAATGAGAGTTTTACTCTTTTGATTCTTTTTTTGATTCTTAGACGAAGAATCAAATTTTTTTTATTCTCAATTCTTTTCCCAATCTGTTCCCGAGAACAAATTTGTTCCTGGAAACAAAAATTTTACCAAACGCGATTCTCATCCCAAACTGATTCTGGGAACAAAAAACCAAAATCAGGCACTGTTTGGCACGTTGCCAAACAGGCCCTTACGGTGTTGGTTTGGACCGTTCCCATACCCTCGCCTGTCGCTGGATTATTCCTATATCATAGAGTAAATAGGCTAATGGAACAAATAAGGTTAACAGCATACAAGCTCTTTTTTTTTTTTTTTTTGTAGAAAAGGTAATGAATTGTTCTTTAAGATGAGGAAGCATGAGGAAACCCAGGCCTCAGATTTCTTTTTTCATTTTGTGGCTAAATATCATCAACAGGCTAGTTTGGTATGTCTCCTCATACCCTCAAAATGTTTTCAACTTTATTTAATAGAAGATGGATTTACATTTTGGAAGAGTGATTTCAAAAGTTAGTTCCTTAAGTGGAACTAATGTTGAAAACAAAACAAGTTAGACTTAAGAAATATGAACAAGCTCCCATGTAGAAGAGTATGCAAGGGAATTAAAAAGGGTTCTACTCGAGCGGGCCTGCACCCATTTCCCCTGACGGTCCTTCGTTGATAGCGCCCACGAAGAAGTCTTCATACAAGTCACCAGTCATGCCTCATTGTGCTCCCAGCTTTGTGAACTTCATATCGTTCATGCCTCCCCATCCGTCAGGGACAATGTTCTAATGATGGCCATAGAAACCTTGGGGAACTGAATAGTTGACATAGTAGTCGAATTTACCACTCGGTTGGCCCAAAGTGTCCATGATTACCTTTCCTCTATGCGCTTTCTTAGCGTGCTCAGGGAGCATGGTGTGGGTGCTAGGTACCACGAGGAGGTCATCTTTGCCATAACATAGCCACGGGGAGCGGAACGTGAATACCCCAGCATCCAAAAGATCTTGAATCTTGTCTCTCAAGATGGTATAGTCATCTAGCGAGTGTCCTAATTCCGCTGAATGATAGTCACAATACTTGGACGGATCATAATCAAGAAAGTACTCGGGAGTAGGACGCCTCAATTCCCTAGAGATTATTCCTTGCTCTAGGAGGATGGGGAAAATAGTGGCCATCGATTTAGGAAAAGGCGAATATGGCCGCGTGTTTCTTGAGGACTGGGGTAGCTGAGCCCCTTGCCAGATCGTGTCAGTAGGGTCTTCTTCGTTTACTTTAGCTGCCAATTCCTCATTGTGACGAGAGCGGAATGCACGAGTAGTTTGGGTGAAATTTTCTGTTAAGTGATTTATTGTCTCGCGTAGTTCATCGACTTGATGTTGAAGCTGGGTGAACGAGAAGTTATCGCCTGTTTCTTCTATTTGTTCCTCCTCAATGGCACCTACAGAAAGGTCTCCAAACATGGTGGTTACATCATCTGGCCCTTCTTTCTTTGTAAATACAGGTTGAGTTATGCTCTTCTGACCCATGCCTAAGTAAATAGGAGACTTCAAGTTTTCATGGTTGAATTGCTTTGGAATGCCAATCATTTCTTCTTCTTCATGCATCATCTTTGTAGGGCCTGGGAAGGTTTCCTCAAGGTGCAAGTATACAAGGTCAGTCCTCTTTTTTGCCTTTCCTTCCCAATGTTGCTCCTGATATCCTAAACCGATGGTATGAGGTCTCCTCAAGGCTTTGATAGGCTTGCAGATGCCTTGGTTTACCCTGTCGAGCCCTTGACCCAGGATAAAACCATATCCAATCATGATTTTCCCTACCATGATTGTAGTGCTTGATATTTCGAGGACAAAGGGTGAAGTCCCTCGAGTTTCGTGTATAGTAGACACAAGCTCAAACGATTGATAGCTGGATTCTTTTTTGTCACCAGGTTGAACATAACGGAGGGCCGTCTCACGGTAGATGCGGTGATCCTCTTCTCCGTGGACCATGATCAATTTTCCTTCAATCACAAACTTTACATTTTGGTGGAGGCTTGAAGGTACTGCTCCAGCGACATGGATCCATGGGCGGCCTAAGAGGAAATTGAACACGGTGGGGATATCCATCACCTGGAACAAGATTTTGAATATAGTTGGGCCTATTTGAATGTCAAGCTCGATTTCTCCCACTGTTTCCTTTTTCGTTTTATCAAATGCTCGAACGGAAGTCTTGGCTGTATCGATACATGATGTCTCTATTTTAAGACGACAGAGTGTCGCTAGTGGACATATATGTTAAGAGCAGATCCATTGTCAATCTGTACTCGAGCGACGTGAGATGCATTGCACTTGACTGATATGTAAAGACCCTTAGTGTGCCCTCTACCCTCCTCAGGAATCTCTTCATCAGAAAACGCCATATGATCTTTTAAAAGGATGGTAGTGATGAACTCCTCGAGTTTTTCATGCTCAATCGTTTCAGGGACATGTACTTCACTTAGTACTTTCATGAGGGATTTCTGGTGCTTGACAGATGTCAGAAGTAAATCCAGCAGAGAAATTTGTGTAGGTGATTTTCGCAATTGTTACACCACATTGTATTCGCTGGCTTTAACTACAGCCAAAAACTCCTTGGCTTCTTCGTCAGTGATGGGCTTGGCAAGCTGCGTATTGGCTTGAGCATATGTTCGCCCAAATCTCGTGACTAAGCCAACATCAAGGTCGTAAGACCATGGTACTGCGTCGTTGCCGTCGTATTTGTAGGGCTTGGGGATCTCAATGACTATAGCTGCTTCTGTTGTTGATGCTTAAACTATGGCTCCTTCAAAAATGCCCTCAAGTAGGGAGGAATCCTTCTTCTCCCTTCTTGTGCTTAGCATGGCAAATTCTTCATCCCAATTGATGATGACTTGCGATATAGTAGAGACCATGCTGGTGTGGCCAGCGTACATAATTATTCCAGCCTCCATCATCCTTGACACCCTTTCCTTCATCGTTGCTAAGGGTGGTATTCCATTGCTTGAATAATACCCAGCTTCTACCAGCCCTTGATAAATGTCAACAGTAGGTATTTTGGCATTTCTGATTTGATTGGCCTCTAAACTGAATATCACATTTACCTTGTCGGCATGATCGGGGAGTGGATTGCTTCGGACATTTGGTTTTGTACTTTGGAATGAGAAAGCTTTAGTTACTAGCAGGTTTTGGATCCGGTGCTTAAGGGTGAAGCATTCGTCAGTTGAGTGACCTACTTCTCCCATGTGATAGTCGCATTTTTTGGATGGATCATAGTTGGAGAAGCTTTCAGCATTGGGTCGCTTTGGCTCAATTGAGAGGAGGTTCTTATTCCGGAGGATCGCCAAAACCTATGATAAAGATCTAGGAAGTGGGGTGAATTGTCTTCTATTGTTGTGGCGCTGGGGTGGTTGACGACTGGTGGTCTATTGTTGCCCTGTTCTCGCTTGAACGGTCGGGAGGTGACTGGTATTTGCAGTGTAGGTTGCATTGACATCTACCAGGGATTCCTTGTCTTTTTTCATGTTGAGCCTTCTGCTGATGGGTGCAGGCTCAGCGAACCAACCCTCCCTTAACCCTATCTCAATCTGCTCTCCTACTGGAATGAGTTGATTGAATGATTCAGCGATCGTAGTCACCATCCGGTTACGATATTCATAGGGGGAGGGTTTTGATGAACATTTTTCTTAGTTTAAAATCAATTGGTTCAGGACTGATCTGGGCGGCTAGATTCCTCCATCTAATAGCATATTCTTTGAAAGATTCATGCTTTTTCTTTTTCGTGTGCTCAAGATCCTCAAGAGAAGGGGTAATATCCATTATGAACTTGTACTGCTTGAGGAATGCCTCACTTGCTTCACTCCATGTTTCAAGGAGGTTTATATTTTTTGTGATGTACCACCTCAGGGCAGGACCTACTAGACTTGACTGGAACAACTGGATTATTAGAGGCATATTATTAACGTATTGGGTCATTCGAACCAAGTACATTTGCAAATGAGCCCTTGGGCAAGTCATGCCATCATACTTCTCAAACTCAGGCATTTTGAATTTTTCAGGCATTTTGACCTTAGAATAGATGGAGAGGTCTGTTAAAGTAGGATCTTGAAGGCCCTACAGTTGTTTTAGCCTCTCTTCAAGTTTCTCAAGGCGTTTGTCATGTTCAATCTTAGACAAACTATTGGACTTTGCTTTCTCGACTATGATTTGGTGCGTACCATCCTCCAATTCGGGCATGTTATCATCAGTATATTTTCCTTGATCAACTCAGATAAACGATTGTGAAAACGATACTTCGACTAAGGCTGGGGCGGGAGCCAATTTGCCTTGGATGGAATCTATCTGCTTTGAGAGCTGCTGAAGCACATTGAAGACTTGCTTCATTTCATTTTCCACAATCTCGATACGGCTTGGTACACTTTCTTCAGCCATTCTAGCTTAGCTTTTGGCGAATGCAACTATCTTATGATTACCTGTATTGCAACAAAAAAAGAGAGAGAGAGAGAGAACATAAGCCATGGAAACATATGGAACACTAGTCCATGGCAAGGGTCGAGTCATTTTTATTTATTAACAGGGGATTTATACAATGCCAAAAGGGCCTTTCAAACAGGGTAGAACGATCCTAAATATTCACATCAGAAATATTCACATCAAAAAGCCAAGCTGCCCATTTTTATATGCGATGGGAAGTTCCAGTCTTGTGGGCTTTTTCCTGCCCCTTCAATTTTCTGGGTATGATGATCCTTCCGATGTGACATTCACTCCATGCATTCTGAATTATGCGGATATCCTCCAAGTAGTCATAGCTCGTATGGGTGAAAAGGATTCTAAACAATCCTGATTTGAGAGGTGGTGGGATTTCTTGGAGGGCCCTGTACTGACGAGCCACCCTATATGGATAATATGAGGTAGCTCCAGAGAGGCCTAGTAGCGGGATGGGGTTGTAATAATTAAGCGCAAAGCGTGCCTCTCCTGCAATAAACCATTTAGTTCGCCATAAGAATGTCTCGGGGTCAAGGTTTTTTAATAAGTTAATCCATCGAGAATATTCCTCGTTGGGAGAGTATTTTTCCAAGTTCTGAAACTTTTGCAGTGGGTGTTTGAATTCGTTGATTTCAAATATTTGCATGAGGTGCCCAAATCCTTTTATATGGGAAAAGAACCACATTTGTAAAATTTCTAGGGCGGCCCTCATGATTTTTCCTTTATTTTCCTTAAAACGATTAAGGGATAAAAATGTTTCGGCTAAAACCATATTCACATATCCTACTCCAAAAATGACTTGATTCATCACCCATGCGATTGAAGGATTTATAGCATTCTTTCGAGAGGGGAAGATAATAAATCCAAAGAATGCTAAGAGGAAGATCTTGGTTTTTTGGGTCATTAATTGCTTTTCAAAACATTCAGTTAAAGATGATAAGAGGAAAGCATTGTTGTTGGCTTGAACAATTTCTCTTACCGAATGATTTTTTAAAAACCACGATAGACTAACCACAGGGTCAATGCCAACTGGTGGCTTGGCAAGCTCCCTTCCCAGGGGCATTCCTATGGCGAGACTATATTCTTCTAAAGTCGGAGTCAGCTCAAATTTGCCGAATATAAAGATGGATATTTCAGGGCACTAGAAATGTGGTAATGCTTGCATGACCCTAGAGTGGATATCTATTCGGAGTAATGGGAAGAGATGGTCAATCCTTGCTTTGACACGTTCTTGGCCAAGCTGATCTAACTGATCCCACCATCTAAGGAGCTCTTTCTTGGGGGTAGGAATGAACTGAATATCGATTTTTCCCATCGCATATAAGAAAGGGAGTTACACAACCTGACCCTAGTTTACCATGAGCCAAGAAAAAGACTGAGTAAAAGTAAAATTACTTTGCTTTTAAAGAAAAATGGCAAGCACAAAGACATGTGCATGGGACGTGTGGCTCGATTTCTAACTGAGAAGGTTTGTTGAAATTAAAAAGGTATCTACCCGTTGTAGTCTCGCGTTAGCAGCGTATCCCCTTAACCTCGACTAAAGAAATTTGAGGAAAAGAAAGGCAACCTCATGACGCAGTCTCGCGTCCGAAGCCGTATCTTTCTTAACACCATCCTAAATATCCTATGGCAGCCTAAGTCCGGCCGCCGGGTTGTGTGTGCCATGTGTAGTGCTAAAACATTTAAGGATGCACAACAGTTTATAATCACAAAACATTTTATATTAAAAAAAAAAACTCTAAGCTATTAACCTGCACAAAAGAAAACGACCCAAGTCAGCAAAGCATTTAAACAAAGATAAAATAGCCTAAGTCCTCAAAATTTCCCTAGCGGAGTTGCCAAGCTATTGCAACCTCTCTTTTTTTTTACGCCCGATCAAGGACGGGCGCCTTGCGGAGGCTAATGGTTTGGCTAAATTTATTAGGCCCGGACTCTCCCAAGTCCACCATTCACGACTTTAATAGTCTAAGTTTTTAACCTGTAAATTAATTTTTAAAACAGAGTCGCCACTAATTAATTTGGGGTAGATTGATTAGAAACCCAAGCGAAATATCAGGAGAAAATCCTGCTTCTGCGCAACCAAAGAAATTAGAATCGGGGACTTGATTACACTAATTAATCACTAATGCCCTTTCGATACCTAATCTTGTTTAAACCTTAAGGCTTTTTGGATTTTTGGGGAATTTTCTATTCATTTGTGGAGGAGAAACTTTTTTTTTTTTATTTTTTGGGGTCTTTTTCTTTTTTTTTTTTTTGGACATAAAAAGGGACTTTTTGGATTATTTTTTTTTTGGTATTTTTTAGAAAATACAAGTCTTTTTGGCTTTTTTTTGGATTTTTGGCACTTTTTGGAAAATATGAAATACTTTTTATTTTTTTGATTTTTCGGAAAACAAAATTTTTTTTACTATTTTTTTATTTTTTCGAAAATAAATCATTTTTTATTTTTTTATTTTTTTTATTTTTTTGAAAATAAATTATTTATTTTTAGTTAATTAATAAAATATTATTTAAAATAATAGAAAAGCCAACTCGGGTCGGGTCCGCGGAGTTGGGTCCGACTCGGGTCATTGACTCGAAACACAGACGCGGGCCCGAATTGTTTTTTTTTTTTCTTTTTTTTAAAACAACTCCATGCCCAAAATCAAAATAGGCCCACTTTTATAAAAACCTCAACCCGAAGGCTACCCGGCCCACTCGCACAAGCCCATCTCAGGTAGAAACCCTACCTGGTTCAAACCCATGCTCGACCCACTCTCTGACCCAGTTCACAGTCGCGACCCAATTCGTGGAACCCTACTTGAACGCCCCAATTCGACCCGTCTTCCCCTTCACCAACCCGGTTTTCTGGAGTTCACGAGATCTGGCGATTTGCGGTGCTGATGGGGACAAAGGGGGTCAGATGGATAGCAGCCCGGCGTCTAACGGCGGCGACGTTGCAGCAGGCAACCGGCCACTCAACTGGATCAACAACGGGGCTCGTGGCGCAGCGATAGGAGACGCGACGAAGGCCCTAATTTACTGAGGTTGAGATCCGGAGATGGATGGGTTTCGAGAGAGGGGGTGCGACGACGGGTACCCAACCGGAGGCAGCGGATACCTGGTGACGGCAAATGGTGGTGGTGACGACAATAGGGCAGCGACAGTAGTCCCTTAACTCTCAAATCCGGTGTGGTGTTGGCGGGTCAATCGCGGCACGACGTCGAGGCGGGGAACAGCAGCAGTAGAGCAGTGGTCACAACGGTGGTGCAAAGCTTCCGGCTTCCCAGATCTAGCACTCCCTCCTCCGGCTGACCTCGCTCAGCCTCCACCCTCAAATCTAACCCCTCGCGGATCTGGGTTCGCTTGCCACCGGCCTCCCCCGATGTCTCTCGGTGGGAGGTCATTTAGCTTGCGACCCGATCCTTCGCCCCCCTTTGCTCACTCTTTGATTTCCCCCCTGAAGTCTCTTAAGGGGAAGATCTCGGAGTTCGATGTGCCCGTCAACGGAGCTCATGACCACCTATTTATAGGTGAGGGGGGTCCGGTCGACGAAGGGCCTCGATCGCAAGCCTTCTGTGGCATCCCAGAAATTCAAAGCCAAGCCTTAAGGTGTGTTAAAGTCTTTAATTATGTGGTAGAATTTCCATGGCTTATGTTTTAGCCATTAGTCTTTTAATTTGATGATTTGTGATTGTGATTGTGGAAATTTAAATTTAATAGATTAATAGTCTACGCTTGGCCATATGATTCATAAATTAAATCTCGATAATTAAAATGTCCCAAGACTTTGGCCTAGATGAAAATTGGAATTCAAGAATATTTATAAAAAGAATTTCAAAAAAAAAAAAAAAAAAAGGGAGAAAAAGGGGTTAATTTTCGAATGGGCCTTGGACCCATTTGGCCTAAGCTTGGTGGGCCAAGCTAGTTGGCCCAAGAGGGAGTTCGACCGGCCCATTAAGGCCCAAAGGGAGAAGTGGCCGGCCCATCTTGCATGTAATTGGACAAGTGGCGCAAAGAAGGGCATGCATTGGCCTAGACTAGGATGCCATGCATTGGTCCATTTGAGTGGCATGTAATCATTAGCAATGATGAGAAGTTGGGGATATAAAAGGGAAGGAGATAGGAGAGAGAATGGCCGGTTAGCCATTTGCTCGTCCAAAGGAGAGGGAGAGAGAGAGGTGTGCGAGAGAGGAGGAGCGGCCGAGAGGAAGAGGAAGGGAGGAACCGCCGTGCGCCGTGTGCCGTCCGCTCGTGCTGTTCGTGAGGTCTAGAGGCAAGTTGGGAATCCACTTTCTACTCTTGCACCATTGTTTTCGCATGAACTGTTTGGAGTCAGAAACTTGTTTGAGCTTGCATGTGTGTTTAGAGTCCGATTTTGGCTTCGATTTCTTCATGAAAGTTGTAGCTAACATCTTGAACTATAACATACTGAAATTTTGTGGAAAATGATGGAGATTTGAGGTGTCAAACCCTTATCCTACGGAGATGCTAGATCTGGAATATTTTCGTATGAACTGTTTGAGTCAGAATGTTGTGAGAGCTTGTGTTTGTGTTTGGAGTTCGATTTTGGCTTCGGTGTCTTCATGAAAGTTGAAGCTAACATCTTTTAGTATGACATACTCGAATTTCATGGAAAACGATGGTGATATGTGGGGTCAAAATCTTTGTTATACGGAGACCTCAGATCTGCGAAATCTTCACTGACCTTTTGTTGATTTCTTGGTTGCATGTTGATTTCTGTTGGAGATCTCACCTTGTTGTCTTCTTGAAAGTTGTAGGAAACACCTTAATCTACAACATACTCAAATTTGAAGCAAAAATAACAAGTATAACCTGGTGAATCTGTTAGATCTTGGAGATGGTTGATTCTGGTGAGGTGTACCGAGACACCCGAGACTTCATGGGTTAAAATGGTGACCATAATCTGGTTATTTGACCTAGATCCCTTCATGAAAATTGTAAAGGACATATTGTTACATAACATACATAAATTTCAGAAGGAACGAAAGATATTTGATGGGTGAAATCTAAGAAATACGGAGGAGTGTGTTCTGGACGTCGCGGTAGAGATTCCAGAAGCTTCGTAGGGCTATAGAAATTAATATAAAAATAATTTGGCTTAAAGTTCTTAATGAAAAAGGTACGAAAATGTGTTGACTATCACCCTGTAAAATTTCGTAATTTTTGAAGACCGAATGGGTATTTTAATTTAATTTATTCGGAAACTGTGCAGTGGGTTTAAATCCGAGAATTTTAGGATGTTTTTGGGGGAAATTGTGAAATTGTGAAAATTACGACTTGGCCACGAATTTTATATAAAATTGTAATCCTATAAATGATTATTGAATATTATGATTTTGGGAAAATCATAAATATTAAATATTTATTTATGAAAATAAATAAATATAATAAAATAATAAAATAATAATAAAATAATGAAATAATAAAATAAAATAGATTTTTATTTGGCCATGGATTCAATTTCATTTGTGTGGCACTTGTGTGATGAGGTCTTTGTACATGTATTAAATTGAAATGCATATGTGATTAAGCTTTGGCATGTGTATGACATGTGAATTGAAATGCAAGTGTGATTTGTTTGATGCCATGCCAATTGCCATGTTAAATTGAGATAAAAGGATAAATGTGGATGAGAAAGAGGTTGTGGTGGAGGATGTTGTCTGGTGGCCTGGTGGCGTAATTCCAAAGATTCCCTGGGAGTTTCAGGATGCCCGGAATGTGGGGGGCCGGAAGTCCGGTTGTATCTTGGATACATGCCCGGAGATACCTCGCGACACCAGGATTGGGGTGCGGGATGCCTGGCTAGAAGGGTAAAGGCCAGAGGTCCGGTTGTATCTTGGATACATGCCCGGAGGTTTTTCTCGCATGGGATGCGAGTGTAAAATATGAGATGAAATTGATGAATCGAGGAAGGGTGATGTGGTGATCAAATTTAAAGATAAAGATGAAAATTAACCCATGGTATGATATGCATGATGATATGCATGATGATGATGATGATATGTGATGTGATATGATGATCACCCATGGCATGATATGCATGATGATATGCATGATGATGATGATGATATGTGATGTGATATGATGATCACCCATGGTATGATATGCATGATGATATGCATGATGATGGTGATGATATGTGATATGATATGATGATCACCCATGGTATGATATGCATGATGATGATGATGATATGTGATGTGATATGATGATCACCCAGGTATGATATGCATGATGATGGTGATGATATGTGATGTGATATGATGATCACCCATGGTATGATATGCATGATGATATGTGATGTGATATGATGATCACTCATGGTATGATATGCATGATGATATGCATAATGATGATGATAATATGTGATGTGATGATGTCATGATAAGGATGATATGTATGATATAATGATGCCATGATGATGATTATGATGATGATATATGATGATATGATATGCATGATGATAAGGCATGATGATGCATGATAGTATTACGCATGGTACGCAAGGTAAGTTAGCGCAATCATGTATGATTTGTATGATCATTGAGTGGTTATTGGATCTTTACCTGGCGAGTGGTTGTCTTTCACCCCTTTTGGGACCAACATTTCAGATTAGTAGATGGTGTAAGCGGTTGGTTATGACCGCGAGGAGAAGGATAGCAAAGGAGGGAACCTTTGGACGCCGACACTGGTTGATGGACCTTAAGCATACGATTGTGGGAGGAGATGTCGGTCATCTTTTGAATTATAGCCTAGTATAGCAAACTATGGCATTTTGATGTATCGATGAATGATGTCCATCTGGGTTAAGTGAATAAAAGTGTACGGCTTTTACTTATAAATGTTTAGTAGGTGTGCATCGATTTCTGAATGTAGGGAAGGGAATTGTTGGAGGTGCTTCCGTATTTAAATTGCGCAAGGACCGATCTAAAAGATGTAAACCCCGGGTTGTATGGACCCGCTGCAATTGAAATGGTATCAGAGTGACATGTTATTAAGAAATTGAAAGGTAAGCAAACTGTGGCGACTCAAATCGAATCGGGGACCGTCGAGGGGTGTCACACCTTCGGCTTGCCGACCGGCTTTTCTCAGCTGAACCTGCATCCCATTCGAGCTTATCTAGCGAAGTGTGCTCGACATTGAAGGCAGCCATTAATGGCGCTTGAGATCTGTTATCTCCAGCTGACGTCGGCCTACTCTCCTCGGCCGTAGGTCGTCCTTCGCGCGTCGGTGTCCTCTGTGCGCGTGAGCCACAGAGGCGTAAGGGAAGATGGAAGAATGAAGAAGAAGAGAAGGGGGCTGGGCCGGATTTGAGAAAAAGAGGGATGGGCCTTAGGCCCGTGTGGAGGGAAAAAAGGGAAAGAAAACGAGGCTGGCTGCTTTTGCTTTTTTTGCTATTTTTATTTATTTTTTTGTTGTTTTTGTTTATTTATTTATAATTATTATTTTTTATTATCCGAAAAAGGAAAAAAAAACTAATTAAAAAAACGAAATTTAGGCATCAACAACGTCTTCCATGTGTCGATATTAAGAAAGTATGAACCTGGCTCAACCCACGTGCTGAATTTTGAAGAATTAGATGTGGACAACAAAGTGTCGCACGTGAAGAGACTAGTTCAGATGGTGGATGGCAAGGAGGAAGTGCTATGTACCAAGACAGTTCCCTTGGTCAAAGTGGTGTGGCAACATCACGGAATAGAATGAGCTACATGGGAAAGTGAAGAATCGATGAGACAATAATACCCCCACCTTTTTGAAAAAGAATTGTAATTGTTTAAATTTCGAAGACGAAATTTTTATAAAAGAGGAAAAGTTGTGACATCCTGATTTTCGACCCTATTTCAATTAAATGAAATGGGCATTTCAATGACGCGCCTGTGATCCTTTTTCTCTAAGCTGATCATTCATGAGATAACTAATCTATCAAGTGAAGCCGTTAAGAGATATAAACGCGACCGACTTGAGAATTCGACCAGAAATCGACTACTCGACCGTGATAATTAGCAAGAGTTAATACAGCACCATTATAATCGATTAGAGATCGGATATAGGCTAATTCAATAGAATGGTGTAATTAAATCGTGGGTGATTCCACATGATTACAAAATTCGCGTCGAACGGCACTAACTCAATTTTCTGTCGATTCTATACCCCGTGCTTATAATTGAAACCTTAAAATTTTTACGACAATCGAGAGTCACCGATGAGTCTAAAATGCACAAATGTGGATTGAAATTTATAAACCAATGGTCAAACACGATAAAATTTCTAAAAGCTACCCGGTAGGTTAGGTCACGCTAAAATCGCGTCCTATTGAAATTAATTATGAAATTGAACTCAGTTTCAGGAATTGAAAGTTCTAGTGTGTCACGATTTATTTTTAGGACATCGTTGTATCCTTTTAAGAATTTTTGGCGAGCTCAAAATTTTGACTGAAAATCAAAATTGGGCAATTTAAATTCAAGAAATTCGGAAGGGCAAAATTGAGTGGATTTTTAGCCTCCAAAGTGAACTATTTGGTGAGGGAAGTGCAAGGAATTTTTTTGGGCGGTTACCATGGCTTGTGTGGCCATTAAATTGAAGTTGTTTGGTGTGAACTGAAGATAGAACTTGGTGAAATTCGTAGGGGCTGCTGGGTTGCAATATTTAGACTTTAATTTGGCTTGCTTGGGAGGTTTTGGAAGGGAAAAATGGCTGCTGGATAGGGCTGAAGATTTTGGGGGCTAAGAATGATGATTTGGGATATTTTCTCTTACCTTTGAAGGCTTCTTGTCCCCCTTCAAGCAGCAGCTTCTTCTTCTTCTTGCTTCTTCCTTAAGCCTTCATTCTCCTCCATTGTTGTTGAACCACCATCTCTCGCCCTTGCCGAACCAGCTAGCTTCACCTGAGCCAACCGCTGCACCACTCGACCGCCCTCACCAACCAACACCCTCACACCGCCCCCTTCTCCGTGTTTGAGCCAACCCAAAGCCGCGAGCCAGGCCACCCGTTCAAGCATCGTGTTCCACATCCCTAGCCCACGTGCCCCTGGCCATCCGCTCGCCTCAGCTACTCCTGTCGCTAGCCCATCGCCACATGACCATCTCCGCCGTCCCCCGCATTGCAATCAACTACCAAGCCCCTCAACCAGCCTTCGGTTCAACCCCACAAAACCAAAGCCCAGCAGCAAGCTCATAGCTTGCTAGGCCTTTTTTGGGCCTTTTCCCGGCCTCCTTTGGTATCGTCATAGACCCAAGTTGTGGTCATCGTCGCGCCGCCATCACTGTGAACTAATTTTCACGCTAAACCGGTGAGTTTATGTCCTAAACTCTAACTAGGGGACTAATTACACTTGAGGTGGATTAGTTAGGCCTAATTAGGATTAAGGTTAGTTAGTTAGTGTAATCGTTAGTTAGTTAGTTTAGTTAGATGGCTAGGTGGTTAGATGGTTTTAGTTAGGGGTTAGTTAGATTACATAGTTAATTTAATTATACTAAATTAGTTAGCTTAGTAGATTAGTTAATTAGCTCAATTAGGTGGCTAGATTATATTATGTAGGTTAATTAGTGATTTAATTTAATTATTTTGCAATTTTTTATTTTTTATTAATTAGCATAAATTATACCAGGATAGCCGGTTGTCAGAATTTCATGCTGATCGTCATGGTGGCATTGGTTTGTGCAATTGATTGCTAAGTTATGCAATTGGATGCTAAGTGATGATTTTAAATTATTATTTCAAAAATATGAATTTTTGGTGTTTAATTAAAAAAATACTAGGTGTCTGGTTTTGACGCCAAAAATATTTTTAGTACTATATCAAATCGTGCAATTTTTAAATGAGAGAGTATCACGCTTTGTGAATCAATTTGACGGTGTGGCAACGCACAATTATTTTACCAGGTGTTTTTAATATAAAGAAATAGGCTAAGTACATTATTTGAAATTGAGGCATTTGAGTACAAAACACGATGTCATTGGCCGAGATTGGATGTGTGCGTGATCACATAATACCCTGATGCGTTTACACGGGGTAATGAACCCGTCCTGATGTGTTTACGCAGGACGTTACCTGATTAAGTTCAGATGCCCCGTGTCAACAGATACCGATCGTAGTGGAGGCTGGGCCGATGCTCCTTTGGGAATACTGTCTAGATATAGACGTTGATGTGCCTGACGAAGCGGGACGACACCCGATTATGCCGGATGACTGCCAACTGTTGAGTTGGCTGTGGCTATTAGGTCGTAATTAATTGGAACGCTTGAATGAGTGAAATAACCGCGCCTAATTATGGGACAAAATTGTGTAGCACAGAATGTGACGTATCATAACGATTTGACTCTATAATCGAGACTCCTATGATTGATTGATGTGTGAAAGTGAAGTGTTCCAATTATTCAGTGTGATTACTATATGCATCTGTTATATGAGCTATACTAATGTGCAAGGAGGTGCTGAGGCGACGTAAGTCTTGTATGATGCGTGTTTAGGCTGCCTCTAGGTGAATTATCCTCCTAATCGGGGTTTAGGGTGTAGACTCACTGAGACATTATCTCACCCCGTCATAGTTCAAAATTTTCAGGTCCTTAGATGGAGATACGCCATATTTGTTATGGGGTCCCGTAAGTGATGGACTTTCAGTACTCCTATTTCCTTATATTCGGGACTAACCTGACCCGTAAGTTGGTTGAGTCCACCGTCTGGGTCAAAGATGACTTACCTCAGTTGGTACCTCATCGATTCATAGCGTGGTTCATCAACTTTCCTCAAGGGAGTCAGGAGGGTCCCCTACAGGATTTTGACAAGTCTCTCATTGGGACCGAGGATTGGGAAATAGGGCATCTTATGGACATTGACACCCCTGATGGTGTTGTGGAGGACCCAGAGCCCATGATTGAAGAGTCCGAAGCTTAGAGGGCTCAATAGTTCTTTTTGAGATAGACCTCTTGTGTATAAACTGTAGGTTGACCTAGCTGTATATAAAGTGTGGTTTGTTTAAATTGGTCGCCCTTCTTTCCTATCCCATATGTTTGTTTGTTGTCTGGAGATTGTTATTTCGCTTCCACATGTGCATGAATCATTTGGGTTGGTGACGCATCCTAGGTACGTCGCAATTTAGTCGACCACCGAGGGATGTGTGCGTGCCCTGGATTCGGGACTTGACAAGTAAGCTTAGCTAGATAGGGTAGGCTAAGCATGCCATCATCTTCTCTTTTCTCTCCTCATTGGGTGCTCATTTCTTGTTTTATTAGGTAGAATGGCAAAATGATAATTTCACAAGCCCTAGGAACTATTCAGGCACATGGGCATTAATGAGAGACTTGAAAAGATCAAAAAGGGCTTAGGTGGCCCATGGGCTCCTTTGGGCCACCCTTCTTGGGCGTGAGGCCCATTAGGCTACCCACCTCAAGCTCGGGCCCATTGGGCCGCCCTTCATAGGTCTAAGGGCCCATTAGGCCCATGTGGGTCCTCGTCTGTGGCCCATTTCCACCCTTCCTAATTTTTACGTCCCGTCAATGAAAAATTGATTTTTTGCCCCAAAGTGGTCTTCTCAGCATTTTCGTGGCCTATTGATCCCCGTTGCAATCCCGCTCTAAAACTATACCACTATTGCAATCCTGTTCTAAAAACTGGGGTCGGATTGAGGATGTCACATTGATCCTCTAGAGTATGGGCTAACTGGTAGCCTTTGCTATTTATGGTCACCTTCAACTAATTGTTTTTTTTCCTTCCAACTAGTCCTGTAACCATCACTTTGCTAGACATATGGTCTTTGATCGATCTCTCCCTTTTTGTGGAATTTGACGGTCAATAAATGAGTGCTTGTCCATTCTTTGATAAGATTCCTTACCTAGACTTTTCCTATGATGAGTTTTATGGATATATTTGCTAAGGCTAGTGGGCTAGTCTTCTTTGAAGAACATGTTGCTTTCTTGTTATGTTGGCTCTATCAATACATCTTTTGTCACCCCTTGTTAATTGTGTCCTATGAATTCATTGACATGACTTATGCATTGTCGAATGGTATCGATAACGGATTAGGCCGATGGCTCTTAACCCATTGTATCAAGGTCTTGCAAATGCACAAACCTCATTATCTAGGGGACATCATGAATCCTTTTTTGGTCTCGTATGGATTATGTATGGTTGGCTACATGTCTACTTCTCCCAACTATTTTATAAGAAGGGGAAGATTCCAACTCACTGGTCCAAAGCACGAGTCATCTGTCGAAAGCGAGTTTGGCCTCTGGAAGTTTTGTCAAGCATTTCGTCCACCACCCAATGGTTTCTCCCCATTTGAATGCTTGATTAATATATTGATATCATCGACAGACTTTGATTTCTACATGTTAGGTGTTGATGATAAGGCCCACAGCCCTTCAATCATGCAATCTGATATGTATCTATTCTAGTTGAGCGTCCTGGCTCCATCTGATCTTATGCTAAACTTTTCTTATTGAGGGCGATATTCTTCAGGCTTCGAGATATATAATCCCCACAGTTGTGCGCAACAATTTGGACTATCCCCATTAATGTGCACGACAATTTGGACTTACTCAAGGTGTGCCCATGCCAATAGTGTATTCGATTAACTTCCTTTTTTCCCAACATCTCTTTGCCAAGAGCAAGACAAAGCTGCCATCATTTTTCATAACAAAGTTATCCATTATGTCCTTGGGCATTTTCACTTCGACGGTTTCTCGAGTCGTCCTCACAGATCCACGCTTTTCAATGGATGGTGGGTTGATTATAGACTCCTCCTGTTCCCTTGCCATGCTGACGGGATTCTTTCCAGAGTCACCCAATTCCCCTTGGGTTTATTGCATCCATTTAAGAGACCTTCAAGACTATCTGAGCATCGAGCAATTACTAATTTAGAGCGCCCAATTAGTGAAGGTAATTCCCTTGCTTCACTTGTTTTTATTTGCTCATCTTCTAAGCTATTATTGAATGCAGATGATTCATCAGCATTCGATGGTCATACTGCGAGGACCTTTGATGGGCTCATGTTCAACTCTCCCTTTTAACCGACTGACGTCAACCATATTAACATGGTTCATGTCTCAAAGGCGCCGACAATTTCAGTTCACCATCTCCCTTCTTGTTGAATGAGCCACTTTTATCCGAAGATTCTAAGTCTACTCAAGCTAAATGGGCACGGCTCCATGACCTATTAAGGAAGGGTTATGAGACCATAAGCGGTGACATTATTATTGAGGGTGAAACTAACATTCTCACTGCTTTTCTGACCAATTTGCCTTATCCTATGCAGTGTCGAGCTCTCAAGTTCTCTCTCTCCTTTAATTCCACTCTAGAGTCGTATAGGACAAGGCTGAAGAGTTTAGAAGCTATCGAAAACCTGGAGGAGAATGCTTTTTTAAGAAAGAGACTGTCTCGACATCAAACCACTTTCGACATCTTGAAAGCCAATGACCACAGTCCTTTGCAGGCATTACTAATTCAATCAAGGTTCATCATTAACCTTGAGGCAGCCTGTGCTGCCCTATATCTTAAGCTGTCGGAGGCTGGGAGCAAAAAGGATGGATAGTTTGAAACCAATTACGACGGTAAAATGTAACTCCATAGCTTTGTGCTAGGGATAATGCAACATTTAATGTAATTGTACATATGCTCCCATCCGTACTCATGGCTTCTTTGGATTTTATATTCTGGAACCACTTTGCTAATATGAATTCCAATTTCAGAACCAATTTATTGTACTTTTCTCCATGTTCAGTGACCATTGTTGTCATAATCTTAGTATCTTTGGCGCCACTCAACTACTTTCATGACGTCTCCGACATCCTGTCACTATAGTTAAAGTATTTGAATCCTCATCCTTCATTATGAGTCGAGATTCATCCGAATAACTTGTAGTCCGCCATCTTTATGGCATTTAATAGCAAGTGCTACTTTGCTTATCTCAATCCTTCAATGGTCGTAATATTTCGATAAGCGAGCATCAGCCATGATGGTCAACCGTACATCATTTTGGTTTCCGATATAATATTAATTACGTGCATCGTGTCTCTTCATTATCCCATGACGCATGAATTCCTATCTTTTTAGATGCTCTGCAGTTATGCACGTTCACCCACCCTCTTTATCATGTTGGTTCGTGAAAGGTGGTGAGTGCTCGGCTTTTGAACTTGGTCTATAAATAGTGTGACTCGTGGCAATTGAACTCCCATCCTCCATTTCGACTTCAAACTTCTTTCGTGATTCTGCAAGGTGGAAATGGCACCATCTTCTTCTCCGTCCTCTGCTTCTTCCTACGACCGCCACTTCCTTGCCTTGTGAAAAGAGCTGCTCTCGTACCTTAGTCTGACTTGCTGGCCGCCAAACCCAACGCTCTCAACAAAATCAAGAGCCTGGCGACACAGGTTGAGCCCAAAAACCTCCCTGCTGATCACCCCCTCATCACTTACTACGAACACTTCATGCTAACCTTCAGGGCATCCATAACTTCCAGTCTAACTCGACAGATATCGCTGTCTATAATCTTGCAGAGCATGAATTCTGGTGCAAGAAGGAGGAGATCGAGAACGTGGACGTGGTATACCGTGAACTGAGAGAAGCACAAGAAGCCCTTCATGCTACCCACAACCATTTATCAAGTTTGGGGAAGTTATCTCCAACAGAACCGTGGAGAAGCGGCTAAAGAGGAGGTCGACTGTCACCGGAGGCAAGTGTCACGGGCCGATCGATGGGATCGTAACCTCGCGACGACTCAGGCACTTTTGGATCGACTTGGATCGTTGAAGCACCAGGCCAAGCCTTGCTTGATCAATCGTACACTCACACTTCTAGTCGCTTTATCCAAATCATAGAGAAAGAAAGTTTCTAGAGATGGGAGCTCTGGAAAGGAAAGAAATGAGCGTTGTATTGTGAAGTGTTGTATTGTGAAGTGTTGGATGGTTACAAATGAGGGGGAGGGCACTCATTCTCATAGCCCTCTGATTATATCCGTTGATCTAGAATTTATCCGAATTTATCAGGCGGACGATATTACACCGTCTCAACTACCGACACTTAAAGACAACTACCAGCTACCGACATTAATAGTTAGAATCTTCTAGAATACGGCTCAATTACCGTATCGCCCGCCCGTGAAAATTTCCGGGAGAAGTCTTGTTGGGAATCCAAGTGATCGCAGGAGGTCCTCCGCGGCAAGGCACGGCCCTTTAGCTACCAGAACCTCTTGTGTCACGAGATCGATGAGGCCATGCTAGCCCGAATCATGGCCAAAACAACATTATTGTCTTTCTCTAACACTATATGGATTCTTTTCTAGAGAGCGAATATTGAATTAGCATTTTGGTATTCTTCCAAATACTAAAAATTAACACTATAATAAGTGAAAAAACCGAGAGAGAGCGAGAAGTCAGCTGTTGATTGGGTCGGTTAAGAAATTTCGCTGAATGTAAGTTTAGCGAAAAGTAGGATAGAAAAAAAAAATTATCCTTATTTCTATGATCGGTTTTAGGTTATCGTCTTTAAATCTACATTTTATTACAAGACTATAATAACGCTTAGGTTGGGACTAATTATGAAATATAAAAGTGAAACAAAATATACTTTTGACTTAAGCTCCGTTCATTTTGCGGAAAATATGACAATTTTGGAAACATTTTTAAAGAAATCATTTTTCAGGAAAATAACAATATTTAGCTGAAACTTGAAAATGAATTGAAAAATATTTTCCACCAATCGGTATGAAAACTCTCAATTGATTTTCTTTTATACACTTCTTTTAGTAATACTTATTATTCTTTTTAATTTTACTTTCTTTTTGTAAAAAAATCAAATTTTAAATTATTTTTATTTTATTTTTCCTTTTTTCTTCCTTTTGGCTGTCGCTGGCCTAAGCCATGGTCAACAACCGGCTTATGAGGGCCGGCAAAGAGTGCAACAAGAAGAGAACGCATGAGAGGATGTGTGTAGCAGGAAGGGCTGTTCATCTCCTTCGCAAACGCCCTTCGTCGGAGCTCCATGCCACACCGCCGCGCCTGCACCACCATGTCCACCTCGCTCGCAGCAGCTGCGCCGCCTGCAACCCAACGCTAAGCCGCCACCTACAACTCGTCCCCTACGTATACCACCGAGACTCCACCCTCAGCCTGTCACTAGGCGCCTCTGCCCGAACGTTGTCACTCTACCTTGCCCCCGTGAAGCTGTTGTTGTGCGACGCTACTGCTCTCCGCCACCCAAGCCGACGCCGTCGCTGCAACCCGCAGCAACTCGCGAGCTTGGTAGTGGCCCAGTCAGGCCGAGCCTCGCCGGTGGCTGGGCGAGCTCGGCCTCGCCTTGGCTAGGAGAGCTCTGGGCCAGCTCAAGCTCACCCAACCAACGCGAGGCCGAGCCTCGCTAGAGGGCGGCGACACTTTGGTGAGGTCACTGACCCTCAATAGCTGGTTGCCGGCCGCCAAAGAGAAAAGAGGAAGAAAAGAAAGTGAAGGAAAAAATAAAAGAGAGAAAAATTGTTTTTCGTAAGTGTTCCCGGAAACAAGAAACTCTATTCCAAATTTGTTTATGGGAACAAAAAATCTATTTTATTTGTTCCTGAGAACAAAAATGTAAATAAATGCGTTTCTTTTCTTTTTTATTCCCCGGAACAAAAGAATAGAAATTGTGTTCCGGGGAACAAAGAAAAAAAGAATACAAACAATAGGCACTAATTTTTCTACATGAAATAGCTGTTCTTTAGTCAAGCCCAAGGACTGAAGGTGTGGCTAGAGAACAAATGGGAGGAAACTAGGTTATAGGACCGGCATACCAATATTTTTTCTTTTTTTTAATTTTTCTTATTATTTAATTTATAAAGAAATTGAAATGATCAAAATCCTAAACTAGACTGGAACCAATCAATTTAATTTAGTCCAATTCTCGATTTTAGGGTGGAATCGACCCAACCCAAAAACTGATCACCCTTAACAAAAGAGCACATCCATAATGAAAAGAATGAAAAAATATAAACTAACATGTTTAGATTTTAAATTATTTTCCGTACATAATTAATTTAGTCAAAAAAAGAAAGAGGAGGGATTTACGAAATCCCCGATAAAATTTTCAAATTGGAAAGCATAAAGTAGAAGAGGTTCATCAATTACTTGCATTTGTCTTTGGTTATTCTATATTATAGTTTTGTCCATCCATAATTATGTGGGGTCCCTTGATATTTTAGATACATACACACGAGTTTTTCATGAGAAAATTTAGGGAAAATTCTAAATAAAGGTTTGGAGTCCTCATTTTCTCAAATAAAAGTCTGAAATAAATATTATTTCAAATAAGGGCCACAAATGCTCTCATTTTCTCAAACAATGTCCTGAAATTAACATTTTTTCAAATAATGATATAAAGTGGTCATATCAGTTGCAAAAAAAGATCTCAACTCACTATTTGATAAGGGGCAATTTCATCTTTTAATTTTTTTTTCTTTTTCCTTGTTTTCCATAAAAACAAACTAAAAAAGTTAAGAAAAAAAGACGGGAGGGAGGGCTCCCTCCCGCTTGTGGCCGTCATCGCATCACCGATGGGGCAACAGCAATGGCCGGTGGGGTCATCGGCAATTGAGCGAGGGGTGGCAACACTTGTCGGGAGAGGGCAGCGATCCTCTCTTAGATCTAGGCAAGGTTTGGGGGCACTGGGCAAGGGTTGCCAATGCCTAGTCGGCGAGAGTCATCAGCTCTTGCTCAGGTTGGGGTGAGGGCCTACTAGCCCTCGCCTTCGATCGCGACCTGTGGTGATGGGCGCGACCATAGGCAGGAGGGGCTTCCCCGCTTTTTTTTTTTTTTTTTACGTTTACATTTTAAAAATTTTAATCTAATATAATTTAAATTTAAATTGTGTTTTGAGGAAAATACCACTAGTTGGCCAAAATTTTTGATCGACCGGTGAATTAGTAAGGCTAGACTCTTATTTGAAATAAATATAACCATTTAAGATTCTTCTTTTAAGACTGATATGATCACTTCAGGTTCTTATTTGAAACAAAATTTATTCGAAGTCCTTATGTGAGAAAATAAGTATACTTTTTGAGTTCCTATTTGGTATTTTGCTGTAAATTTATTATTAAATAAAGTTTTAGACGAGTCTTATTGCCGTAAATTTATTATTAAATAATGTTTTAGACGAGTCTTCTGTTAAAAAAAAAAAAGTTTTAGACGAGTCTTATTTAAAAAAAAAAGAAAAAACCGTACGGGCGCGTCTCAAAATCCGAAAAAAAAGTAAAAAATTTGCCTTCGGCGCACCACTTTCGTTAGGCCCCCAGCCCCAGCAAGGAAAAGCCCTAGTTCCCTCTCCCGTTTGTATCTCCGCCGCCGTCTCGCCGCCTCAGCCGCCGCTTCTCTCTCTTTCTCTCTCTCTCTCTCTCTCAGGACGGTCGGTCAGCGATTGCCGGCGGTGCTCAGCTGGAAAAGTCCGACCCGGAACTTAGCTTGCGAGTAGCTTCTTCTTCTTCTGGTGGTCTCTCTGCCGATGGCTTCTCGACCGGAAATACAGGCGCCGCCCGAGATATTCTACAACGACGTCGAGGCTCGCAAGTACACCTCGTCTTCCCGCATCATCGAAATTCAGGTCCCCGCGGTTTCGTTCAGTCGCATTGCTCGCGTAATCGCGTTATGTGTGTCGTTTTTTTTTTTTTTTTTTGGTTCTCCTGACCAACGTGGTTGTTGGCGGTTTTTGTCGGTTTGGAAAAGCAGGCTAAACTGTCGGAAAGGGCGTTGGAGCTTCTTGCTTTGCCAGACGACGGCGTTCCGAGATTACTCCTTGATATTGGTACCCTCTTGAGTTCTGCCAGTGCTGAGTGGGTTGTGCTTGAATTTGAGTTGAAAGTGTTGTTGTACGTGTGCTTCCTGTTAAGGGGAACGTTGGCTCGACTGACGTTCGTGGAGAATTGATGCGTTGGTGAGAGAACTTATCTCTAGTGTAACCACATTGTCTTTGACCGAAGTACTTCCCGTCGGAAGGCAAAGATCAAATGTTGATGTGGGTGACTGATGATTGGAGCGTCTATTTGGAGTATTGAAGAATGTCTCCTGTCTATTGGGTGAACCTTTTTGCTTGATGAAGAGACAGGGTCAATTTGCTTGCCGGGTTCTTGCGTCTTCTGTTTTAGGTTATCAGGCATGAAGAAGTGATCAACTTCTCTTGTTAAGTTACAGCTTGCAACTTTATCGCTCAGTTATACTTTCTTAGCTTTGATAGGAGCACCTGCTTGATGAGAATACTTACTTCTCTCTTCCTTGCTTTATTACTTCTTCTCTTTTTTCCCCATGAGCAGTGTCTGTAATGCTCAGAGATTCATGATGATTGATCATGTTGTATTGACATTTGGGTCTTTCTAGGTTGTGGATCTGGATTGAGTGGGGAGACCCTATCAGAAAATGGACACAACTGGATTGGTTTGGACATTTCCCCATCAATGCTTGGTATGTTAATTCAATATGTATTGATTTAAGGGATTGCTAGTCTGCTCATATTTTGATATTCCATTTACCTGTTCAAATGTAGACATCGCCCTGGAGAGAGAGGCAGAAGGTGATCTTTTGCTTGGCGACATGGGTCAGGTACCAACCAGTTTAAAGTTTTTGAACTTTATTATTTCTGAAACTGAGAAAATTCAGCAATGGGCTCATTCTCGTACTTCGCCTTTAATTCTTTTAGTGGCCAATGATTTCTCTCTTTACTTAATATGAGGCGTTTTATTGAAAGAGCACAAGTTTTTCATTGAGCATCCATGAGCTATCAACAGAAAGAAAACAGAATAGAAATATAAAAGGCATAGCCAAATAGTAAGCAGTTTGTTTTTTGTGGAATAATTAGGACAAGGCTATTCAACTATTGCTGATTCGATTTCAAGCCTTCAAGATTCCTTATGTTCCTTCCAAGCCATAAGTTGCGCTAATTAGATAATGGAGGGATTCCGAAGTCTTCTTAGTGGTTTGAGTTCCTTTATGCCATTTCCATTGAGAATCGTCTCCTTTCCAATTTCTAGCATGACCCAGGCGATTCCACCTTTGTTGAACCATAGTCTGAATAGCAAAGGACACCTGGCAGTGAATAAGAAGACAATTAACAGGCTTGCCAGAATTTTAACGCATGCAACACCAATGTGATGGTGGTTGTTGTGGAGTATATGTGCATGCATGCTTGATTGCTTCCTCTATTTTTGAAGAACTTTGTACTGGCATATTGTACTAGGCCTTGTCGATTGTCACATTCGATGGTATTGTTCATCCTGCATACATTTGACTCCTTTGCCATTGGGTTTATTGTGAATGTTCTGTTGTAGGGCTTGGGACTTAGACCTGGTGTTATTGATGGAGCCATCAGTATCTCTGCTGTTCAGGTTCATTTTATTGTGTTCATAAAATTGATTATTGTTTTAATGACTTTATTCTATAGGAGTTCTCTTCTTGGATCTTAATGGAGCTAATTTTTATTAGGAGCTCCAGAATTGCCATTCTCACACTTCATAGTGCATAAAGTAGCAAATAGCAGTTGGTCTTCTGTATTATTGGGTTCCTTAGTGTAAGTACCGAAAAGAGCACACTTGTTTTAGACTATGAAAGAAGATATCTTCTCTTGTCAAGCTCAAGTAAAATTGTTTCAATTTAGCTGTTATACTTTAGAGGATATGGCAAGGTACTTGGGCAATGGAAGACTACGCTTTTAAAGGAGGACCGATTATATTAATTGTCTTGGTAATGTTTGATAAGATAACATTAAATTCAAGATTTGCCGGCGTTCTGCCCCCTAAATCATTTGCAGCTGCATTTGTAAATCCTTATAATCCTAAGCTCTTGCATTCACTAAAATCCATTGCGTATTGAACCTATGTCTGTTAACATAGTTAATTTTGCATCTATCTTGTGGCCACATGGATAGGATGAAGCAGCTAGTATTGCAATCAACTCTGAAAAGTTCCCTGCAGAGATATGAAGTAGCTACTGTCGCGATTCACCTTTGATAGATACAACTCTCTCTTTCCCCCTTTATCTGCTAGTTAGATATTATCAAAATGAGGTGATAGAATGACTTGTTGTCTAGTGGACACGGTAGGGGGTAAAGATGTGCACGTGAAATGTTAACTAGAATTGTGCATTGGGTTTGAAAGATCGAAGGAATGTACCCTGGGGATAAAGATGTAATTGTTATATTGTTCCTGCACATTTTCTTTGCATCCAGTGCATCAATTTTGCATGGTAAACATTCTTAATTCATGATCTTGCAATACTCTCTGGAAATTCTCTGCATTTCTACGGTAACTTAAAATCTTTTTTAGTTTCTTTTCTGTAGTTTGTTGATTCTACATCCGTTTGTCATGCAGTGGTTATGCAATGCAGATAAGTCCTCTCACGAGCCACGGTTAAGATTGAAGTATGTTCCTCATCATTTGGATGATAACTGGTTGATTTTCTTAAATGATCAAAAATGTTCTTTTCTGCTTTTCTATCTTGCAGAACTTCTAGTCCCTATTTGGATGTCCTATAAGTGACATTTGTCTTGATTTTTTTAGGGCATTTTTTGGATCATTATATAGATGCTTAGCAAGGGGGGCAAGAGCAGTTTTTCAAGTTTATCCAGAAAGTATAGCCCAGCGTGAATTGATTTTGAGTTCTGCTATGCGGGCTGGATTTGCAGGTGGTGTGGTGGTTGACTACCCACACAGGTATTCATTACCAGAACTTATTTTAGTGTTTGACATCGATGGAACAGCATATGTCTGCATATCTTAGTATATATTCTGCTGTTTGGAAGTCATCCGCGAAAGTAAAATTTCGGAGAGCAGAATAAGTGGGCTTTCATTGGAGAGAAACACCCTTTTTTTTCTTTTGTAATTATTGGGAGTTGGAAAGTTGCATGTGGATGGAAATGCTTTAATGAACACTGTAGATGATTTGTATTGGAATTGAGCTCTTTTGGCTCTGAGCTCTTCTTGTATGTGGGTTTCCACCCCTTGGTGCCCTTTAGTGAATACGCTCACCTATCAAAACATAAATAAATTTCTGAGAAATTACTGTCAATAATCTTTTTAGTTTATTTTCTAAATAGGTGGAATCTTTTTTTATGAAATTATCAAATGTGCGCATAATACACTTTATCTGTCACATGTCAATCTCTCTTTGTTCATTCTCTTACTAATGGGTTGATGTTGCCTGGGATAATTGGCAAAATTGAGCTTATAAAGCTGGTACATGATTATATTGAGAATCTCATCAATATCATGTCCAGAATTGCTTATTATCGTATTGGCAAGTTTTCCTTTTTCTGTTTCTTTGAGGGACTGTCTAATGACAAGTCCAAGTAAGAGATGTGCTGTTCAACAATTGATTTTTCATATGCTTCGGTTGCAGAATAAGTGCTTTAGACTGTGTATGTGATGATAATCTGAGTGTTCTGGATGAAGGCTGATCACTGCCACAGTAATTTGGATGGACAGTAATATGGATGCATGCCTTCATGAAAATCCTATAAAAGAAAAAAATGAACTAACCTCGAATCATTATTGAAAACAGCTCGAAGAGCAGGAAAGAATACCTTGTGCTTAGTTGTGGGCCACCATCTGTCAGCAGTGCTGTACCAGGGGGAAAAGGGGAAAATGGGGAGAGTTCCTCTGACGATAGCAGTGGTGATGAAGACAATCAAACCGTGAGTTTGCAAATTTGAATATTATGTTGGACTTGTTCTAGACATGGACTTGCATATTAAATTCCGTTTTTTCTTTTTCTTTCTTTTTTCTCTTTGTTCTCTTTTAGGCTCATTCTATATGTCAGTTTGCTTAAGGAACTCTCTCTCTCTCTCTCTCTCTCTCTCTCTCTCTCTCTCTCTCTCCTTTTGTTAATCTTATGGGAACATTCGATTTGTTAATTGTTCTCAATTAATTATTGACCGGGGTGATTGTCTTTTCCTCTTGCTCTCTTTTCAAATGCAGGTCAGTATCTCTGACAGGCACCGGCCAAAGAAGAAACAGAAACTAAATAAGAGAGGCAAGGGAAGAGAGTGGGTTTTGAGAAAGAAAGATCAGATGAGGAGAAAAGGGAATGCGGTGCCTCCTGACTCAAAGTACACGGCTCGCAAGCGCAAATCTCGGTTTTGATCAATGGCAAGCATGAGCAGCACTAAGAGACTTTCATAATACAATTTTTGACATGGCTCATATTTAGGAGCATTGCTGGTTATGCACTGCATTGCTTATGTTTTTCCATATCCAGCAGTCAAATGTATTTTTCTCTTTCAAGTAGTTAACGGCGTATTAGTATTGGTATATATATGCATTTTTTGGAGAGAGACAGGATGATCCTGCAAAAATTTTGAGTGATTTATATGATATTTAGATATATAATGGTTACAGGACCTACCTTCTCATGTCCTGTCTTGAGTCCTTCCGCCCCATTCTGTTTCTTTCACTCTCCTTTTTTTGGTGACCGGATTCAACCTTGTGTTTCTCGGATCAATGAGCTAAACATGCTTAAGTGTTGGTTTTTCATGTTGGTTTTGTCGATGGTTGGTTGGACTGGTTTCATCTGAAAGGCTACTCTACTAAGATGTTTACATGTTCTTTTGGATCTTAAAAGAATGATGACCCTCGTGAGTTTTCAAGTGTTCGACTAAATGTCATGTATTCTTGGGTTTACTCGGGATGGCACTCCAAGAACCCCAGGTAATTAGCAAATATGACGATTTGCTCATCGAGAATTCATACGATGCAACACGTGTGAAGGCATGGCGATCGATGTGATTCTTGAAATGCATTTTGAGGACACCACATTAGTCCACTGTGTGTGATTGGTGCAGGAATACTTGATAAATGGTTCAGTTTTACGAATGAGTTGAACGCTCTGGTGATGATAGATGACATTGGTGAACATAATTGGAGATAGTGTAATATTGGGTTAAATGAACATTCTTTTCATCTCTTTTAAAGTAATTAAATCACAAAATCTCACTGCACGAAACTAAATCACTTAAAACTTGTTCCTGATCTTCGTTACTATGACTTAAATTAGACAAGCAAATTCTGTAACCTTTCTATGATGTTCTTGCTGGTTTATCTTATTTAAATTTTTTTTATTCTGCTTGGTGTGGATTGCCTGCAGTCAGCAATGTTCGTCAGCATGAAAAAAATGAAAAAATAAAATAAAATCAGAAAATATTTAAAATGTTCAGAAAAATATCAAAAAATTGTAAATGTAGCTCCCATTGTGTTAGTTGGACGATCGTTGTCCATGTTAATGATTTTAGTTAAAATTGACTAAATGAACTCAATTGACATAAATGAAAAAATGGTTCAGGATTATATTAATTTAATTGAAAAATTTATGATTGAATTGGTATCAATGTAATATGTTTTGTACATTTCTAATACTTTTCGCTTCCTGAGCACATCAACCTCCCAAATGCGGGTAAGACTAAACATGGGAAAAGTACCAAAAAAAGTAACATGGACATTGGCCAAATGCGACGTGAAAATTTTTATGACTTTTCGAATTTTTTATTATTTTTATTACTTTTTTCCTTTTCTTTTCGGCGGTGGCCGGCAAGCCTCACATCAACCTCCCAAAGCCCTCACCCGGCCTCTCCCAGGGTTGTCGACGAGGCGGCTTCGCTTGGATCTAGGCAAGGCCAGCCTCACCGACGACTAGCAAGGCCATGGCGGCCATCGCTAGGGCGAAGGCGAGGGCCGCGAAGCCCTCGCCAACCACCGGCAAGGGTCGCAGCCCTCGCTTGGCCTCGCCCAAGGCCGCGGGTGAAAGGGCTTTGCAGCCCTCGCCTCCGCTCTAGCAATGGGCGCCATGGCCTCGCTAGAGGCGAGCAAGGCCAGCTTTGCCCGGATCTAGGCGAGGCTAGCCTTGTTTTGGCCTCGCTCACCACTGGCGAGGCCATGGCCGCCATTGCCATGGCAAAGGCGAGGGTCGCGAAGCCCTTGCTCGGCCTCACCCGCGACCTTGGGCGAGGGCCACGACCCTCGCCGGCAGCTAGCGAGGGCTTCGTGGCCCTTGCCTCAGCCTTGGTGATGGCCGCCATATCCTTCCCAGACCGCGGCGGTGGCCTCGCCCAATTCCGAGCAATCCAAGGTCGGGCGAGGGTTGCAAAGCCCCGCTTGCCGCAAGTGAGGGCTTCACGGCCCTCGCCTAGTGGCAAGCAAGCCTCATCGGATCACATTTTGGAAAAAAGAAAAGGAAAAAAAAAAAATAAAAAATAATAATAAATGTTTAAAACATAAATTGTATAAATACCGAATGGACTAAATTTGTATAAATATTAAAATGTTTAAAACTAAATTGATCAAATTAAAAAAGTTTAGGATTTAATTATTATCAATACAATAGGTTTAAGACATTTTTTGGTACTTTTCCCGACTAAACATAGACAAGCTAAACTAGCATAGGACAGCGATAACCTACTCATGAAAACCCAACCACAGTAAGCAGTAAAAACATACTAGTTTAGAAAAGAACATCATAGGCACTTGATCCGGTTCAACCTCGTTCGCTTCTTGAAGACCACGAAATAACCACCAACCAGACATCACTTGCATGACCGACCGTCCCGCCACCTTCCAGTACCTCGCTCTGCTCCGGAGATGCTCCACCATCGCCCACCTGAAGCAAATCCATGCCCACACCATCGTCTCCGGCCTCGCTCGCTTCGCCTACACCGCCAGCAAAATCCTGGCCTGCTCTGCGCTCGCGCCGTTCGGGAACATGGGCTACGCAGCGAGCGTCTTCGCCCGCATTCCCGCCCCCGGTGTCTTCGACTTCAATGTCGTGATGATGGGTTTCTTGGGAGACTCCGAACCTGGGAAGGCCGTGTCTGTGTACGCTCGTATGTGTAGGGAAGGCGTCAGGCCGAATGCCCGCACTTTCGCCGCGCTGGTCAGGGCATGCGCTGGCTTTCCTTTGCTTGGCCAGGTTCACTGTGGCGCCCTGAAGTTCGGGCACGATTGTGATGTTTATGTGGTGAGTTCTCTGGTGAGCGTGTACTCTAAGCACGGAGCTGTGAGTGCTGCTCGCCGCCTGTTTGACCAAAGTCCAGTGAGGAATGTAGTTTGCTGGACGAGCCTTATCACTGGCTACTGTAGCAGCGGCCTTGTTAATGAAGCCCGAGGGCTATTTGATTCAGTGCCGGAGAAAAATGATGTTTCCTACAGTGCCATGATCTCTGGCTATGTTAGGAATGAGCGGTTTGATGAGGCCATTGAGTTGTTTTCTGAGGTTAAAGACCATGCCGATGTAAAATTAAGTGGATCTCTTTTGGTTAGCGTACTTAGCGCCTGTGCCATCGTGGGTGCCTCTGAAGAAGGAAAATGGGTTCATAAGTACATAGATGATAATGAGATTGATTACGAACTTGAGCTAGGCACTGCATTGATTAATTTCTATGTCAAATGTGGGTTCATTAGACTCGCACAAATAGTATTTGACCAAATGCCTCTGAAAGATGTGACGACCTGGAGTGCGATGATATTGGGGTTTGCTGTTAATGGTGAGAATGAAACAGGGCTGCATCTTTTCTATGAGATGGAAAACAGGGGTCCTAAACCAAATGCTGTGACATTTATTGGAGCTCTGATGGCCTGCAATCAGAAGTGCCTCATCAATGAAGCATGGCGCTTGTTTGGACGTATGAGTAAAGTTTACGGCATCGCTCCAACTATTGAACACTATGGATGCATGGTTGACCTCTTGGCTCGGGCTGGACAAATCAAAGAGGCTGGTATGTTGATAAAGAGTACGACAATGGAACCAGATGGTGCAATTTGGGCATCTTTGTTAAATGGGTGTATCATGCATGGCTATGTTGAGTTAGGAGAGAAAGTTGGCAGGCATCTGATCCAACTAGAACCTCAACATAGTGGACGCTATATCCTACTGGCCAATATATATGCTAAGATGGGCAACTGGGATGATGTTTTGCTGCTGAGGAAAACTATGAAGGAAAACAAAGTAGTCACAGTTTCTGCTTGGAGTTTCATTTAGATTGATGGGATTGTCCATAAATTTGTTGTTGATGATCCTGCCACGTGTGCTTCCAGATGCAGTGTACTTTGTTGATGGAATCATGAAGGAGCAGTAGAGCAAGAAGGAGAAAGATAGTGGCAGTGGAGGAGTGGTGGCAGCTTGTGGAGGATGATGAAGTAAGAATTCCAGTTGGCTTTGATTTGATGAGAGGGAAGCTGGAAGAGTGGATGTGAGTGCCATTAGGGGTGTGATGAAGTGGCAGCCTAGATAGTACATTAATAGGAGAGGAGGGTTTATGGCGGTTGCCGGTGGAAAGGAACTGATGGATCAATATAGAAGATTGCAAGGTGCGTATTATCATCTTTATGGTTTGGTTTGTACATGGCATGCTTTTCGTTAGTTATTTGGCTTCCTTAAAAAAAAAAAAAAAAAAAAAAAAAAAAAAAAAAAAAAAAAGGAAGATCATGTTATTTTACTGGATGCAATTTTTACAGCTTCCTCGACTATCTTAGCTACTTCCTGTATCGAATGGTGTTTCATTTTGTGACCATTGATCTTTGTTCTGTTAGAGACTCAGTTAGCTAGAGAAAGCTGTGATAGTTGTGTTTATTTTAGCTGGTTCTCTTAGGCTGTATTTGGATGGAACAATATGAAAAGAATAGAAGGTTGAAAAAAATAAATTGATAAAGCACGTGCTTTGTTATTTGACATCCATCCACCACCAAATCAAGGACAACAATATTGATCTCCAGAAGCAGGGATATGAACTCCATTGAGTTTAAAACTGCCACTGGCACTGATTGAAACATAGCTGGTATAGAGTTGACGTTTGGAGGATAAATTGAAGGAAATTGACTGACCAAGAGGACTTTTCTTTCTTGTAATTCAAGTCATCGTATTTATGAGGGATTGAAAAGGCACACTGGTGGATGTCTAGTTGGGAAGATCTGGTTTATGGCATAGGAAATCTTTCTGGTTCAAAATTGTTCTGGTCATCTTGCTTCTCTTTGGCTTCATTATGGTTGCAGTCATTACCTTTTGCCAGGATGCGTATGTTGTTAGGTTCAAGCCCTGAAATGCAGCTGACCAGATTTTATTTTACAATTTGTCCTGTGGCTGCATATTGTTAGAATTCCTATTTTCTGAACGACACATTTGTCTGTATAGAAATTGTAGTTTTCTCATTAGCCACTTGTTCATATGCGAGTCAGTCAATCGGCATTGGTTTAAGTGTGTTTATTGCCAACTTTAATACTTACTGGATTGCTTGGTTTGGCTATAAGTTTGAATCACTCGCTAACGACTGACTTCATGTTTTCTCCTGAGTAAATGTGCCTTTTGACTCAAACTCCTAATATGATGCATAGCTCAGTGCCAAAACCTTTTGTGAGGAATGCCTCAAGGACTTCAAAGTCCTGAATCCCTTTTTTAGAATGTCATCTGTGCATCATTCCTTTCTTCCAGAAACCGATTTAACCTTCCTAACCCTGGTTTAGATTTTGACTGCTAAAAAATTCAACAGTCTGAAACTGGACAGGACAATGCTTAGCGAATTAAGCTGCTTATTGCAGTTCCATTTTTTTCAAACACTGAAAAATACCTAGACAAATTTGCTTTTCCCCCGTGTTCTGCATATTATTTGCGTTTGGATCTAGAGCTCCTGTCCCCAAGTCATGCTATTTTAGAGGATGTATTTCTGCTATGATCGTGATTACTTGCTTATTATTGGTTCAGGAGGTAAAAGAAATGACTCTGAAGTTTGTTGAACTAGACACTTCACCATAAGCCATAGTGTCTCAACATGTTGCTCCCAAATGCAAAATTATTTTCCAATGTACTATATCTCTTCCAGTATACTGCTGGCGTAGTGCTATTCCTGCATACTCAGGATTTGTGACAAGAGTTGTCTCACTGTGTAGTTGAATGCAGGGTCAAGTTGAGGAATAACAACTAATTTTGCATAATGTGAAAAATGCAACATAAGAAATGTTTATTGTGTGTAGATGGATGGATCGATAGATCTGGTACTTACAACTGGTATCTCAGATATGATTGAGAAAGTTTTGCCCTTGATCACCACTTAAAAGATGAACATGATGGTGTATGTGCGCGAGTGTGGCATGGAAGTTTCAAGTATTAGAATGTCCACGTTGAATCTTTAATATGCTCTCAAACAATTTTTTTTTTTCCCAAATAAGTAAAAGAAGTACATAATAGAGCAATTCTAATGTCAGAAAGAGAACAAACGGAAACTAACGAAAAAAATACAAGAACATTTACAGTGAGCTTGTGTGAATTACTCTCTTTGTCAATCCTTTAAAACTTTAAAGTGCTGTTTGAGTATTCTTATGGAGTGAACTATGTTTTCTCAGGTCAGTACGGAAGGAATTTAGATGTGTGAATTTCATCGGCAGTATAATACTCGAGTTCACATTCTTCAAATTCAGCATGGGGAAGAAGTTTCATTTTCAGCCTTTTGTACCTGATCTTGTAATGTGGTTCCTGTTATGTTGACCGCAGCAGTTGGCATTGGGTAGTAATCTCTATTGCATTGCTAAGAAATTACAGTAATTTGTCTTGACCAGAGGATGAGGCCATTGTCACAATCTGATTATTCCCATGCGATGTGCACCCGAATTTATCTAAACAAATCTGTAGTGCCCCAAGGGAAACACTTTCATATATTGAGATCTGGCGATTTATCAAGTGTCTCATTTTACGTCTCAGCACTTTCATTAGGTAATCTGATTGATTGATAATCTATCAGTGTCTGTTTATCCACATCATATAATTAGCGAAGCGGGAGCAGTGCTAGATTTTTATCAAAATTTCTTTTCGATATTTCTGTGATGGATCTTAATTTGATGTAAAAGCTGGTAGGGTGTTCATGCTTTTGATGATTAATAACTTGTTTCAATTAGAAGATCAAATAGGATCTGGTGAAATGACTTGGTAACAAGTTTTAGTAGGTCACAAATCTGCTTTGCACCCTGGTGGATGGGGTTTATGGGGTTCGATCCCAGGCAGGAGCCAAGAAAAAAATACTAAAAAGTCTCGACACCTCTGGTGATATTTGGCATTTCATTATACTACAATGAGTGATATGAGATTGCCAATGCCATCTACATTTCAGTATCTCAAGCACCTAATCAACACAAATTTTCTCAATAATGAAGTGAACTCAATAATGAAAACCATATTAGTTGTCCTTTAAGTTGGTAGGTTGTCATAGCGAATGGCCCTTTTTAATGCACTCTTCCTTAGAGCTCCCATGTTATGTTAGTGATGTAATCTCAAGTTTTCACATTACAGGGTAGTTTGGAGTCCAGTGTCACAGACGAAATTACTAGCAAAAGAGCTAATGTAGTGTCCCAATGGTCCGGCATGTCATTGCATCGCAGCTGAACAAACCGAGGAAGAGCAATTTATTATTATTATTAATGACTAGTAGTTACAAAGTAATCATGTCTAAGTACCTAGTCCATTGCAAAAATGAGAAAACTCATTTTTAAACAGAAATCTTCCAACTGATACAATGGAGAGTAGCTCTTTTCATCGATACAATGGAGAAGAGTTGTTCCTATTGAGCCACCCAATGATGCATCTACTGTGAAAGAAAGGGGAACATGGTATCTCCATCACTTTCTACACCATTCAGTTCTTCTGAACAAATACAACAAGATCCATCGCCATCCTAAGCAGAGTAGCTCTTCTGCTCGAGCTTTTCGATGGTGCTTCTCGAGACACCCCGAGTGACTTGATCCGCATCTGACTCATCCTTTAGAAGAGACGTCCCCAATGTTTTTATCTTTGACTTCCTCTTAAAGGATCAATTCCAAATTTATGCTCATGTTGAACTGTTGATGGCCATAACCCATTCCCCAAAACACCATACGTAGGGTAAGTCTAATAAAATCTGTTCAAATGCTGGGATGAACTCCCAAAGCATTGATGACTCTCTCCATATGCTTTTCACAAAGTGATTGCCATATGAGGATGCAAAGTGGCATCTCAAGTGATTGGCTCAACTCGGATGGTATAGTGTGTTGAAAATTTGTTGTCATTCCTAGTTGGTCGACAAAGACTAGCAAATAGTGCCATTTGATTGAGATGTTGAAGACACCTGTTGGCAGGCTAGAAAAATTGAAATTTCTTGTCAGTTTCAAACCTTAATACTCAAACGATCGAATATTAAAAACGAACGCGGAAAATGTGCCCGGGAAGAACATGTAACACCGATCAAAAGATATATTATGGAGACGGACATACTCTATTTGTCATAGATTAAGTATCGTTGCAGTCTTGGAAAAATAAATTGAGGCCCTAGAATTCCGTTCGTCAAGAGAGAAAACATTGTTGTATAGGGAGAGAGAGAAATACATTATGTGTTTTTCACTTTTTCTTAACCAACGTTCTCCCTCTTTTTATTTATTTATTTATATAACAATAACTGCATTCTCTTATGGGGCCCTTCACTTACGGGCTGGGTTTGGGTCCAACATGGGCGAACGGGCTTAACTTGGCCCATCAAATAAAAAACCCATCAATTTGGAGCTAGGGTCTGTTGGCCGACGAGGTGTAAAGGGCGTCTCCAAGCTTCAAGCGATGACCGGCGGCAAGAATAGGGTACGGGTAGAAGCCGAGTTGCAATCTCGAGTAGGAATCCATCCCTTGGCCCACTGGATCTAAGTCGGTTTTGTGACCCGGAGGTGGCCACCTTGATCCATCAGCTGAAGGCCTGAAATCTGCACCTTCTCCGAGTGGGCCGTGGGAAGCCCACTATTGTTGGTTGGGTCCAGTGGTCCATGGACTTTGGACGAGAATCCATTGCATTGTTGGCCATTGTGTTGGGCCTGAAGACTGAACTGGGCCTGAAGATTGAACTGGTGTGGGCAACGAAACTAAAAGATGTTGTTCGGAGAGATCTTGCGTTTGATCAATCTGGTCTGAAACTTGATTCTTAGAATAGTTATTGTTGGGAGATTCCTCCATTGTAGGATGGATCGGTTCTTGGTCGTTGCTGCTGCTTGATTTGTTTTCTTGATTTTTGGGCATAGTGTGTGAAGATTGAATTTCTAACCGGTGTGTCAATTTGTTTTGCAGGAAGAATTTGCAACAACAATTGAAGAACTACCGAAGGCAATTCAGAACACTCACGGAAGCTAGTTAGAACATATGCTCTGATAGCATGACAAGAAACGGAGTGTATTTGAAAAAATTGTAATTGTATTTCTCAATGTATCTTGTACATGTATATGCCTACAATTATAGTACGAAGGAACATTGAATAAGATTACAATTCCCACATCTTCTGAATATTCTGAAGATATTCTATAACTAAATCAATTATCCCATGATCTCCGTGATTATGATCATAGTACAAAATCAAATCATCCTCCAACATTCACCTCAAGGGTGTGTGTTGTGCATAAATTATGATAATTTATTACTCCATACCATGTAAATTCTTCAACATGAAATTCTTTCACCTAGTTCTTTCACATATGTACCTCGATATTGGCAACTTTAATGGTAGTAATTTGCATCTTAATATAGTAATGAAAACTAAAGTTTGTAATTTCTTTTATAAATTACCATAAAATGCGTAAGAATTTCCTTTATCCTTCATAGTTTTGCTTTTAATTGTCTCAACTTATTGATTAATTGCTATAGTTTGATCTTTGGCACACAGGAGTCACGCCAATTTGTGGCACAAACAAAACTAGGAAGAAAGACTAGTAGAAAACTCAAACGAATATGGATTCTTATTAAGTCCATAGTCGTTCTGAAAAATTTTAACAAAATCTTTCGCATATTTGTCAGTTTGTCGCTAAAATTTATTCAAAACCTCTATGCTAGCAAATAAAGAAGGATCATTATCACATCCACATCGCAAAAAAATATCTCATCAATTCATCTTTGGATTGGTGATATATGGATGAATTTGATTGCATAATTATTTCTATGTATACATATCATCAATGGTGAATGAGAAAAACGTTTAATCTAATAAAAAACCATTAATGAACAAAATGAAGAAATAACTATGCCATGGGTCCCACAGGATACTTACTGAATTGTGGCAAATTGCTATTTGTCAGCAATAGCATAATTTTAGAATCACGAGTGGTGTCATCAAATTCGAACGTTAATAACAAAAAGTTTCTACACAACGTGAATCTAGAAGTCGATGGGATTTTTTTTTTTTTTTTTTGGTCGGGAAATAGTATTACTACTCAAGTTGGAAAATAAGTACAACCCTTTACAAGGGCTTCATTGCATAGCATATCTAACATAACTTGGGGGTGGAGAATTGGCCCAGGTTGGTAAAAGGAACCTCGTCTGTGGACTTTCGCGGCCCAGTCGGCTAGGGCATTTGCTTCTCTTCTACAATGTTGCACCTTCAAGTTCGTGAAACAGGGCAGGAGAGCTTTACCTTCAGCGAGAAGGGCACGGCATTCCCATGGTGGCAGACGTCCTTGAGTGATGATTTCGACGAGAATAAGGCTATCGGTCTCCAACACCAGGTAAGAATGATTCTTTCCTTGCTGTAAGAGGTCCTTAAGAGTACATAACAAGGCTTGAATCTCCGTCTCAAGTGCAGAGGTTGCAAGAACACTTCTGGTAAAGCCTCCGATCATACTGCCTGTGTGATCGTGAGTAATACTGATAATCGCACCCAGATTATCTGCAATAGGGAAAGCGCCATCTAAATTCACTTTGGTAGTACCCTATGGCGGTGGGAGCCAGATGCGGTTAGGGTTCAACCATCGGGTATTTGTCCTTGATTCCTGCTTTTGGATTGTAAGATTGAGCTAGGTGAGAACAAGAGCTATTTCAACAAGCTGGTCCGGGTGAGTGGATTGATGGTGGAAGATAAAATGGTTCCTAGCCTTCCAAATCTGCCATAAAAGAGCTGCTATTATCTCAAAATCTGGTACGTTACCCTTTTGTTCGATTATATCTACAAGCCAAGCATCTATACGATGAGTGCCATAAGCTGCTACATTGATCTGCACTTGGGGATGGTTCCAGATATTTTGTGTCTAGGGGCAGTGCAAAAATAAATGTTCTGTGGTTTCAGGGGAATGGGTAGAGCAAAGGGTACATAGCTGATCAGGGTTATGCTTCGACGGAAAAGATTTTGCTTTGTAGGTAGAGCATTGTGACTAATAGACCAAAGGAAAATACGTATTTTGGGGGCCGTCTTGGTCTTCCATAGCTGCTTCCATAGATGGCTGGGGGTAATATAGATGAGGAAGGACAATAACATACCTGTGGTGCTCCTGTCTTTTTTATGCAATTATAGGCACTCTTCACTGTATACTCACCATCTTCAGTCTCTGTCCATATAAGTTTGTCATCACTAGATGTTGTCCACAGTTTAATAGCCAGTATCTCTTTAACAATATGTTACTCAAATGTGTGGTTAAGAAGCTGGATATTCCATTCATTTTGTTCTGAGTTGATGAAACCTGCTATTGTATTTGGTTCCTCTCTATTTAGAGGTCCGCCTAGGATTCCCATAGGGAGCCATTTATCCTGTCGGACTCTAATCTTTTGGCCATTACCTACTGACCAGCGAAGTTTAGGGAGAATAGAATCTCTACCTATTAGAAGACTTTGCCATCCCCAGGACGGTCTAAACCCCTTGTCAGCATGCCAAAAATCTATGGACTGAAAATATAGGGCTTTAAAAACTCTACTCCACAGAGATAATGGATTTTGAAAAAGCCGCCAAACTTGCTTTCCCAGAAGGGCTTTATTGAAAGATAGTAGGTCTCAAAAACCCATCCCTCCTGTATTCTTGTTCTCTTTTAGAAGATCCCAGAGCTTCCAGTGAATTCCAGATCTGTTACTAGTATGTTGCCACCAGAACCTACCGATTTTTTGTTCAACGGACTTACAAATAGAGACAAGAATCTTAAATATTGACATCGCGTACTGTGGTAAAGCCTGAACCATGATTTTAACATAATCTCCTTCCCACCTTTGGAAATTAAAATTTCTTTCCACCCTTCCAATTTAGCATTACTCTTCCTAGAATCCAAGCAAACATGTCTTTCTTAGATGATCCCCAATCTGAAGGTATGCCTAAATACTTGCCCGTTTTATCAAGGACTGACACCCTTAATTCTCCGGCCATATTCAGCTTAAGAGACGTAGGACAGTTTTTGCTCACAAATAGACCAGATTTATTCCTATTAATCTCTTGTCCTGTGGCTATACAATACTGATTTAGGATGTTAGCCAAGTTTTGACATTCTTGGGATCTACCATCTAGAAAAAAGATAGCATCATCAGCAAAAAATAGATGGGATAAAGTAGGACACCACCTGTTGAGTTTAATTCCCCGTAGATGACCCATATTGATAGCTTGTTGGATGAGAGTGGATAACAGATTTGCCACAAGGATGAATAAATATGGTGAGAGAGGGTCGCCCTGTCTGAGTCCCCGAGATGGTTGAAAGTAAGGTAGATCTTCGCCATTGAGCTTTACACTTATAGATGTAGTTGTGACACATTGCATTAGCCATATCACCCATCGATCATGAAATCCAATCTGACGCAAATAGTCTTCCAAGAAATCCCACTCAACCCTATCATAGGCTTTCTACATATCTAAATTAAGGAGCGCCTGAAATTTTTTCTTTCGATTTCGAATTCTAAACTAATGCAATACCTCTTGAACTATCAGTATGTTATCCTGTATCTGCCTGCTTGACACAAATGCACTCTGTTATGTGGAAATCAAATCTGGTAGGCAAGATTTTAAGCGGTTCGCTAGAACTTTGGAAATAATCTTGTATAGAAAATTACATAAACTGATAGGGCAAAATTGATCTAACCTTTCTGGGTTCGGTACCTTGGGAATCAGGCATATTGAGGTTCTGTTAATATCAGTAGGCATCACACCAGTAATGAAAAAATTATGCACTGCATTGAATACATCATCCTGGATAATGTCCCAATGACTATGATAAAAAAGACCATTAACGGTCTTGGTGCTTCGGTGGCTCTTAATTGAAACGTTGCTTGCTGTACTTCCCCCCTTGTAACTTTAGCTATTAAATGTATGTTCATTGTATTTGTCACTATTCTCGGACATTGCATTAAAGTAGGACCATAGTCTCGGTGGCCAGCAGAAGTATAAAGGTTCTTAAAGAAAGTACTTGTCATGTGCCTCACTTGATTTGGCTCCCTAATCCACTCCTTATTTACATCCTTAAGCATGCTGAGTCTATTCCTTTTCCGCCTTTAAATCGTGGTAGCGTGAAAGAATTTTGTATTTCTATCCCCCCCTTAGCCAGTTGATCCGAGATCGCATCGCCTAGTAATGTTCTTCCTGTAACCATATTTTCTGAATTTGTTCCTTCAGCGATTTAACCTGATCTTTGTTATAATTGCAAACAGGTTGATTAATGTAATGCTGAAGTTGTTGTTTTAAGATATTTATTTGATGATGACCAGCAGTAAACTTCAATTTGCTCCATTGGTCCAGCGCTGTAGTTGTCGTACACAGCTTCTTAGAGATGGTGGAAGAATGACTTGAGTCGATGGGATGTTAATCAGATGCCTTTAGGAATCTCTTTGTGATTGATTACCCAAAATTTATCTTTTTTTGGCTTAGTCTCTCATCTCACAAAAAGGAGGCAAAAAAATGACTTTTTAAATAAGAACCCAGATCCAAAATAAGATATCTTATTTCTCGACGAAGTGAAAACTTAACTTAAAACCTATTTGATAACTCTAAGAGGGGCTGAAGAATAATTTATTCAACATTTAATAAAACTAAGCACATTTAATAATTATAAGTAGCACTGACATAAAAGATTCAATCAAGCCTAAAGAAATACTTAATTCACCGATGTAATTATTTTAATCTATATAATAGAGAAGGCATTCGGATAGGAGATAAAATCTCGTCTATTACACTGTTAAAAGCCCTAAAACTACTAATAATATTCACAATTTCAAAATTGGCAAAATCACGAAAAATTTAAGACATAATAATGTTGACATATAAATTTATTTATAATTTATATTATAATTTTCTGAAATAGGATTTTTTAAGAAAGATATGCACTTCTTGATTGTTCTTATCAAGATCAAAATGTTGAATCAAATCAATATCTCTCTCTCTCTCTCTCTCTCTCTCTCTCTGAGAAAAGCCAGCATTTGGATTGTATTTTGCCCCAACTATAGGGCAAAATGTAGGTGCTCGAGTGGTGCGATGTCATTATCCTTGAGCATTATAGAGAGCGATGTCATTATCCTTGAGCATTATAGAGAATGTGACACCATATCTGTACAAAAGATCTTTGCAAATTATTTATTAAGTATATTCGAAAACCTTTTCTCCCAAAATCATCTTCTGCTGCAAATCTTTCCTATGGGAGACGAATTTCTGGACTTGATTTTAGAAATATTTTTTCGATAGAAATCTGAAACTTTGCTCCTTTTTCGGTAGATGTGAAATGTGAAAGATGCGTTAAGAGTTAAATATCAATGGAACATTGTCTATTGCGTCGGCTATCAGCCAGATGCCATGACGTGTAAGATGAAAACTCGAACTAGACTAAAATAATTGACGGAAAGTTAACAAAACTCAGCCATCGCTCCCCCGTCAATGCTAAAACCTCTTTCGTGCAGCTTAGGAGCTATAGAAGCAAGCTCACACGTCGGCCCTAGCACTATCTAGATTCAATATTTCCAATTCAACACCGGTCACACTCGACGCATGTCGCATTCTCGATGGTTCTCAAACACTAGTGTCACGGCACTACTGAATCACCTAATATTTCCTCAGACTGGAGCTGAAAAGAACTCTAAATGTATACTCGAGAAAGTCAAAATTGAAATCACGAATTGTTCGTCGGGACAAATCCATGGGTCAATTCATTCTTTGAATTTTCATCCGATCAGATTCATATAAATCGATGGAGAATATAAAAATAGCTTGGTACTTTTGTTCATATTCAATTTTGATCATCGTATCTCGTCACGTGATTAATCCCCAATCAGGATTTTGGAACCATCCTTCCATTACCGTTCTAATGTCGACAGAAAATATATATATTTGGTGAATATCGACGGAAAATATTGACTAGGCATTGGAGTTGAAATTGATGTTGAACCCGCGGCGTCGACGTGGAATAAATAATAATATAAGGGAAAAATCCACCAAAAAATCCCAAACTTTGTCTAGAGTGATAAATTTACCAAAAACTTTTTTTGTGACACAAAAAAACTCCAAATTTTATTAACTGTAATATATTTATCCCAAACTTTTTTCTTAAGAAAAAAAAAACCATAAACTTGTATCCACATAGTACATTTATCCCAAATTATAGGGTATTTTCATCTTTTATTTTATATTTTTTTTTTTTCTTTTTTTTCTTTTTTCTTCTTCTTCTCTCTTCCTTTCACCGGCCATGGTGGAGGGAAGCTAGACTCAAGGTAGGGCCACCCTCGCCAGCGTCGAGCGAGGGTATTCCTTGCTAGATCTGGCCTAGGTGAGGGTCACCCTTGCCTGGGCTGGCGAGGGCCACCCTCGCTCGATGCCCACAAGGGCAGCCCTCATCTGAGTCCGGCTTCCCTCCGCCAATAGAGAGAAGAAGAAAAATGGAAAAAAAAAAAGAAAAAGGAAAAATATAAAAAGGAAAAGAAAAAGATGAAAATGCCCTTGGCCATAGAGTTTAGGGTAAATATGTTTTGGTTAGTAAAGTTTGGAGTTTTTTGTGTCACAAAAAAAATTTGGGCTAAATTTATCACTTTGGGCAAAGTTTAGGATTTTTTTATGGCTTTTTCCCTAAGAAAAAAGATTGAATAGAAGTTACAAAAATGATTCCTATACTATTGCCCATGTTCAATTTTGTGCCAAGTTTGGTTCATAAACTAATTTTTTATCCCCAAGGTAAATTTTGTTTTTCAATCCAAGTGTTGGAGATCGATATGTGATTTTTTTTTTTTTTTTACGCCGAGGATCCGGCCTAGCTTACCTTATGGGAGTACAACATCAACTATACCTCGGGGGAGACTGGCCTAGCAACTCACTGCTAGGGCCCCCCACTTAAATCACGGAACATACCCTGGGAGTTGAACCCCTGACCTGGTGACCAAATTCAAGAGGCAAGCCTCAACCAGTGCAACCATGCGTGGGTGATATGTGATGTTTATATGGAATGACAATGAAAAAAATGATGATTGGCTCCATTTTCTTTGTGAAAAATAAATAATTTGAAAAATATTTTTTAATAAAAATGATTACTTGTATCACTTATAAAAGTGAATAAATGAAAAATATGTTCATCATCCATGAAAATATTTAGACATATGTTGTTGTCGACAATAAAAACATTTTCTATTGACTAATTATTTCAAGCGATACAAGCAACATTTTTAGAAAAATATTTTCTAAATTATTCATTTTTTGTGAAACAAGTAGAACCTTAAGCCTAAAATGTTACAAATTTGTCTAGTCCTTATTGGCCAAGTTCCTGCAAAGAATTACTCAAGTATTTACCATCTATTGAGAACTACTTCTAGGTCATTGATTTACAAAACTAACTATAAATTGTATGTTAATCTTTAACACTTTGATACAAATTTGTCTGAAAATCATAATCGTGGGTTAGTTTAGAGTCCAAATCTCTTAGAAAAATAAAGTGCAAGGACCAAAATTGAATATGGCCTACTGATTTGTTTATCGCAAGTTCGTGCCACGTGTTCATATCCTTCACTAATTTAGTATTTTCCATCCATGTTTGGATGAAAATACACAATGCGTCCAGAAATTGACGGGAGATCAATTTGGGGAACAACTAGTCCCGAGATCAAGTAAGAAGACCAAAATTGAATATGTGCAATACATACCGGGACCATTGTTGTAGTCTGCCCTAAAATGATCTTACGTCTTTTACAGAAAATTACCGTGCTCTTTGGTGTTGCGTTGTAGATATGTGGTATTAAAGTTTAGAGTCCAAATCTGTTAGGAAAAAAAGTACAGGGACCAAAATTGCATATGGCCTATTGATTTGTTTATTGCAAGTTCGTGTCATGTGTTTATATCCTTCGATAATTTAGTATTTTCCATCCATATTTCGATGAAATACAAAATATGGATGGAAAATACACAATATGTATAGAAATTGATGAGAGATCAGTTTGACTTGTCTCTAGATCGAGTAAGGGGACCAAAATTGAATATATGCAATATATACCAGGACCATTGTTTTGTTTTGTTTTGTTTTGTAAATAAATCAATTTTTCATAATATGAAAATTAATGGGAAAATCGCTTAAATTTAAACAAGCAGTCCATAAGCATTCTGTTCACGTTCAATTTTGGTTATCGTATTTTATCTCGTGACTAATCTCTGATAAAGGATTCGGGACAAAGTCCCATTTCCGTTCGAATGTTGATTGAAAATGATAACTAAGCATCCGAAATTAACACGTGGCGCCACTGTGGAATGGAAGCATAAAAATTTGAGGAGAAATTACAAATATGGTCCCTTAATTATTGCCATGTCCAATTTTGGTCCTCATTTTCTGACACATTTGGTTCATAAACTAATTGTTTTATTATCAAGGTAAATTTTGTATTTCCCTTCAAATACCGATAGAATTTGCTGATTAAACTTGTACAAATCTGTCCGGCCCTTATTGGCCAGGTTCCTCAAAAAGAATACTCAAGTATGAACTATTTATATAGAACTACTACTAGGTCACCAATCACCATGTTTCTAAACTAATTATAAATGTCTTACTGTACATGTGAATCTTTAGCAATTAGCATTTTTGCTTCGTATTTGTACGAAGAAATATGATGTCCGAAAATTATGATCACAGGTCCGTTTATGGGCCAAACGGTTAAAAGAATAAAGTGCAAGGTCCAAAATTGAACAGAGAGAATAGTATAGGGACCATGTTTAAGGATTTGTTTATTCACACACGCTCTTAAATTGAGCGGCCATTTTTTTTTCTTTTCTGGTTTTTATGAAGTCGATAAAAACATTATTGAATGGTGAGGTAATGTTGCTCCATTATAGATCAAGCTCGATGCTCACTGCTCAGCATGTCGACGAGATCCCTATACAGCAATCAAGGCAAACAGAGCAGTCTTCATTTTTATCACTGTTTTCATTATATTAGAACTTACAAGGTTTCTCATTCAAATGAAGACTCTTTCCCGATAGACTTTTACTTTTTTTTTTTTTTTTTGGGTAAGGTAAGAAATAGATATAAGGGGAAAGGAAAACTATACAACCCTCGGCTTCAAAAAACTTACATTCTCAATGAACATGCTCCCAATACCGTTGTAATTTTCTGTTTCTAGTGGAGTAGTCCACATTCCTGTAGTGAGAGCTTTGTCTTGAACGACTTTGAGAAGGTGCTTCTTCATGGTCAAGATAGAAACGGGCTCATCCCTGAAAAGGATATCATTCCTATTCTTTCAGATGCTGTGACAAAGCGCACCAAAGGAAAAATGGGCAAAACAGAGCGCACCAAAGGAAAAACGGGCAATACATTTGTGGAACTCCTTACCCGCAAGGAAGGTGGTGGCCCAAGTTAGCATATCCTCCCAAGGCTTGTTACTCCAAGGGAATCCGCACCTAATTGCCCACAAAAAGGCAATACACGACGTAATGCGACATCCAAAAAATAAATAATCAATAGAATTAGACTATTCTTCACAGAAAGGGCAGGATGCATCATCAATCCTACCATGGGCCATGAGAAGGGATTGAGTAGGCAACCTTCGCTTGGTAATGAGCCAAAGGTTGAATTGATATCGAGGTAGGATGGCATTGTTCCAGATGAAACCATTCCAACTAACTCGATCATTCTTTCGCCTTATGAGCTCCCAAGCCGAGGTCACTGAGAACACTCCCAAGGAATTCTCCCTCCAACAAAACCGATCTTTAGCATCAGTCAAGGAAGGGAGCGGCGAACCCCAAGTTGCAATCATTGACCCTATAGACTTTTACTTTTTATTTTTAACTTAATTTAAATTTTTCCGCGCAACTTTTTCTCATCTTGAAACTCATGAAACTTTTACAACATACAAATACTAACATAAAAATTTATCTATAATTTCCTTTAATATTCTTAAATATGATTTTTAAAGAAAGATATGCACTTTTTTATTATTCTTATCAAGATCAATGTGTTGGATGAGAAAATGGGCTTGAAGAGTTAACTTTTATGGTGAAGAGAAAAGCCACAATTTGGAAAGTATTTTGTCCCAACTATAGGGCAAAATGTTAGGTGCTCCAGTAGTGCGATGTCATTATGCTTGAGCACCATTGAAAATGTGACACAATCTCTACACAAAAGAGCTTTGCAAATTATTTATTAAATATATTCGAAAACCTTTCCTCCCAAAACCATCTTCTGCTGCAAATCTTTCCCATGGGAGACGAATTTCTGGACTTGATTTTGGAAATATTTTTTCGATAGAAATCTGAAATTTTTCTCCATTTGTGGTAGATGTGAAATGTGAAAGATACTTTAGAGTTAAATATCAATGGAACAGTGTCAATTGCTTCGGCTAGCAGCTAGATGTCATAACGTGTAAGATGAAAACTTGAACTAGACTCAAGTAATTGAAGAAAAGTCAACACAACTCAGCTATCGCTCCACCGCCAATTCTAAAGCCTCTTTCGTGCAGCTTAGGAGCCATAGAAACAAGCTCACACGAAATAAACAGAGCCTTCAATCTAAAATGGTTCAAATTTGTTTGGTGCTTAGAGGCCAGATTCCTGAAAAGCAATACTCAAGTAACCATTTATGGAGAATTACTACTAGGTCACTGATTTACTAAACAAATTGTAAATGTCTGACTCTCTATGTTAATCTTTAACACCTAGACTTTCTGTTTGTAATTGGACAAATAAAAACTAAATTTGTCTGAAATTTATGATGGCGGGTTTGGTTAGGGCCCAAATCTCTATAAAAAAAAAAGTGCAAGGGCCAAAATTCAATATGCCCTATTAATTTGTTTATTGCAAGTTAGTGCCACGTGTTTATATCCATCGCTAATTTAGCATTTTCCATCAATATTTGGATGAAAATACACAATGTGTCCGGAAATTGACGGGAGATTAGTTTAGGGAGCAAACTCGTCCCGAGATCAATTAAGGGGATCAAAGTTGAATTTATGCAATAAATACAAGGACCATCGTTGTAGTTTTCCTTAAAATGATCTATAATCTTTTACAGAAAATTACCGTGCTCTTTGGTGTTATGTTGTATTAAAGTTGCATAGTGATATGTGTAACTTATATGTTTAGTAATATTAGATAAAATAACATGAGCTCTTTGATGTGTTGCTAAAACAGCGGAGCGTTGAAGTTGAGATATTTGACAAATACCTTGCAAACTTATAGCGAAGACTAATTAAAAGGTGAGCTAGAGGGGCCATTACCCCCAAACTTTCTAAACTTAAGCTTAAGCCACAAATATTGAAAATGTTATAAGCAATATCCATAAGTCATGGCACAATCAATTTTTTTAAATTTCTTGAATTCAAAAGTTTGAGTACATTGAGGAATGTCTAGTAAAATACTTCATATAAGAGTTGTATCTTGCAACGATAGTGCTTCTAATTAGGAATTGTGAGGTGAAGACTAATACTATTTTTAACTTGCAATATAACTTCCTTTGGTGTAATTAAGAAAAAAAAATATTGCAAGTGTTATAACTTTTATGGGACGCTTAATTTGGTGCGACAACTATTCAATTGATCACTTGAGTGACATAACTTTTTTAAAAAAACGTTCACCACAAGCATTATAAATTTAAATACCTCGTCAGATTTTCCAACATTCAAATGATCAATTGAAAATTTATGGAACAGAAATGAACTTTTTTTTGTTTTGTTTTGTTTTTTTTTTTAAGTTATGGGATTAGGATGATTGATTGAAAAAATTATGGCACCAAATTGAGCACCTTATATATGTTATGACTTTTGTAGTATCTTTTGTTTCTATATAATTGGAAAATATTATATTTGCCAATAAATCTATTGTTATTTTGGCAACATTAAGTTTTGACAGTTCACATTCTATTTAGTCTCTTCAAAGAGTTTTGAGAAAAGAATTATAATGTCTTTATTTATGCAGACGTCAACTATGATGGTAACAGATTAACTCAGATTGGTTTACGTTCTTTTCGAATCAATCACTTTTTATATGGTATGACTATTTTCACGTGCTAATTGTCTCTAAACACAATTTTTCTCATTGAAGTGACCAATTATCCTTGTACATACAACCTAAATTTTCTCTCCCGTCTGCCAGAGTCGTGCCTTTTTGTGCAAAATCATAGCATCCCTTTCTCATCATATCTTTTTTTTTTTTTTCTTTTTCCGTGGTTTAGCGATAATGATATTTGAGCCCGCTTTGGCGCATCTAAATTAGTCCTACTTTTTGGACGATTTAAAGGATGCACTTCCCCCACATTGATATGATGTATTGAGGATTTTGCTCATTTAGCTCTTCCATTAAAAAATTGAATCCAAGACTGAGGGGAGGAAGTTAATCCCTTACCATGTAAAGCCAACACCTTGTTTGTTCTCATTATGTCTTTTAAATAATGCGATCTCACTGTGATAGCAAGGGGAAAAAGGAAAAAAATTCTCTCTTTATGAACTCACCCTTCTAAGTTCTAATGTCCCCAACAAGGGACGGATCTAAAAATATTTTTGCTTTTATGGGCCAAACGTGATAGGAAGATCTACAGTTTCATTAGTATGAAAAATTCAGTAGCAGATCAACATCACATCACATGATTTATGCAAATAATTAATTGCGCTGCTAGAAAAATTCAACTCAAAATGTTAAACAAATAAATGGATGGAGACTTAAATATAGGGCCTATTGGAATCTAATGCTTTAATATCCTGTATTACGTACAAATTAGAGGGGAGCACGCATATGCAAAATAAATCGAGATGGAACTTGACTTGGATATCTTGTTCAAAAGTTTAACCTAATATTAATTAAAAAACTTAAGCTGATAGATGACGGGAGAATAATTTAACACACTCAAACTCCATAAAAGTCCAATTGTAATTAAGTGCATCTATACTGTCTTATTAAGAAAAAGTGAGACTGAAATTGAGGGAAATGCTCGTGTATATTTTTTTTTTTTCCGCAAGAGATTGTGACTTTAGGATCCTTTATCGTGTACTAGTTTGATGAAAAATCTTCGGTGTTTTCCAATTATGTAAGTAATCTGACCTCTATGGTAGAATATTTATCCATTTTGATATTAATTTAAGTTGACACGTGGACACAAGTAACATGTTAGTAAACGACTTTACAGCGGCCACGCTAGTTTAATTAAGCTTTTGATGGAATGGATATCTATTTAACACGGAAAAGAAATGAAGCTACTCTGTCCACTTGCTTTACTTGATCAAATTAAGCAACATTGTCATGGATCGACATGCACGACACATAAGGGAACGATGCATACCTAGGTAAACTCACAAAAAGACGGCTATTTTTCTATTATACCGGGGAAAGGTCATAGTAATTGATTTGAACAATTATAAGATATGATGCATGCGTGGGCGAGTGCTACTCAGAATAAGGAATTTTTTGGGTAATGTGTATGGACGGGTATTTGTGAGGAAGGTTGTCGATGGGTAAAATGCAAATGTAGGATATAATACAATCACCAAGGCTTAAGAGACGCACCACCAATCAAGGATGAAGATTGGGATTGATGAAGTTCACCACTGAGACTTGAAGTACAAGCCACCCATCAAGGACATGGGACTTTAAGATAGGAGAAGCTCACCATCAAGGCTTAAAAGAAAAACCACCAACTGAGGATAAAGTATTTCTTGGCTCACCACCAAGGAGTAAGTTAGTCTCCAAATATAAAGCAGCCAAAATCTCTCCAAATCTTACATCCCTTTGTTTCAGGTTTCTGTGCACTAACTTTGACAAAGTTCAAAAACCATTTAAGTCAGTTACTTCTCAGTCTTAGTTTCAAAAGAAGGTAACTTATTATACCATAACTGCCGGCATAGCAAAGGGATAATTGCACCCATAATCCTCAACAAAGTCATGTCCTATAAGCTCTGGAAGCCACTGGAATTTCGTTAAATACTCATAAGAAATGGTCTTTACTTGATCATGCTGCTTTGAGATGATGCTAGAGAGTTTTTGTTTCTCTACAAGAAAAGCGAAGAAGAAAGAGTACAAGCATGTAAAAAGTCATCAAGAGACCAATATGAGATGACATGCCTTCTCCAAGCTGGAGGAGAGGAAATCAAACAAATCACCAAGTCGTCATAGTTGTCATAGAGCAGGTCATCCTTGGACTTGAGAAGTGGAAAATAGATTCGTCTTCCCAAGACCTGGCAATCTGCAGGGAAACGTGCTGAACAAGCTAAATATTGGGTCAAACATTTTCATCTATAAATAGAGATCATGTTGCCATGCAAGTCCTCACTCCTCCCTCAAGCAATACCAGTCTGTGCAAGGATCAGAACTTGTGGTGAAGGCCGTAACTCCTGTCCACAACCACAATGAAGTTTCTTCCCATTAGCTTTTTCATCTTGGCTTTGGTAACTGCCATTGCTTTAGCTTACGACCCAAGTCCTCTTCAGGACATATGCGTGGCCACCAATAACCTGGACTCTGGAGGTTGGTCCTCGATTCTGTGCATTATTCATTTCTTTCATATCTCGTTTATGATGCCGAAACTATAACATGTATTCTTTTTCTTATGTAGTATTTGTGAACGGAAGGTTCTGCAAGGACCCGAATCAAGCCACAGCTGATGATTTCCTCTTTATGGGGTTGAGGAATCCAGGAAACACAGCAAATCCGCTTGGATCAAAAGTCACACCGGCTTTCGTCAACCAATTTCCGGGAGTCAACACTCTTGGAGTATCCATGGCTCGCATTGACTTCGCTCCTGGCGGCCTAAATCCTCCCCACCTTCACCCACGTGGCAGCGAGGTTCAGTTTGTGGCGGAGGGTACGCTACTGGCTGGCTTTGTCACATCCAATCAATTAAACAACACTTTCTTCACCAAAGTATTGTACAAGGGAGACGTATTTGCATTCCCTATTGGTCTCATTCACTTCCAGTTAAATATCGGAAACACATACGCACTGGCATTTTCCAGTTTTAGTAGCCAGAACCCTGGAATCATCACTGTTGCTAATGCCGTCTTTGGAGCAAAGCCACCCATCTCTGTTGATGTTCTCACCAAGGCCTTCCAATTGGACAAGAAGGTTGTTGACTACCTCCAGGCGCAATTTTGGTACGACAACAACTAAGTGAATTTACCAGAAGTTACACAAAATAGTAGATCCACCGGACTTACAAAATTAATATTACTCCATATGCTTTAGACACATAATTAAAATATGTACCTTATGCATGACTTATTTCGAATAAAAAATTGTTCTCTCTCTCTCTCTCTCTCTCTCTCTCTCTCTCTCTGGCTCGTAATGTGATTGAGGATAACCGGATTCATGCCTCAACCAAATGTCTGTGCAATCAGTGTGCAATAACATTAAGCTATATAGAAGTCAGAACTTGGAAGGATGTTGTATGACGTTAAATATTGCTTCCCCATCAAAAGAATGTGCTATTCTAATTCATATAGTTCGACTACTGGGTTAAGAGAGTGTTTGAAGAAATCAATAGGGTGGTCATTTATACGTGCCGCCCTCTGGTGGACAAAAAGAAAAAGAACAGCTGTAGTTTCCATCAATATCTTAAAAGAAGTTGCAGTAAAAGAGGTCAATTTTTTTAATATTGAGTTCAAGTTTGATAAATTACAGTTGATGACATATCTCATTTTGTCATCAACGAACTGAATTATGTAGATAGCATTTCTTTTCTTTTTTGGTAAAGGTAATAATATATGGAGCTTTAAATCAACAATATACACAAGATCCTGCGCCACAAAACTTGCACTCATCAAGACAACAAGTCAAAGTGAGTGGAAGGGAGCCGAATGCAAAAGGCAGCCGCTAAACAAAGCAGCGGCAAACAAGGAAAGAAAACAGGCTAAAAGCCAGGACTACCTGTAAAACCCAGTCAAAAATAAAAAGGAGAAAGAAGAAGGAGAGAGATCAAGAGTCTTCAGGAGAGAAGAAGAAAAAGAGGAGAGAGAGAGAGAGAGAGAGAGAATGAAAGAAAAGAAAAAGGGGGAAAAGGAGGAGAAAAAAGGAAAAGAGAGAGAAAAAGGAGGAGAGAGAGAAAAAGGAGAGAGAAATGGGGATCAGAGAGCCCACGCTCGAAAAGGAGAAAAAGAAGAAGAAGAAGAAAAAGGTTTTTGTGCATTTTCATCATGGGAGCCTCGTCAATCCATGTAACGCAACGCCCAGTAAGCGCTCGTGCCGCCCATTCGTTCAATCGGAGTAATTTCGGACCTAGGGCTTGAAATTCGGAGTTTTGGAAACATCGAGCGACGAAGTATGATTTTTGAGTCGTTAATCTGCGTATTTTTGTAGAAATAATAGCTTGGGATGTTGTGAAGCTGTGGGATTTTACGGATCGTGATTTGAGCTCACGGTTTGCCCGAAACAAAATTTTGAAGTTTCTCACGCGTGATGAACAGTGCACGACCAGAACTTCAGGGCTATATTTTGTTGATTTTCGGCTTGATTTCGGGTTGGCTCAATTGGGGTTCTTGTAGTATGTTGGATGAGCTTTCCATTGATTATAAGTACACTTTAAACAGAGTTCGGTGGAGAAAATTATAGCATGATGAAGTTTCGTGCTCGCACTTCGCGCTAAGGACGGCTTTGAGTAATTATTTTGGTTGAGTGATTTATTAGCGCGTAGGTGTCGTTTTATCGATGAATAAACATAATTTAGTCGAGTCGATAGTTGGAGAGTGGCATAGTACCTAGTTTTAATATCGTTTTCGATTTATTAATAGGAATACGAGTGCATTGGGTCAAGTAACCACATAGGTTGATTTTTCGACTTTCCCAGGTGAGTGGTGCTATCTCTTCTAAGAATTTATAAGCTCATGTCTTCAAAATGACCATGATTTGATATTTTATTAGTTATAAATAAGCATGTTTATTGCATAAAAGTTAGATCGGGCATTTACTAAGTTTTGATATTTGAAGATAGTGTGAGAACTTTTTATGAATATATATTTTGTTTGATGAATGAAGTTGAGAAATATTACATGTTTTGGGTTTGTGAAACCATTTCACAAACAGCTCGACTTTGAGATGATTTATGGAAGGTTATATAGATATTGATTTGTGATAAGCTTTTTGAAATGTATTTGATTTGAAATTGATTTATGAGACAGGTCTTGAAATTATTTGAGAATGTTTTATGAAAAGTATTTATGGCGGATAAGTTGAGTTGTGAAATCTTTTCATGATATATGAAATGTTTTATGAATTTGGTTTGAGGATTATGGATGGTGTTATTCTGGATTGATGTGGATGCTCAATATCGTTGTGAGCCCAGCGAGGGGCTTGTGGGTATGCGTATACTATTCTAGGATATCTTTGTGGGCCGAGCCATCGGCTAATAATAGATGGAGATTTTGCCAAGGGGGGAGTCTTGGTCGCCTCGTCACCGGGCGTTGTATCGTGATCATGGTTTGATATTGAGTAACAGATTGGTCAATGGAGTGGACCATTGACATGTGATATGAGTTGGGTCGATGGAATAAACCATCGACATGTAATTTGAGATTAGTCGTTGGAATGGACCATCGATGTATAATTTCATTAGATTATCGATGTGTGGTTTGATGAGATTAATCAATGGAATAGATCATTGATACATGTTTTATGAGATTGACCAATGGGTTAGACCATTGGCATTTGCCTATTGTTATCTTGAATATTTTTGCTTTGAACATGTTGTGTTAAAGTAAGAAATGTTATATTTTGGCATTGAAGGTTTGTTAAATTTCTGGATTTGGTGTGGTATGAGATTAACCAATGGAATGGACCATTGGCGTGTGAATTATCAGTGGATTAGACCATTGATGTTTATTTCGATGTTATTATGAAATGATTATTTTTGCTATAAATATAGCTATGTTGAAGCGTATGTAATTTATTCTTTTTACTGTATGTATGTTATATCCTAGATTTGAGTTAAAAGAGTTGTAGTTTGGTTTTGTAAATATGCATAGTGGGTGCTCGATCCGCTTAGAAGAGATGCACTACTCACTGAGCCATGGTTGCTCACCCCTCTATTTTCCAATCTTTTTCGGTTCCTTGACTAACGATGAGTAGGTACGAGAGCGATATGGATATGGGGATTTTTAAGAGTTGGATTATGGGAGCTTTGAGGCTGCGTCCTTTGAGTAGAAGGACGGCCGTGTCATCCCCCATTCATGATGGTTTTGGGGTGTGACATCTTGTGGTATCAGAGCTTAGGTTATGATCTTTTGGGTGTAAATTTTATGGGACATTGTGAGGGTGTGTTAGTTTTAGCACGTTATTCTTTGTTATGTATTAGGATGTAGGTCTTTCTTTTTGGGGTCGAAACTCGTGCAACAATGTTTAAAGTTGTGGAACACCCTGCAGGTACTATGAAGATCACTGTGACTTGAAGGGTCATAATGGAGAGATTGAGTAAAGCCTTGATGTGCCAAGTGTGATAAAGGAAGATGTTATCGTGGTAGAAGTGTTGAGTTCAAGGATAAGAAATGTTGGGCTACGAGTCTTCAATCGAGAGAGAGAGCGACTCGTGGTACCATGCTTTACTTGTTGGACAATCATTTTTTTGAGTGTGCATATAATAGAAGAGTTGGTGGTGAAAACTTCATATCAGGATCGTATACAATCGGGATCCCTAAAGACAGCACTTGCAAGCTAACTTTTTTTGAAACTCCCCAGGCAATTCTATATATATATACAAATAATGAAGTTGCATAATAGATTTGTGTCCCAGGTACAGTGGCATGGCTATCGAAAATGAAGCAACCGAAGATTTCGGAAACAATGAAATTGCCATATCAAGGAGCCTCAAGGTGGCGGCGGCAATGGTAAAGAGCCTTGCTATGAATGAGAATGAACAGGATTCCAACAAGAGCAAAAGAGATGAGAAAGGGAACTCTATTCCATTCCTCAAGCTATTCTCATTTGCAGATTCTACTGATATGCTATTGATAGTTGTTTGGGTTGATAGGCGTAGTGGGGAATGGCCTTGCTCTACCACTTATGATCACCTTGTTCGAACAACTGATCAATACGTTTGGCTAGAGCTAGGATAATAATGATATTGTTGCTCTTGTGTCTAAGGTTAAACCTTTGCAAATATGGACTTTATGGATTGTTACAGAGAAACTCATTTCTCGAAAAAGAAGTTCTTACGTTGAGATTGTGAAATCTTCAGATTCCTCTTAAGTTTATCTGGTGCTTAGGTGTGGTGCAGCAGCATTTCTTTAGGTGTCTTGTTGGATGGTCACCGGCAAGCAACCGGCTGCAAGAATAAGAGGTCTTTATTTGCAAATTATATTGAGACAAGATGTCGCATTCTTTGACAAATAGACTAACACCGGAGAGTTGGCCAGGAGAATGTTGGGCAACACAGTTCTCATCTAGGACGCTTGGGTGAAAACATGGGAAAGTTCATATAGCAGGCTTCTTCATGCATTAGTGCATTTGCTATTGGATGAGCTGTTGTATAGAAGATGTCCGAGACCATCCGAGGGCAGCCGGAGATCAATTCTTTTGACACTAAGGGAAAGAAACTAGATGAATTCAATGAGATATTAAGTTGGTGGATGTTTGTTTCGGTTACGCAGCCAGGCCCAATGAGCAAACATTCAATGGGTTCTCTCTTAGCATCCCGAGTGGTACAACTGCCACTCTAGTGGGACAAAGCGGAAGTAGGACATCCATAGTGATTAGTTTGTTAGAGAGATCTACGACCCCCAAGCCAACGAAGTACTTATCAATCGTATTGACTTTAAATTGTTTCAGCTTAAAAGGATCAAGAGCAAACTCGGGCTTTTTAATTAGAAGCATGTGTTATTCGTGTGCAGCATCAAGGACAATATTGTATATGGAAAGGGAGGCACCATACTTGAGATCAAACTTACTGTAGAACTTGCGAATGGCATGCCTACAAATAAGGTCAATTGCTACCTTGTCATGGATTTTCTATGTAAGAAGAAGGGATGAAGAAGTGAGGCAGACGCTGCAGAAAATGGTAAGGGTGGTAAATTATTACCAAACCAAGATCACTAATGATCGTTTGGTCAATGTGCTTGCCAAGCATGGTCATGGAGACGAGGCTCTTGAATTTTGAGGGAAGCAAAACGGAGAGGTTTCCAATTGGCAAAGTGGAACATAGTGCCATAGTTCATTCATTTTGTAAGGAGGGGAATCTAGCAAGGCAAAGGAAATAGTGAACAAGATGTCCTTGAAGGGTTGTATCCCAAATGTGCGACATATACCATTATCATCGTTGGGTCTTGTCGAGTAAGTAAAGTAGATCAAGCTAGAAAGTTGCATAACTAGATGGAAAGGTATTGCTGCAAACCGAACACTCTACCTTGCATAGCCTTGTTAAGTGGGCTTGGTAGAAGTGGTAAGCCTTCAGAAGCTAGAGGAAAAAAAAGGGGGAATTGCAAGGGAATGAAAGAGCTTATGCAAGTCGGTATCAATCTAGCATGGTTAGAGAAACCATATTTCTACATCGTTGATTCTCTTTTTCTAACTCGGCGTTTGAGTTTTAGTGTACAACAAACTGTTTTATACCAAGGGACCATACATTCATGAAGCGAAAAGTGTGAAGTCATATTGGCTCTTGAAGTATAATGTATAATTTTCTTCACTTCTCACGGATTCTAGACTTTATCATGATCCCAGAGCTAACCAAGTTCTCGGTTGGGTGGTCCCTACCTTTGGTTGACACCTTTGAGAGCATACCTATGGCACCTGATATTTCTACTTTGTGAACCCTTCTCGGTTTTTTTGTAGAAAGCACGATGACATCGAAAATGGGGGAGGATAGGAAGAAAACTTGGTGAGCTTCAGCTAGACCATGATGGTTTCCACATGTTATTATCAACCCTGTATGCTTCCAAAGGAAATTCAGATAATGTGCTTGAGCTTAGACGAATTATGGAGCAGCATGAAGTGAACACAAACATAAAAAAAAAAAGGCCCAAGTTGTAGCAGGATCGAAGCATGGAGCAATTCATGAATTTCTAATTGGTGATGAGATGCATCCTCAATAAAAAGATAACGAGAATATATGTGAAGATTCAATAGCAAAATCATATCAGGAGATGGGCCACTTGGGAGCTCGAGGAAAAGGCAAGACACAAATACTCTCACTTGTTTGGTAATTAATGTATGTCAAAATTTCGAGGACAAAATTTTTTTTAAGGAGGGGAGAATGTAAAATTTGGGTTTTAACCCAGTCAAAAATAAAAAGGAGAAAGAAGAAGGAGAGAGATAGAGAGTCTTCGTGAGAGAAGAAGAAAAAGAGGAGAGAGAGAGAGAGAGAGAGAGAGAGAGAGAGAGCAAGAGAGAGAGAGAGAAGGAAAGAAAAAAAGAAAAAAAAAGGGGAAAAAGGAGGAGATAAAAGGGAAAGAGAGAGAAAAAGGAGGAGAGAGAGAAAGGGGGATCAGAGAGCCCATGCTCAAAAAAAGAAGAAGAAGAAGAAGAAGAAAGAGGGTTTTGTCTGTTTTCATCATGGGAGCCTCATCAATCCATGTAATGCAACGCCCAGTAAGCGCTCGTGCCGCCCATTTGTTCAATCGGAGTAATTTCGGACCTAGGGCTTGAAATTCGGAGTTTTGAAAATATCGAGCGACGAAGTATGATTTTTGAGTCGTTGATCTGCGTATTTTTGTAGAAATAATAGCTTGGGATGTTGTGAAGCTGTGGGATTTTACGGATCGTGATTTGAGCTCACGGTTTGCCCGAAACAAAAATTTTGAAGTTTCTCACGCGTGATGAACAGTGCATGACCAGAACTTCAGGGCTATATTTTGTTGATTTTCGGCTTGATTTCGGGTTGGCTCAATTGGGGTTCTTGTAGTATGTTGGATGAGCTTTCCATTGATTATAAGTACGCTTTAAACAGAGTTCGGTGGAGAAAATTATAGCATGATGAAGTTTCGTGCTCGCACTTCACGCTAAGGACAACTTTGAGTAATTGTTTTGGTTGAGTGATTTATTAGCGCGTAGGTGTCGTTTTATCGATGAATAAACATAATTTAGTCAAGTCGATAGTTGGAGAGTGGCATATTACCTAGTTTTAATATCGTTTTCGATTTATTAATAGGAATACGAGTGCATTGGGTCAAGTAACCACGTAGGTTGATTTTTCAACTTTCCCAGGTGAGTGGTGCTATCTCTTCTAAGAATTTATAAGCTCATGTCTTCAAAATGACCATGATTTGATATTTTATTAGTTATAAATAAGCATGTTTATTACATAAAAGTTGGATCGGGCATTTACTAAGTTTTGATATTTGAAAATAGTGTGAGAACTTTTTATGAATATATATTCTGTTTGATGAACGAAGTTGAGAAATATTACACGTTTTGGGTTTGTGAAACCATTTCACAAAAAGCTCGACTTTGAGATGATTTATGGAAGGTTATATAGATATTGATTTGTGATAAGCTTTTTGAAATGTATTTGATTTGAATTTAATTTATGAGACGGGTCTTGAAATTATTTGAGAATGTTTTATGAAAAGTATTTATGGCGGATAAGTTGAGTTGCGAAATCTTTTCATGATATATGAAATATTTTATGAATTTGGTTTGAGGATTATGGATGGTGTTGTTTTGAATTAATGTGGATGCTCAATATCGCTGTGAGCCCAATGAGGGGTTTGTGAGTATGCGCATACTATTCTAGGATATCCTTGTGGGCCGAGCCACCAGCTAATAATAGATGGAGATCTTGCCAAGGGGGGAATCTTAGTCGCCTCGTCACCGGGCATTGTATCGTGACCATGGTTTGATATTGAGCAACGGATTGGTCAATGGAGTGGGCCATTGACATGTGATATGAGTTGGTTCAATGGAATAGACCATCGACATGTAAGTTGAGATTAGTTGTGATAGTCAGATTTTTCAACCATGTCTTCTACTGAATGAATCGGGCATTTTATTGACACGCCTATAGGGCTATTCTCAAAACTGATCATTCTTGAGATAACTAGACTATCTGGGGAAATTATTAAAGAATTTTAAGGTAATAGACTTGAGAACTCGATCAGGAATCGGCTTTTTGACCGTGTCCATCTTTAGAGACCATTACGGCACAATTAAGAATCTATTTGAAATTAGAGATAGACTGGATCGACAGAGATGTGTGGCTAATCGTGGGTGACACCATTAAATTAAAAAATTCTCGTCGATTGGTACTAGATTGATTTTCTTATTATTTTGGTATCCTGTTTCTGTATTTGAATCATCGAGATTTTCACGACAACTAAGAGTCGCCAATGAGTCGAGTGGGTTCATAATGGTTTGAAAAAAATCGACCACGGGTCATTTGCACTAAAATTGTCTGAAAGTTACCCGGTAGCTTAAGTCACGCTAAAAACGCGTCGAATAGAAATTAACCGCCAATTCAAGTATGATTTCAGAAATTGAAGTTTCGGTCATATCACAATAAATCCTAGGAGTATCAACTCAGTCTGAAAAGATTTTTCAGAGATTCCGAGATTTTTATGGAAAATCGGTTCGGACGTTGCCGAAAATTAGTGGAGATTCAGATGGGCCAAATTAAAGAAAATTTGGACTTCAAGCCGAGCCTTTGAGCATTGGGGATTTATAGAAAATTGTTTGGGATTTTTCTAGGTCGAAATCAGACCTCAATTTGGGAAATTGAGTGAGAAAATTTAATTTATTTGGGCGAATTTCGAAATTGGAAAATGGATAGAAATTTGGGGCTTCAATTTGGATAATTTGGTGAATATTGATGCAAGAAAGTATTGGGGAACATTAAGATATTTTTGCTAACCAACAAGGGGACCAAACACTCAAGTATTTTTTAAGACTTTTGCTCCCCCTTAGCTAGCTTCTCCATATATGTGCACCACCCCCTCCTTTGGATGCTCACGGCTGCACAAAAACCTACATCGTCGACTACTTCTCTCTCATGCAAAATAACCGAATCTCTCTCTCTCTCTCTCTCTCTCTCTCTGGACATTTCTCTCAAGCCGATCACTGCAATTCCCATCATCCGCCCCATCTGCCTCCTCTCTTCGTGCCAACAACCACCGAAGCTGCCACATCGAGCATGTCTCTCTCTCTGCTCTTCACGTTGCTGCTCCATTACCGCTTGCTTCTCCATGTGTTCAAGCTCAGCTCCTTCGGTCAACAACAGCAACAAACAAAGCCTTTGGTTGACCGAGCAGCCTTTCTTTGCTACCACTTGGCTGCATCTGCCTCTTCTTCAGTCAACAAGCGGACACTGAAGACCACCAAGGAAACCTGCATCTGTCTACGAGAAATTTCCCCCGAATTTGGTCGGCCACCGAGTCAGTCGAGTCTGGCCAGTGAAGCAACGTCCGCCGAGCAGCTTTCGTCTTCGTTGTGTCTTCATTTTCGTGTGGGCTTCTTCAGCAGCAATGGCCCAGCGAAGCCAGCAAATCTTCGGCCCAAGTCCGGCTCATGAAGAAAGGCCAATCGTAGCCAAGCCCAAGCCTAAGCCTAAGAGCGAGCCCAGTTCATTGCAAGAACAAATCTCAGTTGAGCTGAGATTTGTTGAACCTAGTTCAAGGTCTGGTCCAAGCCCGTCGGTGTCGTCGAAAGCTCGATTTCAGCCACTGTCGCAGTGTCCCGGTTCTCGCTTTTAACCAAGTGAGTTTTACTCACTAATACTTTCTTAGTTTGCTAATTATGCTTAGGGGTTGGTTAGATTTAATTAAGTGCACTTAGGTGGTTAGATTAGTTTAGAACAATTAAATTAGTGACTTAATGATGCATGTTAGGTGGTTAGATTTAGTCATTAGCAAATAGAAAGGTGCTATTATTTATCGAACGAGTCTCGGTAATTTTCTGGGCTCGTCTCGGGGTCCAATTCGGCATTACGGGCCTAAATTGGATTTTTAGTATTTATTTAATGATTTTTGAAATTAATTATTTAATTAATTTTTTTGGAAATTCAATTGGGATGGTTGGCGACTGGAATTTCGTGATGATTGTCGTGGTGCGGTCCGTTTGTTTATTTGAGCTTTATTTGGTGCTAAAGTAATTTATGAGTGATTTTAAGATTCATTCCTAAATTGGATCTTGAAAGGGTCGAGTGGGACCGTAAAGCCATTGGATCTTGAAAGGGTCAGGTGGGACCGTAAAGCCACTAAATCTAAGAAAGTTGCTTGGTGGGGCTGTGATTACCACCTAATAAGTTGTGTCCTAAGAACCGTGATTTATATTTGGGAGTTGAGTTGTAATAGTAGAATGACCGGTGAATAGTTTGATTTACATTTAATCGACTAGGTCGATTTGATCGATGCTTCGATCGATGATGTGATTGCTTAAGTGCCTATTTTGTCTGTGCTAATATGCAGGGCGGAATCTGAGGCCAAGGTAAGTCATCTGACTCGTGTTGTGTATTGGCATCCCTAAGGCATATTGGTTTACTAATCGAGTCTCAGGAGGTAGAACTTGCTGATACGTAGTCTCATCCCGGTTGTGGGACAACATTTCAGGCTCGTAGATGAGCTTGAGGAGGAGGAACCAGAAGAGGACGATGAGCCAAAAAAAGATGAAGAACTTGAAGGAAATGGGCTCAGTGAAGAAGAGTTAGAAGGGGATCAAGATGATTCTGAGTACGACCCGGATGAGGATTGAGATCCCATCCTCTTTTGTGAACCTTGTATTGTATACTTAAGAGTGTGACTAGAATGCTATGAATAGTCTTGTGAATAGACTTTGAGTTATACCATGTATAAGGTTTGATTGTGAATTTCAATATGAAAAATATGGCATTGCTTTTCTATCCCATCGTTTTATTGTTTGTGGATTTATAACTGCTTCCACATGTGCAAATAAAAATGAAAGGATCGGCGATACATAGTTCTGGAATATTGCATTCTAAAATCGACCAAGTAGAAGGATGTATGCGTGCCCAAGGATCGGGGTGTGACATTAGTCGTTGGAATGGACCATTGACGTGTAATTTCATTAGATTGTCGATGTATGGTTTGATGAAATTAATCAATGGAATAGACCATTGATACATGTTTCATGAGATTGATTAATGGGTTAGACCATTAGCATTTGCCTATTATTATCTTGAATATATTTGCTTTGAAATTAAGAAGTGTTATATTTTGGCCTTGAAGGTTTGTTAATTTCTGGGTATGGTGTGGTATGAGATTAACCAATGGAATGGACCATTGGAGTGTGAATTATCGGTGGATTAGACCATTGATGTTTATTTCGATGTTATTATGAAATGATTATTTTTGCCATAAATATAGCTATGTTGAAGCGTATGTAACTTATTCTTTTTACTATATGTTTGTTATATCCTAGATTTGAGTTAAAAGAGTTGTAGTTTGGTTTTGTAAATATGCATAGTGGGTGCTTGATCCGCTTAGAAGAGATGCACTACTCACTGAGCCGTGATTGCTCACCCCTCTATTTTCCAATCCTTTTCAGGTTCCTCGACTAACGATGAGTAGGTACGATAGCGATATGGATGTGAGGACTTTTAAGAGTTGGATTTTGGGAGCTTTGAGGTTACATCCTTTGAGTGGAAGGACGGCCGTGTTGGCCGTGTCATCCCCCATTCATGATGGTTTTGGGGTGTGACACTACCCAAGGCAACAATAGGAACCACCTACGAACCCCCAGGCCAGCATCACCACCCTCTATGAACAGCAACCATCCCAGCGATCCGCCGTCAGCAGCGAAGTGAACGGAGCCTGCAGACTACGAAGCAGCAAGTCCACTGAGAAGTCAGTAGCCTCGACCCTTCCAAGCAACATTTGCGCCACTCCAAGGAACACTAGTATGGCCAAAAGAAAAATCTTTCCTGCAGTCATTTTCCATCTACAGTCGAAATGCCTGGTCAAAAGCTCATCAATTCAGTTGGATGATTATTTCCAAAAGTGTCTTGGCTTCCGATATGTTTCGTGAATGGGTATGCATGGACAAAGTCAAAACCTTGAAAAAGGTATGTATGGCAATGATCTCTTTCTTGTAGCAATCAGTATTATAATCTCAAAAAGACCATCAATGCATATAGCAGGGGAATGCAGAGACACGAGTGCGTTACTTCTTTTGCATTGATTTTGACAATTTCCAAAAGAACTAGTGACTTAGCATGGAAGGATTGAAGACTCTATATGGCCATCGTACAGAAAACTAACTTAAGAAAATTCATGAAGACGAAAATATGGCCATGGACACGAGTCTGATGGAAATCGCCGTGTAATTCCTGCTAACTATGCAGACGAAAATGTCTAGATCACATGCAGATAGAGCAGAACATTGGCATTCAACATATATAAATTCAAGAAAAATAATCTTAACAATCTTGAGCCAGACCCCAAAGGAGTACTTAAGAACTGTCATAGTGAAGATGAACGTCTGCTTAAAGTGAAATGATTATTTGCGTTTGGTGCATGGAAATGGGTTCAGTTCTCCGATAACTCGGACGTTATAAATCTCCAACTATTCCCTCCATTGGTGTTATTATCGTCCACTATTTTGCTTTGAATTTAATAGCGTCCAATCATGCACCACTTTCCATGTATATGTCAGGCTTCAATCGGACGAAAATTTCCTACGACGCATTTATGAAACGAAATTACAGATTACATCTTATTTCATCAAGTCTTAAGCTCGACTAGTCCCTCCATTCGTGTCATTTCTTCTGGCTCTGGTTGCACGGAGGCTTGGAGAAGGGCAAATTACAGATTACGTCATATTTCAAGAACCTTAATTTAGATGGTTGGTGCAGGTGGAGAATGGAGAGCACGGGATAAATTAGAAAAATGCAGTATATGCACTAAATACTCCTGGGAGAGGGAATTAGAAACAGAAGATCCAATGAAGGATGCAGTGTTTTTTAAGGAGGTGAATAGACTTTTGACTAAGTGACCTAACGTGTATGGTAGAAACTAGAAAGTGACCATTATCTAACCCCTTTGATCAGTTCTGCCCCTTCTTCTGCAATTTCCTATAGTCAGTCCTCATTAGCAGAACTCCAAAACTTAACTTCTTCTTTTCTGTGTTATTGGCTATTCATTCAAAAAGCAAAAAACGAAAAGAAATTCATTTTTCAAAAAGTTTAGCTAAAATAAGGTCAAATACTCAATTTAGAGCTTTCCAATCACCTAATCTAATCTAGTTATAAATTGTGTTCATTTTTTAATGCCCTTTTTGAAGTTACCTGATTTTGGAACCATCAAACCTTTTGTCCCAACTTTGAGTCAAATCCTACTCCTCTCAACGATCATTTCCTTCAAATGTACCCCCAGAATTTATATGTAGAAAGCCTGCAGGACACCAAGGGAAAACATTTTCGTATATTTTTGTCTTCGAAGTTGAAGTTTCTTGTTTTACTTCGGTAATCTAATAGATTGATAATCTATTAGGCAAACGTATTGCTACATCATATGCCTAGCAGACAAAGCAATGCTAGAGGCGCTGAAAATTCTTATTGTAATATTCTTACAATGTTTCTGTGATAAATCTCGATTTTGTTTAGAAATAGTAGGGTATTCATGTTTTGGTGATTGATAAATTGTGTGAGTTTAAACATCAAATAGGATATGGTGACTGATGAATGGTGTGGAAATTGTGGAAATTGTTGACCTCAGCAGTGGGCAATGGGTAGTAATCTGTATTGCTTTGCTAAGAAATGACAGTAATTTGTCTTGTCCAGAAGATTAGGCGCCATTGACAAAATCTGACTATTCCCATGTGATGGATTTTTCTTTTTTGATGGGCCTAAGTTGGCCCATCCGCCCATGTTGGGCCCAAAAGGCCTGGCCCATGAGTTGAGGGCCCATGAAGGAAGTTATTAAAAATAAAGGAAAATCAAAGAGGTGGTTATCTGAGATAGAAGTTACATATTTTTTGTGAGAAAAAGATATTACGCTCTTTGAGTTTTCACGTCCTCTCTCTTACAAGTTACGTCTTCTCAAAACCGCTTTCTCCTAAAAAACAGATTATCCTTTGAAGAACAGTGTGGATTCTTCCTCTTTGATTTGCAACACCGGGGTTTAGTCTGTGGAAACAAGGTACGTTCATTTATGTGATGTGCCTTAGGATCGGTGATTCATGATTTTCCTGGGCTCGCTTCCGCTACGTTTGTGTTTGATTCTCTGTTGAATCACTATTTTGGGGATCCGTTTCCCGAATTTTTTCCCAATATTGGTATTAGAGCCAGGTTAATCATGTTTCCCAATTACTGTTTACATTTATGAACAATTTTTGATTGATTGTTTTTTGTTAAACGTCACTGTTAATCGATTTAGAGACGGAAAAATCCCGATGTTGTACTGTTCCCCCTATTTTTGGTTTTTCCGTAGATCGAATTGAGATTCTGATTACTTAGGGTTGAAGTGCTCAGTGATACAAGAATTTCGAGTGGTCGCTCGCCATCGGACGTCACCGAACACGCCGTCACGTGCGGCCGATGTGTTCGGCTCCATCAGCGCGTGCGTTGCACGCGCCGAGACGATTCCCAGAAACGTGCCTGGGGTTTCAACCGCTCGCGCCTGCAATGCATGCGCGCGGTAACCGCATGCGCGTGCAAGGCACGCGCCGGCTGACGTCATCGTGATGTCGGCCGGCGGTTGCCCACGCACGCGCAGGGCATGTGCCGGCCCGTTCGGCCCGATCGGCCCGACCGGTCCATTTGGCCCGACTGGCCTCACCAGTTCGACCGGATCAACCCGATCCCACTCGTTCGACCCAGCAAACTCGTTGACCGACCCGTTGACTTGACCCGGTCATGCGTTAACCATTGACCTGCGTTAACCACTGTTGATCGGCGTTGACCACTGTTGACCACCGTTGACCGTTGACTTTAACCGTTGACTAAAAAAAAGGGGAAAAGGAAAAAAGAATGTGTTTCTTTTTCAATTATGTCTATGTGGATTATAAGTAATCACTCTTTATGTTTTGCACTTGTTGTAGGAACTATGATGCGTTATACACGCATGCCTGCATTTCCAAGAACGAACGAAGAAAAGGCAAGAATTAAAAGGGTAATAACAGAGTTAGCTAATTATCGGTAGAATGACGATGATATAGTATCACACGTGGTCATGGTCAATCAGATGATACAAGAAATTATCTGGAGTGGTTATCTTATGCTGGATTTTGAGAAGGTGCCAGCCTTAATGAACACTCTTTCACCTGAATGGCAAGCAATGTTAGATTGCCTATGGGAGGTCAACGTGGTCCCGGATTATAGGAGACTTGTAGTAACTTTTGTAAGAGAATATTATAGAATCGAGTTGACCAAAACTTTAACCCTTGGATTGAGGGTCACATGGCGCAGAGTGAATGCGCCTTGGAGGTGGCATGAGAGCTTTCCAAAAGTTTTTCCATGGTTGGCCGATGTATCTTCAGATTTCTTAGAGAATTTTGCTGACAGATTAGAGGAGACTTTCCCTACTTATTTCTTAGATGAGTTTGAGATGTTTTAGTTGTAAATATCTCTTTCTATATTGATATTTATCCTCTGTATATTACTTAGTGTAATGGACATGATTAATTATTGAAAATTCAATGTTGTTTATTGTTGTAAATTAATATGTTAATTTATAATTCATTGTGGGAAGTTCAAGAAAGTTTTAGTGACTTTGCTAGACTTATTTTGCATAGAAAATTATATTAATGATAATTTCAAGTTAGGATTTTTGGAGGATGATTGGAAACTCAGTAACCTTTTGATTCTGAAACCTTGCTTGAAATTATTCATTAATATGATGGGTATGTGCAAAATGAATGCATAAATGATAGACATTAATAATTCGTGCATATGTGTATGATATGTTCAGATTAATGGCTTCAGCAACTAAGAACATAATTGTTGATTTGAATAAAGAAGACAAATTGAACGGCGAGTATAGTGAAATATTGAATAAGAAGATTCAATATGTGCTTGAAAAGCAAGAAGCACTAAAAGCTCTTGACCATGTTATGGAAGATCTTGAGAATGCTGTGCGCCAGCTTGAGCTAGCAGAGGACCGCCTCAAAGCATTTGAGCAGGATACATAAATTTGCTATGTTGCTTTCAGCTCAAAAGGGATTTCAAGCTTTAAGCGCAAGCGCATTGATTCGTTCAATATGTGGAAATGCAAGGGATCAAGTCCTTCTTGCAATAAATCAAGAATTAACGAACAAAAGGGAGAAAAATGTCCTCGTGTGAAGAGAGGAAAACGTTCTCGTGTGAAGAAAATTTCAAAGGTGAAGTGCTTCAACTATGATCGAAAGGTCACTATACTCGCGACTGTCGTGAACCAAAGAAGATAAACACCCCTTGTACTTTTGGGAACTTTGCATATGTGTCAAGTTCTGTATTCTTAACTGAATCTAATCCTTTGTGGACAATAGATTCGGGAGCAGCAGACACTATAACGAAGGATAGAGAATCATTCGTAAAATTTCTACGAGTTCCAACTAGAACTAAGTGGATTTATGTCGGAAATAACTCCAGAGCTGAAGTTAAAGGGATTGGCACCTGCCAATTGAACATGCGTGGTGGATGCACCTTGTTCCTACATGATGTTTTATATGCTCCGGAGATTCGTTGAAATTTAGTGTCTGTTTTGATGTTGGTTAAGCTTGGTTTTAGTGTAAACTTCCATAATAGCAGTGTAGATTTGTATTTGTATACAAACTACTGTGGTTATGGTCATTTTCTGGATATTTTTATTGTACTAAATGTTGATTGTGATGATGTCAATGTTTGTTATTCCCTTTTCACACCTTCTACTTCATATGATAATGATGTGAATGTGTGGCATGCTAAACTTGGTCATATTGGCCAACAACGTATGAATAGACTAGCCAAAGAGGGCTTGTTGGGTAACATTGAAAAAGTCTATTTGTCCATATGTGAGCATTGTCTAGTAGGGAAAACAACAAAAAAATCATTTGAAAAAGGAAAAAGAGCTGAATTTCCTTTGCATTTAATCCATTCTAATGTCTGTGATCAATTAGACAAGAAAATAAAAGTATTGAGATCCGGTCGAGGTCGTGAATATTTATCTGATGAGTTCATAAAATTATGTGATGAAAAATGAATAGAAAGACAGTTGTATGTTCCTTATACTCCTCAACAAAATGGTGTTGTAGAAAGAAGAAACATAACCCATTGGAAATTGTTAGGTCTATGATGGTGCATGCTAACTTATTTATAACTTTTTTGGAGCGATGCATTGTTAACTGCTACCTATATATTTAACCAAGTGCCTTCCAAATCAGTTACTTCCACTCCATATGAGTTATGGACAGGTAGAAAACCGGACTTAAGTTTTCTTAAGCCATGAGGTTGTGCTACCTATACTCATGAGCCCTCTCACAAGTTTGGAAAATTGGGTCCCAGAGGAAAGAAAAGTATTTTCATAAGATACTTTGAATACTCCAAAGGGTATGTGTTCATAGGTGAGCAAGAAAGTGGGAGTATAACTGAATTTGAATCATGAGATGTCATATTCTTAGAGAATGATTTTCCTAAGAATGGCGAAATAGGTGAGGACTACTCCCTATTTGAAACTTTGGATCCAAATAATGAATTTAGTGGAGTTCGTCCAAGTGGGAGTAACATGAGAAGTGATGAATTTAATTCAACTCACTCTCAATTACAACCACATGATTAGACGATATCAGCATTATCTAATCCGAGTGGGAGCATAATGGGGAATGATGTGCAAAGTGTACCATCTCTCGTAAGGCGAACAAGTCACAAAAGTATTCCCCGTCGACGTTTTAACATTGAAGGGGAAACTTTTATGATTACTCCGCAATATGAAGATGAGCCAAGGAATGTAAATGAGGCTCTAAGTTGCCCTAATAAGAAAAAATGGATTCATGCAATGAAAGAGGAACTTGAGTCAATGAAATCAAACTATGTTTGGGAATTGGTTGATCTTCCAAAAGGACGCAAAGCCATTAGGAACAAGTGGGTTTTCAAAATTAAGCGTAAAGCCGATGGCTCGATAGAAATGCATAAGGCTTGCCTTGTGGCAAAGGGGTTTAATCAACATGAAGGAATTGATTATGAGGAAACATTTTCTCATGTCGTGAGATTTACCTCGATTCGCATTATTCTAGCAATAGTGGCAAGTATGGATCTTGAATTACATCAAATGGATGTAAAGAATGATTTTCTCAATGGAGAATTAGACGAAGAAATTTATATGGAACAACCTGATGGTTTCATTATGAAAGGCCAATAACAAAAGGTATGTCGACTTTTGAGATCGATATATAACCTTAAGCAGTCGTCGAGACAATGGTATATACGTTTTCATAATACCATAATGGGATATGATTTTACAATGATTGATGAGGATCATTGTGTATATATCAAAAGATCCAAAGATCAATTTATGATCATATCATTATATGTTGATAATATACTAATTGCTGGAAGTAATAAGGAGTTTGTTAATATTGGCCATGTTTGGTTCAGCATTTGGAATGCTCATTTGGGCTCTAAAGTCCTTTGGCCAAATGCAAAGCTGTTTGGTTTGTTTTTTAGTGCGATTTTGGCGAGATGCAATTGCATCTCCAAGTGGCTCTAAGGGCTTTTTGCCCAATGCAACTCTTGAGGTCCTTTGGCAAGTTGCATTTTCGGAATGCAACTTCCGGTATTGTTCATCTCTCTAGTGGAGAAACCAATCGGTCTTACTGAATAAAAATAAATATAAAAATAAATATATTTATATAAAAATAAATATGTTTATATTTTTATATAAAAATATACATTTTATATTTTATATAAATATATAAACATATCTATTTTTTTATATTTTATGTTTATATATATTTTATATATTTTATATAGATATAAACATATCCATTTTTATATAAATATATTTTATGTTTAATAAATAAATATATATATTTATAAAATATAAACACAAAATATATTTATTAAACATAAAATATATATATATATATAAATAGATATGTTTATATGTTTATATTTTTTATATAAAAATATGTTTATATAAAAAATATAAACATATTTTTTATTCAGGCGATTTGGCCGCCGAATTCGGCGGTCCGGTGGCCGGACTTAAAAAAAATATAAACATATTTTTGCTTTTTTAATTTAATAAAAGTTAATTACAAATGTAAATTTTACCAAAATGTATTTTGGTCAAAGTTGTTTCTCAATGCAAATTTTACCAAACGATATTTGCATTTTGGAAAACCCCCTTCACCCAAAGGTATTTGCATTTCTGTAAATGCATTCCCCAAAAGCCGAACCAAACAGGCCCATTGTCAAAAGTTGGCTATCTTCCAACTTTGAATGAAAGACATGTGTGAGGCTGCATACATTCTTGGAGTTAAGATTTTAAGAAATTGTTCGAAGAAATCACTGTTTCTTTCGCAAGAAACATACATAAATAGGGTTCTTGAACGATTTCGTATGCAAGATTGTAAACCCATAGATACTCCTATTGCAAAAGGCGAAGGATTGAGCCACAGATTGTGTCCAAGGACTCCACAAGAGAATAAACAAATGCAACATATTCCTTATGCTAGTGCTGTTGGAAGCTTGATGTACGCTATAATGTGTACAAGATCTGACATATGTTTTGCAGTTGAAATGGTGAGTAGATACCAATCCAATCCAGGTCAAGCACATTGGAAAGCCGTTAAGAGAATAATGAGGTATCTAAAGAGAACTGCTGATTATACGCTGAGTTATCAAGGAAAGGATCTGCAACTCGAAAGCTATTCAGATGTTGATTAGGGAGGAGATTTAAATGAAAGGAAATCTACCTCTAGGTTTGTTTTCTTATTGAATAATGGCGCTATAAGTTGAAGCGGTAAGAAACAAATGTGTATAGCCTTGTCCACGATGGAAGCTAAGTTCGTAGCATTATCAGCAACAATACAAGAAGGTGCTTGGCTTAAGAGATTTTTGGATCATTTAGGTGTTATTGAAAGTGTTGCAGATTCATTGTTGGTTAACTGTCATAGCCAAGCAGCAATAGCGTACACCAAAGATCCAAAATATCATGGCAAGACCAAACATATAGATACCAAGTATAATTTTGTCAAGGATATGGTTGCACGAAAATATGTGAATTTACATTACATGTCTACGCATAGAATGGTAGCAAATCTTATAGCAAAGCCAATACCTAGAGATGTGTTCAGCGGCCATGTGAAATCTCCGGGATTACATAGAGATTAATGTACTGAATATTGTAATTTCCCTAAGTGTTCACATTTGATGAATTTGTGTTTTCATCATTAATGCCTATGAATTTTTGTTTGACATTTATGCATCTTAGTGCTCAGTGCATTATATTAAGTTAAGAAAGTATGTTAGACAGATAAGAGATTAGCTCACTCACACAGGTAATCGTCTCTATTTACTGTGCGATAAATAGAGATGAGACGGTTTTTAAGCTTATTATCTAAGTGATAATTTAGAGCTCAAGCTTAAAATACCTATGTCGCCTTAACTAAGTGTTGAGATGATGACATAATATTTTCTGTGTCCGAAAGTAAAATAACCAACATATTTTACTTGATCTGTATATGATACTAGATGTGAGTTCTAATGAATTCTATGAATGAGTAGATACGTGAACTCAAGTTAAACATTAAGTATGTCTAAACTATCATCTGTACGGTATTGAAGGTGTATACATATGCTCAATGGAAAATGAGTTAAATATCGTAATACGTATTTCATACTTCGTATGCATGAGACGACCAATAAGAGTGGCAAAAGTTTTGATCTCAACTTTATTTGCCGTGTGAGACTCTTGAGAAAAAGAGTTCCTCAATTTAGTGCCCTCATGACTCTTACTTATTCTCAAGATTTCTATTTAATATTTGCTATCTTAGAATGTTGCCAATGGTCATGAATTGATTCGATCTAATGGGGCATTTCTAGAAAAGCAAGTTGAACTGAAATTAAGAGTTTCAAGGAAAGAGAAAGATCGAATTTGGATAATTACATTCTAGTTTTGTATTAACCGGTCGACCAATTATGATTGTTTTATGGGATAATCATAATTGTGAATACAATATATCATTGTTTAAAAAGAGATCAGAAAAGAGATATAAATGTGATCGATCAATCTAAGGTACTGCATACTAAATCTATTCAAGATGTGATGCTCATTATGAGCTACTATATATTCCTAACAAATGTATGGCAACGAGCTCTCAAAGGATGCTGATCACACAGACTATTCACCAGTATGAATGTTGTAGTGAGGAAAAGATAATTCTATTCGGCCCACCATATCAAGTGGGAGTCTATGATGGACTTTTCATTGATAGGCCTGAGTAGGGCCCGTTTGCCCATGTTGATTTTGGCCCACCATGTGCAAGTGGGAGATGATGGGTTTTCCTTTTTTGATGGGCCTGAGTTGGCCCGTCCGCCCATGTTGGGCCCAAAAGGCCTGGCCCATGAGTTGAGGGCCCATGAATGAAGTTATTAAAAATAAAGGAAAATTAGAGAGGCGATTATCTGAGATAGAAGTTACATATTTTTTGTGAGAAAAAGAGATTATGCTCTCTGAGTTTTCACGTCCTCTCTCTTAGAAGTTACGTCTTCTCAAAACCGCTTTCTCCTAAAGAACAAATTATCCTCTGAAGAACAGCGTGGATTCTTCCTCTTTGATTCGCAACATCGAGGTTTAGTTTGTGGAAACAAGGTAAGTTCGTTTATGTGATGTGCCTTGGGATCGGAGATTCATGATTTTCCTGGGCTCGCTTCCGCTACGTTTGTGTTTGATTCTGTGTCGAATCACTGTTTTGGGGATTCATTTCCCGAATTTTTTTCCAACACCATGAGATTACTCCCGCAATCTATCTAAAGAAAGCTGTAGCGCACCAAGGGGAACACTTCCATAAATGAGATCTAGCGATTTGTCGTCAAATTTGAAGTGTCTTATCTTACTTCTCAGGTCTTTCATTAGGTAATGTTATTGATTGATAATCTATCGGGTGACTGTTTAACTACGTCATTTACCAAGTGAAGCGGGCGCAACACTAGAGGCAGTAAAACTTCTTATTGGAACTTCTATATTATGTTTCTGTGATGAATCTTAATTTCATGTAAAAGCTAGTAAGGTTTTCATGCTTTTGATGATTGATAACTTGTTTGAATAAAAAACATCCAATAGGATCGGGTCAAATTGCTGGGTAACAAGTTTAAGTGGAAAGTGACGAATCTGCTTTGCACCCTGGTAGATGGGATTGCAAGGGCTGGACCCTGGGCACGAGTCAAGAAAAAATAGTAAGAAGTCTCGACAACTCTCGTTTTACATTAGACTACGATGAGTGATATGAGATTGTCAACGCCACCTACTTTCCAGTATCTAACCACCATATCAACATGCTTTCTCAACAGCAACGGGAACTTGATAAGGAAAATGAAAAATTTGTCGTTCAGTTGGCGGGCTATTTCATGCTCTGAATTTGCAGAAGCGCCAGAAAGGAAGTCCCAATCCACACTCCGCATTGTCATCAAAATCAATGCTTCGTGCTGCCCAGTTGCAGATTCGTTTCCTATTGTCCAACAAGGATCGTCATTCTTGTAGAAAACTAGCAGTATTTTCGCAGTTCGACTGCTGCACCTCCATGAAAATGTTCTAGAGCAATTTGGTGGGAGCTCTTATGATTCATATGCTCCATTAGCACGAAAGAAACAAGGAACGTTTTTCCACAGTGGCCTTGCCTTGACAGTAGAAAATTGAAATGCTTGGTCGAAGGCCAACCTAAGCCTGCTCAAGTCAGCTGAATTTGTTTTCCCCAAGAATGACCCATCACTTGATATTTCTCAAACCATGTAGAGTGTGAAAGAACCCAGATTCGAACTCATTGTGAGGTGTATGCACGTTTTAAGGTCACCATAGACCTTGAATGAGACATGTTTAGAATCACCCTGTCCTGATGCTATCAGCATTACAACTTCAATTACAATACAAATGCCGCCAGAGAAACGTACTTATCCGTATGCTTTACTCATTGCGCCTGTTTCTCTGATAAGTGAAGTGAAGATGAAAGTGGAGAGAGACGTAAGTTGGCTTATCCGTGAAAGCCCACTCGAACTCATTGGATGCCTTATTTACATCCCTTTGCTTCAGGTTTCTGCGCACTTACTTTGACAAACTTCAAAAACCAATAAAGTCAGTTACTTCTCAATCTTGGCAGTAGAACTAGATAATTTATCATATCATAACGACCACCATAGCCATTAGCAATGAGATAATTGCTTCCTTAATCTTCAACTAAGTGACGTCTTATACGCTAAGGAAGCCACCGGAATATAGTTAAATGCTCCCAAGCGAAGTTGAACTATGTTCTTTTCATAAGGCTGCAGAGAAGTGGCTGCTTGAGACAAGAACATTATCTTATATTGTTTATGCAGGAGTACTTATTTATTGATTTTGGTGCAACGAAGGGAGAGTATTGCAACCAAGTAAATATTAAGAATTATGGTGTTTGGTAACAAGCATGTGGGATATTGATAGCATGAATATATTCAAGACGAAGATGAATATGGATATTGTTCTCCTTTTGCAATCAAGATAACAAATTCAATTTTTATGAGATATCAAATTGTCAAGAAGAATTAGTCTTTGCGTGATAATGCTGATCTGATGGTGCTGGAGAGTTTGCCTTTTATCCACGAGAAAAGTGAAGAAGAAACAGTACAATGATGTAAAAGTTACTGAAGACCACTTCCATATCAGATGACCTGCCTCGGAGTTGTAATGGAGCAGTTTATCGTTGGACTTGAGAAGGGGAAAATAGATTCAACTTCTGAAGATTTGGTAATTTGCAGGGTAACTTCCTCAATAAACTTTATCTTAAAAAAATTGCACCCTTAATCCTCATGGAAGTCATGTCTTCTAAAGAAAGTGGAACTAAAACCTTCTTTTCATCAGGGTGCTGAGAAGTGGCAGCTTGTGAGAAGAACGGAATCATATTTTCTACCTCCCCCGAAACATGCTCGGGAAAAAGGAAAAGCTACTATAAGTACTATATGACAAACAAGAAAAAAATTGCCTTAAATGATCAAGACATCAGCAATGAGCGTATCATACATAAATATAAGCTCATCAACTTTTGTGCGACACGAGAGTGCATTTCAGGAAAATGTTAAAAGACATTGGCATTTTCAATGCATCCATAGATCACAGGAGAGTACTTTTTCTTATTAAGGAAGAAGTAGTTACAAAGCAATGGTCGCAAAAATTAGAAAACTCATTTCTAAACAGAAAGTCAAACAACTAATCTTCTTCTTCTACTTTGCATCGACACAATGGACAAGAATTGTTCCTCTTGAGCCATTCCATGATGCACTTATTGTGAAAGAGGTGCGAACATGGTATCTCCACCACCTTTTCTCTGCCCCCTTCAAATTGCTCCAAACAAATACAACAGCATTCATCACCGTCGCAGGGAGAGCAGCTCTTCTGCTCCAGCTCTTCCATGGTACTTTTCGAGACACCCCGCGTGACTTGCTCGGCATCTGACTCGTATCCTCCCAAGGAGACGTCCTCAATGCTTTCCTCTTCAACTTCCTCTTCGATGACCAATTCCAAATTTATTCTCATGTTGAACTGCTGATGCCCATTATCCGATCCCCGAAACACAGTATCTAGGATGAGTCTCACAATATCAGGGAAAAAGCTGCGATGAACACGCAATGCCTCAAGAGCTCTCTCCATGTGCCTTGCGAATAGGAATTGCGATTGGACGATATACAGTGGCATCGCAAGCAATTGATTCGACTCGTACAGTTTGGTATCTTGAAAATTTGTTGTCACTCCCAGTTGATCGACAAATACTAGCAGATGGCGCCACTTCACTGAGAAGTTAAAGACACCGATGGGCAGGCCAGAAAAACGGAAGTTTCTTGAGTTCAGATTCAGATCATACCCGCAGCAGACTCTAGCCATGTTATAGCTACTTAGCTTTCTTTTGGATGAAGCAGTGAAGCGTTGAAATCCAATCCCGAGAAACCTTGGAGACCCGTCCCAGAAATACCACAAACTCCTTCCTCTAACGGAGATACCAGAGGCTTGCAAAATCACACGTCCTCTGTGACGAAACAGAGCAGAGCTTGAAGATGAAAGAGCCCTATGACCCTATACAATTGTGATTCGTGCGGTGTTCTCCTGTGATACGAACCAAGAGAAACTAAAACCCTTTTCTCATGAGACGGTAATAGGACCAAACGGGAATGTTAAAACAAAAGAGATCAGAAAAATCAGAAACCTGCAAAATCTGTCCCACGTCCGAAACAGAGCAGAGCTTGAAATTCTTGAGAAATCAGCAACTCTGCATCAAAACCGAGAATTGATGAAATCTGGGGTTTCTGCAAAATCCGGAATTCCTTCTGGAGATGAAAAAAAAAAAAAAAAAAAGCACCCACAGATACTGAGAATCACTTAGTGAGAGAGGTCTGAATCGGAGCTTGAAGAAGAAGAAGAGGAAAGAGAGAACAGAGGAGTGACGGTTGGAGCTATGCGAATGATACTGCCGTTGGTTTCTAGTCTGAAGAATCGAGCGATTGTTTCCTGTTTTGTGCACCCTCTTCTTGGCGGTGAAATTGAGTCGGTGGAGAGATTTCAATTTGATGCGAGATTTGGCTTTGGGCCATGACGCCAGCTGATGACTTCGAGAAATAATTTTTTTAAAATAAAACACTTTCAAAAGGGAAAAAAAAAAATTCAAGGATCCAATATAAATCGTATGAACATTTATAAACCAAGACAAAGCTATAAAAAATATGAGATCGGTGATATCAGCAGGGAAAAAGAGTAAAAATAAAAGTATGTATGTGCCGCAATTGCCTAATGAAAATCAGTCAAAATTTACAATATATATCATTTGCGCATTTTCTTTTCTTCATACCTATCCTCGATAGGGTAATTAATTCTCTAAGGCTTTTAAGGAATAATATAATAACTCAAAGACATGAGTAAAATAATTTCACTGCTCGACATTCAATCTCTGACAAATGACTTTTCCTATCTTACTTGTGTGCAAATTGCTAGTAAAGATTATCATCAATAGATATTCAATTAAAAAAAAATAAAAAAACGGGGAGCAAATCCTCTTTTTCTTATTCATCTTATCTATTGTGGCATTACTTATTTTATATCAGAGATTATTCTTATTTGTCATGATTATTGAACTCTCATTGAATTTCAAAAGAGAGATCTTCTTTTTGTTCAGTGGACATGCTAAAAAATTATGTATCATGAATTCATGTCAATGTATAACATCCTCGAATTAACCTATATCAACGTTCCTAGACATATCAATCTCAACAAAAGAAGTTACTATCCTCGGTCACCAAATGTTGATGAAGCATTCAAATTCGCTAAATGTTTTACTTGGGTTTGATTAGACGAGGAGGAAGGTGGTGCCAAGAGCAGATGTGAACGCTATAAGGGCCGTGATGAAGCAGCAGCCTAGACAGTACATGAACAGGAGAGGAGGATTTATGGCTGTTGGGGAAGATAAATTGAAGGAAATTAAATGACCAAGAGGACAGTTTCTTTCTTGTATTTTTCAAGTCATCCCAAAGTACAGCGGAGTACGTCTGGTTGGGAAGATCTGGTTTATGGCATAGGAAATCTTTCTGGTTCAAAATTGTTCTGTCCATCTTGCTTCTCTTTGGCTTCATTGTAGTTCCAGCCCTGAAATGCAGCTGAGCAGACTGTCTTTTACAATTTATGTCCCGTGGCTCCATACTGTTAAGAGTTCGTTATTTCTGAACGACTCCTTTGTCTGTATAGAAATTGTAGTTTTCTCGTTAACCAGTTGTTCATATTTGAGTCAGTCAATCGGCACTGGTTGAAATGTGTTTATTGCCAACAGTCATACTTGCTGGACTTGGTTTGGTCATAAGTTTGAATCACGCGCTAATGATCAACTTCATGTTTTGTCATGAGTAAATGTGCCTCTTGACCAAAGCTTCTAATATGATGCATAGCTCAGTGCCAAAACCTTTTGTGAGGGATGCCCAGGAACTTCAAAGTCCCGAATCCCTTTTTTAAAATGTCAACCACGCATCATTCCATTCTTCCAGAAACCGATTTAACGTGCATGACCCTGGTTCAAATTAGATTTTGCCCACTCAAAATTTTAACAGTCTGAGACTGGACAGGAAATACAAGAAAAAATTGTGTTAAATGATCAAGACATCGGCGGTGAGCGCATCATACATAAATATAAGCTCATCAACTTTTGCGCGAGAGGAGAGTGCATTTCGGGCAAATGTTGAAGACATTGAACTGGCATTTTCAATGCATCGCATAGATCATAAAAAGAGAAATTGTGGAAGAGCAACTTTTTCTTATTAATGACGAAGTGATTGCAAAGCACTCGTCGCAAAAGCTACAAACTCATTTCTGAACAGAAGATCAAACAAACTATTCTTCTTCTTCTACTTTGCATCGACACAATGGACAAGAATTGTTCCTCTTGAGCCATTCGACGATGCACTTATTGTGAAAGAGGTGTGAACATGGTATCTCCACCACCTTCTCTGCCCCGTTCAATTTCTCCAAACAAATACAACAGCATTCATCACCGTCGCAGGGAGAGCAGCTCTTTTGCTCCAGCTCTTCCATGGTACTTTTCGAGACACCCCGCGTGACTTGCTCGGCATCTGACTCGTATCCTCCCAAAGACACGTCCTCAATGCTTTCCTCTTCGACTTCCTCTTCGACAGCCATTTCTAAATTTATACTCATGTTGAACTGCCGATCCCCATTATCCGATCCCCGAAACACAGTATCTAGGATGAGTCTTACAATATCAGGGAAAAAGCTGCGATGAACACCCAATGCATCAAGAGCTCTCTTCATGTGCCTCGCGAATAGGAGTTGTGATTGGAGGATGTAGAGTGGCATCTCAAGCAATTGACTTGACTCGTACAATAGGGTATCTTGAAAATTTGTTGTCGCTCCCACTTGATCGACAAATACTAGCAGATGGCGCCACTTCACTGAGAAGTTGAAGACACAGATGGGCAGGCGAGAAAAATCGGAGTTCCTTGTGTTCAGATTCAGATCATATCCGCAGTAGACTCGAGCCATGCTGTAGGTACTTAGCTTTTTTGCGGATGAAGCAGTGAAGCGTTGAAATCCAATCACGAGAAACCTTCGAGACCCGTCCAAGAAAAACAAAAAACTCCTTCCTCTAACGGAGATACCAGAGGCTTGCAAAATCACACGTCCTCTGTGACGAAACAGAGCAGAGCTTGAAGATGAAAGAGCCCTTAGACCCTGTACAATTGTGATTCGTACGGTGTTCTCCTGTGAAGCGAACCAAGAGAAACTAAAACCCTTTTCTCATGAAACAGTAATAGGACCAAACGGGAGTGTTAAAACGAAAGAGATCAGAGATATCAGAAACCTGCAAAATTCGTCTCACGTCTGAAACAGAGCAGAGCTTGAAATTCTTGAGAAATTGGCAATTCCGCGTCAAAACCGAGAATTGATGAAATCTGGGGTTTCCGAAAAATCCGGAATTCCTTCTGGAGACAAAAAAACAATAGCATCCACAGATACTGAGAATCACTTAGCGAGAGAGGTCTGAAACAGAGCTTGAAGAAGAGGAAAGAAAGAACAGAGAAGTGACGGTTGGAGCTATGCGAATGATACTGCCGTTGGTTTCCTGTTTTGTGCACCCTCTCTTCGGCGGTGAATTTAAGCCGTTGCATAGAGATTTCAATTTGATGCGATATTTTTGGTTTGAGCCATTACGCCCCGCTCATGCCCGCCTGAAATGACTTTAAAAAAAAAAAAAAAATTAAGATACATTCAAAAAGAAAAAAAAAATTAGAAATTCAAAGATCCAATATAAATCATACGAACATTTATAAACCCAAATAAAGCTATGAAGAATGTTAAATTAATGATCAAATATCAGCAGGCAAAAATATAAAAATAAAAATATGCATGTGCCGGAATTGCCTAATGAAAATCGAAAAAACTTTTAATGTATATTAATTGCATATTCTCTTTTCTTCATAGTATTCCTTCTCTCGACAAACTAATTATTTCTCTAATGCTTTTATGGGATACTCATAACATCTAAGTAAAATAATTTCACTACTCAACATTAAATTTCTAACAAGGAAAAATAAAGATATTTAGCTAGCTAAAATTTGAGACAAAACTAAATTGCATATGTATCCGGTTTAGTGTAAAATGAGGATTGAATTACGTCAATGAAGAGAATTTTAAGACTAAAATTAGCGTTTGAATTGGAGTTATCGTGTTATATCAAATCTAGGTCAAATTTGAACATGACATGTTTCTTGACCTTTTCTTCTTACGAAACACATACGAGACAACATTTTCCGAAAAAAAAAAAAAATGTAACATGACATAACATGTTTAACACATTTACATTGCAAACTCTTGCCTTAAAATCTGAACTTATTGTGTCTAAACTAGATGTGTGTAATAATTGATTGAAATAATCAACACAGATACAATATAGTTATTAGTCATGTATAAGTGGGTTGATCCATTCATTGCACAAATGTTATTAAACCTAACCCAAACACACTTAATTAGATGTCGTGTAATCCAATTTGTCTTCAAAATTGCTATTCCTACTGAAATCAATAGTAGGATCACAAGTTTCCTAAATACCAATTGAGATTAGGAAATTGAATATCGGAATTGTAACCAAAAAGTATGGAATATCAGAAGCATGACTAAATTGGGGTTTGACTATAAAATTGATTCCCAAGACGAACATTTTTATCCAATAGCCAATTTGGGAAATTTCCCTGGCCATGTCAATTCGCCGAAATTTATATTGGCCCCCACATCCACCACAAAGCTTACCGTAGAAGGATTCAAATCCTTTCTGTTAGTTTTCTCACCACCCTGAGATCGTTCTCGCTATATCTTGATAAAAGGAAGGATTGCAGTCTGGAAATCGTCGAACAGAATTCTCGGATTATGTCTAACAGCTTTAATCACCTTCATATCGTAACAGAAAACTTGCTTTTGCCAAGAAATTTAGTAATTATGTGCTTCTATGTCATTCGGGTTTTGATAATAAGTCTGTGAATTCAGTGAATAATTGGACAACCTGGGCTTTTGCATCAGCCTTAGCATGATCTTTGATATGGTGTTGTCCAGTAATAGAGAACTCAAGATTATAGCACACATTAGATTGCGGGGTTTGAAATCTCTTGTCGATTTGACAGTCGCCTAGATGGACCCATCCATAATCCATTGGCGTCTTACTATTTCATGCTCTGATTTTGCAGAAGCACGGAGAAGGAATTCCCAAACCACACTCAGCATTGTCATCAAAATCAGTGCTTCGTGCTGCCAAGTTGCTGACCTGTTTCCTATTAACCAGCATGGATCGTAGAAAACATGCTGTATTTTCGTTGTTCAAATTCCGCATACCCGTGAAAGCTGTTCTGGAGCAATTTGGTGGGAGCTCTTTCGTTTTGTCCATTTTGTGAAGCCTGAAACAGGGGATGTAAGTAAAGCATCTGATGGGTTCTGATGGCTTTTCATTGACAGTGGAATTGAAATGCCTGGTTGATGGCTTATCCAAACCAGCACAAGTCAGCTGAATTTGTTTTCCCCAAGAATGACCCATCACATGACATTCTCAAACCATGGAGAGTGTGAAAAGAACGGGGGTTCGAACTCATTTCGAGGTGTATGCATGCTTTCAGGTCACCATCTAAACCTTGAATGAGATATGGCTAGCATCACCCTGTCTTGATGCAATCAACATTACTACTTCAATTAGGATACAAATGACCACGGGAGAAATGTGGGGATCCATCACCTCTTTTTCTGATAAGTGACCTGAAGATGAGAGTGGAGAGAGATGTAAGTGGGTTTAGCCCACTAGAACTCATCGTATGCTTTATTTACATCCTCTGTTTCGGGTTTCTGGGCACTTACTTTGACAAACTTCAAAGACCATCGAAGTCAGTTACTTCTCAATCCTAAGTTCAGAACAAGTTATCTTTTATGTTATAAGGACCACCGTGGTAAAGAGATTATTGCACCTTTCATCCTCAGCTAAGTCATGTCTTATAAGCTTTGGAAGCCACTGGAATATTGTTAAACAGGCAAAGTCGAACTGTGACGTCCTTTTCATTAGGCTGCAGAGAAGTAGCACCTTGGGACAAGAACAATATGTTATTGTTTATGCAGAAGTACTTATTGATGTGCAACGAAAGAGGGCATTGCAACCAATTAAATGTTAAGAACTGTGGTTTCCGGTACCAACCATGGGGGATATCCATAACAAGATTATTTTCAGGATGAAGATTGATACGGATATTGTTCTCACATATATAATGTATAAAGAATTTGCCTTCTGGAACTAGTCACGTGTTGTCATGTGGTCAGATATGTGAAATTTTTTGGCTGCAGTCAACCCAAGAGGGCGCATTGCAACCAATTTCAAAATGTCGGGGCAAATTATGAAAATTGAAAATGTCAGGGGGCAACTTGCCACGAATCCAAAGAATTGGGGGGCAAATTGTAATTCTCCCTTATCTACGTTTATTTTGATGCAAAATTTTTGGTTTGAAAACAAATGAAAATATTTATCATTGCACGGTAATAAGGTGAAGTCCTTGCAAGCAAAGTTAATCATCAATTATAAGAGGCTTCCGTTTTAAAATAGAGGATTTTCTTTAAGGAATGAGATAGCAATACTCATCTAGGCAGCTTGTTCATGTTTCAGGTGACTGTAATCTTTGGATGTATTAAGAGTCCTTTTTGTTGAAGAGGGCTAGTCTTTGGTGTCACATTTTTTCAAAGAGTCATTATTTCCTGCACAGTGCAAGTAGAGTGCTACCAAGACTGAAAGCTAAAACAACAAAAGTTTCAAATGCCTCTGCCAGCGAGTGTTAGCGAAGTTTCATATTAATTTATCGGCCTTTTGAATACTGTGGTGATTTTTTTTTTGGGGCCAAAGAGACTGGAGATGTTGATCATCATCTTTTCATTTTTAGGAATTTGGGAACTTGGTTGAGATTCTACTGGTTTGTTTTTTTAGTCAGAAAGATTCTATTGGTTTACAGTCTAATATTTATTCTAAATTTACACTTCTTAGGAAGCTTGTCACCTTCTTCCAGAGATCTCGGGCCCAACGACTCATCCTAAGATTGCCCAAGTTTGGTTAGAGAGAGGAATGCCAAACACAGCCCTGATGGTTCTACGTTGGTCTGGACGCGATGATGGATCACAGTTAACCTCGCTTGCTAAGGCCGTTACTGCAGTTCGAGTGAGGGTGGAGTGTGGGCTGCTTACTGTGGCATTTACTTATCAGAGAGCGCTTTGTTCCAAAGTCAGGGAAAGGAAGCTTAAGTATGAAGCTGTTGTTGATCTATCCAATGCCATGAAAGCTGAATGGAGGACTTGGGTGGAGTGGATGGAAATTTTGGTCACTGAAATATGTTGCCTTTCCATCAGGAGAAAGCTCGTAGATCGAATGATAAGAGTTGCCATGGAAGTCTGACGAGGAGAAGCACCTTCGCAAGTGTCTAATGGATTATACAACTGATGACCCCTCAACTATCATTGGAAATCTTCTTGTTGTTTTCTATCTCCAGGTAATCTAGTGGCATTTGGAGGAAAGTGATAATTGAGTCTCTGTGTCTCAATATGATTCTAATGATATAATTTTTCTTTTTTGCTGATCACTGAGAATGAATATGGAATCGCCCTCTGGGTAGCTTGACTACTTAACTAGGATATTAAATGCATACTGTGGCAACAAGAATATTGCTTCACTTTATCTCTCTACTTTTGTCAGATTTCACTGATGCCATCAATAATTGTTTGCTTCCACCACTGGAACTTCTGTGATTCCTTCTATTGACTGTTGGTTTGTTTCACCGCTTTTTTTTGAGGGATTTTACCCCATAGTCCAGGATATATCAGGTTTGAACCTGGGTCTCATCCTTGGCCCCCTAACCCTTCTTGCCTCTGGCCGGTTGCCTGGGGAATTTTAGCGAGAGCTAGTTAGTTATTTCTTCAGACATGAAAAGTGTATGGCTGTTTTACCTGATTCCTACAAATCTTGTGTTCCATTGCAGCGCCACAGGTATTCTGAGGCATACCAAATTGATTGTGAGCTACAGAGCCTGGAGCAGGAATTTGCAGCGACCACTTCAGCTAATCAAGACGTGTTATCTAGAATGCAAGCTGCTAGTCACTGGAGAACAGAGCTAGTGGTAAGCAGTCTATACTTGACCTATTAGCTTCATGTTCGAAAGTAGCAAGTTGTTGGACAGGTGCTTCGGCTCTACTAGAGACAAATACTCCAGGCATGTGAAGCCAGTTTAGGTGAATTCTCATAGTAAGCTAAGTGGGCACTGACATATTTTGCAAAGTCCTAAATGGGTGGTCCTTAGGAGTAGAAATCTTCTTTCGTTGCTTGATGCTGGTTTCAGTGTGTACATTTTGCATGTTGTACCATGCGTGGAAAAAATCGTTTGTTGTCTCCACTGCTGGAGAGTAACTATCTACTGGTTGTACAAAACAGGATAAGTGTATAGAGTTGTTGCCAGAGATGCAGCAGCAACAAATAAAGAGCGGCAAGTTGCCCGAGTTTGGCTTATCCGTGAAAGCCCACTAGAACTCATTGGATGCCTTATTTACATCCCTTTGCTTCAGGTTTCTGCGCACTTACTTTAACAAACTTCAAAAACCAATGAAGTCAGTTACTTCTCAATCTTGGCAGTAGAACTAGATAATTTATTATATCATAACGACCACCATATCAATGAGATAATTGCACCCTTAATCTTCAACTAAGTGATGTCTTATAAGCTAAGGAAGCCACCGGAATATAGTTAAATGCTCCCAAGCAAAGTTGAACTATGTTTTTTTCATAAGGCTGCAGAGAAGTGGCTGCTTGAGACAAGAACATTATCTTATATTGTTTATGCAGGAGTACTTATTTATTGATTTTTGTGCAACGAAAGAGATTATGGCAACCAAGTAAATATTAAGAACTATGGTGTTTGGTAACAAGCATGTGGGATATCGATAGCGGAAATATATCCAAGACGAAGATGGATATGGATATTGTTCTCCTTTTGCAATCAAGATAACAAATTCAATCTTTATGAGATATCAAATTGTTCAGAAGAATTGGTCTTTGCGTGATAATGCTGCTTTGATGGTGCTGGAGAATTTGCTTTTATCCACAAGAAAAGTGAAGAAGAAACAGTACATTGATGTAAAAGTTATTGAAGACCACTTCCATATCAGATGACCTGCCTCGGAGTTGTAATGGAGCAGTTTATCCTTGGACTTGAGAAGGGAAAAATAGAATCAACTTCTGGAGATTTGGTAATCTGCAGGGCAACTTCCTCAATAAACTTTATCTTAAAAAAATTGCACCCTTAATCCTCATGGAAGTCATGTCTTCTAAAGAAAGTGGAACTAAAACCTTCTTTTCATCCTCCCACGAACGGGATCATATTTTCTACCTCCCACGAACCATGCTCAGTAAAAAGGAAAAGCTAGTAGAAGTACCATATGACAAACAAGAAAAAATTGCCTTAAATGATCAAGACATCAGCAATGAGCGTATCATACATAATTATAAGCTCATCGACTTTTGCGCGACACGAGAGTGCATTTCAGGAAAATGTTACATTGGACTGCATTTTCAATGCATCGCATAGATCACAGAAGAGTAATTTTTCTTATTAATGAGGAAGTAGTTACAAAGCAATGGTCGCAAAAATTAGAAAACTCATTTCTAAACAGAAAGTCAAACAAACTAATCTTCTTCTTCTACTTTGCATCGACACAATGGACATGAATTGTTCCTCTTGAGCCATTCCATGATGCACTTATTGTGAAAGAGGTGTGAACATGGTATCTCCACCACCTTTTCTCTCCCCCCTTTAAATTCATCCAAACAAATACAACAGCATTCGTCACTGTCGCAGGGAGAGCAGCTCTTTTGCTCCAGCTTTTCGATGGTACTTTTCGAGACACCCCGCGTGACTTGCTCGCCATCTGACTCGTATCCTCCCAAGGAGACGTCCTCAATGCTTTCCTCTTCGACTTCCTCTTTGATGACCAATTCCAAATTTATACTCATGTTGAACTGCTGATGCCCATTGTCCGATCCTCGAAACACAGTATCTAGGATGAGTCTTACGACATCAGGGAAAAAGCTGCGATGAACACGCAATGCATCAAGAACTCTCTCCATGTGCCTTGCGAATAGGAATTGCGATTGGAGGATATACAGTGGCATCGCAAGCAATTGATTGGACTCGTACAGTATGGTATCTTGAAAATTTGTTGTCACTCCCAGTTGATCGACAAATACTAGCAGATGGCGCCACTTCACTGAGAAGTTGAAGTCACCGATGGGCAGGCCAGAAAAATCGGAGTTCCTTGTATTTAGATTCAGATCATATCCGCAGTAGACTCTAGCCATGCTGTAGCTACTTAGCTTTTTTACGGATGAAGCAGTGAAGCGTTGAAATCCAATCACGAGAAACCTTCGAGACCCGTCCCAGAAATACCAAAAACTCCTTCCCCTAACGGAGATACCAGAGGCTTGCAAAATCACACGTCCTCTGTGACGAAACAGAGCAGAGCTTGAAGATGAAAGAGCCCTTAGACCCTGTACAATTGTGATTCGTACGGTGTTCTCCTGTGATGCGAAACGAGAGAAACTAAAACCCTTTTCTCATGAGACAGTAATAGGACCAAACGGGAGTGTTAAAATGAAAGAGATCAGAGATATCAGAAACCTGCAAAATTCGTTCCACGTCTGAAACAGAGCAGAGCTTGAAATTCTCGAGAAATTGGCAATTCCGCGTCAAAACCGAGAATTGATGAAATCTGGGGTTTCTGCAAAATCGAGAATTCCTTCTGGAGACAAAAAAAAAAGAACAATAGCATCCACAGATTCTGAGAATCACTTGGTGAGAGAGGTCTGAAACAGAGCTTGAAGAAGAGGAAAGAAAGAACAGAGGAGTGACGGTTGGAGCTATGCGAATGATACTGCCGTTGGTTTCTAGTCTGAAGAATCGAGCGATAGTTTCCTGTTTTGTGCACCCTCTCTTTGGCGGTGAATTTAAGCCGTTACATAGAGATTTCAATTTGATGCAATATTTTCGGTTTGAGCCATTACGCCCTGCTCATGCCCGCCTGAAATGACTTTAAAAAAAAAAATTATGATATACTCAAAAAGACAAAAAAAAAGTAGAAATTCAGAGATCCAATATAAATTATACGAACATTTATAAACCCAGATAAAGCTATGAAGAATGTTAAATTAATAATCAAATATCAGCAGGCAAAAATACAAAAATAAAAATATGCATGTGCTACAATTGCTTAATGAAAATCGAAAAACTTTTAATGTATATTAATTGCATATTCTCTCTTCTTCATAGTATTCCTTCTCTCGACAAACTAATTATTTCTCTAATGCTTTTATGGGATGCTCATAACATATAAGTATAATAATTTCACTACTTGACATTAAATTTCTAACAAGGAAAAATAAAGATATTTAGTTAGCTAAAATTTGAGACAAAACTAAATTGCATATATATCCGGTTTAGTGTAAAATGAGGATTGCATTACGTCAGTGAAGAGAATTTTAAGACTAAAATTAGCATTTGAATTGGAGTTATTATGTTATGCCAAATCTAGGTCAAATTTGAACATGACATGTTTCTTGACCTTGTCTTCTTACGAAACGCATATGAGACAATATCTTCCAAAAAAAAAAAAAAAAAAATGTAACATGACAAAACATGTTTAACACATTTACTTTCCAAACTCTTGCCTTAAAATCTGAACTTATTATGTCTAAACTAGATGTGTGTAAGTAATAATTGATTGAAATAGTCAACATAGATACGATATAGTTATTATTCATGTGTAAATGGGTTGATCCATTTATTGCACAAATGTTATTAAACCTAACCCGAACACGCTTAATTACATGTCATGTAGCCCAATTTGTGTTCAAAATTGCTATTCCTACTCAAATCAATAGTAGGATCAGAAGTTTCCTAAATACCAATTGAGATTAGGAAATTGAATATCGGAATTGTAACAAAAAAGTATGGAATATCAGAAGCATGACTAAATTGGGGTTTTACTATAAAATTGATTCCCTAGACGAACATTTTTATCCAATAGCCAATTTGGGAAATTTCCCTGGCCACGTCAATTCGCCAAAATTCATATTGGCCCCCATATCCACCACAAAGCTTACGGTGGAAGGATTCAAACCCATTCTCTTAGTTTTTCTCCACACCACCCAGAGATCGTTCCCGCGATATCTTGATAAAAGGGAGGATTGCAATCTGGAAATCGTCGAACAGAATTCTCGGATTATGTCTACTAGCTGCAATCACCTTCATAACGCAACAGAAAACTTGCTTTTGCCAAGAAAATTAGTAATTATGTGCTTCTATATCATTCGGGTTTTGATAAGAAGTCTGTAAATTCAGTGAAAATAATTGAACGACCTGCGCTTTTGCATCAGCCTTAGCATGATCTTTGAAATGGCGTTGTCAAGTAATAGAGGACTCAAGATTATAGCACACATTAGATTGCGGGGTTTGAAATCTCTTGTCGATTTGACAGTCGTGGCGTCTTACTATTTCATGCTCTGATTTTGCAGAAGCACCGAGAAGGAATTCCCAATCCACACTCGGCATTGTCATCAAAATCAGTGCTTCGTTCTGCCAATTTTCTGACCTGTTTCCTATTAACCAGTATGGATCGTAGAAAACATGCTGTATTTTCGTTGTTCAAAACTGCATACCCGTGAAAGCTGTTCTGGAGCAATTTGGTGGGAGCTCTTTCGTTTTGTCCATTTTGTGAAGCCTGAAACAGGGGATGTAAGTAAAGCATCTGATGAGTTCTAATGGCTTTTCATTGACAGTGGAATTGAAATGCCTGGTTGATGGCTTATCTAAACCAGCACAAGTCAGCCGAATTTTTTTCCCCAAGAATGACCCATCACATGACATTCTCAAACCATGGAGAGTGTGAAAAGAACGGGGGTTCGAACTCATTTTGAGGTGTATGCATGCTTTCAGGTCACCATCTAAACCTTGAATGAGATATGGCTAGCATCACCCTGTCTTGATGCAGTCAACATTACTACTTCAATTAGGATACGAATGACCACGGGAGAGATGTGGGGATCCTGATGCTTTACTTATTTCATCTCTTTTTCTGATGATAAGTGACCTGAAGATGAGAGTGGAGAGAGATGTAAAAGGGCAAAAGAATGTTTCAAGTGCCATAACTTGGCATAAATGGATATTTAAGTGCCATAACTTATAAAAGGTACACTTAAGTGCCACATTCGAAGAAAAACGGATCACTTAAGTGCCACTCCGGCCAAAGTCTAGCCAAAAAGCTGACGTGGCATTTTTCTGGCGAAGTAAGCCCAAAACGACACCGTTTTGCACGCTGATGTGTCCAAATAATACAAAAACAGCATCATTTTGGGCTGACGTGGTAACAAAAATATATAATTAATTTATTTTAAATATAAAATTTAATTTAATTAAAATATTAAAAATAATAATCTTAAAATTAAAATTATTAATAATCTTAAAATTAAAAAAAAATTAAAAAAGGGGACCCTCAGCCACCTCCGTCGCCTCCTCGCCGTCGCTAGGAAGGGCCCGCAATGGAGGGGGAGGGTCGGTGAGGGCTCGCGAGCCCTTGCCCGATCCGGCGAGTGGCGAGGGTCGCGGCCCTCGCGTGACCGAGCCAAGGGCCGCGCCGCCGGGGGTTGCCTCGATGAGCGGCAGCCCTTGGCTCGGCCGAGCGAGGGCCGTCGACCCTCGCTGGATCCGGGCGAGGGCTCGCGCCCTCGCCGCCGATCGGCTAAGGTTGTCGGCCCTTCCCAACAATGGCGGGGGAGGCGGCGCGGCTAAGGGCCCTCAACCACCAACCCCTTTTTTTAAAAAATTTAAAAATTTAAAAATTATTATTTTTTAATATTTTAATTAAATTTAATTAAAATTATTATTTTTTTATATTTAATTTTTTTACCACGTCAGCCCAAAACAACACCATTTTTGCATTATTTGGCTACGTCAGCATGCAAAATGGCGTCGTTTTGGGCTCGCTTCGTCGGAAAAATGCCACGTCAACCTTTTGGTTGGACTTTGGCCAAATTGGCACTCAATTGATCCATTTTGCTCCGATTTTGATACTTAAGTGTACATTTTGTAAGTTATGGCACTTTAAGTGTCCCTTTGTGTAAAGTTGCTGCACATCAATGTAAGCGGGTTTAGCCCACTAGAACTCATCGTATGCTTTATTTACATCCCTCTGTTTCGGGTTTTTGAGCACTTACTTTGACAAACTTCAAAGACCATCAAAGTCAGTTACTTCTCAATCCTAAGTTCAAAACAAGTTATCTTTCATGTTATAAGGACCACCGTAGTAAAGAGATTATTGCACCTTTCATCCTCAACTAAGTCATGTCTTATAAGCTCTGGAAGCCACTAGAATATTGTTAAACAAGCAAAGTCGAACTGTGACGTCCTTTTCATTAGGCTGCAGAGAAGTGGCAGCTTGGGACAAGAACAATATGTTATTGTTTTATGCAGAAGTGCTTGTTGATGTGCAAGGAAAGAGGGAATTGCAACCAATTAAATGTTAAGAACTGTGGTTTCCGGTACCAAACATGGGGGATATCCATAAAAAGATTATTTTCAGGATGAAGATTGATGCAGATATTGTTCTCCATAACCAATTCAACCTTTCTAAGATATCATATTGTCGCAAATGAAATGGTCTTTACTCGATAATGCCGCTTTGAGATGATGCTAGACAGTTTTTTTCTTTTTTTAAACAAGAACAATGTTTTTTTTTTTTTTTTTTTTTTCTTGTTCTTTCTTCTTTCTCGGCCAACCATAGACCATAACGACGGTCAACAACCAACCACAAGTAAAGGACAAGATTGCCCAAGGCCAGTGAGGCTTGACCTCAACAAATTCCATCGAGCTCAAGCCCCATCGGATCTCGTGAGGTCAAGCTCGCCTAAGGCCAGCGAGCTCGAGACTTGCCAGATTTGGCAAGCTCAACCTTGCCTCATCAGTCTCGCCAACCTCAAGCAACCTTAACCTCGCCAAAGACTCAGGTGAGGCTCCACCTCGCCAAGATACACATTATAAAAAGTCTTCATTGCATGCATCAAGCAATCGCCTCGAATCAAAATGCAAGGCAACCGTATCGCTGCTAGCGCACCCCTAAGCACGCCAAGCTTGATGGCCTCCTCCCCGATTCACCTTACTCACGCCCTGCAACATCCTGAAAATCAATCACGAACCTCCACCGATGCTTGCCTGATCACCATAGTTAGCATCGTCACTGATCTACGCGTGGACGAGGCTGAGCGAGCAGAGCTTGGAGGCGCACTCGAGTGTGGCCTCCATAATCTTGCCTTGGGCGGATTCGAAGGCGAGGATCAGGGGCTGGAGGACAAAATCGGCATCGGGAGAGGGAGAGGCCAAGCAGGCGAGAGGGAGGATCTGCTGAGGCAGGGGTGGATGAAAATTTTCTACAACAAATTTATGAAATTAAAACTTTTACAAAATTTTGTGACATTAGTTCATAATCAAAAACAATTTTGCAGTAAATACAAGGATTTATGACATTTTCATCGTGTTTACAATGGATTGTTGTAACATCATAAAATCTTAAACAAAAAAGTGATAATTCACATTTGCCAATTCTGAAGCCTATGCATGGTACTACATTGTTCCGTGAAATTTCTTATAAAGTATGTGTAACAATTGCTTTAGAGACTAGACAAATCATCGTGAAATAAAAAGTAGATTTCTTTTATTTCCACTTTACTCTCAAGAGATTTTCATAATTCCTGTTTTACCCATCTTCCTCTTTTCAGTCTGCCAAAAGGCCGAGAGAGAGATAGAGTGGCATGGTTGTGGTGCTCTAGCAAGTCTCCCATGGGGTTGCCCCAGGAGAGCCTCGCCAAGAGTGGTACCACCCCGGGCAAAGTCTCATCAGGGTCATGCAACCCGGGGAGCTATGCCTGGGCAGGCCTCGCCAGTGGTCGCGCAATCCTTGCTGCCTGGTGGTGGATCTTGGGCATTTACATTCTATGCTTCCTATTTTTTTCTCAGAAGAAGATAGTTCCTCGAAGTAAATACAAGTGATGATTCCTCTGGAGAGACAAAGCTACTAAATGCAGAATTATTGATAATGACGGGTACATATTGATGAGAGTCAAGGGATTTCAGTTCATAGTCTGTACATTTTCCTTATCACTGTCTTTGACAATTTGATAGGACGATTGTTCGGTAAGTCCCCAATGCTCCAAAAAATCGAAGCTCTACCACAATTATTTACCACAATTAGCCGGATTCCCATTCTCGTGTTTAAAAACTGAATCGACTATAATTACCTATTCTAGATTCTACAGCGCGTGTTGCATTAGAAGCGAGCTTGATGTAAGAATGCTACAATGGCTATGACAGATAAGATGACCGAGGTCATTGGGACAAGGGGCGTCCTGGCCTCGCTATTGAATATGGTGCCATAGTCGATGCCTTTGTTGGGATTCCTACCGCGGGTTCCAGGTATAGTTCCAATTGATCCCCGTCCTGGGTAGGAAGAGCTTCCATTTACGCCACTTGACGCGGGATTCGTCACAGCCCACCGCTTGACCCGGGAGCGGCAGGATTTGTCACAATCCCACCGCCGCCGGAGGGATTGGTCACATTCCTGGCGTCACTCCTGCTGAGTAAACAGAAGAAACATAAACCAGCGAAGGAAACTAAAATGACAATAATAGTTCTAGTTGTGCAGATACTAAATGCACTGGCCAAAAAAGGATCTAAGTGAATAAAATGCTAAATTCTTTTACTCCTTAGTCCTATTCACAAGAATAACAACATATGTGATTTTACCATAGACAAAGATCTGAAGGTTTTCATGGCATTTAAATATCTACTGAGGTGATCACCCAAGAGTAGCATAATCCGCACATGAATCCTCAAGTTGCCGTAGAACTCATCTTTTTACTTTCAGTGTGGCAAATAACGGCAGATACGAGTGAACCTATGGCTCCTAAAAGAACGAAGATGAATTCAAAACGAGAAAGGCAGGTTCCCATGGACTAGGACGATCCAATACCAGTAGTTTCCATTAAACTGATTATCCCTACCAAAAATTTGATTCAAGACAGCTAATTTGCAGCATTGGGCATATAAGTTTGAATTGCGTGTGCAGGAGACTAAATTCTATACTGCTTGTTGAGGATCAAATTAATCTCATAGTATCTTATCCAAGTTGATTGGCGAAATAAGTGATTACAACAGCACCTCTAAATCATAGATGGGTGCATCCAGAGTTATTTGCTTGTGCTTTGATAGGTTAGATTAAAACGTAACAAACCAGTTGAAGTTGCAATTGAAAGAACAGACACCGAGATTTACCTCTGTACAACAAAGACACCAGCAGTCGCAGTGAGATGATTGATGTAGCTTGCCGACGGGGGTGACATACAGGGGGCTCATGTCCGCACCAGAGGTCACAAAGAAGGCACCATTCACCGTCAGATCACCTTCCCATCTCCAATTCCATTTCCTCCACTCGCTCTCATCTGTGTCCATTCGCTTTGTCACCTATTTCCTCCAATACATGTAAGTAATAATCGGGCGTAATGCAGCAAACATTTTGCTCATCTGGGCTTCTTCTACCGAACTCACTTAATGATAGTTCAAAGCAGCTACTGGGATGTATTACGTACATTTTGACATGATGTTATTCAAAGCAAAGTTTTTACAGCGGAAGTGGATTATTCTGTAGTTTGGCAAGATAACGTAGCAAGATAATCATATCCAGTCTATCAAGACACTATAGATGATTCTTTTTCCCTTAACTTTTACTAACACGAAAGTAGCTCCCAGTAAAAGCTCATTTGCAACAACCTGCTCCACTAAGTTACCCGATTGAAGGAGGCTGATTATGCAGGTTCTAGATGATTCCATCTCACAAAACAATAACTACAGAATCAATAAATGCAGATCAGATATTTTAAAGTTTACCTCCTTGTTATTATCATCCTGCGGCGCGAGGTACCGATTCCCCTGACTATTAACGGTAGGATTGGAGCTCCCTCCAACAGCATATATCTTCCACCGTGTGTAGTCATTGTTCACAACATGAAAGTACCCAAAACGGCACCGTGGCATAATCTACTTTAGCTCTTCACCAAAGTGGTTGAACGCAACAGTCACTTGCATCCCTGAGTCAGCCGTGAAATCATCACTGTGACCCAACATCATCACCTTATCGTGGTGGGTGAACATGTTGCTGGATATTGTGACTGCTGTAGATCCTTCAGTGACATCGATCAGACCGCCTGTGCAATCCGACAGGAAACAATGGTCAATCCAGATTTTTGATGAAGCTAAGACGGATATCCTGTCGCCGTCTGATCTTCCCCTCTCGGTAACTTGCGTCGGGCTAATCCGTATCTTGGCATTCCCAGAAGGCTTGCAGTGGTGAATGTGCACATTGTGGATGATGATGTTGGTGACGTCATAAATGATCAAACAACCTAGACCTGTTATCCGCACGTTGGCTCCTCGGCCATCGATGGTCTTGAAACTGCTGATGAGAAGCTCATAACTGAGATTGATAGCCATATTACCTAGGTGGGAAAACAGAAAAATGTTGAACCAGTTTAGCAGGTACATCATATATCAAAATTTGTCCAGATGATTTCATCTTATCTAAGTTTCTATATGCCTAAATAAGCTACCTTGTCTATATGAAATTGAGTTTCATATTCCTCTTTCGCCGAGGGAAATATCGCACTGCACCTTGAGTCCCCACATTATCCTAGTAACTTTTCATAGTATTCAATATTAACCCAAGGTCTGCCGGCCTAAGTACTTGATCTTTCTTTTCACTTTTGATTGAGTGTAAGTACTTGATGTAAACATAGAAAACGGAGCACATAATAGACATATTCCACAGAAGCATGCACTTGTATAGATGACATGGGTAAGCTCGATTGTGGATGATTTCGCTAGTTTATTACCAGAGAAGATGATCCAGAGGGATCCAGCTTGGACAACACCATAGCGGAGCGTGCCAGGGGGCGGGTTCACTGGGTCCGGGTCGGATGGGTCTCTCACAACGTATATGTTGCCGCCCCTGCCTCCCAGGGCCTCATGGCCAAACCCGATCGCACAGTCAGCTAGGTGCTCGCGGCTCAATTCCCAATTCGGGTCGCACTGCCAGCAGTCGTCGATCGGATTGCCCGTCAAGCACTGGTCCTTCACCTGGACCGCAAGGAGCTAACTTCTGGTGACGGATTCGTTCACCCTCCTGCACGAAATTTGCTTGCCTTCAGATTCCACGGACTAATTTGAAATTTAATATCTTCCGCCAAGTCTAAATTGAAATGCAAAGAAGACAGCAATATTATTTCTACCAATGCAAGTATTTTATGTGACAGTGATACCACGAGCACGTTCCTATCACTGCGTCAATCACATTCTCTCATAATGCTGAGTTTTGAATAGTGAAACCTAAATATAGAGTAATATCTCGTCAGCATGACATGTTAGCACACAAAAATCACAGCTATTCAATGATTGCCAAATGGGCAAGGGTCACGAGTCGCCTGGTGTTCTGCCCATCAACGCTTGTCATATGATTATCCCACAAACATGGTACCTAGACTGCACCCAAAATTCGGGAGAAAACAAACCAGATGGAAATTTGCCGGTTGGTTTGCCAGCACTTTTTTTGGTTCCTTTCTTCTTTCTCTCTCTCTCTCTCTCTCTCTCTCTCTCTCTTTCTTTTTTGGGCTTCAGTTTCTGTGCTTCAGAGATAAACTAATTACCGGTTCACATCGTGGACGACATCTTGCGGATCGGGATGCTGATGTGGGTGGACCAAGATTTTAGAAGAAGAAGAGGAAGAAGTTGCATTGAGATTGAGTGCACGAAGAGAGAACGAACAGCATAAAAGGACAATGCCGGACCAAGTAATGCGAATCATTCTCGAAGGTACAACAGCTCTCGACTCCTCCGCTCGCTCGGTCCTTTTGGGTTCTTCCCCTCAAGGAAAAGACTCGATAATCAGTCAAGTGAGGTTGAGAATGTAGCTTGCGATGAGAGTGGCTAATGCATATATAATGAGTGAAAAGAAGCGGAGAAAGAATGACAACACGTTTCTATTTTCATATACTCTTTGGCTTTTTGGCGAGAGGAGATTAGGGGAGACGGCGATTATTTTCATGAAAAACGAAGCATTGTATATATTCTTGTTTTGTGATCGTCTTGTTAGGAGATGATAAATTGCTTTCTTTTGCCTCTTTTGATCGAGCTGACGAAAGTTTGTTAGGATTAAAAAAAGGAAGAAAATCTCTCAGTTTTCTCTTTAATATCATAACTTTGATTTAATTTCCCTTTCTTTTGAGGCTGGCCATCCGCTGCTAAACTTTGCTCTGGCCTCTGCAAATTGCATCTTCCTTTCCTTCACAGGATCATAAGGAAGAATGACCATCTTGGGTTTTATAATCTCTCTCTCTCTCTCTCTCTCTCTCTCTCTCTGTGGGGAATCGTAGTCGGATAGAGAGGATATATCCTTTGTTTCATCTCATAAACTTTGCTTTAGGTAAAATATCAGCTGCCTCCCCCACCTAGGATGAGAAATCAGACTTTTTGCTCCCCAAATATAACCTTGTCAGAAAAACTTACTTTTTTGACCAAAAAAAAAGAAAAACTTATTTTATATGGTGCCTTTTTAAAGTTTAAGATTTTGTTAATGGGTATCCAATGTCCACTCTAGAAAATTAGGATTAGGATTCTCCCGCTAATTTTGTCGGCTTTGTTGCCTTGTCTTTCTTTATTTGATGGTATCTAGTATTTATCTAGATATGTTTGTCGTCTAATAGGTATTTTGTATCGGGTGCCAATGAAATATAGGTATAGACAATAGTTGAATTAGATCCCATCTTTACTAGTGAATGTGCACAAAGCGCAGGATATTAGAAGAAGTGGAACTTTTCTTAGGAAGTTGTTCTGGGATGGATGGAAGAGGTTCGAATTTTAGGGCATGTTTGTTTGAGTAAATTAGTTTTCTGGAAATTAGTTTTCTGAAGTTTCATGCATATAATTTGTTGCAAATAATTAGTAAACAGGGGGAAAATATTTTCTTTGAAAATTGGGTTCTTTTCTAAAACAAACACACTCTTAACACCGAAAACTTGCAATGAAGATAGAATTAAATAATTGACCCCATTTGTCTATGGATACAATGTCTGTAAAATAAGTAACTGGAGATAGTTCAGGAAGAAAAAGATCTTGATCTCTTGAAAGTTCTCTTTGTTTTGAATAATAGCAAAGACAAAGTTAAATTAGGTTTTGCAAAAAGATGATGTCTTGCATAAATTCATAGATACTTAAATTATTAAATAAGTTGTCATTGATCTTAAGTCCAGAGCTTATGATCGATAATTCTAAAGCCATCACAAGTCTTCTTATTCTAGTATTTATAATTGATAATATTGGCCGATTGGCCTTCCTTTGCTCAAAGATATCATAGCATTGTGCTCTCACTTTGAGTTTAAAGTACAACATTACTTTTTTGGAATATTATCCAAAAAATCTTAAATTTTAATTCAGTTCTAAATCTTTTAATTTTGTCAGTTCAATCATAAATTTTTCCCTTCCTACCAAATAAGTCCATCCAGCCAATTTTGACTAGAAATTATTAATGTGGATGCCGGTAGTATTACTGACGCGAACAATTTTTAATAAGTATTTTAATATTTTTCGATTTTTTCTTTTTTCTTTTTTACTTCCTTTTCTTTTTTTTCTTCTTCTTCCTTATCGCTGCTCGCGTGACCTTAAGCACACCAAGCTTGATGGCCTCCTCCCCAATTCACCTTCCTCACGCCCTACGACATCCTCCAAATCAAGCACGAACCTCCACCGGCGCTCGCCTGATCACCATAGCTAGCGCCGTCGCTGATCTGCGCGCGGACGAGGTTGAGCGAGAAGAGCTTGAAGAAGCACTCAAGTGGGAACTCCACGATTTTGCCCTGGGCAGATTCGAAGGCGAGGATCAGGGGCTGGAGGACAAAATCCGCGTCGGAGAGGGAGAGGCCAAGCAAGCCAAAAAGGGAGGATCTGTTAAGGCAGGGGTGGCACCCACGACGGAGGCGAAGGGATGGTCTCTAGCTTGTCCAGGGCAGATTTGCAAGCCGAGACGACGTGGGAATAAAAATAATACACTGATGAGGAGAAGGAGAAAATCATTTTCCCTACTTTTAGAGGTGTTTTTTTTATTGACTGAAAATGTTTTTCTGGACTAATTTATTTTCTGCGAATCAAACATCGGCGAATATGAAAAAAAAAAAAAATTGCTGGAAATTATTTTTGGCGAAACAAACAGAGCTTTAATAAAACAAAAATTTTCTATAACAAATTTATGAAATTCAAACTTTTACAAAATTTCGTGACGTTAGATCGTAATCATAAATAATTTTGTAGTAAATATGAGGACTAATGACATTTTCATCATGTTTATGATGGACTATCATGACATCATAAATTCTTAAACAGAAAAGTGACGGTCCACATTTGCCAATTGGGAAACCAAAGCATGGTACTACATTGTTCCGTGAAATTTCATTGCCTCAGAGACCCAACGCGTGATCGTGAATTAAAGGTAGATTTCTTTTATTTCCATTTTACTCTCAAGAAATTTTCATAATTCCTGTTTAACCATCTTCTTCTTTTCAGCCTGCCAAAAGCCGAGAGAGAGATCGAGTGGCATGGTCGCGGTGCTCTGGCAAGTCTCCCATGGGGTCGCCCTATCCAACACTACCTCGCTAAGGTGGCGTAAGCCCCCTCGCTGGTGTCCCTCAATCCAGGAGTGGCACCACCCCAAGCGAAGTCTCATCGGGATCATGCAACTAGGGGGCCGTGCCTAGGCACGCCTCGCCAGTGGTCGCGCAACCCCTGCCATGTGACATCCCGATTTTCCAATTCTGGTTTCAATTAAATAAGTCGGGCATTTCATCTTCGCGTCTATAGCTTTCTTCTCTGAGTTGGCCACTCACGAGATAACTAGTTTATCAGGTGAAGCCGTTAAGGAATCTAAACGCAATAGACTTGAGAATTCGACCATGAATTGGCTACTCGACCGTATTAATCTGCAAGGATCATTACGACACTGTCAAAATCGAACAGAGATCAGTAATAGGTCGATTCGACTGAGATATGTGATTAGAGTGTGGGTGATTCCACCTGATCGCAATATCCTCGTCGACCGGCACTAGACCGATTCTTCTGTCGTTTTGGGTACCGTGTCCGTAATCGAAACCTCGAGATTTCTACGACAATCGAGAATCGCCAAGGTGTCGAAGATGCACTTTGTGGCTTGAGAATAATCAACCACATGTCAATTGCACAAAAAATTCCTAAAACCTACCCGGTAGATTAGGACGCGCTAAAGTCGCGCCAGATTGAATTTAACCGTGAAATTGAACCCGATTACAGAAATTGGAAGTTCTGTCAAGTCACAATTCATTTTAGGAATGTCGACTCATCTCAGAAGATTTTTCTACAAACCGAGATTTTTGGCGGAAAAGCAAAGTAATGCCGTTTTTGTTCGGGATTATCGAGGGCCGTTTTTAATTGAATTTTCGGGATGCAAGTTGGATCATTTGGTGGGAAAAAGTCATGAGACGGACGAGGATACCTTGATGGATTTAATTGGGCTTCAATTGGATGTGTTTGGTTGAGAATTGGATGAAATTGATTGAGATTGAAGAGGGAAATGTAACAAATTCGTATGCCATGGGGGGAGAGCTATTTTGCACCTATTGGCAAGGTTGTGGAGGAAGCTTGAGGAGAGAGAGTGGCTGAGGTCATGTGATGTCGTGGTGGCAAAAAGGCAACGGTGAGAGAGAAAGTGTTGAGCTCTAAAGAGCCCAAGGAAACCCCCTTGCTAAGCAGCCTTCTTCTCCCTTAATTTGTGGCTTTCTCCATTATTGTTGAAGGAGAGAAGCTCAGCAAAAACCAGAGAAACCGAGCAGCAACAGCCCTCCACCGTCGCATGCCCATCGGACTCCATTTCTTCCTCTGTTTTCTCCTCGTTTCAGTTTCTGCTCCAGCTGACCTTTCGCCAAAGATTCGAGTTAAAAGTCGACTTCTCGGATGAATCAGCGAACGCTTCACCCACGTCCGTAACGAGGACATCCAACCCGTTCCGGAGCATTCCGCCGCTCGCCGGAACGATTCTCCGGTTGTCCCGAAATCCTGAGAGAAGCTGCCGCTCGCCGGACCGTCTGGTTCCGCCCTGCTCCGCCTGTTCTGCGTTTTCTTGCTGTTTCGCCCCTTTCCGACCCTTCCTTTGCCCATCCCAACCTCCTATAAGATCCCCAAGACCCCGGGAGCCGCCGGTTGCCAACCACCCGCTTGCCGGAGCTCCGATCGGCCCGTCTTCGCCGTTGAAGTTGCTGGTTTCTTCTCTGCAGTTCAGCCCAGATCAGAAGCAGAAAACCAGAAAGCCGTGAGGTCTTCGAGGCCCGTTTTAGGTGTCTTCCCGGCCTCCGTTGGTGTCGCCGCTTTGGGGTTTATCGACCGCCTTGGTGTCGTGGTCGCCGTGAACTCACCGGCGCGCAAAACCGGTGAGTTTATCCTCTAATTCTTGCTTAGTGAGTTAATGACGCTTAAGGGGTGCTTAGATTAGTCTAATTATGTTTATGTGATTCGATTAGATTATTTTAATGTAAATTAGATTAGTTGTATGATTAGCTTAATGGATGTTTAATTAGGGCTAATTGTATGATTAGATTAGTGTAATCTAGTTTAAGCCCTAATTAATTATTTTTAATCAAATAATTATTTCGAATTTATAAATATTATTTTATTATATTATATTATTATAAAATAATATTTAATTATTTAATTTTCGGAATTAAATTTAATTATTTAATAATTTCGAAAATTATGAGGGATGGTCGTTAGAATTTCGCTATTGATCAGTGAGTGCGGTCGGTTTGTGTTAATTGTATGTTTAAATTGAGAAATTGAGTGATTGATGATTATGGTTAATAATTCCAAAAGTGTGGAATTGTGTGAAATTGATGAAGTTGTGGTATTTAACTTGAAAATACCCGGTGTTGGCTTTTAGCACCGTAATTGGTTTGTATGACCAGTTTGAATTGATTGGATTGATTGATTGATTGAATTGAGGTATGAGTTGGTTTATTATTGAATTATCAGCTTTGGCGAGCAATTGGTTTATATATGTATAGGCTTGTGTGAGCATCATTGTCAGCTTGTGCGAAAGCACTGTATGTCACCTTGTGAGAGCAATGATCATTTATCGCTTATGAGAGCAATGATCGTTTATCAGCTTGTGAGAGCAACGATCCATATATCAGCTTGTGCGAGCTACCATCTATATCAGCTTGTGAGAGCATTGCATCCATTTCAGCTTGTTGAGCCGTAATTGTATTGATGGATGAATAGATGGTATGGTTTAATAGATGATATGAATTGATAGATGTGTGGATCGTATGATATCAATTGGATTGACTGAATTGATAGACCGATGGGTATGTCGGTAGTTTCAGCTTGTGCGAGCATTGTTTGAATATGAATTGTATTGACGTGCAGGAAAGGGACTGAGGCGAGGTAAGTCCTCTATTCTATTTGTGTGGCTAGAGCGCCCTGAGGCGTATTTTCTCCCTAATTGAGTTTTAGATGGTAGGACTCGCTGAGACGTAGTCTCATCCCGGTTGTGGGATAATATTTCAGGTCCCTAGATGACGGTCGTGGAGGACCGGAAGTCCTGGAGTTCGGAAGGTGGAGGCTGAAGAATCGGCGAACGTGTTTGACAAGTTGGTCATAGGACAGTTCCCTTTTTGTTGAGCCTGTCTATTTTGTAGACAATCCAATGTTGTATATAAACCTATATGTTTATAAGAAAGCTTGTTTGGTTGTGATTGATTGCCTGCTTTTCTATCCCAAGTTAAATGTTGTCAGGAGATTTGTTTCGCTTCCGCATGCATAATAAAATTGAATGGGTCGGCGACGTGTCCTGGGAAGTCGCATTTGTATCGACCAGAGTGGGATGTGCGCGCGCTCGAGGTTCGGGGCGTGACATGCCACCCGGTGGTGGTAGATCTAAGGCGTTTACATTCTACGCTTCTGTATTTTTTTCCCCCTAATCTTGTCTTCTCATATTTCAGAAGAAAATAGTTCCTCCAAGGCGAACCGCTCCTTCGTGGCCAACCCGTGCAAATACAGCTTCTTCATGCGCGAACCGCTCTCTGGCACCCACCATGTAGATGCAGAATCACTTGCTACTAAACACAGGATCATTAGTAATGATGCGAACATATTGATGAGAGTCAAGGGATTTCAGTTCATAGAAGCTGTACATTTTTCCTACCCGCCGCCGTCTTTAACAATTTGATAGGAAAATTGTTGTGTAAGTCCCCAATGCTAAAAAAAAAAAAAAAAAAAAAAAAAAAAAAAAATCAAAGCTCTACCACAATCATTTCACCACAATTAGCCGGATTCCTGTTCTCGTGTTTGAAAACTGAATCGACTATCATTACCTATTCTAGATTCTACAGCGCGTGTTGCATTAGGAGCAAGTTCGATGTAAGAATGCTACAACGGCTATGACAGATAAGATGACCGAGGTCATTGGGACAAGGGACGTCCTGGCGTCGCTACTATATATGGAGCCAAAGTCGATGCCGTTGTCAGGATACCAACCGCCAGTTCCAGTTATCGTTCCAATTGATCCCTGTCCTGGGTAGAAAGAGCTTCCATCTCCGCCACTTGACACGGGATTCGTCACAGTCCCACCGCTTGACCCGGGAGCAGCAGGATTCGTCACAATCCCACCGCCGCTTGAGGGATTGGTCACAGTCCCGACTTCACTCCTGCTGAGTAAACAGAAGAAACATAAACCAGCGAAGGAAATTAAAATGACGATAAAAGCTCTTGTTGTACAAACACTAAATGCACTGGCCGAAAAAGAACTAAGTGAATAAAAGGGTAAATGCTTTTAGTCCTTAGTCCTATCCACAAGAATAACAACATAAATGATTTTACCATAGACAAAGAACTGAAGGTTTTCATGGCATTGAAATATTTACTGAGGTGATCACCCAAGAGTAGCATAATCCACACATGAATCCTTAAGTTTGCGTAGAACTCATCTTTATACTTTCAATGTGGCAAACAGCGACAGATCTGAGTAAACCTATGGCTCCTAAAAGAACGAAGATGGATTCAAAACAAGGAAGGCACGTTCCTATGGACTAGGACAATCCTATACCAGTAGAATCCATAAAATTGATTATCCCTACCTGAAATTTGATTCAAAACAGCTAAATTTGCAGCATTGTGCATAGAAGTTTGACTTGTGTGTTCAGGAGACTAAAATCTATACTTCTTGCTGATGATCAAATTAATCTCATAGTATCTTATCCAAGGTGATTGGCGAAAGCGATTACAACAGTACCTCTAAATCATAGATGGGTGCATCCAGAGTTATTTGCTTGTGCTTTGATAGGTTAGATTAAAACGTGACGATTGCAATTAAGGGAACAGACACCGAGATTTACCTCTGTGCAACTAAGACACCAGCAGTTGCAGTGAGCTGATCAATGTAGCTTGCCGACAGGGGCGACATACTAGAGGCTTCAGCATACTGGGGGCTCATGTCCGCACCAGAGGTCACAAAGAAGGCACCATTCACCATCAGATCACCTTCCGATCTCCAATTCCATTTCCTCCACTCGCTCTCATCTGTGTCCATTCGCTTTGTCACCTATTTCCTCCAATACATGTAAGTAATAATCGGGCATAACGCAGCAAACATATTGATCATCTAGGCTTCTTCTACTGAATTCACTTAATGATAGTTCAAAGCAGCTACTGGGACTTATTACATACATTTTGACATGATGTTTCTTTATCTATTCAAAGGAAAGTTTTTACATCGGAAGTATATTATTCTGTAGTTTGGCAAGATAATGTAGCAAGATAATCATATCCAGTCTATCAAGACACACAGATGATCTGTTTTCCCTTAACTTTTACAAACACGAAAGTAGCACCCAGTAAAAGCTCATGTGCAACGACCTGCTTCACTAACGTTCCCGATTGAAGGAGGCTGATTATGCAGGTTCTAGATGATTCAATCTCACAAAACAATTTCTACATAATCAATAAATGCAGATCAGATTTTTTTAAGTTTACCTCCTTGTCATTATCATCCTGTGCCGCGAAATACCGATTCCCCTGACTATTAATGGTAGGATGGGAGCTCCCTCCAACAGCATACATCCCCCACTGAGTGTAGTCATTGTTCACAACATGAAAGTACCCGAATCGGCACCGTGGCATCCTCTCGTTTAGGTCTTTGCCAAAGTGGTTGAACGCGACAGTCACTTGCATCCCTGAGTCAGACGTGAAATCATCACTGTGACCCAACAGCATCACCTTATCATGGTGGGTGAACATGTTGTTGGATATCGTGACTGCCGTAGATCCTTCAGTGACATCGATCAGACCATCTGTGCAATACGACAGGAAACAATGGTCAATCCAGATTTTTGATGATGCTAAGACAGATATCCCGTCGCCGTCTGATCTTCCCCTCGCAGTAACTTGCGTCGGGCTAATCCGGATCTTGGCATTCCCAGAAGGCTTGCAATGATGAATGTGCACATTGTGGATGATGATGTTGGTGACATCATAAATGATCAAACAACCGAGACCTGTTATATGCACGTTGGCTCCTCGGCCATCAATGGTCTTGAAACTGCTGATAAGAAGCTCATACCTGAGTTTGATTACCATATTTCCTAGGTGGAAAAACAGAAAAATGTTGAACCAGTTTAGCAGGTTTAGCAGGTATGTCAAACTTTGTCCAGATGATTTCATCTTATCTAAATTTCTCTATGCCTAAATAAGCTACCTTGTCTATACGAAATTGAGTTTCATATTCCTGTTTCGCTGAGGGAAATTTTGCACTGCGCCCCGAGTCCCCACGTTATCCAAGTAACTTTTCGTAGTATTTGATATCAACCCAACGTCTACCGTCCTAAGTACTTCATCTTTCTCTTTTCTTTTGATTGAGTGTAAGTACTTGATGTAAACATAGAAAACGGAGCACATAATAGACAAATTCCGCAGAAGCATGCACTTGTATAAATGACATGGGTGTGCTCGATTGTGGATGATTTCGCCAGTTTACTACCAGAGAAGATGATCCAGAGGGGTCCGGCTTGGACAACACCGTAGCGGAGCGTGCCAGGGGGCGGGTTCTCTGGGTCCGGGTCGGATGGGTCTGTCACAACGTAGACATTGCCGCCCCTGCCTCCCAGGGCCTCACGGCCGAACCCGATCGCGCAGTCAGCTAGGTGCTCGCGGTTCGATTCCCAGTTCGGGTCGCACCGCCAGCAGTCATCGATTGGATTGCCCGTCAAGCATTGGTCCCTGATTTGGACTGCAAGGAGCTGCCTTCTGGTGACGGATTCGTTCACCCTCCTGCACGAAATTGTCTTGCCTTCAGATTCCAAGGACTAATTTGAAATTTAATATCTTCCACCAAGTCTAAATTGAAATGCAAAGAAGACAGCAATATTATTTCTACCAATGCAAGTATTTTATGGGACAGTGATACCACAAGCGCGTTCCTATCACCGCGTCAATGACATTCTCTCATAATGCTGAGTTTTGAATATTGAAACCTAAATATAGAGTAATATCTCGTCAGCATGACATTTTAGCACACAAAAATCACAGCTATTCAATGATTGCCAAATGGGCAAGCTCACGAGTCGCCAGGTGTTCTGCCCATCAACGCTTGTCATATGATTATCCCCCAAACGTGGTACCTAGAATGCACCCAAAATTCGGGAGAAAACAAACCAAACGGAAATTGGCCGGTTGGTTTGCCAGCACTTTTTTTGGTTCCTTTCTTCTTTTCTCTCTCTCTCTCTCTCTCTCTCTCTCTCTCTTTTTGGGACTTCAGTTTCTGTACTTCAGAGACAAACTAATTACCGGTTCACATCGTGGACGACAGCTTGCGGATCGGAATGCTGATGTGGGTGGACCAAGATTTTAGAAGAAGAAGAGGAAGAAGTTGCATTGAGATTGAGTGCATGAAGAGAGAACGGACAGGATAAAAGGACAATGCAGGACCAAGTAATACGAAGCATTCTCGAAGGTACAACAGCTCTTGACTCCTCCGCTGGCTCGGTCCTTTCGGGTTCTTCCCTTCAAAGAAAAGACTCGATAATCAGTGAAGTGAGGTTGAGTATGTAGCTTGCGATGAGAGTGGTTTGTGCATATATAATGAGTGAAAAGAAGTGGAGAAGGAATAACAAAGGATTTCTGAATAAAGTGCATGTTTCTATTTTTATATATTTTTTGGCTTTTTGGCGAGAGGAGATTACGGGAGACGGCGATTCTTTTCATGAAAATCGAAGCATTGTATATATTCTTCTTTTGTGATCATCTTGTTAGGAGATGATAAATTGCTTTCTTTACCCTCTTTTGATCGAGCTGACGAAAGTTTGTTAGGATTAAAAAAGGAAGAAAATCTCTCAGTTTTTTCTTTAATATCATAACTTTGATTTAATTTCCTTTTCTTTTGAGGCTGGTCATCCGCCGCTAAACTTTGCTCTGGCCTCTGCACATTGCATCTTCCTTTCCTTCACAGGACCAATAAGGAAGAATGACCATCTAGGGTTTTATAATCTCTCTCTCTCTATGGAATCCTAGTCGGATAAAGATGATATATCCTTTGTTTCTTCTCATAAACTTTGCTTTAGGTAAAATATCAGCTGCCTCCCCCACTTAGGATGAGAAATCAGACTTTTTGCTCCCAAATATAACCTTGTCAGAAAAACTTATTTTATATGGTGCTTTTTTAAAGTTTAAGATTTTGTTAATGGTATCCAATATCCACTCTAGATAATTAAGATTCTCCCTTCTAATTTTGTTGGCTTTGTTGCCTTGTCAGTCTTTTGATGGTATCTAGTATTTTTCTTGATATGTTTGTCGTCTAAGAGGCATTTTGTATCGGGTGCTGATGAAATATAGGTATAGACAATAGTTGAATTAGATCCCATCTTTACTAGTGAATGTGCAAAAGCTTGGATAAGTACACGATATGTAAAAATATTAGAAGTGGAACTTTTCTTATGAAGTTGTTCTAGGTGGATGGAAGAGGTTCAAATTTCAGGGCATGTTTGTTTGAGTAAATTAGTGTTCCGCGAATTTGTTTTATGAAGTTTCATGCATATGGCTTGTTGCAAATAATTAGTAAGCAGGGGAAAATATTTTTGTTGAAAATGAGATTTTTTTTCCAAAAGAAACACACTCTTAACACTGAAAACTTGTAATGAAGATAGAATTAAATAATTGACCCCATTTGTCTATGGATACAATGTTTGTAAAATAAGTAACTGACAATAGTTCGGGAAGAAAAAGATCTTGATCTCTTGAAAGTTCTCTTTGTTTTGAGTAATAGTAGAGACAAAGTTAAATTAAGTTTTGCAAAAGGATGATGTCTTGCAAAAATTCCTATTGGCCCTGCTTTGCTCAAAGATATCATAAGAGCATTATGCTCTCACTTTGAATTTAAAGTAAAATATAACTTTTGAAAAAAAAAATCATTATGTTCATTGGTTTGCTAATCTTGGAATTGACAAACGCTCAGATATTAGTTTATTTTCATTACTTCCTATAAAGTTACTTCATTTTTTATTACGTGATAAAATAGAAGTAATAGATTCACAACTTTCAATGTTGTTATTCAGTTTAGTCTTTTATCATGTAAGAAAAAAAAAATGAGTACGCGAGATTTGATGTTACTATGGGTTCTTTTAGGACGCTATTCAAAGCACATTAGCAGAGGAGTAATTCGATTTTCAAGGCGGCGATTAGATATATACACGGAAAACGATTGATGTACTCAAAAGTCACGAAGATTCTTTTAGTTAATCATTTAATAAGTGGTCCAATAACCCCCGCACCAGATGTGATTATCATAGGATAAAATCCCGCTATCAAAGGAGGCACTAACTTTGAAGGCCTAAGCAGCCACTCCGGGGCCCGTGTAAAGGTTCGGTCTTTTGTCATTATGGGGTCGGAGAGAGGCCCCAAATTTCAAACCTTGGAAAGATAGAACCTGGAGGGGCACAAAAAAAGGTAACGAATGCAACTTTAGCAAACAACTTTTGTGACATCAATCTGAGCCCCATTCTCCTCCCTTTCGCCTCAGACTCCTCCAATCTCTGATCCTGTATATCCATGTCCGACGCAGCCAAATTAAAGTGGGGCAAAGCCATTTTCATTGGGTGATTTGTGAGAAAATTTTGAAGAAATCTGACCCCGCGATTCCCATCAATGTCCGGAGATTCAGTTGTCTCTTTGGTTGCTAATCATGGTGCCACATCCTATTCACAAGAACAAGAGCATGACATGGCCATTCTTTCATCAAAGGATGCAACCTTAACATAATAAAAAATTCAGCCTTATATCAATATATATACATCCACACACACACACACACACATATATATATGTGGATGTATGATACAAAAAAAGGCATTTGGTTAAAATATCAGAGTTTTCTATAAACAACCAAACTAATATATATATTTCCACCAAAACTGACTCACAATCTTATCAACTATATATAACTCATACTAAAAAGTCCCTGTTACAAAAAGTCCTCCCCAAAACGGACACTCATGCCGACTTGTAGCTCGCTGAAAATTCTGAAAAATAAGTAGATGAAAAGAGTGAGCTACCATGACTCCGCGAGTAACATATTTTTTCTAAACGGATTGAGAAATCACTATGCACATTTAAAACAAAACCATAACTCGCTTTAACACAATATATTCATAAATCAACTACCAAAATACCAATGATCTAATACATTGGTCAATCTCATAAAAGCATGTGTTAATGGTCTATTCCACTAATTAATCCCATGAAATCATATGTCAATGGTTCATCTCATCGACCAAACTCAAATCACCTGTCAATGGTCCATTCCATTGACCAACTCATGCTCAAATGTCTATCCATGGTCATGCATAATGCACGTGACAAAACGACCAAGATTCCCCTTTTGGTTAGGTCTCCACCTATTATTAGCCAGTAGACCGGCCTACAGGGATATCTTAGACTAGTATGCACATGCCCACACACCTCTCGGGGTTTATAGACATTAAGCATCAACCATCAATCCCAATACCAGTAATCCAACATCATAATGAAAGTCATATCACAACTCAAGCATTTGATATATAAATATCAAAGCGTTATCCAAAGCGTTTCAAAATTCTTTCATAAAGAGTTGCACAAATCATTTTCAGACAACCATTCAAATCGAATTTGAAATATAACTCCCTCTTGCAAATAACGAAATGACAGTAATAGTTCAATATTGTTTTATGTAACAAAATATACTTTTCATCAAATCATAGAATATATAATCTTCAATTTTTTTTTTTTTCAAAACATGAGTATAAAATTCAAAGAAAAATAGTGTCAGTATCCTGAAAAAAGCCAAAAATCAATTACAGTGGTAACTCGAGTTAGCGTACTCAAATTTCTAATAAATAACAAAAAATAATATTAAAAAACCAAGTAAAATGATATTATAATGAATGACTTGATTATACTAGGCTTATTTATTGATAAAACAACACCTACATGTCACGAAAAGCCTGCCTCTAGCGACAACCTATTGTTGTCCGATAGACATGGCTTGCACACCAAACTTCATGGCGCCATAACTTCCTTCAAAAAATTCCATTTCGAGTCATCTTATAGTCCCTAGATAGCCCTCTTGATGTACTATAAACCCCATCTCAGCTGTCCCAAAACATCTCCAGAAAAGGCTAAAAATCGGGCCCAAAGTTACTATTTGCTACAGTTCCAAAACACTCCCCCACCCTAAAAATTTTGTTGCAAACAAATCGTAAGCTCAAATCATGATCCGTAAAATACTTTTGCTTCACAATACTCTAAAATACCATTTCTACAAAAATATGCAGCTCAAAGACTCAAAAATCAGACATCACCACACAAATATAAAGGAAATCCAAATTTCGAGCCCTAATTGTGATGATTTGTTGAAATAGATAGGTGGCTTCGATCACTTACCGGTGTTACAAAAAAAAGTTGAGTTGGCTTGATGAAGCGTACGAATCGTGAGCATAGTAAAAAAATTTCATTTTCCCTTTTTCTTTTCTCTTCTTTCTCTTTTCTCTTCTGCTTCTTTCTTTCCCCTGTTTCATTTCTGCCCAAGCACTCTCTCTCTCTCTCTTCTCTTAAAAGGCCGAAAGTTCTACTGCTCTCCTTCTACTACTTTTCTTGACTTTTCAAATCTTTTTCTCTTCTTCTTCTTCTTTTTTTAACCTTTCAAAGGCTACATTTTACATTCTCCCCTCCTTTAAAAAATTTCATCCTCGAAATTTATAGATACTTCAATTATGAAACAAGTGAGGGTATTTACATCTTGCTTCCTCCTCGAGTTCCCAAAGTGGCCTCCCTCTCCGTGTGGTTTTGCCACTGAATCTTCACATAAGGAATAATGTGTTGCCATAACACTTGATCTTTCTTATCGACAATATGAATGGGCTGCTCTTTATACGTTAAGTTTTCTCTCAACTTCAATGGTGTAAAATCCAGTACATGATCAAGATTTGGCACATATTTCTGTAACAAGGACACGTGGAACACATTATGCACTCCAGATAATACTAGTGGTAAAGTCAATTTATAAGTAACTTCACCAATCTTTTCTAATATCAAGAATTGTTCCACGTACCTTGGACTTAATTTACCACGCGTGCCAAATCTCAAGACGCCTTTCATAGGAGAAACCTTCAAGAATACATGGTCTCCTACATTAAATTCTACCTTGCATCTTTTGAGGTCCGCATAGCTTTTCTGATGACTTTGTGCTGTTTTCTAACACTCTTGAATGAGCCAAACTTTCTCTTCTAATTGTTGTATGTACTTAGGGCTAGTTAGCCTGTTCTCACCAACATTGTCCCAGCAAACAAGAGTTCTACATTTACGCTCATGCAAAGCTTTGAAAGGAGGCATCTTAATGCTGGAATGATAGCTGTTATTATAAGAAAACTCTGCCAAGTGCAAATGTTCGTCCCACAAACCACCAAAGTCAATATGTAAGATCATAGCATATCCTCTAACGTCTGAATAGTTCTCTCTAACTGACCATCTGTTTGTGGGTGAAAAAGCTATACCAAAGTTGAGTTGAGTACCTAACACCCCTTGTAAACTCTTCCAAAAGTTGGACACAAATCTTGGATCTCTATTGTAAACAATGTTTACTAGAACTCCATGAAACCTCACCATCTCATTAACGTACCACTTCGCCATGTCCTCAAGTGAAATGTCAAATCAATAAGACAAAAAGTGTGTAGATTTAGTCAATCGATCAATAATTACCCATATAACATTCTTACCACTAGGCGTCCTCGATAAACCGATGATGAAATCCATGGTAATATGCTCCCACTTCCTTCTTAGATACTTCAAGTGGGTGTAACCGGCCACTTGATTTCTGATGCTCAATGTTTACTTGCTAGCAAATTAGACATTGGTCGACAAACTTCACAAATATCTTTCTTCATATTGATCCACCATAAGTTTCCTCTCAAATCCCTGTACTTCATCGTGCTTCCCAGATGAATCGAGAATCTAGTGCTATGAGCTTCCTGTAATATCTCCTTTTTCAATTCTAAATCAACAGGAACATATAACTGACCATGAAATCTCAACGACCCATCTATGTGGATACTAAAGTCATCTTGTTTCCCAACTTCCACACCTTCTCTGATTTTCTCCAATTGACGGTCTTCATTTTGTTTAGCCTTGATCTTTTCAATCAACATCGGTTGTACTCGAAGATCAGCTAATCAAGCGCCAAACTGATGTACCAATACCTCAAAGTCTAGCTTTCTCATATCCTCAAGAATAGGCTTGTGAGAGGTGAGTAATGCTACCATATTTCCAAAGGATTTACAACTCAAGGCATCAACTACCACGTTAGCTTTACCTGGATGGTAATTGATAGATAAGTCATAATCCTTCAGAAGTTCTAGCCATCTTCTCTGCCTCATGTTTAGTTCTTTCTAAGTAAAAATATATTTTCAGACTCTTGTGGTCAGTAAATACTTCACATTTTTCACCATACAAGTAGTGCCACCATATTTTTAAGGCAAATGCGACCGCTACCAACTCCAAATCATAAGTAGGATACTTCTTCTTTTGAGCCTTCAACTTTCTAGAGGCATAAGCCACAACTTTACAATATTGCATAAGAACACAACCTAAACCTTTCTTAGATGCATCACATTAGATTGTAAAGCCACTAATTCCTAAAGGCAAGGTTAATATAGGAGCTGACACTAACTACCTCTTCAACACTTGGAAACTCACTCACATTGATCTAACCATACAAATTTAACTTCCTTTTGACTTAGGCAAGTAAGTGGATTGGCAATTTTAGAAAACCCTTCTATAAATCGCCTATAATAACCTGCTAATCCAAGAAAACTTCTTACCTCTGTGACATTGGTAGAGCCGTTCCATTGAACAACTGCTTCCACTTTTTTTTAGGTCAATTGAAATACCATCCATTGAGATCATATGGCCCGAGAATTTTATATGATCAAGCCACGAGTCACACTTGCTATATTTAGCGTACAACTTCTTTTCACACAAAGTCTGCAAAACAGCCATCAAGTGTTGCTCATGTTCTTCTAAACTCTTCCAATACACCAAAATATCATCAATGAATACCACAATAAATCTGTCAAGAAATTGCCTAAATACGCTGTTCATCAAATCCATGAAAGCCACAAGTGTATTCGTTAACCTAAAAGGCATGACAAGGAATTCATAATGCCCATGCCTTGTTTTGAAAGCAGTCTTTAGCACATCATCAGCTTTTATCTTCAATTGATGATACCTAGAACGAAGGTCAATCTTAAAAAATACCTAAGCCCCTTGAAGTTGATCAATTAAATCATCAATCCGGGGCCAAGTATATTTATTTTATATCATCACCTTATTAATTTCTCGATAATCTATGCAAAATCGCATACTACTGTCCTTCTTTTTCACAAATAAAATCGGAGCTCCCCAAGGCAATACACTAGGCTTGATGAAACCCTTATCCAAAAGCTCTTGTAGTTGTGTTTTCAATTCCTTCAATTCAGAAGGTGCCATCCGATATGGTGTCTTAGAAATAGGTGTTGTACCAGGCATTAAATCGATACAAAACTGAATCTCTATATCATGAGGCAAATCAGGTAAATCTTCAGGAAATAGATCAGGGAATTCTCTGACAACATGAACATTTTCTAACTTTACTGGCTCCTTACTTTTGTCTTTTACATAGGCTAAATAACCACAACAACCCTTCCTCAAAAGCTTCCTTGCTTGCATAACTAAAATTAACCTTAGAAAAGTGCTTCTATAACTTCCCAAAAAGGAGAATTTAGGTTGATTTGGAGGTCGAAAAATAACTTTCTTTGGATAACAATCAATAGTAGCATAATATTTTGATAATTAATCCATCCCTAGAATAACATCAAAATCCCGTATATTTAACTCCACAAAATCCACAAGCAATTATACATCATCAATCCACAGCAAACAATTCTTGAAAACACAATTACCAATCAAAAAATCATTGGAGGGAGTATCAATACACAATTCATATTTTAGAAGCTCAAGCAGTACATCAAGTTTCTTTGCAAAATCAATGGAAGTAAAGGAATGCGTGGCAGTAGGATCAAACAATACATAAGCATGTTGTGAGGCAATAGAAATATTACTTGCAATAACTATATTAGAAGCCGCCGCATCCTCTTCTGTCATTGCAAAAACTTTTCTAGTCATTCTTTGCCTTTGTTGGCTTTCTTGTGGTCTATCAATTGGAGGGGCAGTCTTCCTCATAGAACAAGTATAGGCTAGATGTCCAAGTTGCCCACATACAAAACATACTCTACTATCTCCAAGGGCATTCTTTTGTATAGGACAATCACGCGCCATGTGTCCTATTTTTCCATAAATGAAGCATGCTCCTCTCTTGTGATAACAAGGACTGCCATGACACCTCCCACAAGTAGTACAAGGGCCTAGATTATTTTAATTTTGGACTTTCCTGGCAAGTTAAAAGCTTTCCTCTTTCTGCTGCCATCGGCATTGCTATCCTGATAGTAAATGGATTTCAACTTCTTATGTTAAGGTATACCTTGTATGTCCTGCTCCAAAATCTTTTGTTCCACTCTGAGGGCTTATCTAACATGTCCTTGTAAGTTGTCAATGCTAAAAGTGTAAGTGCATAACTAATTTCATATTAGAGCCCTTTTTGAAAATGATCAACCTTATCTTGCTCATTAGATACGAATTGTCTAGTAGATCTACTCATATGATTAAAGATGACTGCATACTCCAAAACAATGGAATCGCATTGAGATATGTGCGTAAATTCACTCTTTGTTTTTGCCGAAAATGACATCGGGAAGAATTGAGCGTTGAAAGCCTACTTAAAGTCTTCCCACGCTATAGCATCACCCTTATCTCCAAGGGCTAGCTTTATTCCTTCCAACCAATGCTCTGCTTCGCCCTCTAAATATTGAGAGGCAAAGCTAACCTTCTTGTCCTCAGAAATGCGAAGATCCCCTCGATCTTTCTAGTCCATTGCTCAACCGCAAGAGGATCAGCTTTCCCATCATAATGGGTGGTTTTGCCTCTTCAAATTGGGCAAAGGTGTATGGGTCGATTACTCCATCTCCACTTAATTCTTTTGCCTGGCGATACCAATGGATCATCGCTTGCTCAAAGTGTCACGCCCCGATCCTCCAACGCGCGCACATCCTTCTACTTGGTCGATTTTAGAATGCGATATCACAGGACTATGTATCGCCGACCCCTTTCTTTTTATTAAGCACATGCGGAAGCAGTTATAAATCCCCAGACAATAAAACAATGGGATAGGAAAGCAGGCCATATTTTTCATATTGAAATTCACAACCACACTTTCATTAACAGCATAACTCATAGTATATTTACAATACTATTTACAGCATAAAAGTCTCACACCTATCTACACTAAGACAGGGTTCACAAAAGGGATGGGATCTCAATCCACATCTGGGTTGTACTCAAGATCCCTCTCTGGATCATACCCTTCTTCTTCTTCAAAAATCTTTCTCTTCCTCAGGTTCCTCCTCCTCGGCTCCCTCTCAGGGTCCTGAAATGGTTATTCAATAACCAATGAGACCACGTCTCAGCGAGTTCTACACCCTAAGACCCGATTAGTAAGAAAATACGCCTTGAGGGCTGCCTAAGCACATCATGGGTCAGAGGACTTACTTGGCCTCAGCTCCTTCCTGCAAGCTAGTATATATAATAAATACTAACAATCATAGCATCCAACCAATCAGGTCGAGTTAACGATCAATCGACTCAGTCGATTACATGTCATCAAAACATTACATGGTCATCCCGACCCTTCATTCTTGACTCTGAATCACGACCCTATAGGCATAATTTATTTTTAGTGGAATCACGGCCCCACTCGGCAAATGTTCTAGATTTGGTGGCATCACGGCCCCACCTGGCAATTTTCTCAACTTGGTGGCATCACGGCCCCACCTGGCAATTTTTTTCAACTTGGTGGCATCACGGCCCCACCTGGCAAATGTTCTCAACTTGGTGGCATCACGGCCCCACCTGGCAATTTTTAATCCAACTCACAACCTCACACAGTTACTTTCCCTTCAAGTACCGACATTTTCCCAATTTTGGGACAATTTCTCATATTCACCAATTTCACTAAAATTTCATAATCTGATTCTCGAATAAATAAACCGAAAGCACCATTGGAATCAGCACAAAATTTCGGTCGTCGGCTATCCCATTTTAATTTCCGGAAAATAAATAATTAATTAAATAATTATGAAAAATATTAAATAAATGCAATAAATCCAACTTAGGCCCGTTATAGCCTAATTGGAAGCCGATCGAACCCGGAAAATTACCGAGACTCGTTCCATAAATAACATGGCATGCCTACTTGCTAACGTCTATTTCTAACCACCTAACATGCATAAATAAGTCTCTAATTTAATTGATCTAAACTAATCTAACCACCTAATTACATTTAATTAAATCTAACCAACCCCTAAACGAATTTAGCAAACTAATAAAGCATTAGTGAGTAAAACTCACTTGACAAAAGCGGAGATCGAATCACCGCAACGGCGACACAACGGCGGCCGAAATCAGGCTTTCGACGACACCGGCGGGCTTGAACCGGGCCTTAAGCTTGGCCCCAACAAATCTCAGCCCAAATGAGATTTGTTCTTGCTTTTGGGCCAGACCCAAGTTGGGTTGGGCCTGTTGAACTTCTGGGCTGACTTCCTGGGCTATTGGGCCAAGGATGGGCTTCAATTTGCTGGGTTGGAGGACTGAAATGGACTGCTGGGCTGCACGTTGAACTGAACTAGGCTGAGCTTCAATTTAATTAGGCTTCACATGAGATGGGCTTCCAGTTCGCTGGAACTGCTGTTGGGCTCACTGGTTTGCGTGGGCTGATGGCCCGGAGACGTTGGATTGGGGGTTGCTTCGGTGGACTGAGGCCTCTGGAAATAACGATCGACGCCACTGGAGTCTTCAAGCGGCTGGACTCCACGACGTTGAAAGCTGGCGTCGCTCAACTGAAGACACGCGGGTTGATGAAGAACCGTGAAGATGGCCGACCAAAATAAAATCAGTGCAGGCACGCTACTGCTGGAGGAGACTCGGACGTGTGGCGTGAGTGGCCGACCAAACTCGGTGGAGTCGTGGGCTTCAAGCGGTCAACCAAGAGCTTCAATTGAAGCTGTTGTTGACCGAACCAGGCGTACACACTGCCAAGTGGCAGCAAGCTTGGCCGAAGATGTAGCTGGTGTCGTTGCTTGTGGAGAAGACCGTTCGGTGGATGGGCAGGCGTTCGGTTCTCTCTTTAGTCCACCGATCGCACAAGAAGAAGACACGATGCAGTTGAAGCTCCTTCACGCGAGTAGTTGGAGAGCTGGTGGTAAACAAAAAGGGAAAGAATCCTGCTGCTGTTGACCGAAGGTCCGCAGGGCATGGACAAGTGGTGCTGCAGCTTCGGTTGCTCGATCTTTTTTTTTCTGCTGGTCTCTCGGTCCTCAAGCGGCGGTAATTCTCGGCAGAATGGAGGTTGTCGCACGAAGAAGTGAGAATGATGGAAGGGAAGTATCTCACGGCAGCAAGCTGGAGAGGATGAGGGAGAGATGAGTGGGGGCTCCACCAAGGCTTGATCTTTCTACAAAATATCTTTCACACTCACTCTAGGCCAAGTATTATCCATTGGCCTTCATTAGGCCACACCCACACCTTTCACAACTCCTCAATTGGTCACTTTTGGGCTAGGGGGAGGTGAGTTACGAATTTACAAGCCAACTCTTCCAATTGGATTCTCACACTCACTTAATTGAGTCACAATTGGCCTTACTAAATTCAAGTGATGCCTCAATGCTCCAATTGAATATTTTCCTCATCCAATAACCACACTTGCATCTCAATTTTATGATCAAAAGTCATCTTCGGCATTTTCGGCACTAACACAACCCGGCGGCGACTTTTTCTCATAAAGTGTCGGTTGTCGAGAAAAATCTTCCGAGATCTAAAAGTCGATACTCCTAGAATTTATTGTGACATGGCGAAACTTCAATTTTGAAATCGGACTCGAATTGGCGGTTAATTTTCATTCGTAGCGTTTTTAGCGTGACCTAGACTATCGGGTAGTTTTCAGAACTTTTTAAGGCAAATGACCCGTGGTCGATTTTCTTCGAGCCACTATGAACCCACTTGACTCAATGGCGACTCTTGATTGTCGTGAAAATCTCGAGGATCCAAATACGGACACAGGGTACCAAAACAATAAGAAAATCAGTCTAGAGCCAATCGACGAGAATTTTCCAATTTAGTGGAGTCACCCACGATCGACCACGCATCTCAGTCGAACAGACCTATCTCTGATATCAAATCGATTTTTAACTGTGTTGTAATGGCCTCTAAAGATGGACACGGTCGAGAAGCCGATTCATGATCGAGTTCTCAAGTCTAATTGCTTTAAAATTCCTAATAATTTCCCCAGATAGTCTAGTTATCTCGAGAGTGATCGGCTTTGAGAATAACCCTATAGACGCGTCAATGAAATGCCCAATTTATTCAGTAGAAGACAGGGTTGAAAATTTGGGATGTCACACAAAGTCAATCGGAGGAAACAACCGTTGGTTATCTTCCCTAGCTTCAAGTTAGTCAAGACTCCTATCCTATTGATTTTCCCACTCCTCATTAAAGATGCACCTCGAGAAGCTTGAGGCATGTTTCTAGCATCAAAGACAACAACTTGCTTGCCTTTACTATTTCTACAAAGCAAGGCAAGTGTCTCCAAATTGCGCATGATCACCTAAATCCAAGAATGAAGCTACAACTTAGTATCTAAAAAGCTAACTTGTTAAAAATCTATAACACAATATCATAACGTCCCACATCCCCCAAAACAAATCACAACTTAAGTTTTGATACCAATAAATGTCACACCTCGATTCACAAGAACAAGAGCATGACATGGTTGTCCTTAAACCAAAGGACGCAACCTTAACATGACAAAAAATTCAGCCTAATATCAATATATATACATCAACATATATTGTTGGGATATAATATGCGAAAACAACATAATCTTGTAATTTACGTCAATGCGAAATCACCCCAGAGAAATAAGTGAGAAAAATAAGGACACCAGAAATTTACGTGGTTCGGTCCGAATATCGGCACCTACGTCCACGGGAAGAGCCAGCAGCAAATAATCCATTAAAATCAGAGAATCAGAGTTTACAATCGCTCAATCGCTCAAGTGTTTCCCACACCTAGATTTAACCCCGAACCTAAAGTGTTTAGAAATACACAACCCACTTGGGTATAAACTCACGGCACAAAATTACCACGCGTTCAAGCTCAAAACACAATGCTCTACATACGCCTGGTTTGCGTACGTATGAAATCGCATATCTCTTCAAGCTTCGCGCGGAGGACTTGCAGCTTCGTTGATCGTTGGACGCGCGCTCTACATAGGGTTTCTTTCGCAGAGGCTTCGGCGGCTTCTTTACGTAGGGTGAAAAAGGAAACCTGCAACAAATTTCTTCTATTTTTATATGTGTGCCCAAGGTCAAACTTTTGACCTTGGGCCCCACCTCTTTCCTTCTTCACATGCAGAAGCTTCCTTTAATTTCCTTCGAAGCGGCAGAAAGAAAACCTAGGCTTGAAAGTTGTGTGGGGCCCCACCGTGGATAACAACTTTCACCAAGTATTCCGAAGAAGGAATTCATATACGTGTGCCCATCATTTTATTTGATCTTCATCAAAATTCCTTCGAGAGTCCAGTGAATTTCCTCACTCCATTTAAACTCGAGTCATAATTTAACAATTCTCCACCTTGGCTCGATGTTTGAAACTAAGTTATAGTGCTTATTATCCATGCTGCTCTCCCAACGCCCCGACGGGCGCTCACTCTCCACAGACACCAATAGAGCTCAAGCAAAGCTTAAGCTTTGCCAAAGGAACAGACTTAGTCATCATGTTTGCTAGGTTACCTGCTGTAGCAATCTTTTTAACAGTAACAATACCCTTAGCTAAGACATCTTGGATGAAGTAATACTTGATATTGATATACTTTGTTCGCTCGTGATAAATTGGATTATACGCCAAATATATCACACCTTAGTTATCACAGTGTATATCCACACTTTTCTATTCTAATCCAAAGTCCTAGAGCAAACTTTGTAACCATATCGCCTCTTTCGCTACAAAGGTTAGTGACATGTACTCTGCCTCAGTCGAAAACAAGGCAATGTGATCCTGTAAGGACGCTTTCCAACTAACTGCACCACCTGCTAGCGTAAATACGTACCATGCTAAAGATCTGCAATCATCCAAGTCACTAGCGTGATCCGAATCCACAAAACCAGTGATCTCACTACCATTGTTGTCCCTTCGGTATACTATACCACGTCTGTTGTCCCCTTCAATTATCTAAGGATCCACTTCACAGCTTCCTAATGAGCTTTACTAGGACGCTTCATATAGCGACTAACCACGCTCACAGCTTGTGAAATATCAGGCCTAATGCACACCATAACATACATAATACTACCAACGGGACTAGAATAAGGAACACAGGACATATGCTCCTCCTCCTTCTCCTCAGTCTACGATGATAACTTTTTTGAAAGTTTAAAGTTCTTTGCTAAAGGTGTACTTGCAGATTTTTCTATCTTCTTAATATATTTCTTTTGAAACAGACGTAAAACTCCTACAATCCCGTCAAGCAAAATCTCCATACCTAAAATTTTCTTTGTAGCACTTAAATCTTTCATCTCAAATTCAGCATTTAACTACCTCTTCAACACATCAATATCAGACATATTCTTAGCTGCTATCGATATATCATTAACATATAAAAGTAGATAGATCAATGAACCATTCTCCAATCTCCTAAAGTAAACACAGCTGTCCATCTGAATTTTTGAATAGTTTTGACTAACCATGAAAGCATCAAAATGTTTATACCATTGCCTAGGAGACTGTTTTAGCCTATACAAAGATTTATTTAATAAGCAAACATGATCTTCCTTACCCGGAATAGCAAACCCTCTGGTTGCTTCATGTAAATCTGTTCCTCCAACTCACCATAAAGAAACGCAGTTTTCACATCTAGCTGCTCTAATTCGAGATCCTGCGAAGTAATTAAGGCAAGTAAAATACGAATAAAAGTATGTCTTACCACAGGAGAGAACACCTCATTGTAGTCAATGCCTTCATGCTGTGTTATATCTCTTCGCCACAAGTCTCGCCTTATACCTCGCTGCCTCGACACCAAGAATGCCCTCTTTCCGTTTAAAGATCCATTTACTTCCGACAATCTTTTGGTTCTTGGATACTTTGACCAGCTCCCTTGTTTGATTTCTATCTCTTCACTCATAACCCCTAGTCACTGCGGTGACTCCAAACTAGCCATCGCCTCAGAGTAAGACAAAGGCTCATCTGTCTCCACATCATCACCTACAGTTAATGCACAAGGAATATATGTATAATCACAACATACAGGTGATTTAATTTACCTTCTCTGTATATCTACGGCTATAGTCTACTGCGGCTTTGCTGGTTGTTCACTATCACCAACTTCAGGAACTGCGGTTTCATCTGCAATCTCAACTTCAATTACCTTCGAGGTCTCCGAAGTCTCCACCTGAAGCTCCACCTCACTCATGACACCATGATCTGTTTTCTCTGCTGGTTGTGTCTCAAAACTCCTCTTTTAAAGCATTGCAATCTCATCGAAGATTACATCTCTACTGATTAGAAAACCGGGTGATCTGGGATTGGTGCACCATAGCTAGTAACCTTTCACCCCATGTGCATAACCCAGAAATATGCACTTCTTCGCCCTCAGCTCAAGCTTACCATCACTCGCATGAGCATATGCAGGACATCCGAATATTCATAATCCGAAATAATCACCAGGTTTCCCCGACCATACTTCCTCAGGAGTCTTCCACTCGATAGCAGATGATGGAGATCGATTAACCAGGTAACATGACATGTTCACTGCTTCGGCCCAAAATTCCTTACCAAGTCTTGCATGCGAAAGCATGCATCAAGCTCGCTCAAACAAAGTTCTATTCTTCCGTTCTGTCACGTCATTCTACTGTAGTGTCCCAGGTACTGTGCGGTGTCTCACAATACCTTCTTTCTCACAGATCTCGGTAAAATCTTTACCACAGAACTCCATGCCATTATCGGTTCTCAGGCACTTGATTTGCTTATCTGACTGCTTCTCAATCAATGCCTTAAATTTCTTGAATCAATCAAATACATCATATTTGTGCTTCAGAAAATATACCCATACCTTCCTAGAATAATCGTCAATAAAAGTCAGCATATATCAGGCACCTCCTTTCGAAGGAACTGAAGACGAGCCCCAGATGTCTAAATGAATATATTCAACCGGTCGTTTGATCGAATGAATAGCTGTAGTAAACTTAACTTGGTGTTGCTTCCCATAGATGCAGTGCTCACATAAGTCCAGCATTGTCATACATGTCTCACTCATGTGCCCTAAACACATATGCCATAATTGAGTCAAGTTAGAGTCTGACTCACTTGATGAAAATGCAGCGGTTCCGATCACGATCTCTCCCAGTAGATAATAGAAAGTATTCACTTTCTTCCCCTTCATCACTGTCATGGCACCTTGAGAGATTTTCAATACTCCACTTTTAGTGGTGTACCTACACCCGATGTCATCGAGTGTCCCCAGATAAATAAGATTCTTCTTGAATTCCGATACATGCCTCACATCTATCAATGTGCGCACCACCCCATTGTGCATCCGAATTCGAATTGTCCCTATCCCCACAGTCTTACATACTGCATTATTCCCCAAAAGAACTCTACCACCATCTGCAGTCTGGTAAATAGTAAACAAGTTCTTATGAGGCATTATGTGATAAGAACACCCCGAATCTAGCACCCATTCGTCTCCTAACGAAGTAGTAGTCACACATAAAACAGCTTTTGCATCCCTATTCTCCCCTCAGCAACATTTGCCACACTACTTATGGCATTCTGCTTATCAACTTTATTTCTCCGCTTTGGACAATCTCTCATGATGTGGCCCTCCTCGTGACACTCAAAGCACTTCACGCGTCCCTTGGACTTTCTATTGCGTGATTTTGATCTCCTTTTACCTCAACTACTACTAGGCTCTCGATGTTGTTCTCTACCCCTAATCATCAGTGCTCGTGCTGCTCTTTTCGCCAGACCGTCATCTCGCAACTTTCTCTACCACTCCTTAGAGAATAAGGTGGACTTTACCTCCTCTGAGGTAATTGCGGTACGCCCCTACAACAGTGAATCGCTAAAGTGCTCCCATGACTCTAGTAAAGAGGCTAACAACATCATGCCCTGCTCTTCATCATCAAGTATCTTATTGACGTTCTTCAGATCCAATACGAGTTTATTAAATTCATCTAGGTGGGTTCTGATAGATGTACCTTCAGTAGATCTAAACTAAAACATCTTCTTCAACATATACAAGCGATTGTTCAAACCTTTCTTCACAGAGTGCCTGAAGTTTGGACCATAATGCCGAGGCATCCTTCTCCTCAATAACCTCTAGTAAGACCTCATCCGAAAAATTTAACAGGATTATACTCTTTGCTTTTTCCATCAGCTCTACCCTCTCTGAAGCTTTCATTATAATCGGCAACTCATCTTCACCATCTAGTGCATTGGCCAAACCTTGTGTTATCAATAAAGCTCACATCTTGATGCTCCATAACATAAAGTTATTTCTACCATCAAACTTCTCAATCTCAAATTTCCTCTTAGACATAATTGCAGTAACAGAATTTTCAAATAATAATTAGACAAGCAAAAGCCTCAAATCATAATCAAGAAATCCAACCCCAAACTTTGATACCAATTGTTGGGATATAATATGCGAAAACGACAGAATCTTGCAATTTACGACAATGCGAAATCACCCTAGAGAAATAAATGAGAAAAATAAGGACACCAGAAATTTACGTGGTTCGGTCCGAGTATCGATACCTACGTCCACGAGCAGAGCCAGCAGCAAATAATCCACTAAAATCGGAGAATCAGAGTTTACAATCGCTCAATCGCTCAAGTGTTTCCCACACCTAGATTTAACCCCAAACCCAAAGTGTTTAGAAATAAACAACCCACTTGGATATAAACTCACGGCATAAAATTACCACGCGTTCAAGCTCAAAACACAATGCTCACATACGCCTGGTTTGTGTACGTACGAAATTGCGTATCTCTTCAAGCTTCGCACGAGAGACTTGCGGCTTCATTGATCGTTGGACGCGCGCTCTACGTAGGGTTTCTTTTGCAGAGGCTTCAATGGCTTCTTTACGTAGGGTGAAAAAGGAAACCTGCAACAAATTTCTTCTGTTTTTATATATGTGTGCCCAAGGTCAAACTTTTGACCTTAGGCCCCACCTCTTTCCTTCTTCACATGTAGAAGCTTCCTTTAATTTCCTTCGAAGTGGCAAAAAGAAAACCCAGGCATGAAAGTTGTGTTGGGCCCCACTGTGGATAACAACTTTCACCAAGTACTCCAAATAAGGAATTCATATACATGTGCCCATCCTTTTATTTTATCTTCATCAAAATTCCTTCGCGAGTCCAGCAAATTTCCTCATTCAATTTAAACTCGAGTCATAATTTAACATATATATATGACAAAAAAAAAATAGCATTTGGTTACAATACCAAGGTTTTCTATAAACAACCAAATATCTCCACCAAAACTAACTCATACCAAAAATTCATTGTAAAAGCGAACACTCACGCCTACTTGCGGCTCGCTGAAGAATCTGAAAAACAAGTAGACAAGAGGAATTAGCTATTATGGCTCAATGAGTAACACATTTCTTTTAAGCAAATCGAGAAATCACTATGCACATTTAAAACACAATCATAACTTGCTTTAACACAATATATTCATAAAGTAACTGCCAAAACACCAATGGTTTAATCCATTGGTCAATCTCATAAAAGCATGTGTCAATGGTCTATTCCACTAATTAATCTCACCAAATCATACGCCGATGGTCCATTCCATCGACCAAACTCAAATCACCTATCTGTGGTCCACTCCATTAACTAACTCATGCTCAAATGTCAATCCATGGTCACACGTAATGCCCGAAACAAGACGACCAAGATTCCCCCATTGGTTAGGTCTCCACCTATTATTAGCTAGTAGCTCGACCCACAAGGATATCCTAGACTAGTGTGCGTATACCCACACACCCCTCGAGTTCATAGAGACATTGAGCATCAACTATCAAATAACAATATCCAATCATCTAACATTAGAATAAAAGTCATATCACAATTCAAGAATTTGTTATATAAAATATCAAACTGTTCTTCAACATGTTTCAAAATTCTTTTATAAAGAATTTCACAAACCATTTTCAGACAACCATTCAAATCAAATTCGAAATATAACTCTCTTTTGAACAACGAAATTGTAGTAATTGCTTGATCATGTTTTATGTAACAAAAGATGCTTTTTATCAACGCATAGAATATATAATCCATAATTTTTTTTTTTCAAAACATGAGCTTAAAATACAAAGAAGAAATAATGTCACGCACTTAGGAAAAGCCAAAAATCAACTACAGTGGTAACTTGAGTCGATGCACTCGAATTCCTAACAAATAATTGAAAAAAAAATTAAAAAACCAAGTAAAAACGATATTTAATGAATAACTCGACTCTAGGCTTATTGTCGATAAAATAATACCTACACGCCATGAAAAGCCCACCTCTAGCGGCAACTCACGCACTAAACTTCATCACACCATAACTTCATCCACAAAATTCTATTTCAAGCCAACTTATAATCCTTAAAAAGCTCTCTTGATGTACTACAACAACCCCAACTTAGCTGCCCAAAACATCTCTGAAAACAGCTAAAAATCGGGCCCAAAGTTATTGTTCGCTATAGTTCCAAAATGCGCCCCCAACTTGAAAATTCTGTTCTGGACAAATCATAAACTCAAATCACAACCTGTAAAATGCTAGCTTCACAATACTTTAAAATACCATTTCTATAAAAATATGCAGCTCAACAGCTCAAAAATCAAATTTTGCCGCACAAATATCCAAGAAATCCAAATTTCGAGCCCTAATTGCAATGATTCTTTCAAATAGACAATTAAAAGCTTCAATCACTTACCGGTTACAAAATGAAGTTGAGTTAGCTTGATAAAGCGTCCAAATCGTGAGCACGGCAATTTTTTTTCCTTTCCCCTATTCCTTTTCTCTTCTTTCTCTCTTCTTTCCTGTTTCTGTTTCTTTCTTTCCCTTGTTTCATTTCTGCCTAAGCCCTCCCTCTCTCTTCTCTTAAAAGGCCAAAAGTTCTATTGCTCTTCTTCTGCGTTTCTGCCTGAGCCCTCCCCCTCTCTTCTCTTAAAAGGCCAAAAGTTCTATTGCTCTCCTTCTGCCGCTTTTGTTGACTTTTCAAACATTTTCCTCTCTTTTTTTTCTTAACCTTTCAAATGCTATATTTTACACATGGTGTGACAGTCCCCCCTCTCCCATGAATCATGTCATGGAAACACGTGCAAAAGTATATTTAATGTTCTTGGTAGCAAATTTCCAAATCTTATTTCATGAAATGTGCGATCTTTGAGTCTATCATTTGATTATGAATGGATGTTCATTTCTTGAAGCCTGTCCAATTTGAAGAATCCATAAACCTTACTAGTTTGTCATTTGTGATGGTATTCGTAAATTTTAAGAGGGTATAATTTTATATTTAGTTCTCAAATTTAGTGTTTTATTTCTAATTTCATCCTCTATTTTTATTCTTAGCAAAAAAATAATTATTAAAAGAAATCATCATTCATTACCAAATTGATGCATGAGGATTTATAAGAAATTTCAAAAGTCATTATAACAAGGCAAGCTCGTAAGAATCCACAACAAATCAAAAAGCATATATCAAGGTAAGTCATCAAATAATGATTGGCAGAGATAATCACGTGTTTGTCCTTCGAGAACGGATCTATGACTACATCCAAGCAAAATGATTGGCAAGTGATCATCCAATCACACATCACCATCACTTTTGAGCATATATTGGGATGTCCATCGGTAATTACGACTTTACTTGTTGGCGGTGTGTGTTTAGGTCATCGTCCCCACACCATTACCATATGAAGGCAATATAAACATATTGAACAAGTTCATATCTGACACACCATTACCATACAAAGACAGTATAAACATGTTGAACAAGTTTATATCTAATCCAGGTGAAAGCAAACTCTTTAGCAAATGCGAGACACCAAAGCTTTTGACAAAAACACATTAAACAAGCATAAACTTAATACCAAAACTATTGTAAATGCCATCAAAAGTGGAGGTAGAGTATTTATTCATTAAAACTCCTAAATATCAAATTAGATTGGATAGAATACCCCCGAATATAAGATCGGGATAGCAAAATCCCAAATCAAAATCTAGATAAGGAGAGTAAGGAAAGAAACAAAACGAAATGAAAGGAAAAGCAATTAGGGTGGGGCGGGAGGGATCCTGGTCAAATACTTCCCCTCCAAAAATTGAAAGTACAAAATGATCAGTTTTTAATTTGTTGGGTTAAATCAAGCTCGTCCGCCCATGTCAGACCAAACCTAGCCCATAAAAGGAAGGGGCGGTTATTTTTAAGTAAAAATAACTATTGTATAAATGTAAAAAAAAAAAAAAAAAAAAAAAAAAAAAAGAGGAACATTGAGGTATGTATGAAATACTATGTTCTTTTCCTTCTCTTAAGATAACAGTGTACTCCCTCTTGAAGAATAGAATTCCAGGACTTCAATTAATTCCTCTAAGATTACAACAAATACTTAATCTGTGGCAAACAAGATATTTCTGTCTCCATGATATATCTTTCGATCAGTGTTACATCTTTCTCGAGCACATTTATCGTTTTTGTTTTTGTTTTTGTCATTTGATTGTTCAAGTATTGGTTTGTTTTTCAAGAATATGTTTCCTACATTGGTATCAAAGCGATGTTGTTCAAGTTTCTTGATCATTGTTGATATTTGTAATTTGTTTATGGCCCAAATTTTTTAGAAACGTCGCTGTCGAATGCTCGGGGATAGAAATCCTGACACCTGTAGTAAAGAGATTATTGCACCTTTCATCCTCAACTAAGTAATGTCTTATAAGCTCTAGAAGCCACTGGAATATTGTTAAACAAGCAAAGTCGAACTGTGACGTCCTTTTCATTAGGCTGCAGAGAAGTGGCAGCTTGGGACAAGAACAATATGTTATTGTTTATGCAAAAGTACTTATTGATGTGCAACGAAAGAGGGTATTGCAACCAATTAAATGTTAAGAACTGTGGTTTCCAGTACCAAACATGGGGATATTCATAACAAGATTATTTTCAGGATGAAGATTGACACGGATATTGTGCCCAACCACAACCCCGCCTCTTTTCACTTTTTTTTTTCTTTCAATTTTGTATTTTTAGAATTGTTTTAGTTTTTTCAAAAGTCTTTTACTATGAAAGAAGTAATAAAAAAATGCTATATATGATCAATAAATAAATTTTAAAATACCATTTAAGCATTTTTCTTTAAACAATGTTTTTTTCCTCTAAGTTTTATGTATTTTTGTAACAAATTAAAATAATGAATGATATTAATAAATGTTGAATTAATATTTTTAGTGTAAATTAATTCTATGCTCTTTTTATTATTATTTATTTATGTATTTAAAAATAAAAATATTATTTAATATTTAACGTGTCGAAACATGTCGGAATTCTTTATTTTTAATAAATGACTTATGGGCGTATCGTGTTTTGTTGTGTCGTGTGTCCGTGTCGGTGCTACATAGGTTGTAGTGCTCTGGCAAGTCGCCTATGGGGTTGCCCCATCCTGTACCACCATGCTAAGGTGGCGTGACCCAAGGCAAGCCACTTGCCAGTGTCCCTCGACCCAAGAGAGCCTCACCGGGAGTGGTACCACCCCGGGCGAAGTCTCATCTGGGTCATGCAACCCGGGGGGCTATGCTTGGGCAGGCCTTGCCAGTGGTCGTACAACTCTTGCTGCCTGGTGGGCTTCCATATTTTTTTTTGCCTAATCTCATCTTCTCATATTTCGGAAGAAGATGGTCGTCCAAGTAAATACAAGTGATGATCCCTCGAGGGGAGACAAAGCTACTAAATGCAGGATCACTTGCTGCTAAATACAGGATCATTGGTAACGATGCGAACATATCGATGAGAGTCAAGGGATTTCAGTTCATAGAAGCTGTACATTTTCCTACCCACCGTCTTTGACAATTTCAAAGGACGATTGTTGTGTAAGTCCCCAATGCTAAAATCAAAGCTCTTCCACAATCGTTTCACCACAATCAGCCGGATTCCCGTTCTCGTGTTTAAAAACTGAATCGACTATAATTACCTATTCTAGATTCTACAGCGCGTGTTGCATTAGGAGCAAGTTCGATGTAAGAATGCTACAATGGCTATGACAGATAAGATGACCGAGGTCATTGGGACAAGGGGCGTCCTGGCCTCGCTATTATATATGGAGCCAAAGTCGATGCCGTTGTCAGGATGCCAACCGCTAGTTCCAGTTGATCCCTGTCCTGGGTAGCAAGAGCTTCCATCTCCGCCACTTGACACGGGATTCGTCACAGTCCCACCGCTTGACCCGGGAGCAGCAGGATTCGTCGCAATCCCACCACCGCTTGACCCGGGAGCAGCAGGATTCGTCACAATCCCACCGCCGCTTGAGGGATTGGTCACAGTCCCGGCGGCACTCCTGCTGAGTAAACAGAAGAAACATAAACCAGCGAAAGAAATTAAAATGACAATAATAGCTCTTGTTGTACAGACACTAAATGCACTGGCCGAAAAAGGAACTAGGTGAATAGAAGGGTGGATGCTTTTAGTCCAGAGTTATTTGCTTGTGCTTTGATAGGTTAGATTAAAACGTGACGATCGCAATTAAGGGAACAGACACCGAGATTTACCTCTGTTCAACTAAGACACCAGCAGTCGCAGTGAGCTGATCAATGTAGCTTGCCGACAGGGGCGACATACTAGAGGCTTCAGCATACTGGGGGCTCATGTCCGCACCAGAGGTCACAAAGAAGGCACCATTCACCATCAGATCACCTTCCGATCTCCAATTCCATTTCCTCCACTCGCTCTCATCTGTGTCCATTCGCTTTGTCACCTATTTCTTCCAATACATGTAAGTAATAATCGGGCATAACGCGGCAAACATATTGATCATCTGGGCTTCTTCTACCGAACTCACTTAATGATAGTTCAAAGCAGTTACTGGGACTCATTACGTACATTTTGACACGATGTTTCTTTATCTATGAAAAGGAAAGTTTTTACATCGGAAGTATATTATTCTGTAGTTTGGCAAGATAATGTAGAAAGATAATCATATCCAGTCTATCAAGACACTCTAGATGATCTTTTTTCCCTTAACTTCTACGAACACGAAAGTAGCACCCAGTAAAAGCTCATGTGCAAATACCTGCTTCACTAACTTACCCGATTGAAGGAGGCTGATTATGCAGGTTCTAGATGATTCGATCTCACAAAACAATTTCTACATAATCAATTAATGCAGATAAGATATTTTAAAGTTTACCTCCTTGTTGTTATTATCCTGCGGCGCTAGATACCGATTCCCCTGACTATTAATGGTAGGATGGGAGCTCCCTCCAACAGCATACATCCCCCACTGAGTGTAGTCATTGTTCACAACATGAAAGTACCCGAACCGGCACCGTGGCATCCTCTCCTTTAGGTCCTCGCCAAAGTGGTTGAATGCGACGGTCACTTGCATCCCTGAGTCAGCCGTGAAATCATCACTGTGACCCAACAGCATCACCTTATCATGGTGGGTGAACATGTTGTTGGATAATGTGACTGCTGTAGATCCTTCAGTGACATCGATCAGACCGTCTGTGCAATACGACAGGAAACAATGGTCAATCCAAATTTTTGATGATGCTAAGACGGATATCCCATCGCCATCTGATCTTCCCCTCTCGGTAACTTGCGTCGGGCTGATCCGGATCTTGGCATTCCCAGAAGGCTTGCAATGGTGAATGTGCACATTGTGGATGATGATGTTGGTGACGTCATAAATGATCAAACAACCGAGACCTGTTATATGCACGTTGGCTCCTCGGCCATCAATGGTCTTGAAACTGCTGATAAGAAGCTCATACCTGAGTTTGATTACCATATTTCCTAGGTGGAAAAACAGAAAAATGTTGAACCAGTTTAGCAGGTTTAGCAGGTATGTCAAACTTTGTCCTGAGGATTTCATCTTGTCTAAATTTCTCTATGCCTAAATAAGCTACCTTATCTATACGAAATTGAGTTTCATATTCCTGTTTCGCTGAGGGAAATTCCGCACTGCGCCCCGAGTCCCCACGTTATCCTAGTAACTTTTCATAGTATTTGATATTAACCCAAGGTCTACTGTCCTAAGTACTTGATCTTTCTCTTTTCTTTTGATTGAGTGTAAGTACTTGATGTAAACGTAGAAAACAGAGCACATAATAGACAAATTCCACAGAAGCATGCACTTGTGTAAATGACATGGGTGTGCTCGATTGTGGATGATTTCACCAGTTTACTACCAGAGAAGATGATCCAGAGGGGTCCGGCTTGGACAACACCGTAGCGGAGCGTGCCAGGGGGCGGGTTCTCTGGGTCCGGGTCAGATGGGTCTGTCACAACGTAGACGTTGCCGCCCCGCCCTCCCAGGGCCTCACGGCCGAACCCAATCGCGCAGTCGACTAGGTGCTCGCGGTTCGATTCCCAGTTCGGGTCGCACCGCCAGCAGTCATCGATTGGATTGCCCGTCAAGCACTGGTCCCTTACTTGGACCACAAGCAGCTGCCTTCTAGTGACGGATTCGTTCACCCTCCTGCACGAAAATTGCTCGCCTTCTGATTCCAAGGATTTCTTTTGAAATTTAATATCCTTGGCTAAGTCTAAATTGAAATGCAAAGAAGACGACAATATTATTGCTACCAAATGGCAGTATTTTATTTGTCAGTGAAACCGCGAGCACTTTCCATGGTCGCCGGCTAGAGGAAAAGAATAAAAGGAAAAAAGGCGAAAAAAGAAAAAGAGAGAGAGAGAGAGAAAGTGAAAAATGTTATAAAATTATTAAAAAATTAAAAGAAATTCTAAGTAAGAATAAATTTTGGGGTCGTATTAATTGCATTTATATTCCGAGAAAAAAAAATTATACAGTTACCAAGGGACATAAACATAAAAATTTGTTTCTGAACAGAAACTGCTCCCGTAATTACCTGTTCACGTCATGAACTACAGCTTGTGGATCGGGATGCTGATGAGGGTGGACCAAGATTTTAGAAGAAGAAGAGGAAGAAGTTGCATTGAGATTGAGTGCATGGAGAGTGAACGAACAGCATACAAGGACAATGCAGGACCAAGTAATGCGAAGCATTCTCGAAGGTACAACAGCTCTTGACTCCTCCGCTGGCTCGGTCCTTTTGGGTTCTTCTCTTCAAGGAAAAGACTCGACAATCAGTAAAGTGAGGTTGCGATTGTAGCTTGCGATGAGAGCGCTGATGCATATATAATGAGTGAAAAGAAAAAGTGGAGAAAGAAAATAACAAAGGATTCTGATTAAAGTTTTTTCTATTTTCATACACGTTTTGGCTTTGCGGCGGGAGGAGATGAGCGGAGGGGATTCTTCTTGTTTCTATTTTCACATACGCATCGTATATTCTTGTCGGGATGATAATTTCTTTTCCACTTTTGATTGAGCTGAGGAAACTTGAAAAAAAAGAGAAACCATCAGTTTTTCTTTTATATCATAACTTTGATTTAATCTCCTATTGTTTTGCCATCCGCTGCTAAACTTTGCAAATTGCATCTTCCTTGCCTTCCCAGGACAATAAAGAAGAATCACCAGCTAGGCTTTTATATCGTTTGATCTCTCTCTCTCTCTCTCTCTCTCTCTCTCTCAATGTGATACATCGTAGTCGGATAAAGATGACATATGCTTTGTTTCACCTCATAAACTTTGCTTTAGGTAAATTATCCGCTGCATCCCCCACCTAGGATGAGAGAAATCAGAATCTTTGGTCCACAAATATAACCTTGTCAGAAAAACTTATTTTATGGTGCTTTTTTAAAGTTTAAGATTTTGTTGATCAATATCCAATATCCACTCTGGATAATTAATGTTCTCCCTCAACTTTGTTGCCTTCTCGGTCTTTATGTGATGGTATCTAGTATTTATCTTGATATATTTGTCGTCTAAGAGGTATTTTGTATCGAGTGCAGTGAAATATAGGTCTAGACAATAGTTGAATTAGATCATATCTTTACTAGTGAATGCACACAAGCCTTGGATATGCACAAGATATGTAAAAATATTAGCAGTTGAACTTTCCTTAGGAAGTTGTTCTCGGGCAGATGGAAGAGATTCGAATTTTAGGGCATTGTTTGTTTACGTAAAATATTTCTCCATGAATTAATTTTCTGAACATTCAGGCACATAGTATGTTGCAAATAATTAGTAAGTGGGCAAAAATATTTTCTTTGAAAATGAGGTGTTTTTTTCCCCCCAAAAAAACACACTATTAACACTGAAAACATGTAACGATAAAATAGAATTAAATAACGGACCTCATTTTTCTATGGATATAGTCTTTGTGAAATAAGTAACTAAAGATAGTTGGGGAAGAAAACGAGATCTCTGCAAAGTTCTCTTTGTTTTGAATAATAGCATGGACAAAGTTAAATTAGGTTTTGCAAAAATATGATGTCTTGCATAAATTCATAGATACTTAAATTATTAATTAAGTCATCATTGATCTTATTAGCCTGGAACTTATGATTGATGACTCTAAAGGCATCATTGGTCTTCTTATTCAAGTATTTACGATTGATAATATTGGCCTAACCCTGCTTTGCTCAAAGATATCAAAAAATTGTTGCACTCTCACTTTGAGTTTAAAGTACAACATAACTTTTGATAAAAAAAAAAAAAAATCACTTTCTTGACCGATTTGCTAATCTTGGAATTGATAACCGCTTACGTACTAGTTTTTTCCATGATCCTCTTACAAAGTTACTTCATTTTTTTATTTACATGATAAAAGAAAAATACTACGGCTGTAGCCCCTTTTTCATATCAAAAAACAATTATTAAGTACGCAAGAATCGATGGTACTACTGGGAGGCGGTTCTTTTCTGACCTTTTCTAAAGCACATTAGCAGAGGAGTAATTCGTTTTTCAAGGCCGCGATTAGATATATACACAGACAAGTTTTTTAATTAATCATTTATTAAGTGATCCAATAGCCCCCGCACCAGATGGGATTCTCATAGGATAAATCCGACATCAAAGGTGGGACCTACTTTGAAGGCACTCCGGGGCTCGAGAAAAGGTTTGGTTTTGGGGTCAGGGAGAGGCTCCAATTTCAAACCTTGGAAAGATAAAGGGGGACAAAAGAAGGTAACAAATGCAACTTTTGAGTCTTTTGACATCGATCTGAGCCCGGTTCTCCACTCTTTCGCCTCAGACTCCTCCAATCTCTGATCTTGTACATCCACGTCTGACGCAGCCAAATTAAAGGGGGGCAAAGCCATTTTCAGTGGGTGATTTGTGAGAAAGTTTTGAAGAATTCCGACCCCGCGATTCCCATCCATGTCTAGAGATTCTATTCTCTCTTTCGTCGCTAATCAAGGTGTGGTAGTTCGCCCCTCTCCCATAAATCATGTCGTGGAAACGCGTGCAGAAGTACGTTTGATGTTCACGGTAGCAAGTTTCTGAATTTTATTTCATCAAATGTTCGATCTTTTGAGTCTATCACTTGATTATGAGTTGATGCTCATTTCTTGAAACTTGTCCAATTTGAAGAATCTATCAATGATTATTAGCTTGTCATTTGTGAAGGAATTTATAAAGTTTAAGAGGGTATAAGTATATATTTAGTTACCCACCACGGTGATGGCGTAGTGGTTTGAGCAGGACTTTTCGCGAGACAAGTTCGAGCCTCTGCGTCGTCGTGCTTCAGTGCGGGCCGTTCTTACCTGGGGCACGTGGGTGGTGGGGTCCTCACGTGTCTCCCCAGGGTTTATCGCGAAGCGCGTCGGGTTAAAGAGTCATCAAAAAAGTATATATTTAGTTCTCAAATTTAGTGTTTTGTTTCCAATTTCATCCTCTATTTTCATTTTAGAAAAAAAAAAAAACAACAACAACAACAAGAGTTTATTTTTGTCAAAAGAAATCATCATTCATTATCAAAATGATACACGAGGATTTATAGGAAATCTCAATAGTCACTATAACAAGGCGAGCCCATAGAGCCCCAAAACAATTCAAACACCATATATTAAGTCATATCATCAAAACATGATTGGCAAAGATAATTACATGCTCATCCTTCAAAAACAAATATATGACCACATCCAAGCAAAAGGACTAGTGACCGATCATTGAGTCACACATCATTATCAATGATGAACATACGCTGAGATTTTAATTAGTAAATACAACTTTGCTTTCCAGCAGTATACATTTAGATTTGCCATCGCCAACATTATCATCATATAGAGACAACATAAACATATTGAATAAGCTCAAATTTGACACTTATGAAAGCAAACACTTTAACAAGTGCAAGACACCAAAACTTTTAACAAAAATCCATTGAACAAGCATAGATTTGACATCAAAATTGTTGTAAATATCATTGAAACTGAAGGCAAAGTATTTATTCATTAAAACCCAAAAATCTAGAATTGTATAGGATAGAAAACTCCCAAAATTAAGATTGTGGTAGCAAAACAGTAAATCTAGTTCTAGATTGAGAGAGTACAGAAATAAAAGGAAAAGCAACTAGGGAGGGGAGGGAGAAATTAAGGTCAAATACTTCCTCAATGAAAGTTGAAAGGACGAAGAAAGGTTGAAACTCAAAGAGGGAGAGTGAGGGAGAAAGACGAAGAATCTCAACCTAAAGGACGAGTTAAGCTTTTCAATTAGGTCGACTTGTGCACTCTAACCCTTTTACCATCTCTAATTGGTAGCACTTTCAAAGTACCAATAGGACATCACTGAATTACGTGATAAGCATCTTCGTATGATGCTAGTATGTCACCTGATTGGCGCCACGTCAACAACACTAGCAAAAACATCTGAAATGAGGGTTATTGGTCGATCGTCCCGTGTGGGGCACTTTGCCTTCTCACTGCAAATCGATAAGGGTCATGTGGCCCTAAAGTCCATATAGTATTAATAGGCTTAATTGTGGCATTGATGTCCGGACAAGATCATCGATTCCCCAACATGGGGTCAAAGCGGACAATGCTCGTCCCTAGCAACTTTCAATCTGTGCGTTCACATGTCTTGCTTGTATTGCAACAAAAAATCGCTTCAAATACCATAAGTTGGCATAAAGGGACATTTAAGTGCCAAAATTTACGAAAATAACACTTTAGTGCCACATTGAACAGAAATAGATCACTTAAATGCCACTCCGGTCAAAATGCCGAGGTGCGCAATTTCTGGCGAAATAAATACAAAATGATGTCGTTTTGCATACTAACGTGGCCAAATAATACAAAAACGATATCGTTTTGGTGCTGATGTGGTAATAAATTAATATAAAAATTAATTAAATTTAATTTAAAACAAAATATATTTAAAATATTTAAATATACAAATACAAATATTAAGAAAATTTAAAAATTTAAAAAAATTAAAAATTAAAAAGGAGAGTAGGCGGCTGAGGGCTAAGCCTCAACCGCCTACCCCCATTTCTTTATTTTTTTTAAATTTATTTAATTTATTTAATTATTATTATTATTATTTAATTTTTTAACAAATTTTTATTATTATTATTTTTTAAATATTTTAAATAATTTTAATTTTAATTTAATAATTTTATATTATTTTTTATTACTCAAATACCAAAACAACGCCGTTTTTCACTTGCTTCGCCGGAAAATTGCCACGTCAGCATTTTGGCCGGATTTACTTAAATAATCTATTTTATTCTGATTTTGTTACTTAAGTGTCACTTTTATAAGTTTTAGCAATTAAGTGTCCGTTTGTGCCAATTTATGGCGCTCCAAGGTCCATGCGTCCTTGTATTGCTGATGTAATTACTAATGATCCGCCGCATTAACATCGCTTGCCTCCCACTTTAACTATGCCGCATCAGCTAGATGAGTAATTACTTACGAAAAGTGAAGAAAGTATTCTGATTCAGCCGTGTATCTTCAGTGTCCTTCGGCGTAAGGGAACGTTGGCTTGACAATGCGTGCATGGATAAACTTTTTGGAGAATTGTCCTCGTCTGATCGCCGCAATTTCCTTTTCCATTTGGAATCGCCGATGGATTAAAGCATAAGGAAAAGGGTATATTAATATATAATAGAAAGAAACATGCGAAACCAAAATATTAAAAACATAATAATATAAATTAAAGGTAAGCAAATTATACTTGCGCAAGATTGCAAGGCAGCTAAAGTAAGGTGGAAAGCTAAAGCGATTTCATTAATATTGTAAGAATAAAGCTTCGTGTATTTTGTTTGGATGTGTAAAGCTTGATTTACGCATTCGATGTATAAAGTGACCAAATTACGGCTAATTCAAAGTCCGCTAAATGAGTATTCTAAACGACGCAATGAGCGGTAAATGGGCTTTTAAGTTCAATGGGCCGATTTAAACGCCCAATGCAATCCTTTTGCTGTATTGACTTTAGCGTAGTTAGTGTTATTCAATTACTTATGGAGTATGTATATGTAACTCCCTCTTGTATAAATCCCGATTCAGAGTGAAATAATGGTCGGGACAGGAAAATGCAAAATGAATTTACGGAATGTCGGCCTCCAGAAAAAATAACTCCCCCATAATGACGATTAAAATATATCACATGACGCTAGACTATAAAGAACATAAAGTTTATATGTTCTTTATAAATATGAGATCTCTCTCCACTTAGGCCCTGCATGGTAAAAAGTGTTCTGTTTCCTGGAACAAATTTTTTTGTTCTTTTGTTCTTGGAAACAAAAAAGGAACAGAAACGCGTTTGTTTACGTTTTTGTTCCAAAATTATTTTTTTGTTCCCAGAAACACATCTGGAATGGAAATAAGAAACAAAAAAAAGTTATTTCTTGTTTCTGAAACAAAATTTATGAACACTTTTTCTCTCTCTTCCATTTTCTTCTCTCTTTTTTCTTCTTCTTTTCTTCTTCTTTTTTCTTTCTTTTTTCTTTGGCCGGTCGTTGGCAACCTTGTCGGAGCGTCGCCGGCCCCCGGTGAGGCCGAGCTCGCCCAGTCAAGGCAAGGCCGACCTTGCACCGGGCTGGACGAGCTCGATCTCGCCTAGATCCGGCGAGGCCGAGCTCGCCCGGCCAAGGCGAGGCCAAGCCTCGCCGGGGACCGGCGACGCTCGGCCTCGCCGAGGGTCGGCGAGCCTCGCCGTGGCTGGGCGAGGCTGCCGGCCCTCGTCGGCCTATCGCCAGCCATGGTCGAGGCCGGCGACCGGCCAAAAGAAGAAAAAAGGAAAAAGGAAAAAAGGAAAAATAAATAAGAAAATAGAAAAAAATAAAATAAAAATATTTAAAAATTAAAAGAAATAGAAAAAAATTATACAAATTTACCAAACGTGTTTATATTCTTTTTATATTTCTGGAATAGATTTACTAAACGCGTTTTTTTGTTCAAAAATTGTTTCCTGAAGCAGAAATACTTTTTTCAATTTTTGTTCCCAGAAACAATTTTTAAATAGAAATGTTAACAAACACACCCTTATTAATTAAAACGGTTAAAATATATCACATGATGCTAGACTATAAAGCTTATATGTTCTTTATAGATATGAGATCTCTCTCCATTTATTAATTAAAATTTTTGGATTGGACACTCTAACATGATACGTACTTGTATGATCTCTTTCGACTAGAAAGACTCAAGTCAATTGAAATTAGATCTCATTTTAGCAATTTCTTTTCCTAGATAACTTCATATTCTGTACCGTTAAGTCCATCAATCTTCACGAAAGACTCAAGTCAATTTAAATAAGATCTCACTTCAGCAATTTATTTTCCTAATTAACTTCATAATCTGAACCATTAAGTTCATCAATCTTCAAGAGCGCATGCTAACTGTTCCGACCATGGGTGTTAGAGCGTAAAAACACCACGGCTATTGGGCATGGCCTCCAATGCTATTTAGAAAGAGATAATGTCACACCCCAAAACTACAAAAAAATGGGGATGACACGGCCGTCCTTCTTTATAAAGGACGTAGCCTCAAACACAACCAACAAACTGATATTAACTTATATATATATATATATATATAATATATACAAACTGATATTAATATATATATATATATATATCAGATAAATCTTCAAATTGGTTGCAACATCAGAGTTTCTATAATCCATCAAAAAGAAAAGAGATATACGTTTAAAGTCAAACAATCCAACCACTAGTAAGAATCATTTGCACCACTTCCTTAAACCATACCAAAAAAAAAAAAAAAAATAGAACTCCCCAAAAGTTTCCCATGACGGCGCACTCGCTCTATTCGCCGCTAGCTAAGGAACCTGAAAAGATCAAAGGAGGAATGGGATGAGCAACCACAGCTCAGTGAATAGTACATATCTTCTAAGCAGATCGAACAACCACTATGCATGTATACAAAGCAATACCAAACTTCATAATGCCAACTCAATATATAAAATACGTATTGAATCTTATAAGAGTTATTTCTTATCATAAAAAATTTATACTAATATGGAAAAACTCATTTGAATCGCCATCAAAAGTCAAGTATCAATGGTCAAATCCATTGAATAATCTCCATCAAAAACACATATCAATGGTCTATCCATTGATCAATCTTTTGCTCAATAACTAATCATGGTCACGACACAACGTCTTGTGACAAAGCGACCAAGATTCTCCCTTTGGTAAGGTCTCCACCTACAAAGCCGGTGGCTAGGCCTAGAAGGATATCCTAAACCTGATATGCATACCCCAAAAGCCCCTCACTGGGTTCACAGTCATATTGAGTATAAATAACCATTCTCCAATACTAAAAATCCAATCCAAAAATCAATATCTTAAACCAAACAAATAACATTTTGCAACATAGCCCATCATCCATTTCATATCCGTTTCTCAAATCATCATAAACATTTTCATAAATCAGTCGCAAAGCAATTTCATATATGTTTCTCCACAAACCTTGTATAGCGTGCTTTTCAAAGATTCATAATCAACCAAAGGGTAGCAATTGCTCGATCCGGCTTTTATGCAATAAAAATGCTCTTCTCAATTCAATATATATACATATATATATACTTCAAGACATGATTTTATAAAATAAAAAAGATATAATACCACTCACCTTGTCGTCTATGACCAAACGATGAACAATACTCGTATCGTTGAACTCAAGGCCCTATCAAATTCCCGAGAAAAATGTCAAAATCTAATAAAAACTCTATCTCCACTACGAAACAACTAAATTACGCCTTAACTCTAACAAAAGGACTTTTACGCGCTAACAAATCGCATAACCAAAGCGATTGTTCAAGCCATTCACAACATGAAGTTTAAGTGCAAAACTTGATCGAGCCTTAACTCTCTCTTCCAAACCCCGATCCAAATGTACTTATAGTCAATAGAGAGCCCTTGACACATATTACAAGAATCCCAAATTGGCTGCCTACAAATCAAGCCGAAAAATGACAAAATATGGTCCAAAGCTGCTGGATGCGTACTGTTCACTGCACACGGGAAACTTTGAAATTTTGTTTCGGACAAACCATAAGCTCAAATCACGATCCGTAAAATTCTACAGCTCCACAACACCCTAAACTACCATTCCTACAAAAATACGCGGCTCAACGACTCCAAAATCGGACTTCGCCGCTCAATTTTCCAAAAATTCCGAATTTGAGTCCCAAATTCAAAAATTACTTCAATTGGACGAACGAGGGGCTTGATCTCTTACCGGGTGCTGTGTTATGGAGTCGAGTCGGCTTGGCGAGGAATCTGAGGCATGCACATGCCAAAACTCCTTTCCTTTCTTCCCTTTTCTTCTTCTTCTTCTTCTTCTTCTTCTTCTTCTTCTTCTTCTTTTCTTTCTTTTCTTTTTGGTTGAGGAAACTCTCGGCTTCTATTTAGCCGAGCCCTCTCCCATCTCATTTTTTGCCAAGGGCTATTTAAACCTTTGAAACTATGTCGCGCGGAACGAGACAAGGACAGGTAAAATAGACTAGAAAGGAAGAGCCATAGCTGCATGATTCGCCTACCATTTGCCTTTTTCTAATGCCGTGACCATGAGGTAGGAAATTTTTTCACTTGAGACCTTAGGACAATGGCAAGACACGTGTCGAAAATGAACTAAACCACCTTATAAATTATGAAACAAAAAAAAGATAAGTCAATATACAATTTACCTCTTCAACAGATTCCGCGAACAGGAGTACCTAAATCCTTCAAACAAGTTTCGGTTTATCATGCAAGTATAGATACAACTTTTTAATTATTCCAACACCACTAATAAAATATAAGTCTAACACATCATTTAGTAAATAATTTTGTAAAACAATCTTTGGAAGTCTACCATTTTCCATTGGAAGATGATTTTGTTTAGACTAATTTCCCTTAGTTATAGCTAGAGGTGTTAATTGGGTGGGTCGGGTCATTAATGGTCCGACCCAAATTGACCTATTAACCCATTTATGACCCATTTATGCATAATATAAATTTTCTAACTCATACCCGACCCATTTAACTTAACTTAAAAAAACTTATTTCTTATATATATGTTTAAAAAAATGGTATTACTAAAATAGTTTTATACAGCACAAATTTAATGGACAATTTTTATAATTTTTAAAATAATTATTTTTAAAAATCGAATTTAATTATTTTTTTATTTTTTAAAAATTAAATTTTTAATTATTTTTTTATTTTTTAAATTAAAATTTTAATTATTTTTTATTTTTAAATATATTTTTTAATTTTTCTTTTTTTTTTTCTTCTTCTTCTTCTTTGACCGGCCGCCGCCACGACGACGGCCTAGTGGCCGGCCACGGAGAGCCTCGAGCTCGCCCGACGCCGCCGAGCTCGAGTCTCACCAAATCGATGAGGCTTGAGCCTCACCGGTCGTCGCCGAGGCCTTCGCCTCACCAGATCCAACAAGCTCGAGGCTCGCCGGTGTCGTCGCGAGCTTGAGCTCGCCCCTTGCCGAACGTCGGCGAGGCCTCCGCCTCACCGGATCTAGCGAGCTCGAGCTTGCCCAACGCCGCCGAGCTCGAGGCCCGCCCGGCCGGTCACTAGCCATCGCCGTGTCGGCAAGAATCGAAGGAAGAAGGAAAAAAATTAAAATAAAAAAATAATTATAATTTCAATTTTTATAAAAAAAAAAAATATTTTTGTAAGTTAAATAGAGAAGAGAGTCTCTCTCTATAAATGGGTTTATTTTTAATTGGTTGATAAATGGGTCTACTCTCAGACCCATTTAAGGCCCATATATGTCAATATCTTTATTTTCAAAATCCATTATGGGTGTTTTGGGAAATGAAACTTGACCCATTAACGACCCATTTAACTATAAATAGGTCCATAAATGGGTCAATGGCCCATTTAACACCTCTAGTCATAGCTTATGACAACAAAAGTAGAGGAAAGAAGAAAGGAAAAAGGAAAAGAAAAAAATTTGTCTGCAGATGAAAATTCCTCCCATCTTGGTTCTAGCAGCAAAGATACCAATGAACTTAAGGTTGCATTTGGTCATCTAAATTTCTAACTATGATAAAACTAAATAGGATAGAATATGAAATTCAATGATTTTACTATATTATATCCATTGTTTATTAATCGCAGTAAGAAAACTAAATATGTTCGCATTATATCAATTATCCATTATTTGGTATAAATAACATGAGTGTAAATGAACATAAGAATTGCACAAACGGAGATGCTAAGAGTATATTTTTACCTACTTCATTTTTATTTGCTTATTTTTAATTATTTTTCTTCTTTTTTTTTTTTTTTGCTTCTTTTTTCCTCTTCCATCATTCTCCAATAAAATTTTGTTAAATAGTAAACTATACTAATATACCTAAAATACTAAAATACCTAAAATATATAATTAATATAAATAGTATATATATTTATATATTGAATTTATATTATGAGATAGAAAGAAATTCAAATATATATGCCTAAAATACTAAAATAATAAAATAAATTTTGCCTTTCTTTAATGCTGTGACCATGAGGTAGGAAAGGCTTTTACAGAAGACCTTAGGAAAACGGCATGAAACACGTCAAAAAGGAACTAAACCACCTTATAAATTATCAAACAAAAAATTAAGTCAATGTAAATTTTCCTTTTCAACAGATCTCCATGAACAAGAGTACCTAAATCCTTCCAAAAAGTCCTGGTTTATCATGCAAGTATAGATATAAATTTTTAATTATTCCAACGTCACTTTTAATGTATAAGTCTAATACATCATTTAGTAAATAATTTTGTAAACCAGTCTTTAAAAGTCTACAATATTTCATTGGAAGATGATTTTGCTTAGACTAATTTCCCTTAGTCATACCTTTGAACGACAAAAGTAGAGGAACAAAGAAAGAAAGAAAGAAAGAAAAAAGGAATTTATCTTTGGACAAAAATTCCCTCAGTCATGGTTCCAGCAGCAAAGATACTTATGAACTTAGGGTACATTTGGTCATGTAAATTTCTAGACATGATAAAACTGAACAGAATACAATAGAAATTCAGAAATTTTGCTATATTATATTTACTATTTATGAATCACAGTAATAAAACTGAAATGATTCACATCACATCTTATCCATTATTTGGTATAAATGGCATATGAGTGTAAATAAACATAATAATTGCACAAGATGGTGAGACTACATTCTACATTATGTGAGATGACTCATTCATTAGAAGTCTACAATATGATGTAATACCAATATCAGCCGCCCCTCAATGCGGTTTTGTTTACAAGTAGAAGAGCCGTTTTCAAGCAGTCTTCGATCGATTATGTATTAATTGATATTCAATTGATTGATCTAAGGTTATCGACAAAAAAAGATTTGTCTAAGTCACTTCCTTTAATTTGTCCAAATTACTTCTTTATTCTTAGTTTCCTTTTTCTTTGTGAGTTTCGGATAGAACAATAGGGAAAGACCCGAACGTTGTGCCCAGTGCTCAAGGGCGAGCTTTATTGTCGAGAGAAAGGGCTTCCGTTTTTCGTTATAGGTTTGGGGGCTTCTGCCAAGAGCTATTTAAACCTTTGAAACTATGTCGCGCGGAACGAGACATGGACAGGTAAAATAGACTAGAAAGGAAGAGCCATAGCTGCATAATCCGCCTACCCTTTGCCTTTTTCTAATGTCGTGACCATGAGGTAGGAAATTTTTTCACTTAAGACCTTCGGACAATGGCAAAACACGGATCGGAAACGAACTAAACCACTTTATAAATTATGAACCAAAAAACTAAGTCAACATACAATGTTGTCAATATACAATTTTCCACATCAACAGATTCCGTGAACAGAAGTACCTACATCCTTCAAACATGTTCCGGTTTATCATGCAAGTATAGATATAACTATTTAACAATTCCAACGCCACTAGGAAAATAAAAGTCTTAACACATCATTTAGTAAATAATTTTGTAAAACAGTCTTTGAAAGTCTACCATTTTCCATTGGAAGACGATTTTGCTTAGACTAATTTCCCTTAGTCATAGCTTGCGACAACAAAAGTAGAGGAAAGAAGAAAGAAAAAAAGAAAAAAAAAAATTGTCTTCAAATGAAATTCCGCCGTCGTGGTTCTAGCGGCAAATATTCTAATGAACTTAGGTTGCATTTGGTCATCTAAACTTCTTACCATGATAAATCTAAATAAGATAGAATACGAAATTCATAGATTTTACTATATCATATCCACCATTTATTAATCACAGTAAATAAAACTGAATATGTTCCCATTATATCATATCAATTATTTAGTATAAATGACATAAGAGTAAATGAACATAGAAATTGAACAAATGGAGACGTTGAGACTATATTTTCACCTACTTCATTTTTATTTGCTTATGTTTAATTATTTTTCTTCTCTCTGTTTTTTTTTTTTTTTTTTTGTTGCTTTTTTCCACTTATATCATTCTCTGATAAAATTTCGTTAAATAGTAAACTATACTAATATACCTAAAATACTAAAATATATAATAAATATATAAATACTCTATATATTTATATATTGAATTTGTATTATAAGATAGAAAGAAATTCAAATATATAACTAGATACAAGAATTTTATCCCGATTACAAATGCAGCCTTAGCAACCAAATTGATCTTCTCACAGCATTGTTCAAATCAAAATCCATCCCGAAGGCTCTTTTGAGACTGAGGAGGATAAAGTGTATTTGGCATGGTAAAAGTCAAAGTAGATAGGGCTTTAGCCATGTAAACAAGGATTGATTTATTTCCAAAACAGCCAACAATACTTTCCCTCGATCTCCCGAGAGAAAAAGAGGAAAAATCCCCACATTTGCACACACAACCCACAAAGGAAAGGCTTTTACAATTATTAGATGGATTTTCATTGGAAAACTTTCCTTTCACTCGACGAGTTGACTATTCTGACCGCCCCAAAAATAGGGTCCATCCAAGTCAATTAGGTAAAGTTCTGGCCTATCTCGAATATCTTGCTCTCAATTAAAATTCACAGAAATATTTTACCAAATTAGAACCGAATCTCCATATTTTCTCCCCTAGCGCCAGACAGAGAGCAAGTAATCCAATTAAATAGCGCAATGAGGGAAAGTACTAATCGAATCCTACATTACTCCACTTTCTCCATGGGCCACCAGCCCTACAAGTAAAGCTCCATTTCATGCTAAAATTACAAGGACAAAGAAGCCAAAGTTGGAAATGGACACGAGCTCGTGCCATGGCAAGATCTTTCTGCTCTTCTCCTCAACACTGGTGCTGCTGCTGGCGGCGCTCGCGATCGGGGCCCCCTCCCGTGCCCTCGCGAAGAGAAACCCCGCCAATGCACGAGTGAAGGTCTTCGACGTGAGGAAGTTCGGCGCGGTCGGGGATGGGAAGACCGAGAATAGTAAGGTATAGAATCTCGGAACCGTCTCGCTAGGTTTCCATCGATGCGTGATCGTTAATGGTCACAAAATCAATGATTCTACACGCTTTGTTCCCCTTTTTTTCTAGGCATTTCTCGATGCGTGGAGCCAAGCGTGTCAGTACAAAGGAGCATATAGGAGGAGATTGTACGTCCCGCTAGGGACGTACCGGTTATGGCCGGTGGTGTTCGAGGGGCCGTGCGCCGGCCTCATCTTCGTCACGATCAAAGGGGTGCTCAAGGGGCCCGATGACCCGTCAACGTTCTCCCTGAGCCACTGGATCACCTTCCAGTACATCGACGGGATGAGGATCCACGGCGGCGGTACGTTGGATGGCCAGGGCCACCACGCTTGGCCCTACAACAAATGCGCTTGCAGTCCTCTTCCAATTGTAAGCCCTCTCCCTACATTTTGTTACTATTTTTTTAATTAAATAAAAAAAAGAATCAAAGACTGATAATTAGCTTTTTGATTAATAATTGCATAGGCGATTGCAGAAATTAGGGGGACCTTTTTTATTATTTATTGATTTAACACCCGATGGTACATCCAATTTGTGAAAGAGTTTAAAGAGCACCCGTCAATCATATCTAAAATTAAATTCATTTCCAAATAAGGCGGTCATTTAATAAACTAACTATTTATTTTTTGCGCTTCTTTTTTCACTTAAATTCCGATATTACAAGTAAATTTGGCAATTCTTATCACTTGAATTTCCCAAAATAAGGCTTACTTTCCTTTCTGATAAGATGGAATTATATCATATTGATTACATAAAGGTATAAAGGATATGTTTCTATGGTATTTATCTCATCGCGTGATGAATATTTGGGAAAAAAAATTGTCATTTGTGATGAGAAATGGTCTTTAACGGGCCTCTAATCTTTATTTTCCCAGTCAGTGCGACTCAATTTCGTCAACAACACAATAATCAAGTCGATAAGTTCGGTGGACAGCAAGAACTTCCACTTCAACCTCTTCTCCTGCCACAATATCGAGTTCCGGCGCATGCAGATAATTGCCCCCGACGAAAGCCCCAACACAGACGGGATCCACATAGGCGGCTCGTCCCGCATCAAGATCACTGACTCCCAGATCAAGACCGGGGACGACTGCGTCTCGATCGGGCCGGGGTCCAAGGACATCGAGATCGTCGGGGTCCACTGTGGGCCAGGCCACGGGTTCAGCGTGGGTAGCCTCGGGAAGTACCCGAACGAGGCGGACGTGTCCGGGCTGTCCGTGCGGCAGTGTACCATGACCGGCAGTCAGAACGGTGTGAGGATCAAGACGTGGGCTTCTCCCCTCAAGAGCAGAGCCTACAACTTCTCGTTTCATGACATTACCATGAGGGATGTGCACAGTCCCATTATTATCGACCAGGAGTACTGTCCGAAAGGTGGTTGTTCCGCGCAGGTACACTCCTAGAGTACTGCAATCAATCTTGAATTGGGTTGATTCTTGAATTCATTTCTCATTTCGTATGTTTCTTTCGCTGACCGACGCAATACCTAATGAGGTCTCTCTCTCTCTCTCTCTCTCTTTTCCTAGGCGGCATCGAATGTCCAGATCGAGGACATATCGTTCTCAAAGATCAAGGGCACTTCGGCTTCGCAGGTGGCGGTTGACCTCATATGCAGCCCCAGCGTGCCTTGCAAGAACATCAACCTCCGCGACATCAATTTGGAGTACACCGGCTCCAAAGGGCCTGTGAAATCAATCTGTGCTCATGTGAGAGGCAACGCCAGCGGTGTACAGAAGCCATCGCCTTGCATTTAGCACGGACAAATAAGAAGCTGGCTTTCCTTTTTGTTCCTATCTCCCGACCCCGACAAGCGAGAAACTTTAGTGTCTAAGTCAGAACATTGCTGTGTCGAATAGGATTGTCTTTTTCCTTCAAATGCAAATCCTTCTATGTGCTAGGGTATGTGGTAATAAGAGAGGACAATGTGTCCTTTGATGCGACATCCTATGCCCACTAAAACGAAAAATCCGCTCGATCAAGCATGTTGACTTTTCTTTGAAACGAAACAAGCAGTCTTTTCTTGTCATGACACTAGTGATTATGTAACACGACCTTCTGGCTTATGAAATGTTCATTGTGCAGAAGCTAGACAGGATTCTGCTTCTTTGCTGGCTATGTCATAAGCAGATCATTTTGTTCTATGACTACTCAGACTTGAGTCACAAGCAGAGTCGGTCGATTTATTCCTAGTGTTGCAAAGTTCCTTGCTTTCTCGACATCTACACACTGCCCGTTCTCTTTGGAAAAAAAAATTCTCGAGATTCTCTGTGTTTTGGACCAAGTTGACGAGGTTACACAAACCCCACATCCAAGATCTTAAAAATCTTTAGTTGTCCAGTGTAACTGTACCGAAGCTCACTTAGAACTTGAAAGAAAAAAATGAGCATCTGGACCGTTTCCCGCAGCTCTCTACTTGAGCATTTATATCATTGCTGTGATCCACGCGGTTCGCAAGTACTTTCATAGCTGAGGTGGAATTGAAGCAAATCAACAGCATGAATAAAAGGCCGCTCTGAGTATCTGATTCAAGTGTAACATAAGTAATACCATGTCAAATACAACAAAACTGTCCTTTCATTTGGCCTTGCAGTCCAAGAAGGCTGAAAAAAAATGGTCTTTCTTGCACCATTCATGTGATTTCCTCAGGATTTCCAAGTAAAATACTGTGCCCATCTGCAACAAGCACAAACTCTAATATGGGTCCGAAAGTAAATTGGTCACATAATCTTCTTATATGTTTTCTCTCAAACCAATAAGTTACGTTCTGACTTATTCGAGGTTCTGGGCATTTCTCAGACCTACTCTGAGGAAGATGACAGAACCATGTTGTGTGATAAAAAAAGGTGGGCCTTTCGGTGTCCTCATAACTCAATCCATTATAGATTTGCTAAATAAAGTGAAGAAAGTTAAGACTACAAAAATTGACTCCGCTAAATTAGATTGAAACTCTCAGACTATTGCTCCTCTCTATTGGCATAAAAAGTCTACACCAGTTACTGACATTGTATAGAACATGGTATATATACTCTAATTACATTGACAATCTCAGTTGAACAACCCTACGGATGCAAATCTGTCCAAAAACAAAAGGAAAAGGAGGCTACACAGCAGACCCCCGCCGAGATATGCTCCCTCTTGGCATGCTCCCATTGCTTGATCAACTCAGCATAACCATCAGCAGACGCCATTGCAAGTTCCGTCAGCGAGTTCATGGCTACCGACATTTTCTCAGGCGTCCTCTTCCACCTGAACCCCCACCATGCTAGTACTCCCGCTGTTTTCTTTGCTTGATCGCCCTCCAGACCTCTCCGATCCATCCATTCCTGGAATCTTCGAGCTCTTTCTCATAGATCGTCCCCATCCGTGCCGTGAAGTAGTCCAGCCCATGGAGTACTAGGATCTCCAAGGTGGAATCGAGGAATCTCAACCACTGGATGCAAAGACCGAAGATGGGCACGGTCCCCCTCGACCGTCTAGGAGAGAATGCCAATTTTGAGGTGTTGGTCAGACCGCACCAAATCGAAGGAGCCATCCTGTCAGCACACGCATGTGGGATCGCTGAGAAGCCATCCACGACTAGAAACAGATTTGGCCGGTTAGAACGGGATTGGTAACGAGAAACAATTTTTGAACATAAATAGTTTTTTTTTTTTCTAGGGAACAATTTCTAAGTATAAAAACGCACTTGGTGACTGCAAAAAAATTTTACTCTAGGAACAAAAATACGTTCGATAAACCTATATAATATTTTTGTTTCTTTTAATTTTTTCAATATTTTTATTATACATACACACACACATATACATATATATTCTTCTTTCTTTCTTTTGGCCGATTGCTGGCCTTGGTCATGGCTGATAACCGGCCAACGAGAGCCGGCGACCTCACCATAGCTGGGCGAGCTTGGCCTCACCAAATCTGGGCGAGCTCAAGCTGGCCCAACCAAGGCGAGGCCAAGCCTCGCCGGCCAACATAAGGCCCGGCCTCGCCCAGCCAAGGCGAGGCCAACTTCGTGCCGCCTAGGCGAGGTCGAGCCTCGCCTGGCCACCAAGGCCACTGGCGAGAGCTCACCATGGCTGAGGCCGACGACCAGCCATAAGGAAGAAAAAAGAAGAAGGAAAAAAAAAAGTGTTTCTTGGAAGTGTTCCTGGGAATAAGAAACAAGTTTTTTTTTACTTCTTGTTTCTGTTCCAAATCTGTTCCCAGGGAACAAAAGTGTAAACAAACGCGTTTCTGTTCTTTTTTCTTCCTCGGAACAAAATAACAGAAATTTTTGTTCCGGGGGACAAAAACACAAATAAACAAGCACACCCTTACTTAACTCGGTCACAAGATTGGAGGCCAAGCGGACCAACCTGACTGGATCCATCACAGACATGTAAGATCTTTTATTGGCATCGAGTTTGGAAGGTATCCCAGCCAGCAAGATGTTTGCCTCATCTATCGGTCCGTTTCTGTAACTGGAGGCAATTTCCCATTGCATTCTACATCCTTGATAACCTGCAAGCTTAAATGATGATATTAAATTAAGCTTCCGTTCATTTCACACAAAATATATGACAATTCTAAAAAATATTTTTTAAGAAGTTACTTTTTAGGAAAATAATAATATTTTTCGATATTCAATTGAAACTTGAAAAATGAACTAGAAATTGTTTTTGCCATTCCCATTTGATTTTTTTATGCCCTCTTTAAATTTATTTTTCTTTTGTTTTTGTAAAAAATGAAATTTGTAGTTTTTTTTTTTTTTGGTAAAGGTAAGAAATATATTGACTAGAAACTAGAAAGCTATATAGAGCTATACAGCGAGAACTTGGACCCAAAAACCTACACTCACAGAAGTCAGAACGAGTGGAAGGAGGTCAAGGTAAAAGGAAACAAACCAAGCGGCGAAAAGAGAGGGCCAAACAACAGCCAAAGAGAACCAGCTATCCTTCCCTGAAACCCAAAGAGGGAACAACAAAACAAAAGAGAAACCCAAAAGCCCGCTCTAGGACAAGGAGGTAAGAAAGCGATGGTAGCCATAGTCAGGAGCGAAGTCCTTCATTCCAAGCTTCCAATGCAACATCTAGGAATTCGAAAGGACCTCCGAACAATAAAGGTTGGCGAAGAGCATCCAGCGAGCTTGAGTCTCGCCAAATTAGTAAGCAACAAGCTCACCGCCCTCGCCTAGGGTCCGTCGCCATGGTCAACGGCCAACCGAGGATGAAGAAAAAAATAAAAAGAAACAATATTAAAATTTTGGATTTTTAAAAATATATAATTAAAAATTGAATATTTTATTTAAAAAAATTGAAAACTCAAGTTAAGAGAAAGAAAGAAATGGAGCCTAATAGGGGTGTGAGATAAGAGATAGTGAGTGAGGTAAATTTTTTTCCCTTCTTCTTTTTTTTTTTTTTTGGTCGAAAACATTTTCCCCTACTTGAAATGTAGAAAATATTTTTCTCTATTTTAAAATAATTTTTTCCTTTGATGGAAAATGTTTTCCCCAATCAATTCATTTTTCATGAAATGAACACCAAAAATCTGGAATACGTTTTTTCTTAAAGTTATTTTTCATGAAACGAACGGAACTCAAATACTACAATATTTTTTCATTCATACGAACTTCTTCAAAAGATTGTCTCCAGCTCATCTCAGGTATGATAGCACTGCCAATCAATGTTATTGTGGATACAATTGCTTTACCCAAGATAAGTAATAGATAAGAAATTGTGCAGAAAAAGGGACTCACTCAATAAATCAAATGTGGCACCACTTAGGAAGCACCGACACTTTTAGGAATATTTGTGTCATATGAATATTTCAACACTTGTCCGACACTCTCTAACACGAAGTTTGAAATTCCGACACCTGATCCGACAAGCACAAGGTCAACATTAAAAATTTTCAATAAATAAAGGGTCAAAACAAAAATGTGTAAAAAATAAAAAATAATAAAAATAATAAAGGGGAAAAAAGAAGAACCTAATCTTCTCTTCTCTTCTAACACTCACTTTCATGATGATTCACCGCCAAGTTTTTTTTTTTCCTCTTCTCTTCCAACACGGTCAGACACAAGTCCAAAATATAGATTACTTTTTTTTTCCTTAAAAGTATTATGGTTTATTGGAATGGAGCTCAATTTGTCAAATTGAAACAATAAATAATATTAACAAATGGTGAATTAATATTTTTAGTGTAAATTCATCCTAGATTCTTTTTTTGTTATTTATTTATTTGTGAATTTAAATGAAATTAATAATTTATTTTTTATATATAAAAATATACATTTAATATAAAACGAGTCATAACGTGTCGAAATTCTCTATATTTTTTAGAAATGACGTGTTGACGTATCGAGTCATGTCGTGTCGTATCGCATGTTGCATGTTAATGACAACACTACTTAAGCCACCACTTCATTAATTGACACAACTTTAATATGCAATCATCAAAGATTTGTCTTTGTAGTCTTGCAAGAATTGAAATCCTTCCTATGACAACCTAGGCTTTGGGAGTGAATCTTGTCTTCGTGACGACTTTGTAATCCAGTCACAAGGACGAAGAATGAATAAAAAAGAAGCACCTGACTCGACCAAACCATGTATGCAAATTGAGAAAAGTTATTACGGATTAAAACAAGCGCCGGGGGCATGGTACACCGTATTAAGTAAATTCCTACACACTCATGACTTCCCCAACTCCCGCTCTGATCCATCCTTGTTCATTTACACTATGGGTCCAATTACAACATTTTCCCTGTCTACATTGACAATCTCATCATCACAGGTAACGACACCTCTTTCATCACCAAATTCATTAAAGCACTATGTATGCATTTCTCTATTAAAGATTTGGGAACACTTCATTACTTCCTCAACATTGAAGTGATCCCAACCAAGATGGTATACTTCTCTCTCAACGTAAGTATATTAGTGAGCTTCTACAAAAACATAAAATGGATGAAACCAAGTAGGTAAGCACTCCATTAGCCGTGGAATCAACTTATCTGCCAATGATCTAGCCAAGGCAACCAAAGCAAGTGAGTATCGAAGTCTTATTGGGGCCCTTCAATATCTCACTATAACAAAACCCGACATCACATTCTCCATAAAAAATTATCCCAATTCATGCAATGTCCCATTATCACACATTGGACTACTACTAAGCAACTTCTCTGATACTTGAAAGGAAGCATATTTCATGGGTTACATCTAACACGCTCCAGACATCTATTCTTCACTGGTTCTCCAATGCTGATTAGGTAGGCAATGCAAATGACCGACTGTCCACCTCTACATTTGTCATCTATCTCAGACCTAATCCGATGTCCTGGAGTTCGTGGAAACAATGCATAATTGCCCGATCTTTGACCGAAGCCAAGTACCACGCCGTTGCCATAGCCATAGCAGAACTACAATGGGTTCAAAACTTGCTGTCCAAACCTGGCATCAAACCAATCACCACTCCAACTCTATACTGCGACAACATCGACGTCACATATGTATGTGCAAATTTGGTATTTCACTCTTGAATGAAACACGTTGCCATAGATTACCATTTCGTTCGTAATCTAGTTGCAAACGAAGCTCTCCACGTCTCTCACATCTCAACCACGAATCAACTCGTAGATGCCCTCACAAACTATTATACAAACCTTGATTAAATTATTTACGACCCAAGATTGGCGTCTTAAATGGAAGCGCCATTTACGGGACCATGTTAAGGATAATGGCACAAATCAAGGAATCAAGATCAAATCAAATCAATCAAGTGCTAAAATCAAGGAAGAATCTCACGTAACAAACAAGTACTAAGACTAGGGGATTATAAATTTAATTTAATGGATTCTAACGCTTATAATCTCTTGTATAAATACATATACTCAGCTCATGGAAAATGTATTAGTTGCAGAAAATCTTTTTCTCATCGCAGAACAGTGCAATGAGCTATTACCAAAAGTAATGCAAGAAAATGGCCCATGAATCAACGGATGACACTTTAGTATGCGGTTTGCTGTGCTTGTCATAATACAAATGAAGCTATCTTTTCAAATCCCTGGCTATTATACATGTAAAAAGTAGCCAAATTATCATATAATGAAGCAGGGTTGAAACATCTGCCGTGCCATCTCTCCGTTATCTGTACAAAATGGTTTGGAACGATAAATAAATAAAAGAGCTCGATTTGGCTAAACTTTCGTACCCTTGCACCAATTCTACAAGGTGAGGCTGCAACTCTTCATCCCTTTGAGTTTCAATCCTCTTGGAAATGGCTTCTTCTGAGTGTATGGATACCTTTATCTGCGTATGCAGATCTCTGATGACCTCCCTCGTTCTATCCACAGATGAAGGGTCCTCTCCTTTCACGTCTTGATTTCCTCGGCTGCAAGCATTTCTTCTCATACGTGATCCGAACTCTCGATCCAGACTATTGCCATTGTGAAAAGTAATATAATGGTCTCATCCTTCATCTTAGATATAGATACGACCATGTTAAGAATCAATTCAATATGTTACTGGTAGAAGCAGGGATGAATACATTACTAAAATCTCACTCTTGAAGGAAGGATGACAATTCAGGTAAGCCGGTAGCAAAGTGTGATAAATAAAATGTTAAGATGAAAAAGAAAACCACGAAAGCCACGTTTTGTGTAAAGCCTTCATGTGGCCCTTATCTCTGTCCTTAAGTTTTTGCTTATACTCAAACACTTTCCATTGCCAATTAGAATACATCAGCAAAACCTTGGCCTTGAATCTTTATCTAAGATTGAATTTCAATCCATTTGAAGCTAAATTTGTGAATTCTTTCTCTAAGAATGAAGTAAGGCATCTATCCTATACTTCTTGAATTCTTGGAAAAGGCTGGTTATTCAACCATTTAGGATGTGGTTTCCCATAAACAAGTATAATAACACTCATGTCGAACCTCGATCATTGTCCTCGATCATTGTCGAACTTCTTCAACAAACTGTGCTAGGTTGGATTTGGTTTGTAATTTTGCCCACTAGGCGTTAATGCTGGTCTTGCCAAATTATGAACATTAATCGGCATGCATGTCAGGCCTAACAGGAATATTTACATTGGGTGGAAACAATGGCGCCACTGGCCTTACATCTTCAACATTTGGCAATTGACAGACCAATTGACCAGTTTGATTTTCCAAATTATTGTCATCAATTTGGTAGTTTTGACCAATATTAGACTGATTATATCTTATCACTGTGACCTTGGTTAGAAAATTCAGGCATTTGCATCATTCTTATAGGAGGCCGACTACTTCGATCAACATTATCGGCATCAATAAATGAAAAAAGACTAGGAACGTGCCTTGTTACACTAGATTGAATAGTAGTGGTTGATTGGACGGTCCTGACCTCGAGAGAACATCTTTCACAGCATTGATGGCAATTGGTTTAATCAGGTCCAACATGTGATTAGCCATATCGTTTTACTGTTCTTTAAGCAATCTCTTCATGGTGACCAATTTGGTAGGATTTGCGGCTAATTCCCTAGCTTGTTTTTTCTGTAAGGTGTCGTGGGATGTTGATGTCGCTCCCTCAGCTTGGCTCTATTACCGCATGAGCGGTTGAACTCTTGGATCAAGTAACCCTTCACCAAGGCCATTATTCATGGAGTGATCATGCTCTGGATGATTCATTGTTCTCGGCATGGTTACTCCTCCTTGTAAAACACAAGTTATCCCCTCAAAAGTACCACAAAATGTTTCGCTGGAATTTAACTGGCAATGAAATATCTTTCCTTAAAATTCGTTCTTCAATTTTTACTGAGAGGAGATGATTTTTGTGGTGATTCTAGACAAGATTCTATCAATTGAGCACGGAACATATATAAGCCAATGGAATTTAATCAAGGATGAATTGCGATGGCATTGAAAGCTTTGTCAAAATTTAATCAACGACAAAGTGAGATGACACAAAGATACAACGTCAGAATTTAATCGATGAAGAAGATCTAAAAGCTATGGCTAAGATACACATCTGAATACAATTGACTATGAAATATTTGAAAACGTTGGCTAAGGTACAAGAATTGAAAGATAAAGATTTTTGTTGTCTATTCACGAGGCTTACAGAACGTGTGATGTAGTTATTTAAAGCCTACAATCATGATTATGAACAAAGGTTACAAATGGAGATTGCAAACAGTTACTAAAAAAATAGGCTCATGTCATTTCCATCCCTTTGTTGACTTCTAACATCCCTATCACTTTAACCACTGAGGTTTTCCCTGGTGTTCACCCTTCCCACATGGGAAGGGGAAGATGGGGGATCAGAATCCCCACATTCTTCTGGAGGGTTGGAGTGGAAATAATTTAATTTCAAGTATAGATTTTGACTTCCACACTCTACAAGAGGTAAGGTACAAGTATGAGAGAGAGAGAGAGAGAGAGAGAGAGAGTTAGAGTAAGGGTAGAGTAGGACCAACAAAAAAAAAAAAAAAAAACATCTTCACATTAAATTGACAACATTATCCCTTGTGGGGTCCCACTCTTGATTTAAATTTATTTCTTACCTTTTTTTTTCTTCTTCTTTCACTTTCACTAATAAGAAAACTTATCCACATCCCTTCCAAATAATTTTTTTTCACCCTAGTCACTTCTTCCATTACATTTCAATGTTTGTTTATGCTTGACTTCTTTTAAATTTATTCTCCATTATTATAATCTAAGTAGGTACTAAACATATATCAAAGTAAAAAAATTGTTAATTTTATTTGCAAATTGTTTACTTTATTTCCCTAGAGTATTCTTATGATTGTGAATTTTCCGACTTTGATTTTTAGTACAAATTTACAAGAATTTACTAAAAAATTGAATTGATTTATACACTATACACAATTTACTCAAAGGTTATCCTCTCACTTGTGCTTATGTTATTTTTTTAGTAATACTTACCTAGTACAAAAAAAAAAATATTACAAATAATTAATTAAATAATTAGTTTTTTATCAGAAACACAATAATCAACTTACTATCTACCAAATAAAATATTTTTCAGAGAAGAAGTAAACAAATTTTGTTTCAAATGAGAAAGAAAAGGAAATAACCAAAAAAGAAGAAAAAAAAAAAGAAAGAAGGCAAGCGTTAACCTTAAATCAAGAGTAGGCCTCATATTTAATGTTAATAATTATTGTCTATCAGAAATATGGTAATTTTGTCTTTAGAAAAATTGAAACAAAAGAAAAGGAATTATTAGTCTGTCATTTGCGAAGGTATTCTTAAATTTTAGGAGGGACGACTTTATTTTTAGTTATCAGGTTCATAATTTTATTTTTCCAACTTCATCCTCTACTTTCTCTATAAGAAAAGAATAAAAGAGAGTTGAGTAACTTAATTTGGCTATTTGTGTACCATGACCCTTTTGCCAACACTATTTCGTAGCACTATTAAAATACCGACAGGACATCGCCAACGCATGTGACAACCATCATCGTATGGTGCTATCATGTCACTTACGAAAATCCGAAACGAGGGTTATCAGTCGTCCCATGTGGAGCACTTTGTCCCCTTCGCTACGGATTGACCCTCATGTTCATGTAGGACGAAGCGATACATGGCCCAAATCAAAGAGTCAGCATCGTTCAGTCAGGCATCAATGTCTGGACAAGATCACCAATGTTGGCTGGGTGGCGTTGACACCGGTAATGGTCATCCCTAGCAACATTCTATCTATGTGTTCGCATGTCATGCTTGAGTTGGCGAAGTAATTATTAGCAATGCCCCATATTGACATCAAAGTAAGAATAATGCAAGTGACATAACTTTCATACGGTACTTATTTAAGAGTCGTAACTTCTTTTCCAATCATCTAAGTGCTACAAATTTGAAGAATTAATCACCTGAGTGCCATTGATGATTTATCTTATCTGAAAATCTAATGTAAATGCCGATTATCCTACGTCGCTTCATCAGCATTGATGTGGATAATTTTTTATTTTTTAATTATTTTTTGAATTTTTTATACTCATCGGTGACTCTCAGTGACCCTAAAAAAAGGAAAAAAAAAAAAAGAAAAATTAAAAATTTCAAGAAAAATTAAAAATTAAAATCCACATTGAATGTGAAATTAATTTAAAAAAATCACGGATTATGATATGCTAGAATTGGTACTCAAATAATCGATTTATATGGTACTTAAGTGAGCAAAAAAAGAGTATTACACATAAGCGAGCGCCATACGAAAGTTATGCACTTATTCACATAATTTACTAGATTTGCATACGCTTATTCATGTAATTTTTATTGGACAACTTTCCTTGACTTGACTGGTTGACCAAATTGGCCACCCAAAAGTAGAGTCCATCGAAGTCAATTTGGTAAAATTCTTTGCATTCCCTGAATATTTTGCTCTTAGATATTCCAAAAATTACCATACCAAATAAAACTAAACGGTGGCGCCAAAGGAAAAAGGGCAAGAAAAATTCAATTAAAGAGAGCACAATGAAGAATACTATAATCTAATCCTATGTTACTACATTTTCGTGGGATGTTGATGTCACCCCCTCGGCTTGGCTCTTTTACTGCAGGCGGTTGAAGTCTTGGATTGAGTAAGCCTTTTAACCAGGGCCATTAATATTAGTGATCAGGCCTTGCATGATTCATTGTTCTCGACATGGTTATTCCTTGTAATAAAACACAAGTTGTCCCACCAGAAATACCAAAAAGATGTTTAGTAGAAATTTGATCAGCAATGAAATATCTTTGCCCAAAATTTGTTCTTTAGTTTTTATCAAAAGGAGATGGGTTTTGTGGCGATTCTGGACAAGATTCTTATCAATTGAGGACAAGGAACATATATGATCCAATGGAATTTAATCAACAATGAAGTGCGATGGGATTGAAAACTTTATCAAAATTTGATCAATGACAAAATGAGATGACATGAAGATACAATGTCCAAATTTAATCAATCGAATATCTAAAAGCTACAATTGAGATACATGTCAAAATTCAATTAACTATAAGATATCTTAAAACTACAGCCAAGGTGGAATTGAAAGATAAAGATTTTTGTTGTCTATTCACGAGGTTTACAAAAAGCGTGATGGTGGCTATTCTTTTTTTTTTTTTTTTTTTGGTCGAAAACACATTATATATATATATATATATATATATATATATATATATATATATGTAGGAACAGTCTTTATACAAAGCTTCCGAACTGAGGAGATCTAAGAGATGACCTGGAGGAGAGAAAGCCCAATTTTGAGGAAGTAAAGACAGCCTGTGGGCTTTAGCAGCACAGTCAGCTAAGAAATTTTCAGTCCGGCGGCAGTGTGCAATTTGGAGAAGAGGAAAACAGGGCAACAACGCCATTATCTCAGCAAACAGAGCTCTGTGTTCCCAAGGAGTCAAGCTAGGGTTTTTAACGGCGTCGACGAGCACCAAGCAATCGGACTCTAGCAAGATGCGATCCTGAGTTTTCCCTGTTTGCTGCAGAAATTTTAGTGTAAGATTGAGGGCCTATGTCTCGGTTTCCAGAGCTGAACCCACGGTGATGGTTTGGGTAAAACCAGCGATTAGGTGGCCAGAGGAGTCACGACACACACAAGCGACGGCGCCTTTGTTGGGGGACGTAGGGTAAGCACCATCTATATTAATTTTTAGAACACCCATCTCAAGTGGACGCCACATATGCTCAAAGTCTGATGTCTACATCTTACGTTTCGAGGACGTACCGTTGCTGCACTTGATGGATTTGGCGTGGGCGAGAGCCAACTGGACAACCCGATCAAGAACCGGTCTCAGCTGGCGAAATACAAGGATGTTTCGGGCCTTCCATATATGCCACAATACAGAAGCCACAGTCTCCATATCAAGTATGGTATCCTTTGTATCGAGTAGATTGTTAGCCATGCATCAATTCGTTGAACACCTCGAATCCGATTCATCAGTCGGAGTTAGGGATGGGACCATATTGCTTTTGTCCATGTACATGATAAGAAAATATGTTATGTCATTTCCGGTACCTGATCTGTACATACTTGGCATACCAGATCTAGAGTGATGTGCCTGTGATATAGGTTCGCTTTGGTAGATAATGCATTCTGACACAAGGACCACATGAAAATATGAATTTTGGGGGTGGTATGCATTTTCCAAATTTTGTTCTATAATCTGCAGGGTGTTTGATATGATGAAGAGGCCCTGCTGTGAATATCATGTGTGTTCTGTGATCTAATGAAATTATATCCATTTTTGACTGTATACGTACCGTTTTGTTTCCCCTTCCAAATAATTTGATCTGCCGTGTGTTGAGGTCAAATCTATATGGCCAGAACTTCGTTGACATTGTGCTCATCAAAATTTCGTCGAAGTAGAGTCTCTTTCCATACATTTTGGCCTGGGATAATGAAATCCACTACCTTTTCTGGTTTGCCTCGTAGTGTAGGGCCACCGATAATTCCATGAGGTAGCCATTTGTCCTCCCTTATTTGGATTCGTCGTCCATCTCCCACAAACCACTGTAGATTGTGTAGTATGGAGTCCCTGCCCATTAACAAACTATGCCAACCCCAGGAGGGTCTAGTCCCTTTTTCAGCTAAGCAGAAGTCTCGAGAGTGGAAATACAAACCTTTAAGTAAGCTACTCCATAGGGAAGTTGGTTGTTGGATCAGACGCCAAGCTTGTTTGGCCAATAAAGCTTTGTTGAAAGCAATAAGGTCTCGAAATCCCATTCCCCCATTGTCCTTTCGAGTCTTCAGTGTATCCCAATTTTTCCAGTGCACGCTAGATTTACCATTTTGAGACTTCCACCAAAACTGAGCAGTATTTTGTTCTATAGACTTGCATAGAGACACCGGGATTTTAAAAATAGACATTGCATATTGTGGAATGGCTTGTACTACTGTTTTAATAAGAATTTCCTTATCGCCTTTGGAAATGAGTTGTTCTTTCCAACCTTCTAGCTTGGAATTTACTCAACTAAGAATCCATGTGAACATCTCTTGTTTAGATTTCCCCCAATCCGACGGTATGCCAAGATATTTCCCAGTCTTTGCTAAGATAGGACCGCGAAGTTCTCTAGCCAAATTTTCCTGAAGGCTTGTAGGACAACCTTTGCTGAAAAAAAATCCTAGACTTGTTACGATTCACCTGCTGTCCTGTAGCTAGGCAATATTGTTGTAGAATGTTTGATAAGTGCTGGCATTCTAGGAGTTTTCCGTCTAGGAAAAAGATAGCGTCCTCTGCAAAAAAAAAAAATAGATGGGATAGAGTAGGACACCATCTGTTTAATTTAATGCCTCTAACGTTGCCCATATCCATAGCTTGGCTAAGAAGTTGAGATAAGATGTTCATCACCAGAATGAATAAGTATGGAGATAACGGATCACCTTGTCTTAGTCCTCTGATCAGATGGAAGAAAGGTAAGGGTTCTCCATTAAATTTAACGCTTAGGGAGACCGTAGTGATGCACCGCATTATCCAATGCACCCACTGAGCATGAAACCCAATTTGAAGGAGGTAGTCTTTGAGGAAATCCCACTCCACCCGATCGTATGCCTTTTGCATATCAAGTTTCAGGATAGCTTGAAAAGTCTTAGGGCGCGTTTGGTAACGATTACGTTCGAGGAGTAGATTCGATCGAATTGATTCTTTTTGATTGTTTAGGAACCGAGTAAAAGAACGTGTTTGGTAACTATACAAATTTCTGATTCTAGAATAGAAAAAGAAGTAAACGTGTTTAGAATCGCATAAAATTTCTATTCCAATTCTTTTTTAATTACCTTTTTAGAAAAAAATAAATTTGATATTGAATTCTCATAAACCCCTCATTGATTAATTATATTTATACTAAGTAATAAAAATATTAACTAGTCAATTTTTATTAAATAGTTAATAAACCATAGTATAAATTATACTAATATACCTAAAATATGTAATAAATATAAATACTAAATTATAAAGAAAAATTAAATATGTATTCTATATATAGCAAATATATATTTCAGAATAGGAGGAAATTAAAATAAAATATAGAAATAAAAAAATAAATAAAAATAAAAACGAAAATTGTTGTTATTTTAATTTTTTTCTTATTAGAATTTCAATATTATTTATATTTAAATAAGAGTTTTTTTTATCATGGTGATTTCTCATTTTCAATAAATATTTACATTTCTATGATTAAATATCTAATCCATTTTGAATTTAATATGGATGGATGTTAATTTTAATTTAACCAAGATTCTTTCTCCCTCTCTCTCTCTCTCTCTCTTGCTCTATATATATATTCACTTCCCCAAAACCGAACACCCAACGTTTAAAAGAATAAATCTTCAAACCAACATGACTCTTTGAAACAAAAAAAAAGACTTTAATGAGAAACTCATCACTACAACTTATCCATAAATGAATACTGAAGTAACTTAGTCCATTGTTCAACTTTGAAATATTGGCTTTGATAAGTCAATAATTAATAACAATATTACAAAAGTCGGAAACATAAAGTTATGGAATCTCTGGCATATTGTAATCCCTTGCCATTTGATTTGCGATACTTCTCCGAAGTATGTTTATCTCCATTGCTTGCTCATTTGATGTATCATCCACAAGCTCCTCTTCTCTAGTTCCAAATGGGTACTCCGGATCTCCATATCGAGAAAAGTTTTTGTCCATCCTGTCTTGGTCACGAATATAATTATGAAGAGCACAACATGCAATTACAATAAGTGCTTGCTTTTTAATTGTAAATGGAGGCATGCGTCTCAAAATGGTGAAGCGATTCTTTAATGCCCCAAATGACCTCTCAATGACATTTCTTAAAGAAGAATGTCTATAGTTGAATAATTCTTTTGCTGTCCTTGGCCGTCTTCCATTCCCCCTATAATCGTTCAGATGATACCGTTCTTTTTTAAACGGATTTAAAAATCCCGGGAGTGCTGCATAGCCAGAATCTACCACGTAGTATTTGCCTATCATGGATATATATATAAATTAGTTATGATATGCAACGATGAAACAATCATAAAATGAATTTCTTCTTATAAACAAATTAAATACCTGGTGGCGGTCGAGGAAATTGCAATTCAGGAGTCTCAAGTGCTGCCGAAAGCACTCGACAATCGTTGGCAGATCCTTCCCACCCAGAATATACGAAAGTAAATTTCATGTCAAACGAACAAATACATAACACATTCTGAGTGGTAGTTCCTTTTCTGCCTCTAAATGGGATTTGCTAAGACGTGGGGACGGTAGCATCTAGATGGGTGCCATCAATAGCACCTACGCAATCCTGTGAATTTATTTCGAAAAAAAATCACGTGAATTTATGAAAAGAAAAGATTATCAACTACATATATTTGATGATGCAAAATTGATATGAAAACTATACCTTGAAATAGGGTTCATGCTTGGGATTCATAAGAATTTCCGTGGAACGATATCAAAGGATGGTGGTTTGATAATCTCTTTTGCAAGTTTCAGAACTGCTTTCAACACTAAATTAAAATACTTGCAGATTGTTTGTCCTGAACGTTGAAATCTCTCACATAAATCTCTAGTAGAGTTATTATGACCAACCAAAGACAAGAATATCCCAACTTGTTCATCTATCCTAACATACCGACTATCTTTCAACCAACCTCTTATCCTCATCAAATCACATAGGTTCAGAAAAACATGTCTCTCCATCCTGAAGGCTTCATATATTCTATCTGAATGTCCACAAACAATCTCTCTTATCCATTCCGGCCCGATAGTCTGCTGTCCCTAATAGGTTCTCTCGTATGCATGGACATGTCCATCGCAACCATGCATGACCATGCTACCAATATATCAAGATTTCGTCATCCAAGAATTGGTCAACTGATTCTACCTGCTCATTAGACATACTATTTGATCTTCTTCCATGGTACCTATATTATCACACAAATACAATAACATTAATAAAGAGAGATGAAAATAATCCAATAACAATCAACAATATAAGTTCTAAAGTAAAAGCAAATCAAATATAAAAATGTCAAACAATCCATCTTATCCATACAACTATAAGGTTTCCACAATTAAACACACAATCAAGTGCAACCACGTGCAATCCACAAAACACATCTCAACATCCACTAAAGAAATTGAAGAAGCCCATGTCTCCTTTCAGCTGGTGTTCTGACGAATGCCTCTCTCCATATGGCATTAGTACATGCTCGCCTCCACTGCCTTGTTGTAAAGATCTTGGTCCAAGTCATTCATATTAACAAGGATATCAATCACAATTGCTATAGAGAAGGGGTCTGGTGTGGTGGTGTCATAGGTGGTGGTGTCACTTGTGAGCCAATAGATCCACTCGAGATTGACTTGACCTAGATTTGAGCATGTCTGTATAGCTTTGCACGTAAATCATACTAAATGAGCTACTATTTCTTCTCCTCTTGACATTTGGAGTTCTATCCAACCTGTGCTGGTTATGAATGGGAGTTGAAGTATGGCCGGATAAAAAACGTCATCATCAATGGGATGTTCACTTAAGTCTTCTGGATCATTGCATTGCCACCACCATCACCTTCATCGACACCGTCAAATCTTGGATATTTCCTACGGCATGATCTCCGTAGCATATGTATCACCAAATACAATGCACAGTTGGGGATATTGAGGAAATCCATCCTTCTTGAATTTTGCCCACCCATTATTGGTCTGCAATTTTCACAATAATGAAAAATGTCAATAACATAATCAAATCTTCTAAAACTTACATCTATAATAATATCAAAATGATCGAAACTTAAAACATACCGTGATGTGAGACTCCCAAATACTCGGATCGTCGACAACAACTTTGTTATTCACATTATCCCAGCCAAAACCAGATTGTGAAATGAGCTTCTTAAAACTACCATACTCTTGTCTTCTCGGTTTGTTCACCCTATTCTTCAACTGCAATAGGTTATATTGGTATCCGACATGTTTAGTGAATTCTGCTCGTATGTTGTTCCACCGCTTTGTTAAAAGTAGAAGTTGTGCGATTTCCCTTTTGTACCTCCTCTACCAACAAACTTATAAACAAGTTGGTTAAAGGCTCGGTCCATTTTGCATTGAACATCTCTTTCTGGGATGCCATAATAACCTTGATTGAGCATCATACAAGTTAATTGAGATGAGACTTAAAACTATCATGGAAAATATAAACTTATGAGTCAATATGTACTATAGAGAGCTAAATGCAAATGAAGAGCTGATATTAGACTCATTACTTACTTCAAGCGCTGTGGTATCTCTTGGAGAAGTAGTAAGTGTGGCTTCAAAGTGGCTTCAAACTCTTGCAGCCTTTTCGTAAAAGGTCCCAATAGAAGAAAAGAATTTCAGTATTAACTCTAAGAATAACTTTTTCAAAGAAAGAATTCTGGTCAGTGGTCATTAAAAATGAGAACACCACATCTAATCAAGAAAAAAATAAGAACTTGGTGAGAAATTATCAGTAGAGTATGAACTAGTACAATTTTTTTCTCCACCTCCGTTTCTTTTTCCTAGTTCAGCAACCCTATATGCCATTCACAGCATTGACAAACAGAACACCAAGCAGAACTCGCAAGCTTGGAGCTATATCATTCACATATTGGACCATAACAGCACCCTCTCCACGCCTTTCATCCTTAAAATCACTCCTCACCCCAAATGAAACTGCATGAACCCAACTAATCCCCGCACGCACCAATCGATTCTAAGCGTAGACTCCCCGACGGAACCAAATTGAATTCCCCACCTAAAAAGCAATGAAACCCAACCAATGCCTTCACCAAAGCACTCGACCACCGTGAATAGGGTCAAGGCATCACTGAAAAATCAGCGCATCAAAGAAAAAAAAAAAAATAACAACTTGCTGTCTCATTATCGGTAGAGGATGAACTAGTACATTTTTTTCTCTCCTCCGTTTCTTTTTCCTAGTTCAAAGCAACCCTATATGCCATTCACGGTATTGACAAACGGGAACACCAAGCAAAACACGCGAGCTCGGAGCTATATCATTCACATTTTGGACCACAACAGTACCCTCTCCACGCCTTTCATCCTCAAAATCACTCCTATCCCCAAACAAAACCGCACGAACCCAACTAATCCCCGCACCGCACCAATCAATTACGAGACCGACCAGACTCCCCACGGAACCAAATCGAATCCCCACCCTAAAAAGCAAATGAAACCTAATCGGTGCCTTCACCAAAGCACTCGACCATCATGAACAGTGGTCAAGGCATCACCGAAAAATCAGCGCATCAAAGCAAGGCAACCTAGAAGCCGAGGGTAGCTCGCCGAAGAGCCCTGGCCCGGAAATCGGCGGGTGCCGGCGCGGCGACCCCTCCGCCCAGCTCGGCGCCGGAGCCGGGTCGGGCCGAGGGTTGCTCGCGAGCTACCCTCGGCGAGCTCGACCGGTGCGCCGCCGATTCGGGGGCCTGGGGTCGCTGGCGGTTGATCGCGCGCTGCCGCTCGGGCCTAGGGGTCGCTCGGTGAGTGACTCCTCGGCGGATCGGCGCGGGCGCCCGCCGACTCGAGCCCGGTGGCGCTCCCGCCAACCGTTGCATTTACGACTTAACGACGGTGATGGTGAGCAAACCGTCACCCGGATCGGCCGACAATGACGCTTAGCCGTGAGTGAAGGGAACTCACCTTGAACGAGCGGCTTCAACGATGAAGAAGCAGCAGTCGCCGTCGCCGTTGTTGTGGAGAGAACGAACCAAAGAGAACGAACCAGAGAGAATGTCGAGCAAAAGAGAGAAGAAAAAGAAAGGGTTCGAACGGAGAGAAGACATGGAGTAGGAGAGGGTACGTTGAGCAGAGGAGAGAGAGCCACTTTTTTTATTCTTTTTCTGATTCAGAATCAAGAATCATATTTTTTTTTATTCTAAATTCTTGTCCAAAACTGATTTAAGGAACAAATTTGTTCCGGGGAACAAAAAGTTACCAAACGCGATTCTCGCCGGCGATTCGGGAACAAAGAATCAGAATTTGGCCCTGTTTGGATGGTTACCAAACAGGGCCTTAGTCCTCTTTCGAATCCTTAGTTGATGGAGAACTTCTTGGACTATAAGAACATTATCTTGAATCTACCTTCCACTTACAAAAGCACACTGCTCCTTGGCTATAAGTGCTAGTAACAAAGGTTTTAGTCTATTTGTAAGAACTTTTGATATGATTTTATAAATAAAATTGCAAAGACTAATCAGTCTATACTGATCCAACCGTTCTGGGTGAGGAGTTTTTGGTATCAAAGATATAAGCGTCCTATTAAAATCTGAGTGCATCTTACCGGATTGGAAGAAATCTTTTACCAAGAGAAATATATCTTCCTGTAAGATATAAGATATCCCAATGAGACCGATAAAATTGTCCATTCAAACCATTCGGACCCGGAGCCTTTGTTGCTCCCAATTTAAAGGTAGCTTGTTTGACTTCCTCTATTGTAAGCTCCGCTACAAGGGCAGCATTCATTTCATCAGTCACCACAGGTATACATTGAGCTAGGACAAGCCTATAGTCGCGTGCACCCACTAAACTGTATAATTTTATAAAAAAATCTTGGGTCAAATGCTGCAGAAGGTCTGGATCTCAAATCCATTGCTGGTGTACATCATATAACATGCTGATTCGATTGCGTTGTCTCCTTTGGATTGTGGATGCATGGAAAAACCTAGTGTTTTTGTCCCTCCATCTAAGCCAGTTTATTCTTGATCGCATAGCCCAATATTGTTCTTCCTGTTTCCATAAATGCTGAATTTGTTCTTTCAATCTATTGATCGTCACCTGGGAATGCTGATTATTGGGTTGATTCGTCAGGTTAAGGATCTGCTGCTTAAAAATATTGATCTAACGGTGGCCTTTGGAAAACTTGGATCTACTCCAGTGAGTCAACGCCTTTGAAACGGCCCTAAGCTTTTGAGGTAGGGTCTTACCTCTTATCTAGGAATAAGCCCATGAATCAACAATGATTTGACAGCAGTCTTGTTCTTGTAACCAATATGCTTCAAAAGTGAACGCCTTCTTTCGTTTGGGAGGAATAACATCAGTTGTTAAAAGGATTGGACTGTGATCCGAACCAATTGCAAGTTAGGCATATACTTCAGCGATAGGAAAATTAACACGCCATTCCATAGTATAGAGCACCCGGTCTAGTTTTTCCTTTACACAATCTTGTCCATCTCTATGATTCATCCATGTGAACACACAGCCTTTACTAGGCACCTCCATCAGGCAGCAGTCATTTAGTAAGTCATGAAAGGATTGCATACGGTGATGATCTGCAGGCCTCTTCCCAACCTTTTCCCAAGGGTAAGCTACTTCATTGAAATCTCCAGCTCACACCCACGGGAATGTATTATAGTGGTTAATCCATCTCAAGTCATCCCATAAGGCCTATCGAAGATTATACACAACCGGCGCATGTAGACAAGTGAGTCGCATTGTATGCCCATAGTCCCCTTCCCTACAAACCATATCAATGAAAGCTAAGGTTTGCCAGTCCACTATTAAAGTTATTTTCTCATTCCAAAACACTGCTAGATCACCTGCCATGCTAATAGGGTTTTCAATAACACTACTAGGGAATCTCAGCCTCCTTTGAATGCGACAAAGCAATTCTTCCTGATTCTTAGTCTCCATCAAAAACAGAACGTTGAGCTTTTCTTGGGCCACCATGGCCTTTAGTTCTCAAACTGTCAGGGGATTGCCCAAACCCTGATAGTTCCAACTAAGTATCTTCATTTGTCACTTGGTGTCTATTGAGGGCCAGCCACCATTGCTCAACTCTCGTGTCCTGCTGTCGCAAAGATAGGAGCGTCTTGCAGTTGAGTTTCATCAAGACCCTCTGAGACCTGGCCCCATAAATCATACGGGTTCTATCGCTTTGCTTTCTTAATAGGTCCTGCTTTTACAGTCAAATATGCATGCTTCACCTTCTTTGATTTTGATGGACCCTCTTCTTGTGCCTTTGTGACTACTATCATCTACGAGGCAAGGGATTTTGCTGCTATAGGATTAGATTCCATTGCCACCGGTACAGGTTTTTTCCATTGTAAAGGTGCTGCCACTGTTATGATTTGTCCTTCTGTTGGAGATTCCATGACTTCCTTCTGCTTATGTTTGTGATTTTGCTCCACAGGCATCAAAATGGGAGGCGGTTGAGGAGTCTTTGGGATAACCTCTTCTTCCTCATCCGGAGACGGCTGTATCTCATAGAAGGTAGGCCAGTACGGGCTGTGTTCCCGGACCTCAGCTTTTAACCATTGGCCATAATACATTTTATCCTTACCATCCATTTTTTCAGCATCGAATGCGAAATTTTTACAGTACATTGCATAATGCCCTAGAATGCCACAAGAGTAGCAAAAGTGAGATAATTTTTCATAACGAAAATCCAACCATATATTTTTGCCATCTAGTCGAAGAAGCTGCCCTGTTTTTAGAGGCTCATGTACATTAAGTTCAACTTGGGCTTTGCCTACTTTAAGAGCTGTGCCCTCTTTTTGCTCTAGCTTGACCTCTAACATCCTTCCAATATGGCACATGGCCTTATGTATCATAGTATTAGTATACCATTCCAAAGGAATTCCAAAAACTTGGACCCAAAATGCACAGGTTGTGAAATCATAACAATGCAAAGGAGTATTTGGTATCCAGGCCTTTAGAATGACCAAATGATTCGAAAACAGCCAGGGTCCGTTATCCAGAATTCTCTATTTTTCACCTTCTGACTAGAATTTAATGACACACATGCCTGCTTCACTTAGGGAAATTTCTACTTTATCCGTACACCATGCCCGTTTCATAGTATTCAGGAATGCGGAAAAATTAATGGATGTGTTTGCAAGAATCTTACCGACCAATATCAACTTGCATTTGTCTAATTTTTCCGTTGTGGGTGCCTCATCGTAAATTTCAATGGTCTATTCTGACCATAGGCGGCCCATTCGATTGCACAGGGCAGCAAGGCGAGCGCTATCTCCTGGGTTTGCACAGTCCATCTCGAGCTAAGAAAATTGGAACAATTGTCGTCTCGAAACAGATAAACCAATTCCTTGCTGGCGTCTGGGGGAACTTCGAAGATGCTGGGCATACAAATTTATCCACATGCAAAGCGACCGATTCAAAGCAGGAAATTGGGCACTAAGAAGGCGAATTCTCCATAGAGGTAGGTTTAGGAAAACATGCAAAGAAACGGAGGAGTGGGTAAGCTAACTGTAATTGGAACAAGAAGAGGTGCGATGGATGGAAATGCAATTTGACGAGAATGGGTAGTTACTGAGGGAATTTGCCATTAAGAAGGCAAGAGGTAGAGAAGCAATGTAATGAGGGTTCAAGGAAGACTCGATAGACTACCATGGCGGTAGAGGAAGACTCGATAAAACAAGAGAGACTACCATGGCGGTAGAGGAAAACGTCTATGATGATGGTGGCTATTTAAAGCCTACAATCCCAATAACAAAAAAAAAAAAAAAAAAAAGTTATACATAGAGATTACAAACAGTTATTAAAAATATATAATAATAATCACTTCATAGTGGTTAAGGAAGTAACATTATCCACAGGATTACTCTGTGATGTCCTATTATCTATCAACATTTATCTATAACAATCGTAAAATAGTAGCAAAATAATTATCTAGAGATTATCCTCGTGTCGATTGCTCATTGTAGATTCCAATCCCTTCATCGATCAACTTCAAAGTTCTTGTTGATAACTTCACATTGTGCATCATTGATGACTTCACTAATAAGTTACCGATTCTCTTTAAATCACCAATAATTCTATTCATAAATGACTAAAATTACTCTTATCGACAAAGCCTATCACTTGTTAATAATAATAAAATAAATTAGTCATTTTTTTGTGTAAATAGTAGAATAGACAATCCTTATTAGTTTGTCATTTGTGAAGGTATTCTTCAATTTTAGGAGGATGATTGTATATTTACTTCTCATATTCATAATTTTATTTTTCCAACCTCATCCTTTACTTTTTTTCTTTAAAAAGAAAAAAGGAGTTGAGTATTTAAATTCGGGCTGCTCGTGTGTACCATGACCCTTTTGCCACCGCTAATTGGTAGAACTATTAAAATACCTTTAGGACATCCCTGAAGGATGTGACAACCATCTTCGTATGGCGCGATCATGTCAGATGTCACCTACGAAAATCCGAAACGAGGGTTATCGATCGTCCCACGTGGGGCACTGTGACCCCCTCGCTATGGATTGACCCTCATGTGACGAAGCGTTTACATATGCTCAAATCTAAGTTATGATATCCTTGAGTCCGGCATCATTGTCTGGACAAGATCGCCGATGTTGGCTGGGTGGGATTGACACCGACAATGGTCATCCCTGGCAACATTCTATTCGCGTGTCCACATGTCTCTCCTGTGTTGGCGATACCATTATTAGCAATGCACCACATTAATATTGGAATAGAGACAATACAACCGTTATAACTTTCGTAAGATGTTCATTTGAGGGTCATAATTTTTTCACTCACTTGAATACCTTGAATTTGAAAAATCAATTACTTGAACACCATTGATGATTTACCTTACCGAAAAATCTAACATAAACATAGGCCATCCAACATAATTTCATCAATATGAATATGGACAATGTTTAATATTTTTATTTTTATTTATTTTTTTGAATTTTTTTTTTTTTTTTTGCTCTGGATAACTCTCTGGATAACTCTCACCGGCCCTAAAAAGCAAAAGAAAAAATTCAAAAAAAAAATTCAAAAAAAAAAACTTAAAAGGATCCATGTTGGATGGGAGTATGATTATATGAACTCAGATGATCGATTTATGTGATATTTAATTAAGTGAAAAAAAGAAGTTATAATATATGAAAGTTGTGATATTTGTGTTCTTCTTTGCCCATTAACATTGCTTGGCTACCACGCAACTATGTCACATCAGCAATTCGAGTACAAAAGTAAAGACAAGTGAAAGAAAGAGCCTTGAATGCATACGGAATACCGATTCAACGGCGTATCTTCAGTGACTTTCCGCGGAAGGGAACCGTCGGCTTGACATTCGCACGCGTGAATAAACTTTTTGGAGAAAAATCCAATCTCTAATGGCCGCAACTTCCTTTTCCCTTTTGGAATTGCCGATGGATTAAAGCGTGAGGCAAAGGGTACATTGATAAATAATAGAAAGAAACATCCGAGCCCAAAACAATGAAAAAAAAAGGGTAAAGAAGGTTAGCGATATATACTTACGTACGAGTGACAAGGCAGCTAAAGTAGGATGAAATATAGAATGTTTGAAAAAACATTTTCTCTAAAAATGATTGCTTGAAGTAACTATTCAATTTCGAATATTTTTATTATCGATAATAATATATGTTTAAATATTTTTGTGAAAAATAAAAATATTTTTCATTAATTCATTTTCGTAAACAATGCAAGTGATTATTTTTTTAAATATGTTTTCCAAATCATTCATTTTTCGCGAAACAAACAAAACTTAAAGTTTCATGTATGTTGTTTGGATGTATAATACTTGATTTACACAACTAATATATCAAGCGACAAAACTTGACTAGTACTAAGTCTAAATGAGTATTCAAAATGATGTGATGTCTAAATGATTATTTATGCTAATGGGTCAATTTAAACATTCAACATAATGAGTTCGCTATATCAGTTTTAATGTATTCAGTATTTTTTTTTTCAATTACATATTGAGTACATTACATGTTACTCCTCTTGTTGGAATCCCTGTTTAGATTGAAATAATGGTCAGAATAGGAAATCACAAAATCAATTTTCAAATGGTTGGTCTCCAGAAATATAAATCTTTCATTTGTTCCGGCTTCTAACAAGGTTGGAGAATTAAGTTTATATGCTCTCTCTCTCTCTACACACATTCGATCTCCACCTACTTCTTAATTCAAACTTTTGAGTTAAATATTCTAATATGATATCAAAGCTAGACTCTACTCTCAATTTATTTCGCTTTTGTTCACCCTGTAACAAGGTATCAAAATGGATGATGGACCCATTTTTGAACTTATATTTTATCTATATGGATTGCATATGGGTTAGATTTTTAAAGACCCAATTAAAATTGGATCTAAAAAGTTAGTCCAATTGAAATAAGTCAAAAATGGGTTAGAACTTATTACCCATTTTTCAACTCATTTAAAATATAAAGCGGCCCACTTAACAGAAGTGCTGGGGAGACGACGACCCATATTCCTCCTCATCCTTGACCTAAAGCTTTCGTGACACAAGTAATCGACCGCTCGCCTCTGCGCTGCCTCCGCCACTCGCCTCTGTCAGTCTATCTTCTCCTCACTTAGGTCTAATCTAAGTAAAGCCATTTCCATCTCTGTCTTCGTTTTTTTCCTTGTCTCGATCTTTATCGTCTCTCTGTCCTCGACGCAAATCCTTCTCGCCTCCTGCTCCATGTCGCGGACCTCAAGCCAAGCTTTTGATCTCGACCCTCTCTTCTCCGAACGTCTCTCTTCCTCAGGAGTCACATCCCATGTATCTCGCGCTCCTCTATTTTTGGGTGAGGAAGTCCTTTAGGCCCAATCCCGTGCTTACTGATTCTGCCGTGGAGGCTGTGTGCAGAATTGTCGTTTCAGCTAGGTTTGATTCCGACTGGGTCGTTTAGGCCCTGCATGTTTTCACTTCTCAGAAGTGTTTATAAACAGATTTTCTGTTTTTTTGTTCCAGGGAAGTTTCTGTTCTTTTTTTGTTTTTTTGTTTCTGGAACTTAAAAAGAATTTTAGAAACGAGAAAATAAAAAAATAAAAAAAAAAGTTGTTTCCCAGAAAACAATTTTGAAGAAACAAATTTTTGTTTCTTGTTTCTCCTTCTCTCTTCTCTTCTCTTCCTCTTTTCTTCTTCTTTCTCTTTGGCCGGTCGCCGGCCTCGTCGAGGGTCGGCGACCTCGCCGGAGCGTCGTCGGCCCCTGGCGAGGCGAGGCGTCGCCGGCGCAAGCGAGCTCGAGCCTCGCCGGATGCGGGCGAGCCCGAGCTCGCCCGGCCATGGCGAGGCTCGGCCTCGCCCCGCGGCGACGCCGAGCCTCGCTTGGCCGGGCGAGCTCGGGCTCGCCGGATCCGGCGAGGCCGAGCCTCGCCCCCAGCGGCCGGCGAGCTCGGCCTCGCGGGGACGGCGAGCCTCGCCGTGGCGGGCGAGGCTGCCGACCCTAGAAAGAAAAAATAAAAAATAAAGGAAAAAATGAGAAATAAAAATAAAAATATTAAAAAATTTAAAAAAAAACAAAAAGAAAAACAAAAATTTACCAAACGTGTTTTATTTATTTTTTATTCCCGGAACAAATTTACCAAACGTATCTTTTTGTTCAAAAAGTGTTCCGGAACAGAAACACTTTTTTTTTTGTTCCCTGGAACAAAAAAAAAAAAAACATTACCAAACAGCCCCTTAGTGTCCGCGAAGGGTGTTCTTGTTCTCGCTGCATTCCCTGTTGTCCCTGCTGCATCTGATGCCTCAAAAGTTCTATGCTTAGGGTCTACTTGCCGGCTGTTGGAACATGGTGGTGCATTGATGAATTTGTACGAAGGAGTCATAGCAAATGTCCTTGCAGGAATTGGATATGCTTCATCTTGTCCTGTCAACGTTCAATACGATAAATTTCTGAGCTTTTTGCTGGACATTTGGGGGAGTGAAGATAGACGTGAGATTAGTATTTCAAATGGGCTTATGATTCTGCATTTGATTGAATGGGTGACCTCAGGATATATCAATTCTCATTCCTTGGGCAAGTAAACCCTAGGGTTGCCTCACTAAACTGAATCAATTAAGATTCGAGGCAAATTTAAGCAGGTTTTATAAATATATATTTAATTGGTCAAATTCTTTATAACTATTTCAATTTACAGGTTTTTTTAATTTTTTAATTTGATTTACTATTTTTTAATTGTTTAATTTTATTTTTTTTTTAATTTAATTTGAAGTTTTTATCCAATTAACATATAGCTTAAAACTGGGCGTGGGTTTTCCTATAATATTAATGAGTTTTAGTAATACGGATCGGGTCAAGTATAGAGTACTAGATTTACATCACATGAATATGGATCAAAACGAGTTAAATGGATCAAATATGGGTCATATCATTTTTGACCAAATCCACCCATTCAATAGATATCCCGTTTGTCAAAAATTTTAAAATTTGTAAGTATTCAACCAATAAGGCATCATAGGATTAGACTTGAGTCACTTAAATAAGATCTCATTTTGACAAATTCTTTTCAAGGATAACATCATAATCCAAACTCTTAAATCCATCAATCTTCACGGATACTCGTTCTGATTATGTTCGGAAAGAGAAAAACCATCCTCCTAAATCAAATGCTCGACTATTGACAATCTCATGTTATATTAATATCATGTAAAATCAACACGAGTCTACAAATCTCATGCAATATCATTATCAGCCGTCCTCCAACTAAGTCGACGGGGCTTTATTATCTAACTGATGTTTATAATTCCTAAAAAAGCCGAGAATCTTTTTTCCGTAATATTCTTGGGAGAAATTCCCTTTTAAGGGCGAGCCAAAAAGAAAATTTTAGTAGAATTGCATACGCTTATTAAGGTAATTTTCATTGGACAACTTTCCTTGACTAGTTGATCTAATTGGCCACCCAAAAGTAAAGTCCATCGTAGTCAATTAGGTAAAATTCTTTGCATTCCCTAAATTATTTTGCTCTTAGACATTCCAAAGAAATTACTATACCAAATAAAACTAAATTTACATTTTAACTCGTTGGCGCCAAATAATACGGGCAAGAAAAATTCAAATAAAGAGAGCACAATTAAGGAAATTTTAATCTAATCCTATGTTACTACATGTTCACTATGGGCACGAACCCTATAAGTAGCTTAAAAAAAATAGCTCTATCCCATGCTTAAAATTGCAAGCCCAAAGAAGTGCAACACATGGAAATGCATTCAAGCTCGTGCTTTTGCAAGATCTGTTTGCTCTTGTGTTCGGTGTCAGTGTTGGTGCTCGCAAATGGAGTCCCCTCCATCCATGCACAACCGAAGGTCTTCGACGTGAAGAGCTTCGGGGCCATTGCCGACGGGCATACTAACGATAGCAAGGTAAGAGAACAGCGAAAACCACCTCGCCCAGTTCATGGATCGCATCATGGAATCGGAGGGAGGTGTGCAAGACTCGACATGGCATGTTCACCTGAAAATGCTAACGAACCCGCGAATCCAAAGCTTATTAAAAATGAAAAGACATGAACTTTACAATTGGCAAAAATGACTAATTATCACATCGTAAAGTATCGACTTTAATTCTTTTATCTTTTATTTTTTTTTTTTCGAAGTGACTATCAATTTTTCCATTTTTCTAGGCATTTCTCGATGCGTGGAACCAAACCTGTCACTACGAGGGAGGAAGTGAGAGGAGATTGCTCGTCCCGCTAGGGACGTACATGTAGGGGTGAGCGTGGTTCGGGTAGAACCGGACGGAACCGAACCGGAGGAGGGTCCGGTTCGGTTCCCGTTCTAAAGAGGCCGGTTCCGGTCCCGGTTCCTTTTTCGGGAACCGGAACCGGTCCGGTTAGGGCTAAAAAACCCCCAAATCAGTCGAGTTAGGTCTAAAGAAACCCCAAAAGCAGTTCTCTCTCCTCCAGAATCCACACGACACTTTGTTTCACTCACAGTTCTCTCTCTTCGCCCGTTCGTTCTCCGCCACCGCCAGTCGCCCTCGACGCCACCGCCGTTGATCTCTCTGCTCGAGGGGCGAGGCCACCTCCGCTCACCCTCGACGGCACCGCGGCTGACCCCCTGGCTCGCCATTTGCCCTCGATGCCACCGTCGCTCGCCTCGACACCACCGCTCGCCGACCCGCTCGAGGCCACCTCCTCTCGCCCTCGACGGCACCACCGCTAACCTCGGCTCACCGATGGCCCTCGACGCCACCGTCGCTCGCCCTCGACGCCACCGTCGCTCGCCCTCGATGCCACCACTCGCTAACCCCTGCTCGAGGCCACCTCCTCTCGCCCTCAACGCCACCGCCGCTGACCTCTGGCTCGCCGATCGCCCTCGACGCCACCGTCGCTTGATTTTTGAGTAAGTGGAGATTTGCCCGTCTAGCAACATTATGCACTCGTTACTTTACCGATTTCACGTTTGCACAGTGGAACACACGCCAAAGTGACTGTCTTGTAGTTAATTTGAAATGATGTATCTCGTTGACTCATGGTTTATTGGAAAAATTTATATATCAGGACTATTTTGCATGGGTTGGGTAATTTGCCGAGCCAATCTCCGTCTTGGGTGGTTTTGTGGGGGGGGGGAGGGGGTTGGTGTCATAGAAGTTGGAGAGCGAATTGGTTAAGCCTATTATAGTCCTTGTAGGACATCGAGAAACAACTTAATTAGAATTAGACGGACATCTAAATTGATAGATTTCTTTTTCTCTTTGCAGTTGGGTTGTTGAGGAAGAATCTCCTTTTGGAAAACTGATTGCTCATTTTCTATTAACTGTTAGTGAAAATGAGAATGATGGTAAAGTCTTTTCTATTATCTGCTAGCATGTGTTTTTAAGGTCTTACAAATATTTGACTTTGCAGGTTTAAAGGGAGGAGAAACCTCTCGTGTTGGTTCCTCTTGTGGTGCCAGTGTTTGCTACAATCACCAAAATGGGTAGATCATTTGCAGCACGGTAAAATGTAAAGCAGATGGAGAAGAATCAGAAAGTTTGGTCAATGCTGGTCAATCAAGAGTGCTAGGGATGTCCCCAAATGATGAAGTGGAAGGAGAGATACTCTATTTTCAACGTAGATTACTAGGCAATGCAATTGCTAGAAAACAATTTAGTGGTTTGTTTTTCTTCTCCGTTATCTGATTCATTACTTGGTTTGATTATGAACTTTGTTTTTTTTCTTTAATATATCTTTATCAATTATGGAACCATGACCTTGACTAACTGTTTCCTTTTTGGAATGCTCACGCAGATAATTTGATTAATAAGATTAGAAGGGATCTGCCACGGAGATTGATTCGGTCGGCTCATGGTCAAGACTCAAGTATGGGATCTTTGTGCTTGTCAACAAATATCTTGGTGATCTTCGAGTGGCAAAGAAGCTGGGTAGGAAGGAGCGGAAGCACAAAGAAGCCCAGGCTGTTCTTCTTGCTGCAGCAGCTTCATCTAAGATTTCTTCACTCGGGAAAGATTTGCTTGATGGATCAGCAAATCGGAGGTTATTGGCATTGTCTTAGAAATTACTTTAATGGTCAACGGAGGGGGAAAATGATGGTTATTTTGGATTTTGGTTATAATCTTCATTATAATTTCTTGTCTCTATAGAATTTGGGGAAACTCAACTCTACTAGTGGAAGGCCTGGTTATTGTTCTCAACTTATGCCACGAGCAAGGGAGATAGTTCCTAAAGTGGGTGTCCGCAAGGATTCACCGGAACGGCATTTCGGGTCTATTTAGTCAACATTGGATTTTTCCAAAGATCATCCCAAATCATGTGATATCTATAGTCGGCCTGAGACACTGATGAATCCTATTTTAGTCTGTTCAAGTTGCAAGGTTTCCACCTTGAGTTTTTCCTTTTCTCCAAGTAATCTTAGTTTGTTGCCTTGGATTTGACAGGCTTCTCGGTAACAGGTTTCGTGCACATGGATTGCTACCGAAGTGTCGGAGAATCCTTTGGACCATGGTACTGTGAATTATGTGAAGAGTTACGGAGTTCTGGAGCACCGGCTGTTGATTTCTTGGAGAAATTTACGCTCTCTGCCGAATGTGCTTTATGTGGAGGCAACACCGGTGCTTTTAGGAAATGCAAATATGGTAAATGGGTCCATGCCTTCTGTGCTGAGGTGAATGGATTTTCTTTTGTGGTTTCTGTGGATATTTCCTTGTTAATATTTTTCTACATATGGGAATTTGAATTCTGTTTTGATTATTTATGCTCTTGTTTATGTGGAGGCAACACTTGAAAATTGGGTTTGCTTTGGCGGTAGTGTTGATGGGGGATGCTGGATTTGGTTATGAGGGGATGAAAAACTATGGGTAAAATTTTCTTAGAAAAATGGGAGAATTGAGAAAGCAGATTTCAACAGATATCAAGAAGCTGGGGTCTGTTTCTCTTGTTGCATATTAATACGAACTGGAAGATCCAATTTTCAAGTTCATGTGATTGATAGTGGAGTAGTGCAATTAAGGCTTTGAATGATCCATTTCAGTTTGATCTTTTTATTGAACATTGTAAGTCACTCATGAAAGCTTGTGTCCTGCATCTTCCAGCATTGCAAGCATGATATGCTTCTTAGCTACTCCGTACTTAATGCTGCAAGCTGTATACAAGTGTAACATGCTTATGTCCTCATGACAACTTTTTGCTAAATTTGCAATATGTTCTTATGATATCGATTTTTGATACCAAAGTGTACGTTGTCTTATGTGCAAACACAGTATGCAAGCCGATTGAACGACATGAGCTGGAATGCCAACTATTTGAATTTGATGGCTTAAATTCACCTCTAAAACTGCAAGTATTTTCGGCCAGAGATAGTGATTGTGACTGGAGAATCACTCCGGACTTTTGTTTACTATGAATTATTGGTAATTAATTTGCTTCCTTGCTATTCCACGTTTCCGGCTTCAGCATGCTCTGTATTGTATCCCTGAATTAGTGTTTTGTCGTCTTTTATCAGATTGGTTATCTCGAATGCTGCAAGCAACGAGGTTTTGCAAGCTGCTTTATCTGGGCATGCCCTCCTCTGAAAGGGGAAGATTACTTGTTTTATTGTCATCCTGAAAATCAGAAAACACCACATAATCAGAAACTGCAGAAATGGTTTGTCCCATTTACCTTTCTCCTTCTGCAGTTGTCTGTTCATCAATTTGTTCATGTACATGCCTTCTCAAAAGACTATGCCCATCTTTTTCCCACTGATTATTCTATTATTCCTTTTTTTTTTTTTGGATGCTTTTTCTCCCAAGGAACTATTTTTGGCAATTTATGGACATAGAAGCTTTGGTTTGTCTCTTTCCTTCTTTGTTATGGTTCAAATCTAAAAATGAAAAAAAAAAAAAAAAAAACCTCGTTGGAACCCTGGAACCGACCCTTGGAACCCGTGATGCGCAGTAGGTTCCAAGTTCTTGGTTACGACGGAGTAGGTTGGGTTCCAAAAATGAAAACCCGTATTCGAGGGTAGGTTCCAGGTTCCGCCGGAACTCCGTAAGGAACCGGGAACCGCTCACCCTACGTACATGGTCTGGCCGGTGGTGCTCAAGGGGCCGTGCGCCGGCCCCATCACCGTCACGGTCGAAGGGGTGGTCAAAGGGCCCGTCGACAAGTCAACGTTCTCCCTAGACCATCGGATCACCTTCCAGTCCGTCGACGGGTTGCTGATCGACGGCGGTGGCACGTTCGACAGCCAGGGGCAGGAGGCTTGGCCTTACAACAATTGCTCCAAGAATTCCAATTGCAAGCTTCTCCCAGTAGTAAGTTCGCTCTCCTGCAGTGTGTTGTAACCAAAGGGTACTAGATCGGAAAGTCAGTAAACTTTTCTATCTTTTTATTAATTAAAAGATTAAAAGAATTTCAATTAGCTTTTTTTATTGACTAATTAATCATTTTTATCATCTTTTATCGCGAAATAAATGGAGGCTTAATTAGTCTCACTTGATTTTCTCAAAATTGATGTTGACTTTCCTTTTCTAATAAAGTTGGACATTTCAATTAAAAAATTGAAATATGGGAAATATGTGTCTATAGTATTTATCTAATTGCATGATAAAAATTACTCGTTCATGATTCAAATGATGATGCATCTCTGGCGAGTCTCCAACGAGTCTCTATTCTTTTCCCAGTCCTTGAGATTCAATTACGTCAAGAACGCATTGATCAGCAACATAACTTCGGTCAATAGCAAGTTCTTCCACTTCGTGCTCTTCTCGTGCGATGCTCTCGAGTTCGGGCACGTCCGGATAGTCGCCCCCGATGAAAGCCCCAACACGGACGGGATCCACATAGGCGACTCGTCCCGCATCACCATTGCCGACTCGGTGATCTCGACCGGGGACGACTGCGTCTCGGTCGGGCCGGGGTCCAAGGGCGTCAAGGTCGTGGGCGTCCAGTGCGGGCCGGGGCATGGGTTCAGCGTGGGGAGCCTTGGGAAGTACCCAGGCGAGGCGGACGTGAGCGAGCTGTCCGTGAGCGGTTGTACCATGGTCGGCACTCAGAACGGCGTGAGGATCAAGACGTGGGCTTCTCCGCTCGAGAGCAGTGCCTACAATATCTCGTTTCACGACATCACCATGAATAATGTGTCAAATCCCATTATCATTGACCAGGAGTGCTGTCCGGTCGGTGGTTGTTCGAAGCAGGTAGATTTATATCTTACTATAGCAATTAATCTTGAATCTTGTTGATTCTTGATAGCAATTCTCATGAGTTCTCTCTCTCTCTCTCTCTCTCTCTCTCTCTCTGTAGTCGGGGTCGAATGTTCAGATCGAGGACGTTTGGTTCTCGAAGATCCAGGGCACTTCGGCTTCGCAGCTGGCGGTCAAACTCGTATGCAGTCCGAAGGTGCCTTGCGCGAACATCAATCTGGACAGCATCGACCTCACATACCCCGGAGGGCACGCGGAGTCGAACTGCAGTTACGTGAACGGCGAATCTCGCGGCGTGCAGAACCCCCCGTCTTGCATTTAGTACGGACAAATGAGAAGCTAGCTTTTTTCATATTTCCCTGACCGCGACAAGCGAGAAATGTCTAGTATTTGGTCAAGAACGTTGCTGGGTAGATAGGATTGTTTGGCTTTCAATTTAAGCCTACATTTGGTAGTCGGAATAAAATGCAGAATAGTGTATTTGGTGCATGTTCAAAATAAGATAAAGTCGAATATAAAAGAAATATAAACTAGATAAAATTATCTCAAGAAGAGGTGGGATAAAGGTAAATAGGATTTTTAATATTTATAATAAGAAAATTATTTTGTTCGAACGACAATATTCTTAAATAAACAAAATTAAAATTATATTTTAATATAGATAATATTGAGAAAATTCCAAAAAGGAATCCGAAATGTCATCATTTTCTTGAATAAGGATGCAAAGTAGACTCTTTATTTCAAATAAGAATTTGAAATACCATTGTTTTCTTAAATAAGAGTCTGAAATGAATATCGTTTCAAACGAGGACCTAAAATGTTATATTTGTTTCATATAAGGACCTGAAGTAACTATTTCTGACAATCAAGGATATTTTCGTCATTTTTTTTTTCAATTCTTCTTCCTCTTCTTTGCCGAGGTGACCCTCACCCTGGGGCCATCTACGAGACCAGCTCTCGCCAACCCTAGGCGAGGCCAGCCCCTACCATGTAACATCCCAGATTTTCAACCCTGTTTTCTACTGAATAAATCGGGCATTTCATTGACGTGCCTATAGGGCTATTCTCAGAACTGATCACTCTCGAGATAACTAGATTATCTAGGGAAACCATTAAGGATTTTAAGGCAAATAGACTTGAGAATTCGACCAGGAATCGACTTCTCGATCGTGTCCATCTTTAGAAGTCATTACGACACAGATATAAATCAATTCGAGAACAGAGATAGGTTGGTTCGACTGAGATGTGTGGCTAATCGTGGGTGACACCACTAAATTGGAAAATTCTCATCGATCCGCACTAGACTGATTTTCTTATTGTTTTGGTACCCTGTGTCCGTATTTGGATCATCTTGATTTTCACGACAATCGAGAGTCGCCAATGAGTCGAGTGGGTTCATAGTGGCTTGAAGAAAATCGACCACGGGTCATTTGCACTAAAAATTTCTAAAAGTTACCCGGTAGCCTAGGTCACGCTAAAAACGCGTCGAATGGAAATTAACCGTGAATTCAAACCCGATTTCAGAAATTGAAAGTCTTGTGGTGTCACGATCTATTTTAGGAACATTGATCGGTCTCGAGAAGATTTTTACGGAAAATCGATTCGGATGTTGCGGAAAATTAGCGGAATTTCGAATGGGCTCAATTGGAGGAAATTTGGACTTCCAGCCAAGTCTTTGAGTGTCAGAAACTTATAGAAAATTGTTCGGGATTTTTCACTATCAAAATTGGACGTTGATTTGGAGAATCGAACGAAGAATTGGAGCCAAAAAGTAAGGAAATTCGGAATTGGACTAAGGGTTGCATTTTTTTGGCTTTAATTTGGTTTATTTTGGTGGCAATTAGTTGGAAAGTAAGTGGGAGACATTAAGATAATTATGTGGACTTAAGAGGGGACCAAGCATTTAAGTGAAGGGATATTTGTGTTGATCTTTTCCTCTTTTCTTGGCTTGTTGAGCACGTCCCAGCTGCTGGCCTCCATCTCCTTCGCGCGGGCTTATCCTCAGCCGAAGACTACTTTTACTTCTGCTTTTCATTTTGGTTCCTTGGATGCCTGCTCTTCCACCGATTCGCCCACACAACCGTCCACTCACGAAATCCACCAAAGGAAATCCTCCGCCGACTCCTCAACTGTTGACCAAAGCAACTTCGACTTCAGCCACGCATCTTCAAGTTCCACCGAAGGAGTCCATCAAGGCCTCTTGCAGCTGTCCACGCAAAGCAAGCAGCGATTGAAGCTGCTTGCCGTCCCCACGCACGGTCAGCAAACCGGCGGATTTTCCCAGCAAGGAGCCCGCGGACGTTGACTCCTCTTGGTGAGCATCTCCGCTCGTCTTCAGCTTCTTCAATCCACGAAGCCGCAGGTGTTTTCAACGCCACAGCAACGGTTGAGCACAGCATCCCACCGAAGACCCAAGGCCACGCGTCTTCAATTTTGCCGAGCTACCACCGTCTGAAGAAGCCCCATAATTCCATCGAAGCTCCAACGGCCACGGATTCCAGCGTCTTCAGTCCATCTTGCATCTCTTCAGACGGTTTGCTGACCCAGCCGACCCACCGAGCGGAGCTCCTCCATGCACGTGTCTTCAACTGAGCAAAACCTGAAGCCACTCCATTCTTCGCCTACGTCTTCCTCAGCTCGTGCCTCCTGCGCGTGATGCCAGCGAAACCAGCCGTGAATTTCAGCACCTTCGGCCCGTCAGCAGCCCAGCTCGTTCGTGACTCCAACAAGTCTCCTCGAAGAAGCCCAGCTCACCGAAGCCCATTTGAAGTTCCAAGCCCGTGCAGCCCAAGTTAAATTTAGATTATTTCAGCCCATGAGAAAGCAGCCCATCTCGAAGTCAGCTCAGCCCAGTTCAGCAGCTCTTGAGTTGGCAGTCCATTTTCAATTGACTTGAAGCCCAAGAAGTTTTAATAGTTCAGCCCGCGAAGCAGCCCAAGAAGTAGGCCCAATCAAGTCCGGCCCAAGCCCAGCTTTTGCTGTGGGCTTGTAAAGCTTGTAGGTCCGGCCCGAGTGTCCATCGACACCGCCGAAAATTCGGATTTTGACCGCCGTCGAGTCGCCATCGTGGTGTCCCGGTCCCCGCTTGTACCAAGTGAGTTTTACTCACTAATACTTTCTTAGTTTGCTAATTATGCTTAGGGGTTGGTAGATTTAATTAAGTGCAATTAGGTGGTTAGATTAATTTAGAACAATTAAATTAGTGACTTAATGATGCATGTTAGGTGGTTAGACTTAGTCATTAGCAAGTAGAGAGCTTCTAATATTTATTGAATGTATCTCGAGATTTTTTCCGATCCGTTCTGGTGTCCAATCAGGCAATATGGGCATAAATTAGATTTTTAGTATTTATTTATTCAAAATTATTTATTTATTTATTTATTTTTCCGAAATTCAATTGGGATGGCAAGTAACAGAATTTCGTGCTGATGATCGTGGTGCAATCCGTTTATTTAATTGAGCTTAATATTGTGCTAAATTGGAATTATTGTGTTTATTTATTTAATTTTCGAAATTAATTATTTAATTATTTATTTTCCGGAAATTCATTTTGGGATATTAGGTGACCGGAATTTTATCTTGATTGTCGTGGTGGAGTCCATATATTTAATTGAGCTTTATTTTGTGCAAAAATGATTTATTTGTGAATTTAGAATTTATTCCCTAATTTAAATAATCTTGGAAAATTAATTGGAAATTAGCCTGGCATTAGTTAATGATACCAAAATGTTTTAGTGGACTACAAAAAATGGTAAGATTTATAAATAAAAAAAAAGAAATTATTATATTTTAGTTATGGCCGATCGTGTACCCACACACGACATTTTATCGGAAATGATAAAATTGGTTATTTGATTGTTTGCTTGGAATGGCATGTATACCGGCTCGATGACTCTACGAAGCATCTTGAGACAGGACGGTATGATCTACCGGCTCAATAACTCTATTAAGCATCTTGAGACAGTACGTATGATAAATTGTATGATCTACCGACTCGATGACTCTACGGAGTATCTTGAGGCAATACGGTATGATAAATTGCGTGTATACCGGCTCGGTGACTTAATATGTCATCTTGAGATAGGACGTTATGATCTACCGACTCGGTGACTCTACAGATTATCTTGAGACAGTACGGTATGATATACCGGCTCGATAATCCTACAAATCATCTTGAGACGATCGGTATGATTTGATAGCTCGATGACTTTATACGTGCGGAGATAAGATAACATACTATCTCTATATCACCTAGGGTGAGTAGTCTTGGATGTTGATCAGACTTATAGAAAGTATGGAAGGGGTCGATTAAGAGATAATTTGGATGACATGTAATTGATTAGGTCGATTGATCGATGATTCGATCTGATTAGATGATGTGATGTGATGTGATGATGTATATTTGATATATATACTAACTTGCAGGAAGGAGTTGAGGCCAAGGTAAGTCTTCTGACTCGTGATGTGCTTAGGCAGCCTAAGGTGTATTGGTTTACTAATCGAGTCTTATGGGGTAGAACTTGCTGAGACGTGGTCTCATTGGTTATTGAATAACCATTTCGGACCCGAGGGAGGCGAGGAAGAGGAACCTGAAGAGGAGAAAGACATTTAAAGAAGAAGATGATCCGAGAGGATCTTGAGTATAACTTTTTGAATGTGGATTGAGATCCCATCCCTTTTGTGAACCCTGTCTTAGTATAGATAGGTGTGAGACTTGTTTGTTGTAAATAGTATCGTAAATATACTATGAGTTGTGTTATTAATAAAAGTGTAGTTGTGAATTTCAATATATAAAAATATGGCATGATTTTCTATCCCATTGTTTTATTGTCTGGGGATTCATAACTGCTTCCGCATGCGTAATAAAAAGAAAGGGTCGGCGATATTTAGTCCTGGGATATCGCACTTTAAAATCGACCAAGTAGAAGAATGGGCGCATCTCTGAAGATCGGGGCATGACATACCAAATCTAGTGAGGGAGGGGGCTCGGCGACCCCGCCAGCCGCTGGTAAGGGGTCCACCACAGCGAGGCCACCCTTGCCAAATCTAGCAAGGGTCAACCTCACTTGCCCCAAGCAAGGGCTTAACCACCCTCGCCAGCGAGCGATGAACCCCCGTGTCCAGCAAGGGCTCACAGGCCCTTACTAGCAGCCGACGAGGTCATCCAACCCTCACTGACCGTGAGTGAGGCCACCCTCGCCAGATCTGACAAGGGCTTACCTCATGAATGGCCCTAGGGCAAGGGTCGCCTCACCTATGCCCGGCGTGGATGGCCCTCGCCCGCACAAGGGTGGAGCAACCCTTGCCAACCCTCTATGGGCATCACCAGTGGTCGGTTGCCCACCAAGGAAGAGGAAGAAGAACCATATAATATATATATATATATATATATATATATATATATATAAAGAAAAAAGGGGGGGGAATGGAAAATGACGAAAATGCCCTTGATTGGTCAAAAAATTTAGTTGACTAGTGACCGGCAATGTCAAGCTCTTATTGAAATAACAAATGCCACTTTATGTCTTTATTTGAAATAAAACTTATTTCGGATCTTTATTTTAAAAAATAAGGGCAATTTGGGTTTTTTTTTGAAATTTTCTTAATAATATTTGAATTTTAATATAAGAAATTCAAAATAATAATAATAAACAATGCATTTATTTTAATTTAATCTTATTTTCATTTATATATTCGAATTTAATTCTATTTTATAAAATAAATTCAATTTATAAATTTATTACATATTTTAGTATTTTAGTATTTTAGTATTTTCGGTATCTTAGTACAATTTACTATTTAATAAAATTTTATTAGGGAATAATGGAAGGGGAATAAAGAAATAAATAAGAAATTAATTTAAAAAGAGAGGAAAACAAAATAAAAAGGAAAACAAAAATAAAGTAGCCAAAAGTATTGCGGGAGATTTTTTTTTCATTTCGTTTGTAAAATTTTTGGCTCATTTATATTCATATGCCATTTATGCTTAATAATATACATGATATGATGTAAATACATCCGATTTTATTACCGCAATCACAAAACAATGGATAAGATATAACAAATTCATATCATATTTTATCTAGTCATATCCTAGTTAGATATCCGAATGACCAAACGCAACTTAAATCCTTCTATGAGCTAGGTTAAGTGGTAATTAGAAGAGAAAATGTGTTCTCTGATACCACATCTGACTTCTGCTGGAAATGTAAAATATGCTCGATCGAGCATGTCGAGTTTGTTTCAATTGAAACAAGGAGTCTTCTTCTTATGACAGCATTGTTAATGTAACAAGATGTTTTGACCTGTAAAAGATCCTGGTACATAAGCTAGACAGGATTCTGTTTCCTTGTTGGCTATGTCTAGCATATTATAAGCAGATCATTTTGTGCTAGGAGTACTCAAATTGAACTCGCAAGCAGAGGCGGTGGGATTTGGCAGAGTCGATTTTTTTGCAGTGTTGCAAAGGTCCTTGCCTTCTTGACATCTAGGCGCTGCCGCTTCCTTTGGAAAGAAGAATCTCTCGAGATTCTTTGTGTCTTGGATCGAGTTGTCAACGAGATTATACAACCAACACGTCCAAGGTCTTCAAATCTCTAGTTGTGCAATGTGACTGCACCGAAGCTTACGATGGACTTGAATCAAGACTACTCTGATCCAGGACTTGCTAAGTGAACAACGAGCATCTGCATCATTTCCTGTAGCTTTCTAGCTGAGCATCCATATCATCACTGTGATTCACCCCATTCGCATGTCCTTTCATAGCTGAGGTGTCTGTCACGCACAGTAAGTCTGTATCTTTTTCGACTCTTCGGATTAATCTGAAAGGTTGTAAAAAGAAGGAAAAAAAAAACTTAAACCAGCTTTTTCTTTGCTTGGTACTCTTATCTAAAACTGAAGAAATCAACCTTGCATTCTGTTACTTGTTTACCAAAAGCCGTCTAAATTGTCGGGTTACTTCTGCAGCAGTGTTCTGCACTTCTGAATTTCAGGAAAACTGCATATGCATGGAATTCTTTCATTTTAAGTTTGGGTGGACTCAGAGCAAATCTAATGGCAATCATAATAGGCCACTCGTGATTATCGGATTGGAGTGTAATAAGGATGAGTAATACCACATCGAATACAACAAAGTTATCCTTTCTTTTGGCCTTCCAGTATAAGAAAACCGAACAAACATGGCGTTTCTTCCCCCATTCATGTGATTCCCTCAGGATTTCCGAGTGCAAACCCGTGCCCATCTGCAGCAGGAACAAAATATATGGCACTTTATCTTCTTGTCTTTACTCTCAGACCGTTGATTTACTTTCTTTCTCAAGTTCTAGGCATTTCTCAGACATAAGTCAGAGGTGAAATGGAATATGTCAGAACGGTGTTGTGTGATCAAGAAAGACGGGCCTGTCAGTGCCTCTTATGTCAGAACCATGTTGTTTGACCAAGAAAGAAGGGCCCTTTTCAGTGCCCTGATAACTGAATCCCCGATAGATTTGCAAAATCAAGTGAAGCAAGTCAAGACTATAACAATAGGCTCTGCTCAATTAGATTGAAACTCTCATGCTTTTGCTCTTCTTTCTTGGCATAAAAAGGTCTACACTAGTTGCTAGCATTGTATAGAACATGGTATATATACTGTAATTACATTGACAACCTTAGTTGAACTACCCTACAAATGCAGATCTATCCAAAAACAAAACACAAAAGAGGCTACACAGTAGACCCTGCTGAGGTATGCAGCCTATTGGCATGCTCCCATTGCTTGACCAATTTGGCATAACCATCAGTGGATGCCACCGAGAATTCTGTCAGTGAGCTTACTGCGACCGACATTCCAGCACACAGAACCCTTACGGCGAGATCAGCCATTTTCTCGGGCGTCATCACCTCTTCCACCTGGCTAAACTCCACCATGTCCATGCCCCTGCCGTTTTCCTCGTTTGATACCCCTCCGAACCTCTTCGATCCACCCAGGGCATTCCTGGAATCATCTTTGAGCTGTTGCTCATAGATCGACCCCATCCCAGCTGCGAAGAAGTCTAGACCGTCGAGCACTGGGATCTCCGAGATGGAATCGAGGAATCTCGACCACTGGGTGCAAAGACCATAGATGGGCAGGGTCCCGCTTGACCGTCTGGGAGGGGATGCCAGTTTCGAGGTGTCGGGGTCGGACCCCTCACATCGGAGGAGCCATCCTGTGAGTGCACGCAGGTAGGATCGCTGAGAAGCGATCCACGATTCGAAGCAGGCTCGCCAGTTCCTTAATTCATTCTCAAGATTGGACGCCAAGCGGGCCAACTTGTTTGGATCCGTAATAGACATGTAAGATCTTCTCTTGGCTTCGAGTTTAGAAGGTGTGCCGGCCAGCAAGATTTTTGCCTCGTCCAAGGTCCGCTTCTGTAATTGGTGGCACTCTGCCATTACATTCCACATCCTGGATAACCTGCAAACAGAAATTGATGATATATATTAAACTAGGTTACACGGTATTCTTTTCATCCACACAGTTTTACAAAAGATCGGCTTCAACTCATCTCAGGTGTAGTAGCACTGGATACAGTTGGTTTACCCAAGATAAATAAGAGATTATGGGAAACTGTGCAGAAAGGGACTCAATAAACCAGGGCTTTGGGAATGAATAACTGGCACAAGACTCGTGCTGGGGTGGAATGGCAGGGGTGTTCTTAAGATGCACAACAGGGCAAAGAACTATTACAAAAAGTAATGCAGGAAATGGCCCATGAATCAACGGATGACACTTTTACCGTGTCGTTTGCTATGCTTGTGATAGTGTAAATAAAGCTATGTTTCCACAATCACCGGCAATTATACACGTTAAAAATAGTACATATAATAAAGCAGGTTTGAACCATCTGTCATGCCATCTCTGCGTCATCTGTACAAAATGGCTTGGAACAATAAAGAAAAGAGCTTGATGCGGTTAGATTTACATACCCTTGCACCAAATCTACAAGCTGAGGATGCAATTCTTCGTCCCTTAAAGTTTCAATCCTTTTGGAAATGGCCTCTACCGAGTGTATAGATACCTTTATCTGAGTATGTAGATCTCTGATGGCCGCCCTCGTTCTATCCACAGATGAAGGATCCTCTCCTTTCACGTCTTGATTCTTCAGCTGTGAGCATTTCTTCTCATACGCAATCCGAACTTTCTCCCCAGCCTATTGCCATTGTGAAAAGTAATATAATATTAGTCTCCTCCATCATCTTGGATATATAATATTAGTCTCCTCCATTGTGAAAAGTAATATAATATTAGTCTCCTCCATCATCTTGGATATATATACAACAATGTTAAGATATTGATTCATTATGTTACTGGTAGAAGCAGGGACAGAGGCGACCTTTTACATTACTAAAATCTCACTCTTGAAGGAAGGATGAAAAATCAGGAAGGCTGGCAGTAAGAGTGATCAACAAAATGTTAAGGTGAAAAGAAAACCACTAGCCTATCTAGAAATCCATTTTTCGGTTTCAAGCAAACTCAAAAGTACTACAGGTAGCAAGCCAGTGCCACCTCCTTCAGGTATCAACAAGAAAACTGACTCGTACTTAAAGATTGAAAGCAGTTTGCCAACTGTGTTGTTATCTCCATTTTCACAAATATTATGGAAAAAAAATTGGAGTCAATTCTCAACCGTGTGCTAAAAAAGCCTCTAGTTGAAGTCTACTGTAGAAGTCTAGCTTCATACCCTGACTTCTTCATAGAGTTTCTTCTCCCAGGCATATAATCGATCCATTGTCGACTGATGACCACTGGAAAAAACAGATGACTCATCCGAAAAGTCACTGTTACTCTCAGAACTGTCGTTTTTAGAACTTGAAGAGCTCATTAGAAATCTTGATGAGGATGAGCGTGATGAACCAGACCGAAACAGAGCCACTGGATTCAGCATCTTCATTGCTGCAACAACAGATATCAATACTTGTGATTATTACATTATCAAAAAGTTCACCTTCATCAAACAGTTCTGTACTAACAATATGATTTGGGACATAAAATACAAACAGATTTGATGACAACTGTGGGCCAAAACAGTCCGATTTACTCACACCTCAATTGCCCTGACTTTCTCTTGAAATTACACCAACTGCTATTGTCAAATATCTTACGGAAAATTTCATATAGGCAAAATTGCAATCAAAAGCTGAAACCAAGGAGAAAAGGCATAAGATAATCTAACCGGTATGTTCGTTTGAGCTTGAGTAGTGAGCTCTGCCGACCTCTAACAGAGATGAGACTTCATTTGCTGAGTTGCAAATATTTGTGAATTGAGTTTCCAGTTCTTTGATGACTTCTGCCATGCTCGTTGGCTTTCGGTTTACATAAACTGTGAAACCTGGCACTTCTTTAGCAGCTGCTGCTTCTCGATTAGTCACTTCCACTTTTCTAACATTTTGTGGCGGCTGTACTACTTCCATGCTCTGAGTACCATGGGACTGTAGCCCTTTGACTTCATCCTCAGATTCACAGCTGTTGTCTGTTTCCTCATCCTCATCCTCTTCCTCGTCGTCAACATCTTCCACTAAAACTTCCTCAGTGGGGAAATTAGCATCTCTGTTGCCCCTATCTTCATCAACATACGAGTGGTGATCACATTCTTCGTGCTCAGTTTCTTCTTCCAAGTCTGGAATCCCCTCTTCCTCTCGGACCTGCCTCAATCCTCTGGTCTCATCATCCATAGCCATATGATCAATACTACTCCGAGTGGGGTATCCATAGTAGTCCAGGGATGAAAAGGGGTTCCAAAAATAGTCCCACTGTGAAGTTTGAGGGGACGGAGGAGGGAAATTGGGTCTATTGTTGGGGGAGTAAGAATAGTACGAAGGATTCTGTGGGGAGGGATGCGCTGGAAAGAATCCATCAATGCCCATTTGATGAATTGGAGAATAATTCTGAACATGGACTGTTTCCGGTGACCGTGGTCTCTCCATGACGGAAACCGCTGGAGTCCCGCCGGACCTTAAATAATTCACTTTCAACGACGACTTTGGTTTTGGTTCAATTTGCGCCGGAGAGAATGATCTCGGAGAGATTGAAATGAAACCGTTGCTGCTTTTCTTATTCGGCGTAAATGTTGGGGTTGAAAGCGAACCCAGGAAGAACTCTCGCGGTTCATCCTCTTCAATGTTGTTGCTGCTTTTCTTCTTCGGCGTAAATGTTGGGGTTGAAAGCGAACCCAGGAAGAACTCTCGCGGTTCATCCTCTTCAATGTACTCCCGAAGAGCATTGGAAACTTGTCTCAAGGACTGAATGTAAGCTATATGTCCAGTAGCAAATCGAGTTCTCTCCTCCACCGCCTCCTTAATGAATCGCTTCCGATCCTTACATAGCTTGACCGCCTCTTCATCGTCAAGCTTTGATGAGGAACACCCCATCTTGCACCTCAGATTTCCAACTCTCTTCACACTATGAACTTTTAAAATGCAAATCGAAACGGAATTCACAAGGGTGTTCTCTTATGCTTATCACCAGATACATAAGGATGTCCGTAAGCTGTTCGAGATTGATCGCGAAATATCTAAGGAGCAATTAAAAACACACATTTAGAGAGTGAAAACAATCAGTTACCATAGCAGGCACAATCTACATATGCAGCTTTATGCGTAAAATATAAAGAAAAAAGAATTTAAGGGGTGTGCTTTCCTTGAATTTTAAGTCATGGACAGGGACTAGGAACAAAAACATGCGGCTTACGTTAAGAAGCAAGAAACGAAGATTCTGCTAAGCACTCGCCAGCTGAAAAGAGCAAAGTTCAAACAAGCGGAACAAACTTCAATGGCTAAAGACGACGAAAACAATGAGACACTCCAAAACCTCATGGCCCCTCGAAGCGGAGTCATACCTTAATAAAGAGAATGTTAGATCCCGGTGCCTCCAAACAACCTAAGGAGAGAACCAATCGAGAAGAAGGGAACCGGTGGCAGAATGGAAGGCAAAAAAAAATTGATGGGCAGATGGCATTATGAAGAAATACCAGTCAAACACAGAAAAGAACGGGCAATCGCTTTGCCGGACATATTTCGACTTAAAAAAAAGAAGAAGTGAGAGAGAGCAAGCGGAGGAACGGAATTAAACAAAAGAGAAGAGAGAGAGAAGAAACCCAAAAGAAGATAAAAGGTATTCCTCAGGTACCAATCTAAAGCTGCTACGTGGGAGCGAGAAGAGGACTGGGGAAAAGGAATGGAGATAAAGTAGATTAAACAGCAGAGAGAGAGAGAGAAGAGAGAGGGGGCAGAAAAAAGAAAGCATTTTTCTGGGCCAAAATCGAAGAATTAAAACATGAACGGAGTCCGAAAGATCACTCAGCTGCATAAAAACCTACAGGCGCGTACCAAAAGCGAATAAGAAAAATCGACACAGCACTGAATATCTACAAAAGCTCAGACATTTTCCGCAGGGAGATGATACGAAGAATTCCTGAGAACCCATAATTTCTCCCCTGCCAGAGAAGGCTCTCTGATAGCAACACCGACGGCAGCAACACGACGACACCGGTCACGAGAGCCCGAGCTAAAACAAAGCGGACCCAGAGACAAGAACGAGGGAGGAAAAGGAAGAGGACCCATCTGCTCGCGAGCCATGTCACTGTGTATAACAAAGAGAGAGAGAGAGAGAGAGAGGGGATGAAAGTGCAAAAGAATAAAAAGACGGCATTTTCCGGGGTAGCGAGAATGGCGACGTACCTGGACTGTCGCGAGCGAGCGAAGGAGCGAGGAGTTGGAGGAGGGAAGATGGCGAGGATGCGAGAAGGTGAGGGAATCACAGTGCGGATAGAGAGAGAGAGAGAGAGAGAGAGAGAGAGAGACGTTGGTAGAGAGAGAAGGGGGAGGGGCAACGGTCAAAAGGGAAGGGGCAGCGCAGCGGAGAAAAGGAAAAGGTGGGAGGTGGGGTGGTGGGGGAGAAGTAGAGGCGATGGAGAAAAAGCAAAGCTACCAGGAATAACATGAGTCAGAAACGGAATATGGTGTCGCGATTTAATGCCTCCCATGTTCGCCTTTATTACGTTAGCGCCACTGGGAGCCCCGTGCCATGCGCAATTACACAATTGCTCGCTTTCATAAACTGTGCTTGCCCTTTTGAGTGAAAATGACATTGATGATCCATGACTTTTAGTTCGATATGCAACGTGATCTCTCAATTTTCAATTTATTTAATATAGTCCCTAAAATTATGATATATGTTTAATTTAGTTCTCACATTATAGAAAAATGTTGAATGTGCCAAAAGTCTAGGAATAATATAAAATAACTAAAAGTTCGAAAACAACAATGATCATTTAGCTAAAATTTAAGTCTCATATTGAGTAACTTAAAAATTCAAGGATTACATTATACATTGAATCAATATTGATAAATATTTGTGTCATTATTCTTTCCCATTTGCGGTTGAATCATTTTAATTCTTATCGAGTATCAAGCGGAGTTGTGTTTCTAGCAGGACGGCTACTAAAAGCAACATTTTGTTGCGCTACAGATTCCTTTCGTGATTGGATTTAGTACATAGTTTCAACTAAATAAGCAAGGATTAGGGTTTAGGCTGATCGATGGGATAGAAACGGAGGTTCGAGAGGCCGCATTTTCGGTCCCATGCCGACACAAGTTTCTTTGCCTGTATTCTTATTCTCGATTGATGCCCATAAAAGGTTGACTTTGATTTGTACAGAATCTTTCGGGGATAATATGAATAGTAAACACCGACGTCAAATGCTTAAAAAATCCGAGGAGCGCAAGCATGAGAGCAGTGCATTTTCTATGGATTTAAATATTTTTGTTCTTCCTCAACTATCCGTAATTGCTTCCATTGTATCCATAGGCAAATGTGTAAATTCATAATTCCTCCGAATTTCTCCTACATCTTAATATTGAAATTCAAATTGTTCTATCCTATGATAACTTTCCTGAGAATATTCCCAGTCTTGAGATATCTTTATCTTTTATATCTCACAGCAACCTTCCATGCGTAATTATTTATATATTTGGTGATAAAATATTCTTATTTAGTATTTTCCAAATAAAATTTATTTCCTCTGTTATTTCCTCAACTAATCACTATCAAATGTGCACACGCCTTGTGTGTGTATCCGGGATATTGACACCCAAAAGATTATGACTCTGTTTGCTTTGCTCGAAAAACGAACGATCCAAAAAACATTTTTTAGAAAATGACTACTTGTATTTATTGAAATAATTAGCCAATGAAAAAAATTTCATTGTGAAAATAGATATAAATCTACATATTTTTGTAGATGATAAAAATATTTTTATATCATTCATTTTTGTAAATGATAAGAGCAATCATCTCTAAGAAAGTAATTTACAAATTATTCATTTTTCGTGAAGTATACCGAGCGGTCATGCAATGGAGATGCTACTGCCATGACAAATGTATGATTCACACTACTTTTGCTTAGTGACAGTGCATGGAATGCTAATGACTTTAATATATGAAGCAGTATCTCACGCAGGCTTTGCAAATATCATATCTTTTTCTCTTCAAGAGATTGGCCGCCGATTAGATTTTTTCACGTATAAAAGGAATAAATTTATCCCAGGAAAATAGCAAAAAAAATTTAAACAAGTGAAGAAAGAGATAGAGTCAGAATATTTGATATTTTCTAAGAAAATCTAATGAAATTAGATTTCGCAAAATTGGAAAGATTTTATTTTGAAAACCGGAAGAGGATTTGGAAATCACCTTTCAATTCTCTTGTTGATTTTTTTTTTAATTATTATTTTATCCGTAATATCGAGATGGACAACAAAAATTCAAAACAGCTTGAATGTATTTCACGGAAATTCTTTGCAAGAACTTGGAGTTTGAAATTCTCTTTGCACCTCTATGAGTAATATACAAAATGCATATAATATATTTATTTATTTATTTATTCTCTTTAGGTGCACTTTTTTCCACAGCCCATCTTTTTAGGGCACTGGACTAATCCAAAATTTATTTTACAATGACCAATTTAGTCCTAACTTTTACAATTTTAACAAATTGACTTTGAAATATTTTTAATGATTTTCCAGAATAGTCATTTCAATAAATTTTAAAGAAGAATTTTTTAATGTTGACACTTGTCATCCAGCCAATATCAGCTCAAATTGAAAAATAAGAGAGATCAAAAATATATCTAAAATGTAAATGTCAAGATATCTTGAAATCGAGATCCACGAAAGATCGAAACTTCTGGTTCAATCGTTCATTCTTTTTTTCTTTGCTTTGATTGTATCTGAGCTTTGTTTTATTAGTGAGAGGCCCAAAAAGGGTTTTTTACAGGTTCTTGAAACTTTGCAATAGGGACGTTCCCGTGTTCCTTGGAACTCGGAAGAAGAAAATGGTCAGTGTGGGGCCCGCTACATATCGAGGGCAATCTCGTCTCTTCAATTTTAAACGCTGTGCCCGGGGCAATTTCGGCCCCAGAAATAGCCGTTCCATCCCTTTCTGTTGAGGTTTAGGTGAGATCTTATGCGCGTTAGATTAAGCCGCCTCAATAAGATCCAAATAATATATATAGTACCAAGATCTCTGTTTGGGCAAAATCTGCCAAGCTTGGCAATTAAATAATCTAAGAAATTAATTTATCAAGATGGTTGATGAACCAGTCAACTAATATTAGGGTTTAGCCTTTGCGAACCCATTTTTATCATAAGACCACAAAGACTAAGTAGCAAATACCTTTTTCACGTCTTTACTTTATCGATAGCTGGTTTGAGAAGATGATAGCCACATCAAGACTGAGACACGACTACACTCCTACAGGAGGCAAAAAGGGAATATCTTACAAACAAGTGAAAGCTCGATAGGTATAAATCCCACCTATTTAAAAATCCGATATAATCTCTTCAAATTAAAACTCTCGATGTCTATATTTGGCATTACTTTCAAGATATTCTTGAGATTATATTTATAAATAAAAAAGTTAAGTGTTGATTATAAGATATATATATATATATATATATATATATATATTACCTTGCCATTAATAGATCCTTATAGTTCAGGGAAAAAGAAGAAGAAAAACCCACTTCGAGGTTTTTTGATAAGAAGGTGTGAGGGTTAAGTAAAGCGGCCAAAATCTAAAAGGAATTTTGCAAAAAGCAGAAAAAGAGAGTCGGCCCAAAAGCAAAAGATTTGAAGCTTGACCCCACCACCACCACCCTCACCCAGCACTGGATAAATGCTTTGGTTCTTCACTTTCCGCAAATGCCCCTGTGATCTCCACATTTTCACATGACGGGTGCCTTTGCATCGAAGGTTTTGCCAAAGGCGGTTTCCAACGAGATGCACCGTCTTGAAAATGTCATGCTTTAGTATTTTGTCGTACTCCTCCCGCATAAAATGCAGCCCTTCACAATCGCTTTCAAGACTTTTTAAGCCGAATCTTAGAAAATTTGTAAATTTGTCCAATTTGGTAAAATCAACACCTCATCCTTATTACCACTGCTTTGATGGCCGTGGTTTGGGCTTTCTCCCCTCACGAAGAGAAGGACTTCGAATCCCTCCACAGTTGCTTGGGGTCTTAAGTAGGACGCCCGGGGTTAAGGGTCCTCCCGCTTACGTGTCCTCTAAATTTACTCGCCGGCTGCCAGCTATACGGAGTTCCTGGGTCATTAAAAAAAAAAAACACCTCATCGTTATTTTATTTCGAAATTTGAAGTCATTTTTGCTGGTTTTTTATTTGGAAAAAGACCACCAAAAATTTCAAATTTTGCCTAAAGTGATAAATTTACTCCAAACTTTTTTTCACGACACAAAAAATCTTGAACTTATATCCTTGTGATACATTTATCCTAAACTATATGGCATTTTAGTATTTTTACTTTTAAAATTTTCTTCTTCTTCTCTCTTCCCTCCGCCGGTGTTCGACGAGGGTGGCTCTCGGTTGGGTCGGGCGAGGGCCTCCCTCACCCTCGCTGACGAGGGCACCCCTCGCCAGGCCCTCGCTGGCGTCAAGTGAGGGATGCCCTTCCCGGATTTGGCGAGGGCCATCCTCGCTCGATGCAGGTTAGGGCGGCCCTCATCGACGTTAAGGGAGGGCCTCTCTCGCCTGACCCAACCAAGGGCTGCCCTTTCCGGACGATAGCTTCCCTCCAGCGTGGCCGTCAAAGGGAAAAGAAGAAGAAAAAAAAAAAAAAAAAGAAAAAGACGAAAATGCCCCTGGTAGGATAAATGTGTCACAGTTTGCAAATTGGGGTTTTTCATGTTACAAAAAAAAGTTGAGGTAAATTTGTCACTTTAGATAAAGTTTTGAGTTTTTGGTTATCTTTTCACTTTTTATTTTTTATTTTTTCATTTGGAGCAATCGCTTTTCCCTAAATCACGGCTTACGAAAGTATATGCGTTAGGTGAGATTATATGCTATGTTTTGGAAAGTGGAAGAAAACTGAGAGAATGAAAGTTTTTGAGTGAAATTTTTTTAAGAAAATATATAATTTGTGAAAAAGAAATTAGGATCGCCTTCTCTTCAAATTTTCTTCCCCTAATCTCACGAACATTGCATATATTTGGACAAGAAAATATTCATGGCATAAAAAGAAGCCGTGACTCACCATTATATTGTCCTTAACATGCACTTCATGGACATGTTAATGCCCTAATTTTAATTTTCCTAGTTTAAAGCAGATGGATAAAAAGATAGATATATTGACTAATCATTTTTAAAAATCCAATGTAACATATAATAATTAATGTCATTAAATAACGTCTCATTTGTCATGATTAAATATTTATCAATAGTTTAAAAACTAGATTGAAAAAAATTAAAAGTACATGGACAATATTGCACGTTGGATCAAAGTATAAAGATCATTTCTATCATTTTCTAAAATCCTTTTTTCTAACAAGCATATAACCAAAACCAACAAAATCCTCGAGAGTTCCTTGCGGTGTAAAAAAAAAATAAAATTATAAGAATAAGAAGCTGAATTTAGACGACACATATTGATATACACTTTTTGATCCATTTTAGCAAGGGCGTTTATTCTATATACGGTTTGAATTTTTTATTCTGATATAGTCTCCTAAGGTAATTTCTAGTATTAGCGGTGCTTAGAACATGAACAATTAAATTCATTTTAAAAAAAGTAGAGACATGACTAAATATGTAGAAGGGTTTTTTGAAACACGCTACATATAAAAGCAATCTCTCTCTTACCAAGATGAGGCTGGCAATTTGTGTCTTGTCATGTAATTAATCATATTGTGTTGAGGCATAACTTGATTATGAATAGCTCGAATATGACACATTTAGCTAATGAAGTGATCTTTGTAACATGTTTATCGTAGCTAACGACATAAATAATAAACGTGTTACCACGGTATTGACATGATATGATTTGTTAATTCATTTATAAATATACATATACTTGTGTGCACGATTGACACATTTACATACAATAACTTGTGTCATGTTTAATTCGTTTCTAGACGATATTAGTAATTTAGCTTTAAATTACATCTAAAGAGTATTTTTGGGTTAGATTTTTCAAGCTACATGATTTTTGTATTCCTAAACATTTTTTAATTTGCCTTCTGCTCTTTTTAACATGAATGGTGATTTTATAAATTTTTAAGGATAAATAAGTCTTGAGTCACAAGTATTATATGTGTTTAAAACGTATCTATTTATATCGTATAATAAAATGACATGTAACTCATTAACTTTAACATGTCAATTCGCATGTAAACCAGTTAAGCAGGTCATAAATTCATGTAAAAATGAGTTTTCGTTGTGTACAAAATGTTTCATAAGATAAAGGATGGATCGGAAAGTCGAATTGGCAACTTTCGATTTTACAGATATATCTTCTGCCGCTCGATCAATAATGATCTTGTTGGTGACAGGCGTGTACTCTGTCCTTTGTGTCATCCTTTTGTTCGGTTTCCCCACCAATGCTTCTCCGTTCCCCAGAGCACTTTCCCTTTGTAGATCCCACGAACCTTTTGAAGATAGCCCGATTTCTGTTCAACCATAGGTTGATTAACATGTCTCGTACGATTTTCGAACGAGCTCACTCTATACAAGCATCCTCTCGCAGTTTGGCATGCTATAAAACGTGTCGATTTCATAGGCCAGTCTTCGTAATTCGAGCATCCCTCTCTTTCTGTCTAGGGCTGCCACCCGGGGCAATTCTACTCTATAGCTGAACCGGACTGCACATAAAAATAGGTACGATTCTTGATTCCAAAATTTTAGATCCGGTACTATGTAGGTAGATTTTAGATTATGAGTGTTGAACCTACCCTCCCACTTAAAAACCAGTTAGAACATATTGTTTGAAGTTGAAAGAAGATGATTTAATATTCTTAAATAAGCTTAACTCCCAATAACTTTATATTTTGATTTAATACCACGAAAAATCTCAAACTAGTATGTATGTCATAAAGTGTACAAAAAACTAATTTTTGACAAAAAAAATCCCAAAGTTATTACCAAAGTATTTTTTGACCACAAAAACCATAAATTAGTATATTTGCAACAAATTTATCATTTATTAGTTTTGATTAAATTGGATTGATATTACAAAAAACCACAAACCGGTATATCTAAGACAAATGGAAGATAATCCTAAAGTGGTACACTCATCAATGCCATGTATCATCTAACTTAGCAATATAACGGTAAAATTTAACATAAATTAATAGATGTAATTTGTCACAGATATATTAGTTTGGAGTTTTTTATGATAAAAAATTAGTTCATGAGAAATTTATTACAAGTGTATCAGTTTATGATTTTTTATGGTATTAACTCTTATATTTTTGTACCATCACACTAAGTGGCGTTGCTGGCTTTGGGCTTTCTCTCCCTCACGAAGGGGAAAAGTTCGAATCCCCAACACATCCCAGGTGGATTTACCCGCTTCACGGGGGTGGTGGGTTCCTCTGTAGGCCCCAGAGTTTGCTCGCTGGTTGTTGGCTTACGGATTTTCCTAGGTCATCAAAAAAAAAAAAAAAAAAACTCTTATATTTTTGTTTGTTTTGTATCAATGTTTTACTTTAAGTTGTTTTGTTGCTTATAATATTTTGCTATCATTACCATTTGTCTTAATTTTTTTCTTTTTTTAAAATTAAGTAAAAAAAATCGATTCATGAGTAGACTTTAGAATACTAGACAAACAGGGTAGGTTCCAATGTTAGTTTTAAAACAACCATGATAAGTTTTAGATCCTAAAAAATGACAATCGGCTCTAACTTGATAGGTCACAGCTTTCACATATGGAACCAATGAATCAATTGGTTCATTTTTATATCTCACTTGGTAAGTATTACTTCATGTCACGTTTCTTTTTCACTATCTCACGAGTCAGAATCCTTAAGCGCCCGACTAATATGATATGCTAATCACATGTCAAAGTCTTAATCACTTTTTTGGCATTGAGTACAAGACATAATTGTCGATGGAGCATCAATTCCAATGCAGAGTCCCAGGCATTGAGGGTGCGAGCGGTTGGTGCACAGTAATTGGAGGAAAATAATTGGGGGGCAGGGCAAAAGCATTTTGTCTCATTCACCATATGAATCCCATGATTTTCCTCCCACGGACAAGTCTTTCAGATGAAAAGACCGCCAAACATGTGATTCGCTTAGGATTCTCCATGCAATTTAATTTTTTTTTTTCTCTTTTCAGTTCTTTTCAATTTTTAACCTTTCTTGGAACATCATGAACAGATCAAGAAACTATATAAAATAATTATTTAATCATTCCTATGAGAATCTACACACTGTCATTATTACAAGTTACTAATCTATTGGGTCCCCTCCTCCCCACTATGGAAAAATATTTATATTTTATTTTTGTCTAGATCTAGATTCAAGACCCACCCCTAGTGTCTAGAGCACCGATTGGAGTAAATTTTGTCATGTGAACTGTGTTATGTTCCCTAATTGACTAATCGGCTCTGATTTCATTCCAAAAATGAACAAGTGGGTCAAAAAAAAAAATTAAAAGGAAAAAGAGAGATGGCTGAAAAGAGGTGGCAGCCTCTAGCACAAGGGTTGAGGCGAAACCGGCGGAGAGAATTATACGCACCAATAAAGTTACTAATAACTCAACAATGAACCTTTCGACCAAAAAAAAAAAAAAATCAGCAATGAAACCATGAATTATAAAAATCAAAAATTAAAAAATCATTTTTTGTGAAGCTCTCACAAATATGATTATGCAGATATATTTGTTCACTAGAATTATTGAATTATTTTTGTCTAAACTTGTCAAAATGGGTCATAACCCCATTTCCTAACCTTTATTTGTGGATTGAGTTGGGTTGATATATGGATTGACTATTATCTATAAATAAGTCATAAATGAATTTATACCAAACTCTGTAGCATAAATAAGTTTAATATCAGTGTTAGATGAGTACACAACTTACTTAAATCGAACCTATTTTTATAACTTTATCTTCTTGTTATACTTCAACTTTAGTTTGTGTATGAAATTTACAAAAGCATTTTAATAATATGGGTAGGATATAAATTGGAGATGGGTCACTAAATTTGTATTGCATAAAAATGAATCAATTTGAATTGGATTATTTTCAACCTGACTCGATCCACCTGTTTGGCAAGTGTATTTTTGTTTATAAAATACAATGATAATTTTTGTAATGTCATTCTCGAACTTTTTTTTTTTTATTTAAAAGTTGATTAGTCATTCAAGCTGATATTCTTTTAAAAATATTAAGTCGTTTGCTTGCATAGTAGAAGGGCTGATGGGGTCAATTTTTCCTTTTTTTTCCCCTTCCTCTTCTCTTGGAGTTGTTGGGAGTTTGGTTGAGGCGTAAAAGCTTTATCTCTTTTAAATTATTTTAATACTTGATCAATTCAAGAGCAGAAGGTCAACGTATGGCCAAAAGAAAGAGTGAAGACTAACTACCCCCACTCGGAAGAAAAATCGATAGTTGATCTTCCTTTTGTTTTTCGTATGAAATTGGAAGGCAAGTTTAGACATTTATTATTATTATTATTATTATTATTATTATTATTATTATTATTATTATTTACACTTATAGCTATACAATATGGTGAACATGTAATAATAATTTATGATGCGATCTCAAAATGGGATTAGTATACTTGTGACATTTATTTGTAAAAATATGGTATGGTATTTTGTAAATACTATTCATACACATCACTTTAGCGAGATATTGCCACATGGAAATTGGTTGTATATCACTCAAAATTTATGGATAGAAAAACCTTTGAAAAGGTCAAATTATTTTCTATAAACAAAGAGAGAGTCCTAACAATCCTAAGGTGCTTGGAGTTACATAATTGCCATATTCATTTTGCTTCTTTTCTTCCCATAATCAATATGTTTTTTTTTTTTATTTATCCTTTCTTGTGTATTAGGCTCTGTTTGTTTTCCAAAAAATAAATCACTTTTTAAAAATATTTTCTTAAAAGCAACCACTAGTCACTTACAAAAATGAATAAACGAAAAATATTTTCATCATTTACACATGAAAATATTGAGATACGAATTGTTGTTGATAATGAAAACATTTCTCATCACTAATTATTTAACCCGATATAAGTGATTGTTTTTAGAAAAATATCTTTTAAATCATGCATTTTTTCATGAAACAAACGGATTCTTAAAGTAGATTTACATAGCATACAATTAGTCTATTGAATTTATGGATTTTAAACAATTTTTAGATAGATGCGCAAGATTGTTTCATTTGAATAAACATGTCAATTCAAGATATATGATTTTCGACTGACTATTGGATGTTTAACCTTCGAATAATTCGATTTAGTAAGTACTTCGCTTTTGTCGAAAAAGAGTTCGGTGTATGTATATATATGATACCGATATAACTATATTGACATTGCATTAATGCAATCATCACAATTTATAGTCTTCGAGTAACTTAATTGAACAAAGACAACTAATATTACTCTCATATAAATAAGAGTTTACTACTTGATATAGAGTATACATATAGTGTCATTTCACATTCATTTAACACATTGAAATTTAATCTTGATTTATTTAATAATGTCATAGGCACCGTATAGACTTTAATTATAGGGCACGAGAAAAAATGATTTGTATGACTTACTTTTCTTGGCACAAGGACAGAAAAGTAATCAGATGGTCACATAGTTACCTGCAAAGTTAGTGGACAAACTAGATTGGAACAAACAAGATTGCCTTGGAAATCTCATTGTCCGAGGAGAGGCCTAGTAATCTATTGAGTTGCATAGGGCACGGAGGCGCGGATTATAGCTTAATAGTTAGCCTACGCTTGGAGGAATTATTTTGTAAAATATTTTTATATTATGTAACACATTGACAAAATGTCATCAAATCGCTCAAATATAATTTTCTTTTGCTCCCTAATCACTTAAGACTGCATTTGATTTCTAAGATGACAATTGTGAATTGGATAAGATAAGAAGATAAGAAATGAGAAGAGGATTTTTCTTATCTTATATTGTGTTTGGTAAATGAGTGAATAAAACCTAATTTTGGATTGAAATAATAGTAAAATAAATTAATAGTTAAGTTTAAAAAAGAAAAACCTACTCTACTCTTGTGAAGGGAGTGAGCATTGCTGATGGTGGTTGCCATTTTCTGGCCACCTCCATGGTGGTGATAGCCTATGTTGTGGGCAACACACGCGACACACGTCGACACGTCATTTCTTAAAAATAGAGAATTTCGATACGTTCCGACACGTTATATATTGATATATTTTTATATATAAATACATAAATAAATAATAATAAAAATAGCCTAGAATTAATTTACACAAAAAATATTAGATAATATCATTCATTATTTTAATTTGTTACAATAATACACAAAACTTAGAGGAAAAAAACATTGTTTAAAGAAAAATGCTGAAATGATATTTTTAAATTTATTTATTTATCATATATAGCATTTTTTATTACTTCTTTCGAGTAAAGACTTTTTTAAAAAATAAAACAATTCTAAAAAAATAAAACTGAAAAAAGAAAAATTGACCCCTTGTGTGTATATTTATAGCAATTTTATTACTTCTTTTATTACTTCTTTTGTGTATATTTATATTTTGACCCCTCAAGTATTATAAATTTTTAAAATTGACCGTGCGTTCTAATCGCGTGTTATGCGGACTGCGTGTCTGTCGGAAAGAGTTGACCGTGTCGGATTTTTCGACACTTGTTGACCACGCGTGTCGGGCGTGTCGAAACGTGTCGGAGCGTGTCTGTCGGAGTATACGAAGGCTTCCGGTGTGAGTAATAGAATGGTGATAGCCTCTGTGGTGGGCAACCACCGCGACACATGTAGATCTAGCAAGCATCGGAGTAAGCAACCATCTGGTCCAATTCTTTGAGGCGACTTTGCATTTCTACCATTATTTGGTGGCCTTCCAATGCTTGCAGTGGCCCTCTATGTCTTGATATATAGTGTGATTGAGAGAATAACACACGAGTAATGCGTGTTATTATTATTATTATTATTATTATTATTATTATTATTATTATTATTATTATTATTTAACTTTTCATATTATTTCTAGGTGGGACAATCAGCCGACCTCTAGGGCCATGATAGATTATCCGGCTTTTCCCCAATCAAATTTGGTGTTTATCCCATTTGAAGTGTGCCATATTGAAAATGACAACTCTTATCTTCCCCAACCTTTTTTTCTTTGGGCCCAGAAAAACACAGTAAGTACTTTAGTATTATTGATCTCTTGTGCACGAGAGCACATCATAGTAAGCAACATCAAGTTAAGATTTCACTTGTCCTAGAAAAGAAGAAAGAAAGGAGTTTAGAAATTCACTCATAACTGCTCCAAATATAAGCTCAAATTTCAGATCTAGCGCTCCTTCCGGTGTTGTCAACATATTCTTTTGGGAGTCCTCTCGTCCTTTTTTGTCTTGTAGTGGCCCATAGAAAGGGCCAATTTGGTGTCACACGACCCAACAAACATTTACGGCCTTTGTCGCATTCCCTTGTCATTTAATGTTTTCTGCCGATGATGCTTGCAAGCAAACAAAGCTGGAATTTATGTCCGGACTTGGGAGGAAGAGTACTGCATCAGGATGGCTTTTGGCAATTTTCGGCTGAGTTTTTTATTTTTATTTCTAGTCGTATTCGGCTGAGTTAATTAGACTTTTATTTTCTGCTCCAAAAAAAATTGACTTTTATTTTTGCTCCAAAAGTTGGGGAGACTTTGTAACTCGTGTATCTTTGCAATGAGCCAAAAAATAAAATAAAAAATCATTAACCTCTGCCTATATTTCTTTGTTAAGAGAAGAGTCACGATATTTTATTTCCAGCCATATGGTTTAGCTCTAAACTAGAAAAGTTGGGTCACAAGTGTAACATGACTTTGATTTTTATGGGGCGGTTTTTCTAAGTCCTAGATGGTAGGGATAAAGGCATAAGTCCTCCCTGTACTTTGTTAACTTGTTCGATGTCATTATTGTACTATTTTGTGACCTCTAAAATATATATTACTGCCTCTGCCATGTTATTCCTTTCGTTGAAATTCTTTACTCGGTTTGAGGTGGCGTTTAGACAATGCATGCTGTTGAGAATCAAGATCAAACATGTGCCCACGTCTGTGAGAACTGCAGCCCAAACCAATGGGTACCCAGCAAAGGCTAATCCGAGGACTGTGCCCTTCACAGTGGACGAGCTTCCTGAAGGCCCACCTGGCGAGTTTAATAGCTTCTGGGATCTTTTGAATGTCATTCGACATGAGAATCACATCGGCCATCTCCATTGAGAGGGCTGAACCAGAATTCCCCATCGAGATGCCTACATCAGCTGTGGCTAATGCAGGAGCATCATTTACTCCGTCACCAATCATTGCAGTATTTCTTGAAGTCTTCTATTGTTTTTACCTTGTTTTCGGGCAAGAGTTCTGCACATAAAATGTCTAGAGCATTGTTGAGCTGCAAACAGATTTTTATTTTTCGGTACACTCTGCATATTATTGGCGCACTAGTATATAGTATATATTTACGGAAGAAATGTAAAACAAGATACATTTGGACAAGCTGAATAGGAGGCGGTTTTGCAGGTAGAAAGTTAACGAACCTCAGTCGGTTCATGCTACAACGAATCTTCAATTTCTTTGTTAGGATTCAATTTCTATTATTAGCACTCCATTTTCTTTAGGAGAAAAAATGAAGCGAACAAGTTGAACTTGCCAAGTTTTGGTCTTTCTTTGCAAATTGTGTTCCAAGTTCTTTTGGACCTAAAAGTTCCATTGGAGCTCAAATCTGTGGTTAATCTCAATTGATAAAATACCAGTCATGGATTAAGGTGGCAGTTGTGTGGAAGATCATTTCCATAATTCAGTACTGATGTAATAAGACGAGGATGATGGAAGCGCACCTGATTCTGCGTGGACCTGGCTGCAGCTTGGCTATCACTTGTGAGCATGGCGGTTTTGATGCCTAGTGATTTAACATCATTAATGGCCTCCATTGTGACATCGTGATTTTCGACCCTATCCCGATAATATGAATTTGGCTTTTCATCAACGCACTTATAGTATTTTTCTCTGAGCTGATCACTTACGGGATAATTAATCTATTAGGTGAAGCCGTTAAGGAATATAAACGCGACCGACTTGAGAATTCGATCAAAAATCAACTGCTCAACCATGCTAATTTGCAAAGGTCAATACGGCACTGTCAAAATAGATTGGAGACCGGAGATAGGTTGATTCAACAGAAGCATGTAATTAAATTGTGGGTGATTCCACTTGATTGCAAAATTTGCGTCGAATGACATTAAACCGATTTCTTTGCTGATTCTGTACCCAGTGCCCGTAAATGAAACCTTGAGATTTTTACGATAACTGAGAGTCATCGATGTGTCGAAGATGCAAAATGTGGATTGAAAATAATCGACAACGAATCAAACGCGTTAAAAATTCTTAAAAGCTACCCAGTAGGTTAGGTTACGCTAAAATCGCATCCGGTTGAAATTAACCACGAAATTGAACCCGGTTTCAAGAATCAAAAGTTTGGGCGTATCACGATTTATTTTTATGACATCGACTCATCCTTTGAAGAATTTTCGATGAGCCTAGATTTTTGGCGAAAATTCAAAATTGGGCGATTTAAATTCAATAAATTCAATTGGCCATTTTCAAGTGGATTTTTGGCCTTCAAAAGGGATTAGTTTGTGAATACAAGTGTGAAATTTGGCATGGGCTTCCTCCTCAACAAATTTGGCCATCAATTAGAGAGATTTGTGAAGAACTAGAGTGATTGGATGCAAAATTCGTAGGCTTGAGGGGCAATTGCATTTTGGTCCTCAATTTAGCTCTAGTTGGTGAAGATGTGTGAGCAATTGGCCTTGAGTGACCAATTGATATTGTTGGCTCCAACTTGGCTGAAGATAAGGGGGAAAAGCACTCAAGTGCTTTAGATATTTTTCATTGACTTATTGGCCTCTCTTTTTTCTCCCTTCATGCGCTAGCTTCACCGACCCCTCCTGTTTCTGTCTTCTCTTTCATTTTCCTTTCAAGCTCGGTTCCTCCTCCATTTTTTCTTTTCAGTCGCAAGCCCACTTTTTCTCTGCCAGCGTCACCTTCGTTGCACTCCTCCACTCCCATCTCCACCGATTCTCCCTTTCGCTGCCACACATCTGTGACAGCCCCACCAACGACTCAAATCAGCCCGCCGTTTCCCCTTGACTTCTCGCCCATATCCTTGATGCAGCCCACGCACGTTCCAGCCCAACGCCCACCGAAGTAACTCCACTCAACCTCACGCCCGCTTCGCCATCTTCAGCCCAGTCTTGAGCCGCCTAACTCCAGCAGCCACCAGCCCCCTGCTCACGCAACTTGCCGCCAACCAGCTCGCACCAGCTTAGTCCTCCAGAGCAGCTTCAACCAGCCCAAACCATGAGCTTCCCTTGCGGTTTTTAGCCTGATCCGAGCTTCCTTTGGCGTCACTGTAGGCTTGAGTTTTGGTCGCCGTTGCGTTGCCATCGCCGTGAACCGGTTTATTTGCTAATTTAGTGAGTTCATGTCCTAAACTCTAATTAGGGTGCTAATGATGCTTAAATGTGGATTAGTAGTTTAATTAGAGATTAGGGGGTTAGTTAGTTTAATTAGTGGTAATTAGTTATATGCCTAAGTTAGTAGGATTGGTTAGTTAGTCTAATTAGTTATTAGGTGGTTTGATTAAATTAGTTAGCTTAGTAGATTAGTTAATTAGTTATTAGGTGGTTAGATTAGCGTATATAGATTAATTAGTGGTTTAATTTAATTATTTTGTAATTTATTTATTTAATTGTAATTTATTTAATTATTTATTATTTTCCGTAAATTATACCGGGATAGCCGGTCGTTAGAATTTCGTGCCGATCGTCGTGATATAATTGTTTTATGCAATTGAGTGTTAATTCATGCAATTGAATGATGATTGATGAATTTTGATTTATTATTTAAAAAATATGGAATTTTGGTGTTTAATTAGAAAACTATCGGATGTCGATTTTTGACGCCAAAAATGTTTTTAGGTACTATATAAAATAGTGGGATTTTTAAAAAAGAGGATATCACATTTTATGGTTCAATATGATCGTGTACCCATGTACAATTATTTTACCATGTATTTTTAATATGAAGAAAATAGGCCAAACACATTATTTAAATTGAGGCATATGAGTGCAAAACACGATGTCCTTGGCTGGGATTAGATGTGCATATGATCGTTATGAGAACTCGTCATGAGCTTTTATGCCGGATGATACTCATTCGGGAATGCCCCATGTCAACGGATGCCGTTCGCAGTGGAGGCTAGGCCGATGCTCTTTTGGGAATGCCGTCTAGATGTAGACGTTGCCGTGCTCGATGGGGCGAGACGATGCCCGGCTATGCCGGAAGACCGCTGACTGTTGAGTCGGCCGTGGTCGTTGGGTCGTAACTAATTGGAACGCTTGAATGAGTGATTTGATCGTGCCTGATTATGGGACAAAATTGTGTGGCACGGAATGTGATGTGTCATAACGATTTGGCCTTATAATCGGGACCCTTGTGATTGATTGAAATGTGAGTTGAAGTGTTTCAATTACTGAGTACATTGATTGGATGCATACGTTATATGAACGGTACTAATGTGCAGGGAGGTGCTGAGGTGAGGTAAGTCTCATTTGATGTGCGCTTAGGCTGCCTCTAAGTGTATTACATTCCTAATCGAGATTTAGGGTGTAGACTCACTAAGACATCGTCTCACCCCGTTGTGGTTTAACTTTTTACAAGTCCTTAGATAGAGGCACGTCACATGCGATACAGGGTCCCGCAGATGATGGATTTTGAGTTTACCTATTTCTCTATCCCCGGGACCACCCTGACCAGAGAGTTGGTGGAGTCCACAGTTTGAGTCGATGAGGGCTTACCTCAACTGGTACCTCATCGATTCATAGCGTGGTTCATCAACTTTCCTCAAGAGGGTCAGGAGGTCCCATCCTGGGTTTCGACGGGCCTCCCATTGAGACTCGGGGGTGGGAAGCAGCTCACCTGATGAATCTCGATACTCTTGATGGGTGTTGTGGTGGACCCGATGCCCATGGTTGTTGAGCCAGGAGTTTAGATAGCTCAGTGGCCCTTTTTGAGTTAGACTCTTTTGTATATGACCTAGTTTGTTTATAAAAGTGTGTTTGTGAAATTTGGTTGTCCTGCTTTTCTATCCTATGTTTGTTTGTTGTCCAAAGATTGTTTAATTCGCTTCTGCCTGTGTTTAAAATTGAATGAGTCGGCGACGAGTTCTGAGAACATTGCAGTTTGATTGACCAACGAGGGATATGCGCGCACTCGAGTTCGGGGCGTGACATCCATCGACCCAGTTCTACAAGCATCTGAGAGACTGAACTTTCCCACCAGGCTTTGTCCAATGTATATGAATCCATTTGTGTCCGTTTCAATGCCACTCGTTGTGGCACACCCCAGTAAATCGAAGGAGAGATTAATAAGAAATAGGAAAGAAATATAAGGAAGAAGAATATTACTGTTGAATAACTATTTGACTGAGCTAGTTATACGAAATTTGCTCATCTTCAGTAACAAAGAAACCGACCTGTTTCGGCTACGCATGACAACGCTTCTATTCCCGAGAAGAGTTTTTTTTTTTTTTTTTTTAGAAATAGTTCTTTTTATTTCGCTCAGGGAACAATTTCGAGTAAAAGAACCCGTTGAGTAACGACACAAAATTTCTACTCCTGGAATAGAAAAAGAATAGAAATGCGTTTGGTAACGCAACAATTTCTTTTTTGTATTTATTCATTTTTTATTTTTGCTGACGGATCGCCGCCGCTAGCGGCCGGCGACGGTGGGCGGCGACGGCAACCGGAGGTGGTGGTGACTGGCGACCGGCGCGGCAATCGGCGATTGGCGGCGGCGACTGGTGACTGGCGGCGGCAGCGGTGGCAACCGGCGGCGGCGGCGGCGGCGACCGGCGGCGGTGGCGGTGGGTGGTTGACGGTGGTCCCGGCAAGAAAATAAAATTAAAAAAGAAAATCAGCTTACTTCTAGAAATTGTTCCCGGGAACAAGAAGCAACTTTTTTTTGCTTCCCGGGAACAAAACGGGAACAAAAAATTAAGAAATTGTTCTCGGAACAAATGTTTTACCAAACAGGTTTCTGTTCTTTTTTTATTCCGGGGAACCAAAAAACAGAAATTTTGAGGAACAGAAACGTTGTCATGCAGCACCTTCGCAGCCAGCCCTTAGACCGATTCTCCGGTTCCCAATATAGATGCTTTTACTGTTGATTTGACCATAAATTCCTTCCCCAGGAAAATTTTGAAAATCCGCCACTTCTTCAGGCTTTGGCTTATTAGAGAAAGAACTGGCATAATCAATTATTGCAGCTGACATTGGATGGCTTGATTTACTCTCGATGCTCGATACCCTTCACATTGCAAGATTTGCTTTCAGGTTTTTCAGTTTGACGCTAGAAATTTTCAACTCCAATCTCAAAGATGAGCTATATAGGTCGAGAGAGAATTTTCGACAGTTCTTAATTAAGTTGGATAAGGGATGAATGAGTCAGATCACCAGTAGAGCAAAGTGTTAAGGTCAATGTCATTGCAATCTGATTGTAAGTTGGTCACCACAAACTCTCCTCTTTTCCTTGTGCCTGTTTTGTCAAACGCCACGGTTTTAACCTTTGTCAGAATTTCAAGATACCCACCTCCTTTAAACAAAAGCCCATTTGATGCGTGTAGAGAGGATGAGTGCGCAAGGACATGAGCCGATCAGAACAACTATTGCCAAGTGAAACCAGTGGAGTTCATTCTTAAGCTTCAGTGCAGCAGGAACCGCAGCAATACAAGCCGACACCAAAGCAACTCCTACAAAGAAATTATAGTTGTCAAGCTCGTGAAACGCTTTGAAGATGGATACTATGTTTTTATCAATCAATGAGACTGTCGGCGCCCAAATATCATGTTGAAATCTAAAAAGTACTTGGCTAGTATGGATTTTAACCAACTCAGTCATCTTGAAAGAGAAAGCAATGAAATGTTTAAACTCTCACAACAAAAATATCGCGCATCAATTTTCAGGTTATTCAGTTGGAAAAAATACGTACCCTGGAATATCGCTAGGCAATTCTCTTCTAGAATTAACATCTGGGATGATATTATTCAGATTCTTTCCATAGAAATGTGGGATATATTTATAAAACACTTTTGGGTGTTGTGCATTTTGTTGGAAAGGAAATCGGGTAACTTGCTTGCACATTTGTCTATGAGGCCTTGCGTACGAGTCTTTTCCTTATGAGCCTCCTCGACTAGTTTAGCCATTCAGACCACCACGGAATCTGTAGCCAAAGCCATGGTTCTTACACTAATATAGCCTGCAAAAAAAAAATCGTGATCCAATGGAAAGAAGACTCAATAATCGGAACACGCTTTCCCACTAGAAAAGGAAAAAAAGAGGTGCCGTGTATAACACTAACCATTTATATTGATAGAGCCTGCCCAAACTGTCGAACCGACACCCTTGGCAACAGGATATGATTCCCCCCTCAACATTTTCTCATCCACGTCGCATTTCCCATCCACAACAATTCCATCGATTGGTACGGCTTCTTTCACTGGCCTTTACTGAAAGTACTGTGCTCATTTTCACATCGTTAACATCAACAGACTCTCCAGTCTCGGCTATAACAGCTTTTTCTGGAGTCATGCTTGCCAATGATAACATGGTTGCCATTGCCTTGCCACAGAAAAGAAATCACACCACAGACCAAGATATATCTAATCATACAGAATTGTGTATCTTTCTCGACAGCAAGAGATAAAGAGTGAAATAGTCTGTTGTGAAAGTATGGAAGGGTGCATTTCCAGGCTATCTTTTCAGCCTGATCTTGTATAATTTTTAAGCACAGTATAGTGTATCATTTCTTCTTTCAAATTTCATTAAGCAATATGCTTTCATGTAATTTTCTTTCTGTATGACTCGGTCAAGACTATGGGGAGAACATTGAACATCTTAACCTGTCGTCAGTCCAAATGTACTGATTTAGATGATTTAAGTCCAAAGTTCTATCAAACTGTTTCCCCAAAATCTTTTCTATTTTGTTTGGATAAGTAACTAACTAGCCAAATTAACGCAGACTTTCTGAATGTGATGCAAATGAATGGATTTAGAGGTTGTTGGTTGAATACATCAATCCTATCTGTCAACGTCTAGTATTCTCGATGGCCTCACAGGGAAGGATAGAAAAGAGCAATGGATGCCTATGTTTGGCAGGACAAAAAATTTGGGGGAAAACATGCATTCTTTCCTATTTTGTTTCTAAACAGAGAATTGAATGTCAAACCTTGTGACTAGCCCTCAACTCGAGCCACTGAGCAATGGAAAACAGGAAGACTACGGAAGCAGCTTCCCAGTAATCTTGCAAGGCAAGCGTTCCTATCACTGCAATTTCAGCTTTCCAACAAGATTACACGACTTTAATCAATTTCGAGAGATGATCTACTCATCATGTATACACAGATGTTTAAGATCAATGACAAAATCATTAAGTGAGGAATGAGCCCTGCCCTTTCTCGTTATTCGACAGCCTGCTACTTAAGAATTTCTAAGATGGATCAGTACCGTTACTTCATCTACTGTCCAAAGCCTTATCTTTCTGTATAGTGGGTAGGTGATATGCGAGTCTAACTTTCCGATACAAAGCTACAGGCTAGCTCCGTTTTGGTCAAAAGCAAGCTATCTATGAACTAGATTGGGGAATTCGTGAGGAGTGACGTGCTCAAGCCCTAATCCTAAGGAAAAGAATTCTCTCCATAACTTACATGACAGGTCGATTGAAGTTACAACAGTAGATGAGTCATTAGGAGTGAGACTAATGTATATAGCTTTGCATAAACATGCCGACCCATCGATTTAGCATGTTCATTTCACTTTGCAAGATGGTTAAAGCCCATATCTAGACAGCGAGAATACTCGGTTAGTCTGGTGATATCACGTCCTCAGCTCATGTTATAAGAACCGCATGAACTTGCATCCCATCTAGCGAAGAACAATTAATCATTTGAAAAGGATTATTACCCGAAATCAGAATGAGAACGTAGATATTTAGTGTGAGATGCTTGATGGATGAGAAGCTTCTCCACGCAATCAACGGAAGGCCAACAACAACAGGAGCCAGAGCCAGCCATTTCAGCGGCTGATAAACGCACTTAAGAAATGACAAACCGAACAACAACCCGCAAACGATCAGCGCTGATGATGGCCATTTTGTCGCTGAATCAATCTTGCCCCGATGTTTAATGCTAGCTTCCAACCTCGCCTTATTTAGTGCCTCAACTGCCATATTAAGTACATGATAAACCAACACTACATACCAAGTTTCGATTGTAGCAAAAGCGGCTGCAATCGATCGTATTCATACCAAGTTTCGACTGAGAAACGATTAGAGGGTCATGGAGGACGATGACCGTTTTTGTTGGGAGGATGACCGAGCTGTGGTTGACCCCATCGAGCTGCCTCAGGATCTTCTCGACCAATGCAACTTCCGTGGCACAGCAAAGGCCCAACACTTCCAAGTACGTTTTCTCTGTGTTGGATGACATTGTCCTCTCTCTCTCTCGCTCGCTCTCTGGGCAAGAAAGATGTAGCAGAGCTTTCGGCATGTAGACGGGTGACATACATACGATCGTTCGGGTTTCGGCTGGGGAAGGCATCACCTTCTTGAGCTTTAATGTATTTAGGTTGGACCATGAATATTTAACTATTTCTCAAGCGAGATTTAGTGCGTTGGTATCCTATTAGCCTTCCTCAGGAGAGTGTCACACGAGTCACGACACGAGCAATGCGCTTATCAAGTGTGATCCCTTTGTTCTCGGGGGGTGTCTTCTTCTTAACAGAAACGCAATAAAAGAAGAAGAAGATTGATGTATTGCATGACATCTATCTATCTCTCTCTCTAAAATATTTACTCAAATTATATTGGCAAAGGTTGGATTATGACTAATTAATTATTTATTTACATGGGATTTGGTGTGTTTGAAGTCAACGAGATTCCCTCAGGAGAATAGTACATGAGAAATGTGCTTTTTAAAGGTAGTTGGGTCTAATTCCTCGTACAAATACAAATGAAAAAACAATTGCTATAAAATGTGTGGTGGTTAATGATAAGTGGTCTTTATAATATATACACTGGCAAGATGTCGTGGTTTAAAATTATAGTTTTAGTATTACTCTAAATCTTGGTTGATGATCTATTCTTCATTTATTGATATGTCAAGTTAATTATTCGATATAGTGAATGTTGGTCAATATCAATCACTTCTCAAAATTGGAAAAATAATTCAAAAAGTCCTTCTAAACTTTTTGATTTGACAAATTTAGTCATGAATTTTTAACGATTTGCATTTTGCGTGATATGATTAATGTCGACATGAATAATTTTTACAATTTTTATTGAAGTTTTTTGTTATTTTGTTATTTTATTCTTTTTTTTCTTTCTTTTTGCCTTCTGGCCCTTTTGGGAAGTTAACGGTGAATAAAAGAATATAAAAGTAAAAAAAATTAAAAATTCATAAAAGTTCAAAAAATTTAAAAAGAATTATAGAAAACATCTCCGTCAGCATCGGTTGTGCCACATTTGATGGCTAGCGGTCACGTCAACGATTTCTAACCAATTTTGGTTGAAGGGACTATATCGGCAAATTATCAAAAAGTTTGGAACTGAATTGGTTAAATTGGCCTAATTGAAAAGTTTATGATTGAATTAACCACTATACAATAGGTATATGAATTTTTAGGATAATCATCTCTCTCAAAATTTATCGAAATTGTCTTATTTTTTGTTCTTGATTCACATCGGTAAGGTTTGATTGAGAACAAAAAAATTATTTATCACATGAAATTTGTGTGTTGGATGTCAACTTGTCTTCCTCAGGAGACAAAAAATAAATGAAAAAAGATATATTTTTGGAATAGGTGTGATGATGTAATGATAAGCGGTCTTATTTTATATATTAGCAAGTTGCCGTAGTTTTTTTAGCTATATTTTTGTAGTATTTTATAAATCCTGACCGGTGATCTATTTTGCATTTTTTGACACGTCAACATCCGATACATCGAACGTCGGTCGATATTATCTTGATCGCTGCACAAGTTCATCGAAATTTTCTTATTTTTCCTTCGCAATTCGTCTTGGCAAGGTTGGATTATGAATAAATACTTATTTACTACGTGAGTGTTTGGGAGTTGGAAGTCAACTAGCCTTCCTCGGGAGACTTTTATATGAGCAATGCCCTTTATTATCTCTGGTGCGCGGGGAGTGACTTTTTCTCAATACAAAAACATAAATGAAAAAACAAAAATTCCTATAAAAGGTGCTCATGTGTCTAGGTGAGCACCAGAACTGGATTGAACCACTTGATTCTGGGCAGTTCCTGATTCCTAAAATTTGGAACCGGTGATTATAGATTCGTTTCCCACTTTAAAGTTAATCATATATTATCACATCTTTAACTTCTTCCCACTAAGATTTTCATTGATTAAAGATCCAAAACAATAAAGAACGAGAGTTTAGATTATGTAACAACACTTGTAGTCTTGTGAGAAATAGGGAAAAAAAAGATATCACCTCTGTTCTTAGACCCACCTAGGAATTGGAATTGGACAGGTTTTTGGACCAAGTGGGTCGGTTTTCAATTTAAAAAATTAGGCTGTTCCTAGTTCCGAATGGGAATTGACCCATCGTGGAACTAGTTACCCCTACATGCATCACACAGGTCTAAGACTATATTTTTAGTATAATTTTAATGGTGCATGTTGATCTATTTTGCACGTATTGATACGCCATGTTAATTTTTGGATATACTGAATGTTGATCCGTGCGATTGCTTCATAAGATTCTTCGAAATTGCTATTTTTCTTTCAATGGAACAAAAACATACCTAAGCAGTAAACATGCATTCGGTCCTCCTGGTAAGGGTAGCGTGGGTTCGGGGGTGCTTCATCCTTGTATTATTTTTCTTTGTCAATGTGGCCCTGAATATTTTTTCGTCATGCTAGTTCTTCCGTTGAAATTTAGAACGAAGGAAGCAGAGTATGGCGAACCACGAGGTCTCATTTCTGCTGTTGCCGTGTAGAGCTGCAATGTGGGTTTTTGATTTTCATGGAGGGATGACAATCGGGTATTTAGGGATTTCAATTTGTTTTTCTTATCGTTGATGTTGATGATGCGCCCACATTTGTTCTTCTCGTGTTGGTTTTTTGGGGAGGACATTAGAAGTGCAAAAAATTGTGTACGGCTCTCACTTCAATGTCAAAAGTTTTTGCTGGCTCATTTGAGTATCAAATCGAAGAAAAAATGATCACTTAAGTGCCTCCGATGAGAAATTCCAGCTAAATTGATTAATTTTTTTTTTATCTCACTTGGTATATTTTTAAAAAATTCTAACCCATGTGGATGTCCAAAACGATGTTGCACAATCCTATATGGCTTGGTCAAGCAAAATGATGTAGCACTACCTCGAGGCAAAATGAGTCTCACGGGAGGATCCAAATAGTGCCGGGTCACCATTGTTCAGGGCTATGAACACCTTCTTGTTGTTCACTCACTGTCACTTGTCATTGCTCGTCCTCGCTCATGTGCCTTCTCTATAACTCTCACTCATTTTGTGATATCCCAAAATTTGGCTCTATTTCGAAATATATGAAGTGGTTATTTCATCGATGCACTTATGGTTATTTTACTTTCAATTGATCACTCATGAGTTAACTAATCTATTCGGTGATGCCGTAAAAGGTTAAAACACGAAAGATTAAAGAATTCAATCAAAGATCGACCGCTCAATCATAAGGATCGACAATGGTCAATACTACACTGTTATAAATTAATTAATGAACGAATATAAGTCAATTTGACGGAAGTATGTAGTCGGTTCGCGGGTAATTCCATATGATTACGATATTTGTGTCAAACATCAATAAACCAATTTTTCTATTGATCATATATTCAAGATATGTAATTGAACCCTCTCGATTACATGACAACTGAGGGTCGTTTGTGATTTGAAGAGGCATAAATGTGGATTGAAATTTTTTGACCACTGGTCAACTACATGAGAACCTTTAAAAGCCACCTGATATATTAAGTTGTACTAAAGTCGCGTTCGATCGATTTTTAATCACAAAATTTAATTCAATTTCGAGTATCAAACTTTTGAGGGTTTTGAGATTAAATTATTGGATGTCACCTTATTGTCCGTTGAATTATCGGCATGTTCGAAATTTTTGAAAAATGAATTATCAGACAAAAAATTGGAGACTGGAAAAAGAGAAATTCGGATCTAGTGGCAAAATGGTGAATTATGGGCCATAATTTTGGCTTTAAAGATAAAAGGAAAAGAAAAAGAAATTGTGGGGATATGATACTAGGCTAGAAGGGTTTTTAGGGAAGTATGTGTGAGAAATGATAGAATTTTAAAAGAAATTTTGGGGAAAATCATTCTCTTATTTTCTTTTTTCTCTCTCTCCTCCCCTTTCTTTTCTCTCTCCCCCGTGCGTCCACCCCTTCCTTTCCCTGCGGCAGCCCCCTCCCTTTTTCCTCTCTCTCTCTCTCTCGCTTCTCTCCCTCGCTTCTGCCGCAGCACTTCCCTCCATTTTCCTCACCCCATCTTCTTCTCCCCATTTCTTTCCCCCATTTTTGTTTCCCCCCTTTTCTTTTTTCTACTACCCGACCACGCCCCTTCCACCACCATCATCCACGCCACTTCACCACCACCCAACATCATCATCCCACCACCCTCATCGTTCACCATCTCCACCGCTGAGCTTCCGAGTCGTCGCCACTTGAGCCACTCGTCCATCAAGCTGCTTGCATCATCGTTGCCGTCCTTGAGCCACCCTCACCGTCGCAAGCCGAGCCACCACTATGGCTATCACCCAAGCCAAGCCCTCCTTGACCGTGAGCTCAACTTCGCTGAACTGCCACTGTCGAGTTTCCGCTTGAGTCGTGAGCCTAGTGTTCTCGACACTGTCATGCCGCCATCGCCCTGAGCTTGCCATTGTTGAAACCCATGAGTTAACTTCCTAATAGTGGATTATGATATTAATTACGTTTAGGGGATATATTAGTTTAAGGATAATGACGTTTAATTTTAGTTTAGCCTTAATTGCGATTAAGGATAGTTTAGATTAAATTTAAGTACAATTAGTTTAAGTAACTACGATTAGATTAATTAATTGTGGTTAGGTTAATTAATTGAGTTTATTTTAATTAACATTATTTTAATTAACAGTGATTAGTTTTTAATTAATTATAGTTAGGTTAATTAATCGATTTTAGCCTAATTAATTGCAATTACCTTAATCAATTACGCTTAGCCTAATTAATTGTGATTACATTAATTAATCACGATTAGTGTAATTAATGATGAATGATCCATTAGGTAGAATTTTATCTCGTTTTTCTTGATGAGATTGTGCTTAATTTCGATCGTTTGAGCATTATAATGCTATGTTATTGATTGCCAAATTATAGATTTGATTTATTATATTAAAAAAAGGGTTTATGGGCAAGAAAATAGAGAATTTTGAGGTGTCGGGTTTGGACGCCAAATTTACGTGCTAAATAAAACAATAGGGTTTTAAAAAGAAAGTCTGCAAAGTTTAACGGGTTGGTTTCAAACATGTGACCACGTATGAATATTTTACCGAAATTTATAAATGTGAAAAATTTTCAAAGTTAATTATTTGAAAACGAACTTTTTTGTTCTAGGCTAATTAATAGCAATAAGAATTGGTTTGATTGTTAGTATGCTTGAGTGGTTATTTAATCGAACCCGTCATCCAACGGGAGTTTGGGGGCGATGCTCAATTTTTATTAGATGTTCGGCGGGGGTTCGGATGCCGAGTTGCAGTTGAGGTGAGACCAATACTCCTTTATGGAATGCCATCTAGGGGGGGTTTTAGATGATGTCATGCCTGATAGGGCGGGATAGTGCCCAGTCATGCTAGAAGACCGTCGACTCTTGTGTTGGCCGTGGTCCGAGGGGTCGTAATAATTGGAACACATGTGCTGGCAATGCGCTTGGAATGTTTTGAATGTGTTCTGATTATTATTTATGTGCGTTATAATAATATTGCCATGTGACATGTACTAATATGCAGGGGCGTGCTAAGGCGAGGTAAGATTGTATGTCGTTGTGTGTTTAGGTTGCCTCCGAGGCGAATTAGCTTTCTAATCGAGGTTTAGGAAGTTGACTCGCTGAGAATTTATCTTACCCTGTTATTGTTAATTATTCTCAGGGTCGTAGCATGGAGAATTGCCAGGTACGGTTGTGGTGGGCACGAGATGCGACACTTTTTGGCTGGTCTTGCCATTAGTAAAGCTTATGTTAGTTTTGACCCTAGTAGGTTTTTGAGTTGGTCGATAGGGAGTTGCCCTTTTGAATGGGCTTGTAATTGTTAAACTTCCTAGGGTTAACAAGTAATAAATAAGGGTTGTGCCTTTGGAAAACTTTGATGTGTTTTACTATCCCTATCGTGATGATTGACTTGGTGTTTACTTAAGTTGCTTCCGCATGCATTTAATCGAAAGATAAAAAGAATGGGTTAGTGATGCCTCCTGGGACGTCGCATTTTTAATTGATCATCGTGGGATGTTCGCGTGCTTGGGGTTCGGGGCGTGACACCTTTAGATTCGTCATCTTCTGTCCCTAGCTTAATTGGTGGGAGAAATTAGGGCTCTGAGGGAAAAATTAAGATTCTTGGTGCAACAATGGGGACGACGGTACTAGAGAAAGAATAGTAAACTAGTGAAATTGTGATTGTGGGAACTTTAATCTGTTTAATCACTTTAGTACTAGCTTTGTTGCTTTTTTTTTTTTTTTCCACTAAACAACAATCGTCGAGTATTTTTTAATCAATTAGTTGTGATTATGGAATCTTCATATGAAGTTGTTGTCTTTTTTGTATTGTGGTCCCTGTCACGACCTCTTTTCGGCACCCTATTGCGCGAGCGCCTACAGAGGCTAATGGCTTAGCTAGGTCTGTTAGACTTAGCCGGGCTCTCCTAAGCCCACCAATTCATAACTTATGGTTTGACTTTTTTTACCTATAAGTTAATTTTAAAAGGAGTCACCACTAATCAATTTCGGCTAGGTAAATTGGAAACCCAAAGTGAAATATTGAGAGAAATATTTCACTCCTACGCAACCAGAGAAACTAGGATCAAATACTTGATTACACTAGTTAATCACTAATGCCCTTCCGGTACCTAATTTTGTTTAAACCCTAAGTCTTTTTGGATTTTCAAGGACTTTTCCATGCATTTGTGGAGAAAAGCAATTTTTTGGTCTTTTTTTTTAACATAAAAAAAGCATTTTCGGATTTTTTTATCCTTTTTTTGAAAATATAAATATTTTTGACTTTTTTTAATTTTTTTTTGGGAAAACATGAACTATTTTGGATTTTTCTGATTTTTGAGAAATAAATTATTATTATTTTTTATTAAAATATTTTTTATTTATTATAATATAATATTATGTATAAAAAACGACTAGTGTCAGATTCCTGAGTTGGGACTGACCCGAGTCGTCCACCCATGGCCCAGACAGCCCTACAGTGCGGGCTTGGCCCAAGGTTTTTTTTTTTCCCTTTTTTTTTTAAATATACAAACCGCGCCCAAACCAATTTAGCCCATTTTTCCACTAAAAAAAGGGTTCGGCCCAAGAATTAGCTAGTCCATGTGCATAGGCCCAGATCGGATGGAACCCTACTTGAACGACGACCCACGCCCAACCCAATTCGTGACTCGGCATCTCCTTTGCGAACCTAGCTCCCTCATGCCCTCGTTATGATGATCTACGTTGGAGGCGGTTAAGGTCGTCCCGACTTGAGCTCGGGCCTTCGCCGACACTGCCTTAGCCTTCGCCTGGCCAGCCATCATTGCTGATCACATCGCTCATCTCTACCAGTCAGCGCAGATCTAGTCGTGGTTTTTTTTTTTTTTTTTTTTGATACTGAGGGAACCTTTTACAACCGACAGCTGGTGGGTAAACCCTAGGGCAATGCTAGCGGAGGACCCACCACCCCGACGTCGCGCTTAAGATCTCGTGTGTCCCGTGGGATTCGAACTCCTCTGTCCTGGGTAGACGTCATGGGAGCTCTTATCCAGCTAGGCCACCGCAGGCAGTGGTTAGCTGCGGTTATTGTACTCACTTGGGATTTTCATCGAACGCTTGGAGGACACTAGCTGGGAGGGGAGAAGTCGAACCCCTAAAGGTCAGGATCGCGACGGGACTTCGGGGCAGATAGCAAGTAGAGACAGGGGTAGCTGGACAATAGACAATCGGGGGCTGGAACTCGTATGAGGTCGACAGCTATGAGTTTGGCCCGACGACCCGAAACACAGAAAAAAAAAAACAAAACAAACCCTAGCTCACCGAGGGAGGAGGTGCAACGGCGGGTGGTTGGTCATGAAGCAGGCCTAGTCGTCGGCATCGTTTGTACTCTTTCTTCCCACAACCCACAGATTTGGGTTTTTTTCTTCCCTCACTCGCGATCTCTCAAGTTACGGGGACTTTCTCTCTCGGGTTTGTTTGCCGTCGGCTCCCCTGATGTCTCTCAGGGGAGGTCATTTAAGCTCGCTGCCCTGCTCTCTCTCACTTACTCTTCGAGCCTCCTCTGAAGTCTCTCCAGGGAAGTTCTTTGAGTTTACTCGCTCGCCGTCGACGGAGATTGCAACCCACCTATTTATAGGCAAGGAGGGTCTAGTCAACAGAGAGCCTCGGGTACCGGTCCTCAGCTTGCCGATCGGATTCTCTCGATTGAACCAATGTCCCATCCTTTCTTCTCCGCTGGGGTGCGCTCGGCATTGAAGGCGAGCATTGATGGCGCCTGAGAAACATCCCCTTCGACTGACATTGTCCTACTCCCCCTCTCGGTCGTAGGTCCTGTGCGTTGGTTGCAAAAGATGAGGAAGAAGATAAGAAGGAGAGGGCCGGACCAAGAAGAAAGGGAGTGGGCCCCTAGGCTTGTGCAGGGGGGAGAAAGAGGGAAAGGGGGCTGGGCGCGAAGGCCAAGCCTTAGTGGCTGCTTTTTTTGTTGTTATTATTATTATTAAATAAATTATCTAAAAAAAAGTGAAAAATAAGTTAAAAAAAAGGAAAAAAAAGATTAATGGATGCAAATAAAAACCAAGTCCTAATTGATGAAAAAAAAAGAATATTTTTGTTAGGGTCAAATTGATCCCTAATTTTATATGTAATTTAATTTTAAATATTTAGTCAAAATTTAGGTGTTAATAGCTACTCCTCTTTGAAGGTGAGCTCGCAGATGTTGCATTCAATGACGAACTAATACCTAAATTTTGTCTATGCATATGCAGTAGGTTATATCCTATTTGGGCCCAGGTGTCCTATGCAGAAAAAGAACAATATAACATTATACATACTAAGACAGATAAGAAGATACTTGTAGTTACTTACCGGGAATGAGTGAGATAGGGCGCGAACCTCGAGTTTGGCAAGTATCAAGGTATCGTCTTACCTGATGATTTAAGGAAGTTGCTTTTCCAAGACTCGAACTATTTTTCAGTCACAAGCAATAAATTGTTTGTTTATGACTCGAACCTTTTTTCAGTTGCCTTGATGAGAAATTATTTTTCCAGGACTCGAACCATTTTTCGGTCGCCTGTTTAGGCAATAAGTTGTTTACCCACCTTTTCTTGAGGGATGTGCTGATCTTTCTCTGGATATTTATTTGTTGGGTGCCTGATTTTTATCAAGGACACTGGTTGATTACTTAACTTTTCTCGAGGGATGTGCCGACCTTTCTCAAGGCATCTGTTTGTTGGGTGCTCGATCTTTGTCAAGGACACCGGTTGATTACCCGACATTTCTCGGGGGATGCGCCAACCTTTCTCAAGGCATCTGTTTATTGAGTGCCTGATCTTTGTCAAGGACACTGGTTGATTACCCGACCTTTCTCAGGAGATGTGCCGACCTTTCTCCGGGCATATATATTGGAGGATACTTGGACATTTGCAGATATTGAAAGGGTACCTAGACATTTGCAAGTACTAACCTGGAGGATACTTGGACATTCGCAGGCATTGAAGAGTACCTGGGCAATCGCAAGTACTAAACCTTGAAGGATTCTTGGTCATTCACAGGTATTAAAGGAGTACTTGGATAATCATGAGTACAAACTCTGAAGGATACCTGGACATTCGCAGGCATCGAAGGAATACTTGGATGATCACAAGTACTAAACCTAGGATATCTGTGAAGGTCTTTCACCTCCAAGGAGAAAGAAGTTGTGATATTGAAGAGACACCTTTGTGAAAGTCTTCCATCTCATTAAACATTTGTGAAGGTCTCCCAACTTTTGGTAAATGGAATTTGAGGACGCACCTCGGATATTCGTGAAGGTTTCTTACCTCCTGGTAATTGGTGAAGGTCTCCCATCTCCTGGTACATGGAATATCGAGGACGTACCTCGAATATTCATGAAGGTCTCTCATCTCCTGGTAATTGGTGAAGATCTCCCACCTCCTGGTACATGGAATATCGAGGATGCGCCTCGAATATTCATGAATGTCTCTCACCTCCTATTAATTGGTGAATGTCTCCCTTCTCCTAGTAACTGGTGAAGATCTCTCACTCCTGGTAACATAAATTTGAATGGAACACCTGGGTAGCCATAGGTATATAGAGCAGTGGAATACTTGGATAATCGCAAGTATTTAATGATACGATTTGGGGACAACTTAGGCAGGCTGAGTGTCATGGTGATAAGAGAGCATACTTGGGTAACTGTAGGCACACAAAGTAGTGGAATATTTGAACATCCACTAGTATTTAATGATATAATTTTGAGGACAACTGGGCAGGTCGAGTATCACGAGAAGGGAGTACCTGGATAGTGTCGGGTACTTGAAGACAATGGGATACTTGGATAGTAGCAAGCATCTAAACTCTGAAGACAACTCGAATAGTTCGAGTGTCGATAAGAGGGAGTATGCGGACAGTGGTAGGATCTTAGTTTTTGGAATCGAGAATCGACCTACTTTTTTTTTTTTTTTTTTTCTGTTGCATTTGTTTTATTTAATGGCTCTACCATATCTATTATTTTTTCAAAAATGCTCAATTAGGACATGGTAATAACCTACTTATATTTGAAAGCTCAACCTCATGGCCTTGAGTATGTCGACAGTTGCATCTATATAGCTTGTCTTGCATTGACAAGTTAGTAATCTTAAGAATGTCAATTTGTCCTCGAAAGTCATGTATCTCTCCACCATCTCCTTCAATGGACCGAGCTTCAACTAGAGAGGGAACATTACCAAAAAAGTCATAAACTTATTGTATTTATACCAAATCAATTTTAAATATTTCAATTTGGCCAATTTAATTTTAAATATTTTGACAATTTATGAATTTAGCCCTTCTAGGCAATTTTGGCCTGAAGCAATGCTAAATGTCCTACTTGTGGTACAACTGGCGTTAGCATAGACAATTTTTTTAAATTTTTCTGAATTTTATTTTATTTTCTAACCTTGGGTCGGTGAGGTCACCGATAGACCCCTGTTTGGTTTGGGCAAGGGTGTCACTGCCCTTGCCGGCCTAGAGTTAGAAAAAGAAAAGAAAAGAAAAGAAATAAGAAGAAAAAATAAAATAAAACCCTTTCTTAAACTATTTTGACTGAGACTTGATTTTTTTTTTTTTTTGGAGTCAAAGACCAAGACGTGATGTTAACTTACATAATCATGATAACTCGTCTACAGTTTTGTTAAGTAACTCAGTGACCATTTAAAGAGATTGGAATGTAAATATTGAACATCATAAAAATGCCAAATTAATTCTCAAAATTTCCCTTCTCAAAAGTGGAAAATACTATCCTCCTCGAAATAAGCAAATTGTCACAAATCGAGAAGAAAGAATACACGAAGAGAGAATTTTGTGTGAGGAAAAATGTATCTTCTTCTTCATCATTTTCTGAATATGATACATCCATGTATATACCGTACAAGGTCCTCAATAAAAAAGTAAATGATTTTTCCTAATCTTTCTAGTCCTAAAATAATCACATTATCCTATCAATTACAACCAATTACAAATCATCAATTAGAATCAAAATCTCCAAACATATCTTCAACACTCCCCCTCAAGCTGGTGGCTTGTATATATCCAAGACGCCCAGCTTGTTTAGAAGATATGTATGCTGTCTCTGACAAAGGGGTTTAGTGAAAATATCTGCTAGTTGTTGCATGGTCCTTATCTCTCTGGTTTCGATGATCCCTTCTTTGATCTTCTGTCGAGTAAAGTGGCAATCAACTTCTATATGCTTTGTCCTTTCATGTAATACAGGATTCGCTGCAAGCTTGAGTGCCGAATCATTGTCACAGAAGAGTAATGTCGGACCTTTGACTTGTACCCCAAGGTCTAGAAGCAAGCCTCGAAGCCACACTATCTCACAAACTGTCTTTGCCATGGATCTATACTCAGCTTCCGCTGATGACAAGGATACAATGGATTGTTTCTTTGTTTTCCATGAAAGTAGTGACTCCCCAAATTTGATGCAAAAAACCAGTGATAGACCTTCTACTCATAGGACATGTGGCGTAGTCTGCATCACAGTAGGCTGTCATCTCCATATTACATCTTCTGGAAAGGAGTATTCCTAGTCCTGGACAGCTCTTCAGGTATTTCACGACCTTCAAAGCTACATTCATGTGTGATAGCTTTGGATTGTGCATGAACTGACTGAGAGTTTGTATTGCATAACAAATATATGGCCGAGTCATAGTGAGGTAGATAAGCTTCCCAACAAGTCTTTGATAGCTTGTCGGGTCTTTCAGCAGTGGATCATCAGAGGAGGGCAACGTTCCAGCATCATAGTCAACACTGGTCAACTTGGCATTCTGTTTGATGGGAATGATTGCTGGTTTGCATCCTGATAGTCCCGCTTCTGATATAATCTCCATCACAAACTTTCGCTGACTAAGGGAAATCCCTAGATCAGAGCGGGCTATCTCTATTCCAAGAAAATACTTAGGTGACCCTAAGTCTTTGATGTGAAAAGACAAATGTAGGTAGTCCTTTAACTTCTTTATAGCAGAATCATCATTTCCCGATAATGAGTATGTCATCAACATAAATCATCAAGTATATGGCCGACGTACCTTTTGCCCAGGTGAACAATGCGTAATCATGTTTGGATTGCTGGAACCCTGCTCCCATAAGTGCAGTAGTAAACTTGGTGTACCATTGTCGAGAAGCCTGTTTCAATCCATAAAGAGATTTGCGGAGACGACATACCTTAAACTCCCCCTGTCTCCGTAATTCTTGTGGAAGATCCATGTAAATCTCCTCTTCTAGATCTCCATGAAGAAAAGCATTGTGAACATCCATTTGATGCAATGACCAGTTGCGAAAGGTAGCAATTGATAAGAAAGAACGAACCGTGACATCCTTGGCGACTGGAGAAAACGTCTCATGGTAGTCAAAACCAGAACCTTCTCGTTGTGTAAAACCCTTGGCCACCAGCCGAGCCTTGTATCGTTCCATAGAGCCATCTGCTCTATATTTTATCTTATACACCCATTTACATCCAATGGGTTTACGATCAGAAGGTAAAGACACAATATCCCAAGTGTGATTATCAATCAGGGCCTTGAGTTCCGCCTCCATCGCCTTTTGCCAGCGATCATCTTGTATAGCCTCGTCATAATTTTAAGGCTCTTTTTCCTCAGAAATTCGGCTAATGCAGCATAAATGATCTGACGTCAAGCGATTGAAAGACACATATGAGGATATAGGATAACGGGTACCTGATGATAGTGATGAGGAACAGACATAATCTTTGGTCCAGGCTGGTGGACGAATTATTCGACCTGATCGTCGAGGTGGCTCATCCGGTATCTTCAAGGATGATTCTTCAATACTTCCAGATTCTTCGCTATTTGTCTCCTGGGATTGCTGTTCCATGAGTTGTTCCGATCAGAAATGTCGTCCTATGAACCATTGGACGGTGGTGAGGGCAATGGTGAAGACAATTCTGTATCTACTATCTGATTTCTTGGAGGGGAGCTAATGAGAATAGATTCTCCAGTAGATAGATCTTCTTCCGACAGGAATGGACGACCGGTTCTTGTATCTTCTGCAGACATAGAAGTAGTAGCTTGAAAAGGGAAGATGTCTTCATGAAAAACCACATCCCGGCTGACAAAGAATTCTCCGGTAGACTGTTCATAAACTCTATAACCCTTCTTTAAGTTGGGATATCCCATGAAGACACACCTCCTAGCCCGAGGAGACATTTTATCTCGGGCTCCAACGTAGCCACATAGCATAGACAGCCAAATACTCTGAGATGACTCAGATATGGTTTCCTTCCATACAATAATTCAAACGGAGTTTTCCCTTTTTGAATGCGTGATGGCATACGGTTTATAAGATACACTGCAGTAACCACACAATCTCCCCAAAAAATCTTTAGGTATGGATGCTTGGAACTTAAGGGCACGTGCCACTTCTAAGAGATGACGGTGCTTTCGTTCAACAACCCCATTTTGTTGTGGGGTATAAGTGCATGTACTTTCATGCAGAATTCCATTTGAGGACAGAAAAGACTTACAATCTCTATTGAAGAATTCCGTCCCATTGTCAGTTCGAATGCGATGAACTGATTTTCCAAACTGAGTTTTGGATAAGGAAAGGAAGATTTTAAGATAAGAAAGGACTTGAGCCTTTGATTGTATGAGGAAGACCCAAGTGGCACGTGAAAATTCATCCACAATTGTAAGGAAAAATCTTGAACCATCACGATTTATTGTGTGATATGGTCCCTAAACATCAGCATGAATTAAAGAGAAAATGTCGTCTACTCGAGTTGTACTATTTTGAAAGGGTGCACGAGTTTGTTTTGCCAAAGGGCAAATGGGACATTGAGGACTGGGGAAAGAAGCAGTGTGACCCAATCTTTTATGATAAAGAAAATTTCTTTCATTGGCAACAGTGCTACACAATGATTTATTGAATGCAGCAGAGGATAATGTAAAATTGTCTGGAATATCAACCCAGAAATATAGTCCTTGATAGACTTTACCCAAGCCCATCAGTTTGCCAGTCAAAAGGGCCTGAAATAAACATTTGTCATGGTCAAAAGCGACATGACAAGAATTTTCTTCACAAACTCAAGAGACTGATATGATATTGAAGTGGAAAGTGGGGACATAAAGGACATTTTTTAGGGTAATGAGTGAACTAAGTTTCACAGTGCCAGTCATTCCAACATGTGTAGTACTTCCATTCGGGAGCTGAACTGATATTGGATAAGATAACTTATTGACATTGGACAAAAATTTTGGATTGCAAACAATATGATCACTAGCTCTTGTATCAATGATCCATTCATCATTTGAAATTGAGTTCATCAGGTAATAAGAAATACCTGTAAAACTTCCTGCCTTGTCAGAAGGATCCAATTTCTTCAGAGCTTCCATAAGCTCTTGATATTCCCCATGAGTAATTGACTTGTCAGTTGAATTTCCTGTCACTTGAAAGACAGTTGAAAACTTTCATTTTTCTTTTTCACTCGGTCTACCGTGTAATTTCCAACAATTTTTAACTGTGTGATGCGGGCGTTTACAATATTCACAATAGAGCTTACCCTTTCCCTTGTGATTATTGTGTTTTATAAATGATGAGGGCCTGCTCATGGCATGGGCCGCCGTACCCCCATATGGGCTTTCAGATGTTGCGAAAAATTGGCCTTTTGGGCCGTCGGGCCCAGAAAAAGACTGCCCGCGTGGGCCTTCGGAGCCATAGAAGCCCCCAGCTCGTGGACCGTTTGATTTAGAAGCCGCGCCTTTATGTGAGCCGTCGAATCCAGCAGCCCCGAGGATCGATCTTGAGCCGTCGGATCGGCTAGAGAAATCGCGGCCATCGATTGACCGTATAAAAGGCCTAGGGTTTTCGTGAAACCCTAGATTGGGTCCTTGACCTTCTCTCCCTCCTGCGGCTCCTTCGTGGAACCCTAGATTTCTTCCTCCTGTGGTTTTCTGTAGCAGGTGAGGGGAAACCCTTGCCGCCAGAGCCACACTTTCGCCTTCTTTGCCGAGATCTGCTGCTCTCTACTGGCTCTCCTCCTGGATAGCGAGCTGGTAGTTGCGGCCAAGGTTTGGCATTGGTTCCATGGTTAAAATCTGCGATCGAAACGAAAGGTACGATTCATTTAATATGAGGAGGAATCTTATTGCCTTCTCCCTGTCTCGCATTTTTTTGTATTGCTGCAAAATCGGCTCCGGCCAGTCAAATCTTTCTTCTGCCGCTTCCAATTCATTCCATAGACTTGAAAGTTTGTTAAAAATTGCAGCAATAGTCATGTTTTCCTGCTTTAAACTCGAGATTTGTCGCGTCAAGGAGAAAATTTTGACTTGATCTAATTTTCCATACATCTCCTTGATATTTTCCCACATTTGTTTTGAGTCCTCCGTTGGGGGAAGACCCGCTGCGACTTCGAGGGCGAGACTGTTTCCGATCCACGTTCTGACTAGCTGATTACATTTTTTCCAAAGCCGCGCTAGTCGTTCGTTGGACGGAATTGGAACGGTTCCGTCAATGAAGCCCTCCTTATCTTTCGTTACCAGAGCCTGCCGGAACTCGCGCGACCAACTCGAGTAATTATCTGGTCCAATTAACTGTTGAGCAACGATCTTCAGTTCTGGTCCATCGGCATTTGTTGTGAAAAGAGGGTCGCCGGGCTCTGGGCGACTACTGGCAGCGTAGATCTGGTACGGGAAGAGACCTGGTGGTGGGTTCGGGTATGGGTTTGCTCCTAAACCCGATCCCTCAGATCTGATCGTGTTACCTGCATTTGGAAAAAAAGAACCCGAACCCGGGTAGGGATTTGTTCCCATGCCCGGTTCGACTGATCCGCCCGTCTGCTGTGAACTGGTGTTTGTGCCTGCCCCGTTGCTGGCTGGTAGGCCTCCATCAGATCAAAATCCCGGCAATGATGCATTTGGGTTGATCCCATAGTACCAAGGATGTGGTACCCATTGGTAAGGTTGGCCTGAATAGGGTTGCCCCAAATTTGCCTAAGCTGGAATAGGTATCCATTGTGCATGCTGAATTTGAGTCTGCGGCTGCCTTTGTTCTTCGGAAATAATGACAGTAGATGATGATTCCTGGATCTGCGAGATTGGTGGTGTTGTTTCTCCTGCAGGCTGATCACTGGATCCCGAGGTAAGAGTCCGTGCGTTTGTCATGAGGACGATTTTCTAAAAAAACTGTTTTGCAGATTTGCTTTTGAAGAAAGGTGAATGGAAGCTGTCCTGTTCTACGAGTATTGCAGCAACAAGAAACAGGAAAGAGACAGAAAGAAGGGTGAATGGAAGCTGTCCTGTTCTACGAGTGTTGCAGCAACAGGAAATAGGGAAGAGACTATTTCAGACGCAGAAGCTATGCCAGGATCAAGACACGCTTTGATACCATGTCACAAATCGAGAAGAAAGAATACACGAAGAGAGAATTTTGTGTGAGGAAAATTGTATCTTCTTCATTATTTTCTGAATATGATACATCCATGTACATACCGTACAAGGTCCTCAATAAAAAAGTAAATGATTTTTCCTAATCTTTCTAGTCCTAAAATAATCACATTATCCTATCAATTACAACCAATTACAAATCATCAATCAATCATCAATCAGAATCAAAATCTCCAAACATATCTTCAACACAAATCAGCTAATGTTTCTACTTCTTCGCTATTGTATCATCATCAGTATCATCATCATCCTCCTCCTCCTCCTCCTCAGCATCGAAGTATAGGCAGAGGCAATTTAATCAACGTCCTTTTTTTTCGACTAACATTGTGACCAATGTCGACTCTAATCTATTTGTACTTAAATTGAATGAAAATCAGGAATTTTTTTATATTTTATTTTTCCATTGGGACGGAACTCACTTAGATGAGTAAATTGCAGATACCATAAAAGATTACTAAACCCCGATATCAAGAGAATGACACGAGCCAAGCCAGCCCCTAAAAGATAACCCAATGAAAAAGAAGAAGAAAAAAGTAGGCATTTTCTAGCTAATAATATCATGTGAATATAAGGGTGAGCATTGGTCTAGAATTGACATTGGATTGGTCTAACTCGGCCGGTTTTGGTCTGGTTCCCAAGGGCACTGGGTTGGTCCACAGTCTTGGGACCCCTAGATCCTATATTGTGTAAGTTGGTTCTTGATCCTAGCAGTTTAGAATTAGTCCAACTCAGACTAACCTTGTACATATAATATATTATAAACTTTTATCTATTCTAAGCCCTAGCGCCTCTTCCCATGTTCTCTTCTCAGTTCGGTTTGCTGTGTAAATTAAAAAGTAGAAACAAACCCAGCTCTTAGTCAACCAAAAAAGAAACCTTCTTCACTCACTTCACCTCGTGGCCAACCTCTCTTTGCTCGCCTGTATTCCCTTGCATCGCTTATTCGTTTTTATGGTTTGTTTCCCTTAGTAAGTATAAACTTATGTTGCTATTTTATCTTATATTTATGTTTGATATGTATTTGCGTCATAGTTTGGTTGCTCAATGTTACATTGTTAATAAATATGTAATTTGAAATAGTATGTTTGTTTTGTTAAGAAAAAACAAAAAATGAAACAAAAAATAATCGGTTGGTCTCTCGTGTTGACCCTAGAGCTGGACCGAACCCATAGGGTTGGTCTATTCCTTTGTCTCTAGCTTAACATGGTCAATTCTTGATCTCAAAAATTAGAGATCGCCATTGTGCAGGTTGATCCCTAGATTAAGTAATGAACTGGCCCAACTTGGACCATGCTTACCGCTATGTGAATGTCTAGAGAAAAGTCAATGCTGCTTGCGGTGGCCAAAAGTTTGGATTTAATCGGTTTATGAGACTTGTAGAGTGTTTATGGGTCTCTTGGTAATCGAGTCTCTACACTCATGCCCTTGTTTTATCTGAAGTTGTTGCCGTATTGACCTACATAGCCATGTAGATAAAGCGAACTTTAAGAGATATTAACTTGAAAAGATGGTGACATTTCTACCTAGATATATTTTATTTTGTCATTACACTCATGTGGTCATGGATGATTTTTTGCATACCGGATATTTACGAATCGAATCAAAGACATTTGATTCACGTTGGGATCACATCGAAGTCAAGTCTGTTTGTGTCGAGTTTGAGCATGGAACAAAACCTCGAGCTTGAAAATAAAGCTTGATTAAGCTCGAGGTGAATCTCTAGTCTCGAGGTTTCTTGTCAAGTCAAATTTGGCAGTTCTCCGAAAACTTGGATCAAGTCCTAGACAAAGTGCACGGATGAAGTCACTTACTGATGTTTCAATCGTGTCTTCCCACCCTCACAGAGGTAATTGACAACTCAAAACTGCTGTTTACGTACTATGGGGTTAAGAGCACAGTAAGAGATAGGAGATCGGCTCGTTATGCCGAACGCTTAAGAAAAGCATGCAGCAAAGAGAGAGAGAGAGGGAGGGAGAGAAGGTCGATCTTGTTCATCTCTTCTCAACAAATCCTACCAAAGATCATTTATTCCCAGACCGACAGCAGTTGAAGCTAAGCACGACGAGATTTACATATGGATGTGTAGCTTGACTAAACCAAACTGAGAATCTTATTATTGTCTGACAACATTTAAAAGGGTCTATTCTATGACTATTCTAGGCATGCTGCTTCCGCTGCCTGCATCGTGTTGCTCGAGTCTGCAGAAACATTTGTTGCCTAATTGCTTGCAGCACCCGCCAGGGCTCATCTTCCCTGGAGTAATTTCGATTGCTACAGCCTCAACACAGCATTTTGCTCCAACTAAGTTGCAATGCTCGATAATTTCTTCATCTTTGAAATTACCGGGTACACTTTGAGCTACAGATTCAGTATTACCAGCATCCGGTGCATTGCTGAACAACCGTGACGCGTCACTTCGTAAATTCAGCTTCCTTTCATCCTCGTGAATTTCCGAACTTTGAGGACAACAGCCAGAAGCACATTGTGACCTTCCCTCTATGTGTTTGACAGGTAAATAGTAGGATGACTCGCAATACTGATTTAACAGATCTAACTGATGGGCAGCCGCAACTTGAGCCATAGTGGTTTTTCGGTTGGTCTGTAATAGACTCAATCTCTCCAAATGCAGACAGGTTTACTGTAGGCTGCGTGGTTGGCTTGCAAGTAGGTCCTTCAAGGTTCATTGACATATCTTCTTTCTGTGGGCTAAATTTCGATTCAGAATAAGCATCACCGAGTGCGTTCAATGACAACGTTGCATCTTGATTTGCCATGGCAGAGCAGCAGCCGCTGCAATGTTCATTATCATTGTTCATACTTTGCACTGCGCAACCAACTTTATTCTTCTCGCGTGAGTTTGGCGAGAAGAGACCATTCATGGATCTTAAGAACTTCTTTTCTTGGTTGGGGGTTGCGTTTAGACGATGCATGCTGTTGAGAATCACGATCAAACATGTGCCCACGTCTGTGAGAACTGCGGCCCAAACCAATGGGTACCCAGCAAAGGCCAATCCGAGGACTGCGCACTTCAGAGATACAGATATAAGGATGTTCTCGACGAGCTTCTTGAAGGTCCACCTGGCGAGTTTAATAGCTTCTGGGATCTTTCGAATGTCATTTGACATGAGAATCACATCAGCCGTCTCCATTGCCAGGGCTGAACCAGAAATCCCCATCGAGATGCCTACGTCAGCCGTGGCTAATGCAGGAGCATCATTTACTCCGTCACCGATCATTGCAGTTGGTCCATCTTTCTTGAAGTCTTCTATTATTCTTACCTTGTTTTCGGGCAACAGTTCTGCACATACAATGTCTAGAGCATTGTTGAGCTGCACACAGATTTTTTGTTTTTTCAGTACACTCTGCATAGTAGTGGCACAGTAGTATATAGTATATATCCGCGGAAGAAATGTAAACCAAGATACATTTGGACAAGCTAGATAGGAGGCGGTTTTGCAGGTAGAAAGTTAAGGAACCTCAGTCGGTTCATGCTATGATGAATCTTCAATTTCTTTGTTAGGATTCAATTTCTATTATTAGCACTCCATTTTCTTTAGGAGAAAAAAAATGAAGAGAAACAGTCGAACTTGCCAAGTTTTGGTCTTTCTTTGCAAATTGTGTTCCAAGTTCTTTTAGACCTAAAATTTCCATTGGAGCTCAAGTCTGTAATTGTTCTCAATCGATAAAATACCAGTCATGGATTAAGGTTGAGGTTGTGTGGAAGATCATTCCCATAATTCAGTGCTAATGTAATAAGACAAGGATGATAGAAGTGCACCTGATTCTGTGTGGACCTGGCTGCAGCTTGGCTATCACCTGTGAGCATGGCAGTCTTGATGCCTAGTGATTTAACATCATTAATGGCCTCCATCGACCCAGTTCTACAAGCATCAGAGAGACTGAACTTTCCCACCAGGTTTTGTCCTATGTATATGAATCCATTTGTGTCTGTTTCAATGCCGCTTGCTGTGGCACACTCCGGTAAATTGAAGTAGAGATTAATAAGAAACAGGAAAGAAATATAAGGAATAAAAATATTACTGTTGAAAAACTATTTGCTCGAGATAGTTAAAGAAACTGACCTGTTTCACAGCCAGCCCTTAGACCGATTCTCCGGTTCCCAATATAGATGCTTTTACCTTTGATTTGACCATAAATTCCCTCCCCAGGAAAATTTTGAAAATACTCTACCTCTTCAGGCTTTGGCTCAATAGAGAAAGAATTGGCATAATCAATTATTGCAGCTGACATTGGATGGCTTGATTTACTCTCGATGCTCGATACCCTTCACATAGCAAGATTTGCTTTCAGGTTTTTCAGTGCGACTCTAGAAATTTTCAACTCCAATCTCAAACATGAGCCGTAGATTGAAACAGAATTTTCGACAGTTCGTGATTAAGTTGGATAAGGGATGAATGAGTCAGATTACCAGCAGAGCAAAGCGTTAAGGTCAATGTTATTGCAATCTGATTGGAAGTTGGTCACCACAAACTCTCCTCTTGTCACTGTCCCTGTTTTGTCAAAAGCCACGGTTTTAACCTTTGCCAGAATTTCAAGAAACCCACCTCCTTTAAACAAAAGCCCATCTTTGGCAGCCCTTGAAAGTGCGCAGAAGAATGTGATGGGCGTAGATAGGATGAGTGCACAAGGACATGAGCCGATCAGAACAACTATTGCCAAGTGAAACCAGTGGTGTTCATTCTTAAGCTTCAGTGCAGCAGGAACCGCAGCAATACAAGCAGACACCAAAGCAATTCCTACAAAGAAATGATAGTGGTTAAGCTCATGAAACGCTTTAAAGATGGATACTATGTTGTTGTCAATCAATGAGACTGTCTGTGCCCGAATATTATGTCGAAATCTGAAAAGTACTCGGCTACTACAGATTTTCACCAACTCAGTCATCTTGAAAGAGAAAGCAATGAAATGTCTAAACCCTTACAACAAAAATACCATGCATCAATTTTCAGGTTATTCAATTGAAAAAAATCCGTACCCTGGAATATTGCTGAGCAGTTCGCTTCTAAAATTAGCATCTGGGATGATATTTTCGAATTCTCTCCATAAAAATGTGGGATATATTTATAAAACACATTTGGGTGTTGTGCATTTTGTTGGGAAAGGAAATCGGGTAACTTGCTTGCCTGGAATATAGTATTTCGCACATTTGTCTATGAGGCCTTGCGTATGAGTCTTTTCCTTATGAGCCTCCTCGACTAGTGTAGCCATTCGGGCCACCACGGAATCTGTGGCCAAAGCCGTGGTTCTTACACTAATATAGCCTGCAAAAAAAAAAAAAAAAAAATCGTGATCCAATGGAAGGAAGACTCAATAATCAGAACATGCTTTGCCACCGGAAAAGGAAAAAAAAGAGGTGCCATGTGTAACACTAACCATTTAAATTGATAGAGCCTGCCCAAACTGTGGAATCGATACTCTTGGCAACAGGATATGATTCCCCCGTCAACATTTTCTCATCCACGTGGCATTTCCCATCCACAACAATTCCATCAATTGGTACGGCTTCACCAGCCTTTACTGAAAGTACTGTACTCATTTTCACATCGTTGACATCAACGGACTCTCCAGTCTCGGCTATAACAGCTTTTTCTGGAGTCATGCTTGCCAATGATGACATGGTTGCCATAGCCTTGCCATAGAAAAGAAATCACACCACAGGCCAAGATATATCTAATCATACAGAATTGTGTACCTTTCTCGATAGTATGATTTTAAGAGGGAAATATTCTGTCGTGAAAGTATGGAATGGTGCTTTTCCAGGCTATCTTTTTGGTCTGATCTTGTATAATCTCCAAGCACATGGTGTATGATTTTTCCTTTCAAGTGTCATTAGGTTATGGGGAAACATAGAACATCTTAACCTGTCTTCAGACCGAATGTACTGATTTAAATGATTTAAGTCCAAAGTTCTATTAAACTGTGTCCCCAAGTTCCTTTTCTATTTTGTTTGGATAAGTAACTAACTAGCCAAATTACTGCAGACCTTCTGAATGTGATGCAAATGCATGGATTTAGAGGATGTTGGCTATATATATCAATCCTTAAATCTGTCGAAGTCTAGTATTCTCAATAGCCTCCCAGGGAAAGGATAGATAAAGAGCAATGTATGCCTATGTTTAGCAGGACAAAAAATTGGAGGGAAAAACGTTCATTTTTTCTTATTTTGTTTGTAAACAGAGAATTGAATGTCAAACCTTGTGACTAGCCCTCAACTCGAGCCACTGAGCAATGGAAAACAGGAAGACTATGGAAGCAGCTTCCCAGTAATCTTGCAAGGCGAGTGTTCCTATCACTGCAAATTCAGTATTGCAACAAGATTAGATGACTTTAATCTATTTTGCGGGATGATCTACTTATCCCATGTACGCAGATGTCAGATCAATGACAAAATCATTGAGTGAGGAACGAGTCCTGCCCTTTCTCGTTATTCAACAGCCTGCTACTCAAGAATTTCTCAGATGGATCAGTACCATTACTTCATCTACTGTCCAAAGCCTTATCTTTTTTGTGTATTGTGTAGGTGATATCCGAGTCTAACTTTCCGATACAAGGCTACAGTCTTGCTCCCTCTTTGGTCAAAAGCAAGCCATCTATGAACTGGATTGGGAATTCATGAGGAGTGACGTGCTCATGCCCTAATCTAAGAAAAAAAACTCAGTTCATAACTTACGTGAAGTAGATATGTCACTAGGAGTGTGACTAATTTATATAGCTGTGTATAAACATGCTGACCCATCAATTTATCTTGTTCATTTCACTTTGCAATGGTTAAAGCCCATGTCTAGACAGCGCAAATACTTGGTTGGTTTGGTGATATCATGTCCTCAGCTCATTTTATAAGATACATCCGATCCATCGCTTACTTTGGCCCTTTACAATGATCATCATCCCGAACAAAACACGACCATGAGTAAAAGAACCACATGAACTCACATCCCATCTAGCAAAGAACAGTTGATCATTTGGAAAAGATTATTACCTGAAATCAGAATGAGAACGTAGATATTTAGAGTGAGATGCTTGATGGAGGCGTAGCTCCTCCACGCAATCGACGGAAGGCCAATCACAACAGCAGCCAGAGCCAGCCATTTAAGTGGCTGATAAACGTACTGAAGAAATGACAAACCGAACAACAACCCGCAAACAATCAGTGCCGGCGATGGCCATTTCGTTGCCGAATCAATCTTGCCCCGATGTTTAATGCTAGCTTCCAACCTCGCTTTATTTAGTGCCTCAACTGCAATATTAAGTACATAGAACCATCAATACATACGCCTAAACTGAAATTCTAGGACAAAGTAGGACTTAGCCAAAGCAGCTGCCATCGATCATATTCATACCGAGCGTGGACTGAGAAACGATTAGAGGGTCATGGAGGACGATGACCGTTTTTGTCGGGATGATGATCGAGATGTCGTTGATCCCATCGAGCTGCCTCAGGATCTTCTCGACCAACGCAACTTCTGTGGCACAGCAAAGGCCCAACACTTCCAAGTACGTTTTCTCTGTATTGGATGACATTTCTCTCTCTCTCTCTCTCTCTCGTTCTGGGCAAGAAAGATGGAGCAAAGCGTTCGGCATGTAGATTAGTGACCTATATATGATCTTTTGGGTTTCGGCTGGGGAAGGTATCATCTTCTTGAGCTTTAAAATATTTAGGTTTGACAATGAATAACTAAGAATTTGTCAAGTGAGATTTGGTGCGTTGGAATCCTATGAGCCTTCCTCAGGAGTCTGTCACACGAGCAATGCACTAATCAAGTTGTGATCCCTTGTTCTCGGGTGTCTTCTTCTTAACACAAATACAAATGAAAAAGAAAAAAGAAGAAGAGAAAAGATTGATGTATTGGATGACATCACCCTCTCTCTCTCTCTTTCTCATACTTACTCAAATTTTATTGGCAAAGGTTGGATTATGACCAAAAAATTATTATTGCATGAGATTTGGTGTGTTGGAAGTCAACGAGATTTCCTCAGGAGAATATTACTTGAGAAATGTGCTTGTTAAGGTGTTGGGTCTGATTCTTAGTACAGACACAAATGAGAAAAAAATGCTGTAAAATGTGTGGTGATGTAATGATAAGTGGTCATTATAATTTACTGGTAAGATGTGGTTTAAAACTATAGTTTCAGTGTTACTCCAAATCTTGCTTGATGATCTATTTTTCATTTATTGATATGTCAAGTTAATTATTCGATATAGTGAATGTTGGTCAGTATTGGTCACTTTCAAAAATAAGAAAATTATTCAATAAGTCCTAATTCTATTGTACAACGGTCAATTTAGTTATAAACTTTTCAATTTGGCCAATTTTGTCCTGAATGTTTTGATGATTTGCGATGTAGTCCTTCCAATCAAAATTGGTCGGAAACCACTGACTTGGTTGCTAGCTGTTCTACGTTGTATGACCAACGCTGACATAAACAATTTTTACAATTTTTATTGAAATTTTCTGTTCATTTTTATTAATTTTTATTCTTTTTTCACCGTTGGGGAAAAAAGCCGATGGGGAAGGCTAGAGCCTTAGCAATGGTAGATAAGCATCGTCGATGCCCCAATGGCTCACCGTTGGTTCTTTCGGGAAGTTAATGGTGAAGAAAAGAAAAGAAAAGCAATTATAAAACTTTAGAAATTAAAAAAAAAAAAAAACGTCTAGGTCAGCATCGATTGTGCCGCGTAGGATGGTCAGTGGGTACGTCATCAATTTATAACCAATTTTGGTTGAAAGGACTATATTGGTAAATCATCAAAAAATTTAGGATTAAATTAGTCAAATTGAAAAGTTTAGGATGGAATCGGCCGTTGTACAATAGGTTTAGCATTTTTTGGAAAAATTATTTCTCTCAAAATTCATAGAGATTGTCTTATCTTTTGGTTATCAATTCACATCGGCAAGGTTTAATTATCAACAAAAAATTATTTATTACATTAGATTTGGTGCGTTGGAAGTCAACTTGTCTTCCTCAGGAGAATATTGCATGAGATATGCACTTGAAATCCTTGTGCTCAGGGCGTATCTATATCCTAATACAAATATATATGTAAGAAAAAGAATAATGTTGTAAAAGGTGTGGTGATGTAATGATAAGGGGTCTAATTTTATATACTAGCAAAGATGCTGTAGTATGAAACTATATTTTTGGCAGTATTCTCTGAATCTTGGTTGATGATCTATTTTGCATTTATTGACACGTCAAGTTAATATTGGATACATCCAACGTTGGTCAGTATCACATTGATCACAAATTCATCGAAATTATCTTATTTTTTCTTCGCAATTCATCTTGGCAAGGTTGGATTATGAACAATTACTTATTTACTCCGTGAAAGTTGGGGCGTTGGAATTCAGTGAGCCTTCCTCGGGAGACTATTACATGAGCAATGCACTTGTTATTTCTGGTGCTCGGTGGTGCTCATGAGTCTAGGGGTGAGCAAATGGAATTGGGCCAAGCCAAACCGTCTAGTTAAAGACGATTCTCAATTCCTAAAATTTGGAATGGGTAATTGTTGGTTCAGTTCCCAATTTCAAGTAGGGGTGATCGATTCCCAAGTGATCTAGTGGAACTAGAGGACACTGAGCTCATCAACCAAGTCGAGAGTTCAGTTTGTTGGTGTCACACCCCTGCCCCACCTCTGGTAAGAGAGTGTGACTCGACGGGTCAACATTGATATCCCAAGTACGTTGATCGTTCCAAAAATATTTTATCTTTGATTAAGCACATGCGGAAGCGAATTAAAAACAATCCCCGTACACAAACAAATATGGAAGTTGGGCAACATGTATATAAGTTAAGCAAACAGAAGCAACACATATTCTTACATATATACACGTATCAAAAGTTGTTATCATTACATGCCTATCTTAGTCCCGGGCTACTTATCTTCATTACTAGACATCGATGATTAAAAGGCTGGGGTAGCCTAGCTCCTCCAAAAATGACCCCCATCCTAGACCCTTTCTTCTATGATGCGCTCGTAGGATCTAGCAGAAGGATGAAGTCTTGGATGGGACCTAAAACGTCCCCATAAAAAATGAGGTACCAAGCCTCGTACACATGGCAACCAATGTGTCTACCCCTTCTTGGACCTATATAGTAGGAGTATGCTTCCGGTAAGTGACGTCTTTTTCTAAGTCCACTAAGTCCATCACTATAGAACCGTATCAATCGGAAGACTAGGATAGATGGGCGGTAGAATTGATTCACCCATTCCACACCTGAAATGGTGAAAACAATAAAAGTGAGTTGATGACTCAGTAAGTAGAAATCCCTAATTCTCTTATAGGAGGATGTCTTGCCATCGATCCTCGGATATCAAATTATCACCCACTTGTCGATGGCAAATCAATAGCAAGGTTCATGCCTTGCCTTGCTTATGCATATGAAGGGCTCTCAATCGGCTATGTGCTTTCATGCATCAAAGACAAAGAGTTAGTGCATAAAAACATGCCTTCCATAGATCCATGGCTTATGATCATTCCAATCACTAAGAGGGATGCGTGTATCATATAAAATTCATTCAAGCATTGAGTGACCTAACACAAACATATGCTCAAATTGATGCAATGACTCAACAATACATATCAAACAAACCCAGCTTTTGCAAGCCTCAATTCCAGTACCGGTGCAAGCATCGAGTGGAAAGAACGGCTGATTACTGAGTTGTTTGAAGCAAGAGTTGCAAGAGAGACTTTAGCTATCCCAATCAGATCTAAGGAGGAGAAAGACAGTGTGGTTTGGATATGCACATCTTTAGGCAATTATTCAGCGAAAAGTGCATGTCACTTTATCACAATAACAAAAGAAAAGTTGCAAGCAAAACAGCCGTCTACATCATATGAAACACCCAAACAGCTATGGCAACTGGTGTGGAACATGCATACTAGCCCAAAAATCAAACTTTTCGCATGAAATATACGTTAGAACGCACCACCAACATCGGAGAATCTGTTCAAGTAGAAAATTATACCTGAACCAATTTGCCCTATATGTCGGAGATGTCCATAAACGATTGAACATATCTTCTTGTTATGCAACTGGACTCGAGAGGTCTGGAAAAACCAATTTTGAAAATTAGAGTCTAAAAAAAAAGGATTATGGCGTGTAGAGGAATGGTAGAGAGCAAATCCAAAAGGAAACTCATCATCTATGGATATGATGGCAGGGGTACTCTGGAACTTATGGAAGACGTGTAATAACTTCATCTTTCAACATCTAGAAATAACGGATCCAAAAACCCGATCAACCCCTCACCTCAAATCTGGAAACCACCGAGCAAAGAGGAGTTGAAAATCAATGTCGATGGGTCATTCATGGATGGCAATACCACAGGAAGTGTTGCCGCAGTATGTCGGGACGAAGCAAGAAGACTGATTGCTAGTTTTGCCAAGGAGATTTGAGCTACTTCAGCAAAGTAGACCGAAACCTAGGACTGATCAATTCCTGGTCTGATCTAGTTCCAAGGTGGAATTGGGAACTGGATCGGGAGGACCGGTTTCCAAATTTTGGGATCGGGAACTAGACTGACTGTGTAATGACCTCAACCCCATCTCCAAGGTCGCGAGCGACAATGATTATTTTCATGATGTCCCAGGCTCGACATTCTACATGTCAATACCAACAACAATGAAATTTAGAGTAAGGCCATCCCGATTCTTTTTATCTTATTATCATGCACATGCGAAAATGTGAATAAACAGCTCCTTGGGCAAACAACAGTTGGAAGACTGAGACATACATCACACATAACACACTAATTAATATTATAATAAGACTTTTAGAAGCCCTTTCTCTATGGGTCCTCTTATCTTTTTATATCACAGTACAAGTTTTCCATATAGGCCAAGAGAAATCCTATCTCCTCTAGTGTGACTATAGCTCCCAAAACTGACGTGAGATTTCCATGCCTACAAGACTGAAAGATGAGGGGTGAGTTTTGGGGAAACTCAACAAGTGAAATTCCTAGTTCTCTACTAGGAAAGCATCTCATCATCAAAACCTAGCAAGTATAACACTCGTAAATAGTGTCGATGGCAAATCAATCGCAAGTCTATTGCCACCTCTCAACTATCTGTATGTAATCCACTTTCAACTTACCCAAATAATTAATTTCACCAAACAAGCTTATGAGTGACTTAGAGTAACATGTTCAATAAGTTTATTAACCATATCAATGATTCTTCTCATACTTTGAAGGGCTTCCAGCCGTAGGCTGGGCATCTGACCTTAGGCCAGACATCTTATACTCTTAGGGGCTTCCTGACTCAACTAGGGGCATCTGGCTATCAAGCTAAGCATTCCATACTCTCAAGGGCTTTCCATACTTTTAGGGGCTTCCTGGCTTAACCAGGGCATCTCGTTCAATGAATGAGGCATCATCGCCAATGCCATGTGACGACGTACGCTTTTTCCTCTTAAGTGCACACACACAAGTGCATCACACAAGTCGGTTCTTATCTTTTCCCTTAGCCAACACATGCATGGCCCAAAGGCGTGTTCATTCATTCGTGTGTATCATGAGTTTCTTATACTTCATTAGCAAATATGTCGAGAACAATCTTTGGTTGTAACTTGAATCAATCATTTAGCATCAATTCCCGTACCGAACAAGACTCGGAAACGATATGCCTCAATACCAATCTAAGACCTCGAGGCTTGGGTGCACCTCACTTTAATGACAATCCTAAGCTTGACAGACCTCGACTCCAACCCGATGTGAATACGCATGTATCAAGAATGCCCATCGGCTCACGGTTTCGTTCAACGCCAAGCACAAAGTCCTCGTGTCCATTTAAACTATGGAAATCAGCATGCATGGTGCCTCACCAAGACCTCGTGGATTTGGGCGATTCTCGTACTGATCAAGGCATAAGATCGATATGTCTCAATGTTGACTTAGGACCTTATGGCCTTGGGTGATTCCTGCACCAACCAAGACTTGGACCCAACGTCCTATTTATGCCGAAACCAATGCTTTATGGCTTGGGTGACTTTGTTTTGCGATGAACTCAACTCAAACGAACCTCGATTTCATTCCAAACATAAATGACTCAAGTACATGGCCATGTCCCATAGCAAGCAAGGTCAAACAAAAGACATTGCACACTACCCACAGCTTGATGGATGAGCACTTAACTAACCTCAATGAAGGAATCTACTTTCTTAGAGGAAAATGAAGAATCTTACTTACCTCGGCAAACCTCAAGAATTAGCCTAGATAACTTGATGGGGCGATGGTGCAAGGCCAAGAGAAATGAAAGAAAGGGGAGAATGGTGTCTGAATAGCAAAGGGGTTCCAATGATGGAAATGAATGGGGCCTCTATCTATTTATAAGCACCAACCTCATCATTACTCATCCAAGCGGTCTAATCACGTTTCTTAGAGTGGCACTACTATGGCATTGAGGTGGCAAGCCTAAGTTGCAAGGTGTTGTGCCTAAGTTGCAAGGTGTCATGCCTATTTTAAAAGGTGGTACACCTAATGGCCTAATGTAATGATTGGAAGCTTACTTGTTTCATTTTTATTGGACCATTTATATAATGCTATCATGACTTGGCCTACTTGTTCTCTAAAGAAAATCTTATGGTAATGATAACCATATCTTTCATGGACACCTAAGCCAATGACTCACCATTCTCATTAAATGATTAGATTTAGTTAATCATGGGGTTTGGATATTTAGCACATGCCAAAATTCAAGAACTTGCTTTCTAGGTTTTGGCTTTCTATAATATTCCATAAAGTTCTATTCTTATTAGTCCACATACACCCCACATTTAATGAGCATTTAATGAAGTTTAATGATGATGGCATCTAGGTTGCCAACTCGGCATCTAGATTCATACGACATTAATTGAGGGGTTTGCGTTTCACTCTCCGATTTGTCCATGTGTATGCGACCCTTTTCTTGTCCAACAAAAATATCCACAACTTCATCATTACTTTTGAAAAGTCAAATGACACATCATTCCCTTTATTAATGAGGTTGTCCTAGAGTTTTCTTCTCTTTTGTCCATTTCTTCATCAAGAAGGTGGTCTAGAGAATTCCATTGTTTTAGTTGGTTCCGGGGCTAGACAATGGATCATTAGATACACCTCAAAAAATCAAATCACGTACACCCGAGATTCGGCCATCATGCCCCATGCTCGCCTGATTCGTTCCTTCGGATGGTCAGTCGACCAAAATGGTCAGTTGTCCTCCGGTCGATTTAAGGTCAATTCTAAGGCTACTCATGGCTTAGCACTAAGCCAACACACGGATGAACCTTAGATTTAGTGAAAGAATAGCTTGGTCTATTCCTGGGCTCATTCCGGTCGGCACTTGATCCACCGATAGGGTTTATGGTTGGTGCATTACCAATCCACGATTGGACATCATCAATTCAAGATTCCTTTCTGATCACTAAGAATTAAATAGGGAATGATACATTTTTTTATTAGAAGATGATCACATTTGATTGCATTGGATTGTTTGTGTATTTGTGCATAGCCAAGCGGAATCACCTGCGGCCGAGCATTATGACTGTTCATGACCATCCGCTGATCCAAAATCATCCAATGACCAATTGTCGTGATCAAAAGGTCATATTATAAGCTGGTGATCCTATCCCACTGGTATGGTCTATAGAAAATTCACGGCCAACATCTTGACAAATTCGTGACCGGTCGGTCGGTCGGTCGGATTATGACCGATCCGTGATTCCTTGCCGATCGAACCGATTGATCCATGGCCAATGGCCCATGATCGATCCCCTTTTGGACCTTATGGCCGATCTTTACGGGGTCGGAATTGAGGATGTTACAGACCGATCCAATGGAACTAGTACGTTTGTTGTTTTTAGCCAAAAATAAAATAAAATAAAGGAGAAATTGGGAAGAATTAGGGTTTATTTCTTAAGAGATATATATATATATATATATATATATATATATATATATATAAATATATAATTTTTTTGGGTCAGTCCTACTCCATTCCCACTCTACACTCACTTTCAGATTTTTGCCTTGCCTCTTGCAGGGCGTGAGAGTCAAAACCCACTCTTGAAACTTACGCGTCCCCACCCCCTCCCTCCCTGAGAAGGTGGGGATTTGAACCCCTCACCTCCCCATTCCATGTTGGAAGGGTGGCCACTGGGGCGAATCCCAGTGGTTTATATATATATATATATATATGATTAACTGGTCCGGTTCGGTTGGTCCAATCAGTTCGGTTTCCACCTTGGAACCAAGAACCCGATCGACTTGCCATTAGTTCCAAAAGCAGGAACTGGGAACCAGACTGCCCTCTTTGGGAACCGCCCAAAACTAGTAACTGGTCTGGTTCGGTCGGTCCAGTCAGTTTGGTTTCCACCTTGGAACCAAGAACCCGATCGACCGGCCATTAGTTCCAAAAGCAGGAACTAGGAACCGGATTACCCTCTTTGGGAACCGCCCAAAACTGGCTGGTCCGGTTTGGTCCGAGCAGTTCTCAGTTCAGGCGGTTCCCAGTACAAACCCCTACTGAAACCCACTCGTGCCTTAAAGCACTCAGTTTCTTTAGAGATGGATCTAAACTACCCGTCATGATAGAATCAAATTACTTTAAGCTGATTTGTACACTTACTGATCATGATAGGTGCTTGTGGGAAGTAGCCTTTTATCACCGAGTGCCTTACTTTAATGGGCCAATATAAGCATATTTGAGTGGCCCATTGCAGAAGAGAAGAACTAAGTGGCTGAGTACCAAGTGACTAATTGGGTTGCTAAGGCTCATAGACAAAATAATTTATCTTGTGATTGGACTACTAATCCCCCTCAAGTTTTATGGGACATTTTATGCTCAGAGGCCCATGTAGGGTGTAATTCTGGAATCACTTGAAACAATGAAAGGAAATTGTTTTGACAAAAAAAAAAAAAAACAAAAGTGCTTGGGGTAGGCAACAAATTGATGCAATTGCAATATTCCTTCGCTTCTTTTCTTTCCAAAATCTATATATTTAATCTTTATCCTTAGCCGTGCCCATAAATTGGATTTCAATCCCATAAATTTCATCTATCGACTTTGTGGAAATTATAGAAATTATAAAGTACATGCGCAACACCGTTTATTTGACAATAAAAATGTCAAAATAGGATTACCGATGGAAAAATTGTCTAAAAAGTCTCAAACCTATTACATGTTGATCATTTCAGTTCTAAATCTTTCAATTTTGTCAAATGAATCATAAACTTTTACACATTTTACCAATTGAGTCCATTTGACCAATTTTAGCTAGAAATCCCTGATGTGGATGCTGGTTATCCTACATGGCACGATCGGTGTTGATGTGGATACTTTTTATACTTTTTTCTGATTTTTTAAATATTTTTGTTTTTTTCTTTCTTTATTTTTCTTTTTCTTCTTCCAAACTGGGCGAGGGCTAGCCGACCATCATTGGACTTGCTAGAAAGGAAAAAGGAAAACAAAGAAAGAAAAAAAAAAGAAAAAAGAAAAAAGAAATAAAAATTGTAAAAAATTGTCCACGTTTGTGGCAACCCTCCTACGTGGGACTACTAGTATCCAGGTTAGCGTTTTTCATTTAAAAATTTGTTGAATAATTTAATTGGCAAAATGTGAAAATATTTAGGTTTCAATTGACAAAATTAAAAGTTTAGGATTGAATTGGCCATCATTCAATAGATTTAAGATTTTTTGGATAATTTTTTTGATTATCGACTAACCATTGAATCATGAAGCTAGATTAGAATAAATTAGATTGCTTTGGCAATGAAATTGAGGGGAGAAAAACTATCGTTTGAGTAGGAATCAAATCCATAATTCATTGAAGAGTAAAAGAAAATTTTAAATCCAACCAAAAAACCAAACGCCAGAGGAGAGGCCTCGAAGTCTAGTGAGTTGCTGCACATTGCATAGTGCGTATCATTTGCACGGAGCCATGAATCAAAGCTTAAGAGTTAGCGTACGCTTGGAGAAACTATAGCTTAAAATATTTATATGTTACGTGACATGCAGACATAATATCATTAAATTGTTCAAGTACTTTTGTTTTTTCTCTAGAATTATTATCATAAAAAATCTTAAACTGATACACTTTTGACAAATTTACACAAATAATCTAAAATTGGTACACCTGTAATAAATTTACATTGCGTTAATTTCTGTTAAATTTTATGGTCAAATTATAGAATTAGATGACGCGTGTGGAGTTTTACCTTCCGTTCATTAGGTGTGTACCGGTTTTAAGTTTTTCGTGCTATTAATTCAATTTAATGGAAATTAATGAAGGGTAAATTTGTCACAAATATACTAATTCGAGATTTTTGATGGTCAAAAAATTAGTTTGGTATAAATTTATCATAAGTGTATCAGTTTGAGGTTTTTTTGTGATTAGAAAATTAGTTTTTCTTTTTTGTAAATTTGTCATATCCACTAGTTTTAGGGTTTTTTTTTTTTTTTTTTTTTTGTGATATTATCATTTTTTCTTTATAATCGCTTAAGGTTCTGTTTGATATTCAAGAAAAGATCGTGATAGGATAGGACAAGAACTTAGGGGAGAATTTCTCTTATCTCATATTTTGTTAGGTAAGTAACCGAATAAAACCGAGATTAAAGAATAAAAGAATAGATAACCTCAATGAAGAAAAGCCTACCGCAATCTTGTGAAGGGAGCGGCCATGCCAGTGGTGATCATTACTTTTGCCAGCGAGCTCCACGGTGTGGTTTGCCGACCACCGTGACAAAGAGATCTAGCGAGCACTAAAGCAAAGTGACCACACGGTCGCCTTCCTCTGGTATCTTTTCTGACCTTTTGTCAGGGCTGAATAAGCACCCAAAGTACTTGAGTATTCTTGAAATGCCTACATGCAATGACTTAAGCTCTGCGTACGAGAGCACATTATAAGTTAGTAAAATGTCGCCTTCAATCTCTCGTAAGCAAATGCCATCGACGAAGGCCTGGGAAAGTCAAACAAAAAACTTCGCCTTCAAAATCTCTCTCTCTCTCTCTCTCTCTCTCTCTGCAATAGAGTTGAGTTGTGTGTAAATTATCATTATTTGGTTTGGTTTCTCTTTTCCCTTTAAATACACAGGATTGAGTACAGGTATACCAATACGCCATTCTTTGTGTGCGCATGCTCTCTCTCTCTCTCTCTAAAATAGAGTTAAGCAGAGTTTCATGTTGCTTCACGAGTGCAAATCTTCGCTGAATCACCGCCACCATAGAAGTCACCGTGGACACACAAGCTCCCACCGATCAAAAGTACAACGTTCATCACACTGTGAGTCTCTCTCTCTCTCTCTCTCTCTCTCTCTCTGTGCACGCACGCAAGTGAAATGTTGTAAGTCACAATTAGAAGTAATTCATACGTACATTAGAGAATGCTCTCTGTCTGAGATGGTGAAGTGCTAAACGAGTACACGGTGTCGTTCATGTCCTGAGTTTTCATTTTCGACTGAAAAATCTATCGGCGCGACAGTAGTATTGATGATTCTAGCAAGCAAACATAATTGGAACTGGGAGGCTGGATTTAGTATTAGGAGTATAGGATGGCTTGGATTTTTACGGTGGGGTTCTTCTAATTACTAAGTAATAGGGATAAATGTTGGTTGTATGCCCTAAAGCAACTATGTAATAATTACATGTTAATGATTTCAGTTATACTTTCAATCGTATCAATTGCTTGATGGCAAAGACGCATCCATTCAATGTCCCATTTATATGAATGATTCCATAGGATCAATTGTGACTAAATTTATTTTTAAGGTGTTAAGAATATGTGTGACAGGTTTATAGTTAGACCGAGTCTTTCAATTGTTCTCGGTTGATGGATTATTGAGAAGATATTGATGATCCTGTTGACACTAATATGTTCTCAAGCTTCACCATTGAGTATTGGATACCCAACGGAATAATGAGTCACAAGTCATTGGGTATGATGATATCCAAGCTAAAGCACAGGTACTTGTATTGAACGAGTTCACTAAAGATGACATGCACAGAACGATTAGCAATATTAAAACTTTTAGTAAGGTCAATGACTAATTGTTCAAGCTTTGATTTTGTGTAAATAATCCTTAGATCTGAGGCACATCATTGACTTTTATATTGGATGGTTATGGTTCACAAGTACACATAATGACATTTCATCGAACTATCTCTATACTTGATGGTCATAGTTCGTTCATATACAAAAGCACATTTGTGCACAATAAGAAATCTAGAATAATGATGTTCTATGCGATCTAATCGTGACATTGTATTAAAATCCTCGACTGGAATTGTCACTGAGAATGAATGGTTCATGTCTTGTAGAAATACATGTCAATTAGGTTTGTGCATATAATCAAATTGGTAGCTTGATAAACAATTCCTTGGCTATCAAGACATAATAAGACAAAATGATTGAATTACATAGTAACCAAAGCTAACAAGTTCATTATATTCTTAAAAATTTAACATTGCTTGGGTAACCATGGTATATTGCTAGATGTCACTAGGACAATCAGTTTTCTTGGGAGTAGAAGTCCTAATGCCAACTCAATGATGAACTTAGAGATGTTACACACCATAGCCAATTTAAAATGGCATATGAACGGGAGAGACAATATTGCAAATGTGTTTACAATTTCAACAATCAATTTTAGATCCGATTCTCGTAGATTATAGAAATATAATCGTTCTTTTTTTATTACTTGACATTTGTATTATATAGTAATTCTTTGTACATTAAACAATACAATCAAGGAAGTGCATATAAACATTTTTCCTCTATCCTCGACATTGTCCTCGATTCTCCTTGCTTCCATGAAACCATGCCGAAGCTTGGCCGGATTTATCAGCTCGCTGTTCAAGAAGAGAGCCAACGCCTCATAGCCTTCGATCTGCACAAGGCCAGCAACGGAATGGTGCTTGCAGCTCACGCGAATCACCCATAGAGAGGAGCCGCAATGAGAGGGTAGGAAGGAAAATGGCTGCAGCTTGGGTTTCCAGGAGAAAACCCTAAATCTTTCAAGAGAGGAATGGACGACAAGGATCTGATCGTGCGATCTGATGGCTCATGGGGGCTCAATCCATCAGCTGGATCCGACGGCTCACGTGCAATCTCCTTGGCAGGATCGGACGGCTTGCAGTGCCTCCCCTCTGCAAATGCATCCAACGGTCCAAATAAGGCCGCGATGGCTTCGGTTTTAAAACCATCTAATGGACCACCCTTTGTCACGTCATCAAAGCACAATGGGTAGAATTTTAAGGGCAAAGGTAAATTGTATTGCGATTATTGCAAATGCCCACATCATACAATTGATAATTATTGGAAATTGCATAGCAAGCCTGGAGAAAAGGGGAAAAACGATTTTTTTGACCGTTTTTCAGGTTATAGGTCAACATGTTGATAATTTTAATCAATCAATTAGCCATGAGCAGTATCAAGAACTTATGAGGGCTCTCAAAAAATTGGATGCTTCTAAGAAAGATGGGAATTTTACAGGTACTTCATATTGCTTGATGAATTCAATTTCCAAGGATGCATAGATAATTGATTCAGGTGTTAGTGACCATATTGTCTGCAATAAAAGTTTTTTGTTTTCAAAAATCCAAAAATTACCCATTCCAACCTTAGTGCAGCTTCCAAATGGAAATACCACACATGTCATGATGATCGGCACAGTAGATCTTAGCCCACTCACCACACTCAAGACTGTACTATACATTCAAGATTTTCACTTCAACCTTATATCAGTTTCTCGAGTTTGTGAAGAAAATTTGTGTCGAATCCTATTCAATTCTGATAATTGCTTCTTTTAGGCCCTTTTGACCGGCAAACTAATGGACTTAGGTAGTATCTTGCAAGGGTTGTATTTTTGGACCAATTTTGTCAGAAATTCCAAATTATCATGTATTGAATTGAATAATCAATCATTGTGTAACTCTGCTACCAATGATAAAAATTTCCTTTTAAAAATAGATTGGGTTATAGTGCTACTTTCCCTTATCCTCAATGCCCTATTTGTCCTTTGGCAAAACAGACTTGTGCAGCTTTTCCAAATAGTAGTTCTTGTGCAAAAAGTCCATTTTCTCTAATTCATGCTGATATTTGGGGCCCATACCACACGCAACATTGTGATGGTTCTTGGTTTTTTCTTACACTTGTGGATGATTTTTCAAGAGCCACATGGGTGTTTCTCATGCAATCCAAAAGCCATGTTCTCCATCATATGAGAACATTCTTTTCTTTGTTTAAGAATCAGTTTGTGGAGTCTATTAAGCACATCCGCACTAATAATGGAAGAGAATTATTTAGCAATGAATGCGCATTATTCTTTTCCTCAAATGGAATATTGCATGAAAGCTCATGTATCTACACTCCGTAGCAAAATGGCATTGTTGAGCGTAAGCACCGCCATATATTAGAGGTATCACATGCTCTTAAATTTCAAGCCTCTGTTCGTGAAAATTTTTGGGGGGATTGTGTGGTGACTGCTGCTTATTTGATTAATCGTATACCAATCCATGTTCTTAACAGAAAAATACCATTTGAAATGCTTTATGGAAAGAAACCAGAACTCCATCATTTAAGGGTTTTTGGTTGTCTATGTTACGTGACTACGGTGGGCCCTCGAGATAAGATGAGTCAACGAGCTCGTTTGTGTATATTTATGGGGTATACGAGTCTACAAAAGCGATATCGAGTTTTTGAACCATCCACTGGAGATTTCTTTGTAAGCAGGGATGTCATTTTTCATGAGGAAATATTCCCTTTTTGTGATGAGTCACAATCTTTTGAGAATTCTGACAGGCCTACAAATTCTCACTGTTTTTTATTGGATGAAGACTTAGCTTCTAGTCAATCATATATTATTGCATCTCTAAAACGTCAACCAAAAGTTACAGTATCATCTCCAATATCTGATGGGATTTCTACATTCACAACACTTATGGATGGTCCACATATGCTTTCCCCTATGGGAGATACAGAGGAAGTTAATTCTTCTACAATGGCAGCACCTTCAGCACCTGACAATACTGAGGATATGCCCAGAAATGAGGAACCATCTTCAATATTATAGCCTCAGATGCCACGACAATCTGGACATCTTACCCATCTACCTACCTAGATGAAAGATTATATTTGTGCGGCCTCGAATTCATTAGGTACACATTATCCTATTTCCTCATATGTCACTTTTCATAGACTATCACCCGATCATATGTGCTATATTAGTCGAGTATTTGAGGAATGAGAACCATCTCATTATGATGAGGCGGTAAAAGATCCACGTTGGCAAGAGGCTATGGAAAAGAATTGTATGCCTTGATGGAAAATCATACATGGGATATAGTCCCATTGCCCCCTCATCGCAAGCTGATCGGTTGCAAATGAGTATACAAGGTCAAGTATAGAGCAAATGGTTCTGTTGAAAGATATAAGACTCGATTAGTGGCCAAAGGCTTCACCCAGAGAGAAGGTTTTGATTATCATGAAACCTTCTCCCCAGTAGCAAAGGACGTTACAGTTCGCACCTTCTTGTCAATTGCTGCGTTTCGTGATTGGTCATTACACCAAATGGATGTTCACAATGCATTCCTCCATGGAGATTTAGATGAAGAAATTTATATGGATCTTCCATCGGGTTTACGGAGATAGGAGGAGTCTAGAGTGTGTTGTCTCTGGAAATCCCTTTATGGCCTCAAACAGGCTTCATGACAGTGGTATGCCAAGTTTACTAGTGCACTTACAACTGTAGGATTCAAACAGTCCAAGCATAATTATGCTCTTTTCACTTGGATGAAAGGTATGTCATCTATCTACTTAATGATATATGTATATGACATACTCATTATGAAAAATGATGAACTTGCTGTGAAGAGTCTTAAAGAAAATCTTCACTCTACTTTCCATATCAAAGATTTGGGGTCATCAAAATATTTTCTTGGAATTGAGATAGCCCGTTCAAAACAGGGGATATCACTTAGCCAACGAAAATATGTGTTGGAAATTATTTTAGAAGCAGGATTATCAGGATGCAAGCTAGCAGTCATTCCCATTGAACAAAATATCAAGTTAACCACAGCAAACTATGATGCTAGTATACAGTCTACAGAAGATGACCCACTACTCAATGATCCATCAAGTTATTAGAGATTAGTTGGGAAACTCATCTACCTCACTATGATGAAACTTGATATTTGCTATGCCGTTTAGACACTCAGTCAGTTCATGCATAACCCAAAACAGTCCCATATGAATGCTGCTTTGAAAGTTGCGAAATATTTGAAGAAATGTCCAGGACTTGGAATTCTTCTTTCTCGCAAATGCAACATGGAAATGAGAGCTTATTGCGATGTGGATTATGCAATCTACCCTATGAGTCAAAGGTCTATCACTGGTTTATGCATCAAATTTGGGGAATCGCTACTCTCATGGAAGACAAAGAAGCAATCCACCGTATCCTTGTCATCAGCAGAAGCTGAGTATCGGTCCATGGCTAAGGCCGTTTGTGAAGTGGTTTGGTTATGAGGCTTGCTTCTAGATGTGGGAGTAGAGGTCAAAGGATCGACTTTGCTATTTTGTGACAATGATTCTGCACTTAAACTTGCTACAAATCCTGTATTACATGAGAGAACGAAGCACATAGAAGTCGATTGTTACCTTACTTGAGAGAAGATTCAAGAAGGAATAATTGAAGCAAGAGGAATTAGAACCACAGAACAACCTGCGGATATGTTTACCAAGCCTTTGTGTCAAAGGCAACATTCATATCTTCTAAAAAAGCTTGGCGTCTTAGACATATACAAGCCACCAGCTTGAGGGGGAGTGTTGGAAAATATGATCTTGATTCAGGAGAATATATTCAACATATGCTGAAGATTTATTCTGATTGTAATTGATTATTTGAATCAATCTAGGATTAGATGTGATACTCGTAGATTATAGAAATATAATCATTATTTTTTTATTACTTGACATCTGTATTATATAGTAATTCTTTGAACATTAAACAATACAATCAAGGAAGTGCACAGAATACGTTTTTCCTCTATCCTCGACATTTTCCTCGATTCTCCTCGCTTCCACTTCGGTTTGTGACACTTATGCATGTTGTGAAAAATCCCAACAATAAAGTCACCGACCCTCCCTGTGCTGTTTCAATTTGTTTGATGGCATCCTTGTATTATTTATTTATTTTTTTGGTTAATGTGGCCCTAAACTATTTATTTTCTCGTCATGTTAGTTCTCCCTTTGAAATTACGAACGAAAGAAGCAGAGTACGATGAACAACAAGGTTTCATTTCTGTTGTTGCTGTGTGGAGCTGCAATGTGGGTTTTGGATTTTCATGGCGGGATGACAACTGGGTATTTGGGGATTTCAATTTCTTTCTTCTTGTTGTTGATGTGGATGATGCGCCTGCGGTTGCTCTTCTCGTGTGGGTTTCTTGTGACATGCAAGCGCAATTGCAAGAATGGTGTTGGTAAGGCCTATGAATTTCTAACTTGATTGCACCCTCCTTTGTTTTTCTTAGCTTTGCATCCTCCAACTTGTTGGTTGATCCAAGGATGCTGCCCTTGCCTAGATTTGAGGCGAGCCAAGGTCGTGGTGGACCTCATTGGCAATGTGCGAGGCTGACGAGGGCCACGGCCCTCACTTGCTCATTCACCGCACGCACCGTCCCTCACTCTTTGGCCTGGTTCAGCAATAAAGGTGGCGGTGGTGTATGTGCCGGCTTGTTGGAGCTTGGCAAAGTACGCTGACCCCTCGTCCGCGGCGGCAGCACCGCCGCTGCTACTTTCCTCCTCTGTTTATATTTATACTTTGTTATTTTCTTCAAATTTCTATTTCCTTAATTTCGAAAAAAAAAAATTGTTTTGTTTTATGTGTTTAGTTTCATTTGATGGCACGTGGAGTGCCGCATGAGGTACTATACACTGCAATCATACGCCTTCTTAAAGTCGACCTTGATTACACATTTAGCTCGATAAGGATCATGATGAAATCCACTAAAAAAGCTCAGCGAGTAAGATATTATCGCTAATATGTCTCCCCTTGATGAATGCATTTTGGGGTAGGCTAATAATTTCTCAAATAAGATTTGCTTCAAGAGTTCCCCCGTCAAAGAAGTTCTGACCGACTCACCAACAACATCCCAAGAGTGTAAAAACTCCACATTGAACCCATCCGGCCCGGGGCTTTACCGGGAGCAAGCGAGAATAGAGTATCATCAAAGATCCGAGACCCGGGGCAGAAAGAAGACATACCCGGTCCTCATTAAGAGAATGCTTAAGCACCGTTTGACCCGAGGTAGAAACATCACCATTGGAGATCGACATAATTCTGTTTTGAAGATGGCGCTTGTTCACCATTTGGTGAAAGAATCTAGTATTAAGATCACCCTCTTTCAACCATCTCACTCTTGATTTTGACGATAGAAGGATTCCTCCCGGAGGCGGAGGTCCGTAAATACCTGGATCCGCTCCTTTCGTTTCCGCAAGAGCCACATTGAGAGGATTAACTTGCAACTCATCCTCGCGTTGCTTGTAACAAATCTTAAAGAAAGGTCAGAAAATGATTCCCTATTAACTTTTGCTTTAGTTTGCACTTGAGAAGGCGAAGCTAGAGTATAGAATAAACATAGGTGATCCATAGAATGGCTAACGATTTGAAATATATATTGTTTCTATATTATTACATTGGTGAAGAAAGTACGCAGATGCAATTGCCGATTTTCACCTCTGTAATCACTTGATGTTACCATTTCTTAAAATTTTTGACCAAGACACTTACATGATGATAAATCTTCTGAAGTTTTTCTTGGCACTTCATTTGTGAAAGAGACCAAGTATAAAAGATTGTAGTATCAATATTCACTCGAATGATTAGGAACGTCATAAAAATCCCAAATTAATTCCCTAAATTTTCAAGTACTGTGTTTTGACATGGTAATTTTAATACACTAGATAATATAACCTTTCTTCATAGTAGAAGATAGGGAAAATCTCAAATAAGGACATGAAGTAGAGCAATTTTCAATCAAATAAGGACAATTAAGGACTTGAACTTCTAATTTTATTCATAGCGAGGGGTACTTTTGTCCAAGAACATTGTTGTTTATTTTTTGTCTCTCTCTTTCTTCTTTTTTCTTTCTTCATCTTTCTCACTCTCTACATCACCTCCATTATCAACCCCTCCATCGCTCTTTGTGTCATCTCGTTGTATGACCAAGATTGGGTTTTCTTTAACACGAGCCATTATAACGTAGTCTAACTCGTTGAAAATTTTAAATTTCGCTCTTCAAAATGGTTTGTAGACAATTCCACGAAGCCGAAATGAGCTTTTAAAAATAAGTTCTTTTTTATTCCAACATTCATCACAAATTCTGATCTTAAAGCCATAATATGAATCTACTTTTGTTGAGACTCAACTTCTTGTCCAACTCCCAAGCTATGCAACTAATCCCTTTGGCAATGTATTTCTCTCACCTCGAGAGTGCATCAAACTCCACTTATTCCGGGCCTTTCGCTAACCCAGCAACTGCAAATTTTTGTGTTGTTTTCGGTCCTGCTTGCCAACAATAGAGTAGCAATATCCAAGCATCGCTAGATCGTCTTGTTTGACTAACTTATGCCTCTATTCAATTAACACTTGGTGATCAACAATTTCACGCCAAAGAACAATTTTGTTATAGCTAGCAACTATTTCAACCTTGGCAAGAGTTTGCCTCATCAATTTCAAATTTGGGTTTGCCTCTCTTGTGTAAATTCAATCTTTTAAAGATCCATCTTTCCCTTTGCAATGCCAATGGCTCCTTTTAATAATCCCTAGTCTGGAGACACCCACGCACACTTTTGCCATTCTCATCGACACAGCTCTTCTCCTCAATCGATACCCCATCTTGAGATTGATCATTAGTCGTATCTGACATCATTAACTGTAGAAACTGTTGTACTTCGTTGCCCCATTGCCGCCATTGACAAGTCCTATTCGAGCTCTCGACCTCATCAACTACTACCATTGATAGAAAATCCAGCATCGTCATCGTTAGATGGAGGTCAATTTGAGCTTTAGGCTGAGCACAAGCGAGCTGAGATTTGATGCATCTTAAGGAACTGAGGATTTTAGCATCCAAGAAGGTGGCCAGTAGTAAATAACTCCAATCCGACTTCTTGTCACTAGGACCAACTACATGATGACATAAAGCTCATGAGGTCGCTAGTAGGGGCCCTGATTATGGTGTTGAAGAAGGAGGCAATGTAGAGTGAAGGAGGAGGTGTGAGGAAGATGAAGAAAGAAAAAAAAAACTTAAAGAAAAAATGTTCTTGGACAAAACTACCCCAAATTGTAAATAAGGTTGAAAGTTTGGGTCCTTATTTGAGACAAAATTAGCTACTTTGGGTCCTTATTTGATACAATATCCACTTTGGGTCATTTTTTGAGAAAATGAACCCATTTCAAGCCCTTATTTGAGATTTTTCCTAGAAAATATAATACTTCTAAAAGTAGAAAATCTGTTTATGGGCCACGCGGCATGTCTTTTGTTGGGCCTCCTTTAATCAAATGTAGGTAGAGGCAATTTAATCAACGTTGACTATGATCTAATTGTACTTTTTCGTTTTGGTCAAATTGAACTTAGAATCAATTGAAACAAATTGGGTACTCTTCTTTTTAATTTTGGATTAACACCATGAAAAACCTCAAATTAATATATGTGTGACAAATTTATCACAAACTTATCTTTTGACTACCAAAAAATCCCCAAATTGGTATATTTGTGATAAATTTATCTTATATTAGTTTTCATTAAATTTTACAATCAAATTGCTGAGTTTGATGACATGTGATAGTTGACGGATGTATATTAGTTTGAGGATTTACCCCTTGTTTATCACATATGTACTAGTTTATGGCTTTTTTATGATATTAATCTATTTAATGGAAACTAACGAAGAGTAAATTTCTCATAAAAGTATATCGGTTTGGGATTTTGATAGTCAAAAATTAGTTTGGAAGAAATTTGTTACAAATATGTCAGTTTGGAAATTTTTATAATATTAACTTTTTAAAATTTATGTGGTAGATTGCAGATGCCATGAAATACCATACTAAAGCCTAAAACAAAGAGATTGACACGAGGCAAGCCTAAGATGTCATGTAAGGGCTTGCATGTTTTTATTCCTAAAAAGTGTTTCTGGAACACTTTTTTGTTTTATTGTTTCCGAGAACAAAAAAAGAACATAAACGCGTTTGGTTGCGTTTTGTTTTTTTTTTTTGTTCTTTTGTTCCTGGAACACAAAAAGAACAAAAAAAAGAAACAAAAAAAACTTACTTCTTGTTCCAAAAACAATTTTGAAGAAACGTTTCTTCTTCTCTCTCTTCTTCTTCTCTTCTTCTTTTCTTCTTCTTTTCTTCTTCTTTTTTTCTTCTTTTTTCTATCGCCGGTCGCCAGCCTCGGCCATGGCCGGCGACCGGCTGTCGAGGGCCGGCGATGCCGTCGAGGGTTGGCGACCTCGCTGGAGCCTTGCCGGCCCCCAGCGAGGCCGAGCCTCGCCTTGGCTGGTCGAGCTTGGGCTCGCCCAGATCCGGCGAGGCCGAGCGTCGCCGGCCCTCGGCGAGCTCGAGCTCGCCCAGCCATGGCGAGGCTTGGCCTCGGCGATCGGGGCAAGCCCGAGCTCGCCCAGCCAAGGCGAGGCTGGGCCTCGCTGTGCGCGGGTGAGGCCGAGCCTCGCCTTGGCTGGGTGAGCTTGGGCTCGCCCGGATCCGTCGAGGCCGAGCCTTGCCTAACCACGGTGAGGCTCGGCCTCGTCGGGGCCGGCGAGCCTCGCCGTGGCCGGGCGAGGCTGCCGGCCCCGTCGGCCGGTCGTTGGAGGCCGGCGACCGGCCAAAAAAAGAAAAAAAGAAAAAAGAAAGGAAAAAAATGAAAAATAAAATAAAAATATTAAAAAATTAAAAGGAACAAAAAAAGAATAAAATTTACCAAACGTGTTTCTGTTCATTTTTTATTTCCGGAACAAGTTTACCAAACGCGTTTTTCTATTCAAAAATTGTTCCCTGGAACAGAAACACTTTTTTTTATTTATTTCTGTTCCCGGGAACAGAAAAAGAACAAAAATAAAAACACGCGCGCCCTAAATATCCAAAGAAAAAGTCTAAAGGACCTGTACAAGTCATATGTCTAGATTTAACTGGCTTACAAGGCTTGTAGAGTGTTTTATAGATCTCCAAGTAATTGAATCTCCACGACTGTGCCCCTGTATTTTTCTTTTGATATTGTTATAGTAACCTACATAGCCACGTAGATAGATCAACCTTTAAGAGATATGAATTTGAAAAGAGAGTGGACATTTCTTCCGAGAGATACAATTTTATATTTTGTTTTTCCAGTCATATGGTCATGGATAATTTTTTGCATACTAGTGTAGTGTATTTTCCAAACTAATTAAAGGCAAGTGATCCGCGACAGAATTACATTGAAGTCAGTCTGTTTGAGCACGAAACAAAACCTTGAGCTCCGAAGTTTGATTAAGCTTGAGATGAATCTCGATTCTCGAGAATTCGCTCGAGTCTACAGGAGCATTTCTTGCCTGAACACTTCCAGCACCTGCTAGTGCTGATCTTCCCCTGAGTACTTTCGATCGCTTCAGCCTTGACACGGCTTTTGTTCCGACTTGCTTGCGGTGCTCGATGATTTCCTCTTCGTTGAATTTAGCGGTTACGCTTTGAGCTACGGCATCCGGTGCATTGCTGAACCATGATGTCTCACTTCTGAGAGTGCTAGTATGAACAAAATAAAGGAGTTAAGGAAGAGAATAAGAACACGAGATTTATAGTGGTTCGGCTTAATCCAAGCCTACGTCCACTCTCCCACGATAACAGCCTTCTTGGCTGGATTCCACTATGCAATCAACAAGAGATTACAACTTCGAGTGCAAACACTTAGTAGTAGATCACACTATCTCACTAAGTCACTCTCTTGGTATTTCTCTCACGATTACAAACGTTTAAGCTCTCAAGAGACAAGTATATGATCTAAAGTCGCTTAGACTTTGGAATTATAAATTATACGCTTCCGTCTCTTACTTGCTCATCGGTCCATGATCTCCTTAAATACTCCTCCACTTCCAAACTACCGTTGGACAGTATCCCGGAGAATCGTCTTCCAATATACCCATTGGACAGCTCAGTATCTTAGAAGATTTGGTAGCCGTTGAGTGACAAAGGTAGAATCCCAAATTGATTCCGATCGCCCATACAAACGAAATCTTGGTTTCCATAAGTAAAGCTTCTTCGTATAGAAAGATCTTGTCTTCAACATCCAATTGTCAATCACATAGATTGAGTCAATCAAATCAATCTTGATGTGGAATCCAAACCAGATCACTAGCCGTTGTATGATTGGGCTTGAGTTACGATTCATCGAACTGGATGTAAAGTCCGAGTCGTAGACTTTACAATTTGGGTCTTTAGACTTTACAACTGGGTCTTTAGACTTTACAATATGGGTCTCGTAGACTTTACAATCTGTACTCAGTCAGCTTCAAGATAGAGTCGTCTTCCGGTTCGGCTTCAAAGATAGAGTCTCGCTCTTCTCGGTTCATCATTCACGTTCAGTCTGGAATTTGTCGAATGAGCAGACTTCGATGTAGAACAGACTTTGATACTAAAGTCTGGCAGTCTTCGACTTTGAGTCTTGAGTCTAACAGTCTTCGGACTTTGAGTCTCGAGTCGCAGTCTTCGACTTTGATAATATCCTTTACATGTTCTAACATCTGCATGGCCTATTACTCAACCATCAAATATGTTAGTAGCCTTTGATTTATTTTGTCATCTTCAAAACATCATAAGGGATTTCCCTAACAATCTCCCCTTTTTGATGATGACAAAACAATCTCTGAATATGCAGATTTGTAAACACGCTTTTATTAATTTAAATCAAAGGATATCTGAAGATAACAAATAGATTGAGCATAATAATATTTAGAAAATAATCGCAGCTCAATATTATGCCATAGATAATATCAACCAATTAGCACATATGCATATTCATATCTTCTCCCCCTTTTTGTCATAATCAAACAGCGATAATAATGGATTCACGTAGAGAATGATAACAAATATCTTGCATGAATCACAATTTCCAAAAATCAGCTTTTATCGAATATTAAAGATATGCAATATAGCTCACTTCGATTATATCAGCAAATATCCAATAAAAATCACGGATGCATCATAAAATTCACGTACCATTTTTGTCATAATAAAATGATAATATCAATATGAGATTTGTTAATGACAAAAGGTAATAAGAGATGCACTAACCGGATTTTTTAGAATAAATTCTGACACAATTACCTTTCCTTCCATCCATAATAAGATCACGATCAATCAAAAAAGATTTTTCCATAATTGATCAAAGCTCCCCCTCAATTTGTTGCCTTTTTGAGATGATCACGATTCTTTTCCTTTTCTTTTGGATTTGCTTTCTCCCCCTTCATTTCCTCATCGGATTCTCGAGTCTGCGGTTCGAATCGACTCGATTCTCGAGTCGTGTCGAGTTAGACTCAGATTCTGAATGTGCCGTCAAGCATATATTTCTTTGCACATCATCTTCTTCTTTTTGTTCTTTTCTGGCCATTCTGCTTGTATTTTCTTCCATCGAAATATGGTGGCCTTGTGTTGCTTTGCCCTTCCATAAGTCCTGGTTCCAACATACTAGCCATAAAGAATCTTTAGCTCAAAAGTAAAAACACTTTTATAAACCGAGCACTTGGCTCGATACCAATTGAGAGTGCTAGTATGAACAAAATAAAGGAGTTAAGGAAGAGAATAAGAACACGAGATTTATAGTGGTTCGGCTTAATCCAAGCCTACGTCCACTCTCCCACGATAACAGCCTTCTTGGCTGGATTCCACTATGCAATCAACAAGAGATTACAACTTCGAGTGCAAACACTTAGTAATAGATCACACTATCTCACTAAGTCACTCTCTTGGTATTTCTCTCACGATTACAAACGTTTAAGCTCTCAAGAGACAAGTATATGATCTAAAGTCGCTTAGACTTTGGAATTATAAATTCTACGCTCCGTCTCTTACTTGCTCATCGGTCCATGATCTCCTTAAATACTCCTCCACTTCCAAACTACCGTTGGACAGTATCCCGGAGAATCGTCTTCCAATATACCCATTGGACAGCTCGTATCTTAGAAGATTTGGTAGCCGTTGAGTGACAAAGGTAGAATCCCAAATTGATTCCGATCGCCCATACAAACGAAATCTTGGTTTCCATAAGTAAAGCTTCTTCGTATAGAAAGATCTTGTCTTCAACATCCAATTGTCAATCACATAGATTGAGTCAATCAAATCAATCTTGATGTGGAATCCAAACCAGATCACTAGCCGTTGTATGATTGGGCTTGAGTTACGATTCATCGAACTGGATGTAAAGTCTCGAGTCGTAGACTTTACAATTTGGGTCTTTAGACTTTACAATCTGGGTCTTTAGACTTTACAATCTGGGTCTCGTAGACTTTACAATCTGTACCAGTTCAGCTTGAAGATAGAGTCTGTCTCCTGGTTCGGCTTCAAAGATAGAGTCTGTCTTCTTCCGGTTCATCATTCACGTTCAGATCTGGAATTTGTCGAATGAGCAGACTTCGATGTAGAACAGACTTTGATACTAAAGTCGCGGTCTTCAGACTTTGAGTCTTGAGTCTAACGGTCTTCGACTTTGAGTCTCGAGTCCGGCAAGTCTTCGACTTTGATAATATCCTTTACATGTTCTAACATCTGCATGGCCTATTACTCAACCATCAAATATGTTAGTAGCCTTTGATTTATTTTGTCATCTTCAAAACATCATAAGGGATTTCCCTAACAACTTCTTAGATTCAGCTTCCCTTCATCCTCTTGATCTTCAGACTCGGAGGACATCAGACAGATAAACAGAAGGATGGATCACACTTGCTAACTGATTTAACAGCTCTAACAGATGGGCAGTTGGCCCTCGATCTGGAGTGTTGTTTCGGTTGGTCAGATAGGAGATCGCCGCAGTGCCAAAAGCTTGAGAGAAGCATTTGGGAAGAGAGTGAGGGAGGGAGAAAAGCTCGATCTTGTTCATCTCTACTTAACAAATTCTAGCAAAGATCACTAAACTGACGGCAATTGAAGCTAAGTACGACAAAATTTATATATGGATGTGTCGCAGCAAGATTCTTTCAATTCTGTTTAGGACACTAGATATCTATAGTGTAGATGGTTAAGCTTCATATAAGAGGCAAAGGAAAGAGAGCTAGTTTATGAAACCAGCTTGACCAAACCAAACTGATGTTAGCATCCAAGAGAATTTTACTTTTGACTGAAAGATTTAAAGGGTCTATTCTATTACTATTCCTGACGTGCTGCTTCCACTGCCTCCATCATGCTGCTCAAGTCTGCAGGAACATTTCTTGCCTGATTGCTTGCAGCACCCGCTAGCGCTCATCTTCCCCGGAGTGATTTCGATTGCTTCAGCCTCAACACAGCATTTCGTTCTGACTTGCTTGCAGTGCTTGATGATTTCTTCTTCATCGAAATTACTGGGTACTCTTTGAGCCATGGATTCAGCATCACCAGAATCTGGTGCATTGCTGAACAACCATGATGCGTCACTTCCTAAATTCAGCTTCCTTTCATCCTCGTGAATATCTGGACTTGAAGGACAACAGTGAGAAGAACATTGTGACCTTCTCTCTATGTATTTGACAGGCAAACAGCAGGATGACTGGCACTTACCAACTGATTTAACGAAACAAACTGATGGGCAGTTGTCACTTGAGCTGTGGAAGTTTTTCGGTTGGTCTGTAATAGAATCAATCTCTCCAAATGAAGACAGGTTTCCTGCAGGCTGTGTCGTTGGCTTGCAAGTAAACCCTTCAAGGTTAATTAAACAATCTCCTTTCCACAAGCTAAATTTCGTTTCAGAATTAACATCACTCAATGCATTTAATGACAAGGTCGAGTCTTGATTTGCAGTGATAGAGCAGCAGCTGCTGCATTGTTTATTATTAGTGTTCCTCCTTTGGACAGCGCAACCAACTTCATTCTTCTTGCACGAGTTTGGCAAGAAGGTACCATACTTGGATCTTGAGAACTTCTTTTCTTGGTTTGGCGTTACGTTTAGAAGTTGCATGCTGTTGAGAATCACGATCAAACACGTGCCCACATCTGTAAGAACTGCAGCCCAAACCAATGGGTACCCAGCAAAGGCTAATCCAAGGATCACGCCCTTCAGAGATATAGAAATAAGTACGTTCTCGACGAGCTTCCTGAAGGTCCTCCTGGCGAGTTTAATAGCTTCTGGGATCTTTCCAATGTTGTTTGACATGAGAATCACGTGGCCTGTCTCCATTGCAAGGGCTGAACCAGAAATCCCCATTGAGATGCCTACATCAGCTGTGGCTAATGCAGGAGCATCATTTACTCCGTCACCAATCATTGCAGTTGGTCCACCTTTCTTGAAGTCTTCTATGATCCTTGCCTTGTTTTCCGGCAAGAGTTCTGCATAAACAAGGTCTAGGGCATAGTCGAGCTGCAAACAGACTTTCAGTTTTATAGTACACTCTTCATAATAGTGGCACAATAGTATGAAGTATATCCAGAGAAGAAATGTAAACCAAGATACATTTGGACATGCTCAATAGGAGGCAGTTTCGCTGGTAGAAAGTAAAGGAACCTCAGTAGGTCTTGCTATGCTGAAACTTCAAGTTCAAATGCCTACCCATATGGCCAAAATTTATCATTTGATTTTAGCATAGAAAGTTGCATTTCTTTGTTAGGACTCAGTTTCTTTTATCAGTGCTCCATTTTCTTTAGGGGACAAAATGAAGAGAAGATGGTTGAACTTGCTAAGTTTTGGTCTTTCTCTGCAAGTCATGTTCCAAGTTGTTTTGGACCAAAAAGATCCACTGGAGCTCAAAACTGCGATGGTTCTTATCAATAAAATATCAGTCTCAGATTAAGGATTAGCTCATGTGGAAGATCATTTCTATGATTCAGGAATAATGTAGCAAGAAGAAGATGACAAAAGAGCACCTGAGACTGTGCGGACCTGGCTGCAGCTTGGCTATCACCTGTGAGCATGGCAGTTTTGATGCCTAGTGATTTAATATCATCAATTGCCTCCATCAATCCTGTTCTACAAGCATCTGAGAGACTGAACTTGCCCACCAGCCTTTGTCCAGTGTATATGAACCCATTTGTGTCTGTTTCAATGCTGCTCTCTGTGATGCACTCCAGTAAATTGGATGAGTGGTTAATGAGAAATATGGAAGAAAAATAAGGAACGAGAATATTGCAGATAATTAATTATTTGCTTGACCCTAGTTATATGAAATTCGCTATATTTCTGTAACAGATAAACCAACCTGTTTCATAGCCAGCCCTTAGACCGATTCTCCGGTTCCCAATAAAAATGCCCTTACTGTTGATTCGACCATAAATTCCTTCCCCAGGAAAATTTTGAAAATCCTCCACATCTTCAGGCTTTGCCTCAATAGAGAGAGAATGGGCATAATCAATTATTGCAGCTGACATTGGATGGCTTGATTTACTCTCGATGCTCGATACCCTTCACATTGCAAAATTGCTTTCAGATTTTACATTGTGATGCCTGATACTTTCAATTCCAATCTCAAACATGAGCCAAAGATTAGAATTCTTGAATAGCTCTTGATTAAGTTGAATAAGGGATGAATGAGTCAGATTACCAGTAGAGCAAAGTGTTAAGGTCGATGTCCTTGCAAATTGATTAGAAGTTGGTCACCACAAACTCTCCTCTTGTCACTGTCCCAGTTTTGTCGAAAGCCACGGTTTTAACCTTTGCCAGAATTTCAAGGTACTCACCTCCTTTAAACAAAAGCCCGTCTTTTGCAGCCCTTGAAAGTGCACAGAAGAATGTGATGGGTGTAGAGAGGATGAGTGCACAAGGACATGAGCCGACCAGAACAACTATTGCCAAGTGAAACCAGTGGTCTTCATTCTGAAGCTTCAGTGCAGCAGGAACCACAGCAATACAAGCCGACACCAAAGCAACTCCTACAGAAAATGATAGTCGTCAAGCTCATGAAATGCTTTGGAGATGAATACTATCTTGTTATCAATCAATACAACTGTGCACGCCCAAAAATCACTTTGAAATCTATAAAGCCCTTGGTTACTATGGATTCTAACCAACTCAGTCGTCTTGAAAGTGAAAGCAACTAAATATTTAAACTGACAACAATCATCACTGTGCTTCAAATTTCAGGTCATTCACTTAAAAAATATCCATAACGTGGAATATCACTCCGCAGTTCTCCTACAGAATTAGCATCTGGTATTATATTTTCGTTACTCTCCATTAAAATGTGGACATATTTATAAAACATGTGTAGGTGTCCTGCATAATCGGGTACTTGCTTGCCTGGAATATAGTATTTTGCACAGTTATCTATAAGGCCTTGTGTATGAGACTTCTTCTTATGAGCATCCTCGACTAGTTTAGCCATTCGGGCCACCACACATTCTTTAGCCAAAGCCGTGGTTCTCGTGCTAATGTAGCCTGCAAAGAAAAGTGAGATACAATGGAAAGATGACTCAATAGTGGGCACATGCTCTGTTGCCGAAAGAGGAAAGCAAGAGATGCCATTTATGAACTCTAACCGTTTAAGTTGATAGAGCCAGCCCAAACAGTCGAACCTATATCTTTGGCTACAGGATATGATTCCCCTGTCAACATTTTCTCATCCACGTCACATTTCCCATCCACAACAATTCCATCAATCGGTATGGCTTCACCAGCCTTAACTGAAAGTACTGTGTTCATTCGCACTTCATTAACATCAACAGACTCTCCAGTCTTGGCTATAACAGCTTTTTCTGGAGTCATGCTTGCCAAAGATGACATGGTTGCCATAGCCTTCTCACAGAAAAGATCAAATCACCGGCCAAGATTTACCAAATCATCAGAATCATGTATCTATCCCGATTGTGAGAGATAAAGAGGAAATAAGCTGTTGCAAGCATGGAATGGTGCGCTTCCAGGCTATCTTTTGGTCTGATCTTGCATGGTGAAAGCATAATACAGCGTACGATTTCTTTTTTCAAATTTCATTGGGCAATATGCTTTCAAGTAACGTCTTTTTGTATGACTCGTTTAAGACTATGGGGTAACATCAAATGTCTTACTGTCTTCAGCCAAAACGTACTGATTTGAAAGATTTAAATCCATAGTTCTATCAGACTGCCCAACCAAGTTCTTTTTCTTTTCTTTTAGGTAACTAACCACCTAATTACCACAGACCTTTTGAAATATGATGCAAATGCATGGATTTAGAGGGCGCTGTTTCTAGATCAATCTTAACTCTGTCAATATCTAGTACTTTCAATAGCCTCCCGGTTCAAATAAACAGATTTGAATTCATTTGGGAGCTAATGAAGAAGGATAGATAAAGAGCAACTTGTACATATTTTTAGCAGGAAGAAAGATTGGTGGGAAAACCATGCATTCTTTCCTATTTTGTTACTGAACAGAGAGTTGAATATCAAACCTTGTGACTAGCCATTAACTCGAGCCACTGAGCAATGGAAAACAGGAAGACTATGGAAGCAGCTTCCCAGTAATCTTGCAAGGCAAGTGTTCCTATCACTGCAAATACAGCATTGCAACAAGATTACAAAACTTTAATCAATTTCACAAGATGATCTACTTTTCACATATATACAGATGTCAGATCAATGACTATTTCATTAAGTGAGAAATCAACCCCGCTGATTCTTGTTATTTGACAGCCTGTCCAAAACCTTTTCTTTCTGTGTTGTGGGTAGGTGATATCTGAGCCTAGTTGTCCAATACTAGGCTAAGTCGAGCTCCCTGTCTGGTCAAAAGCAATGCCATCTATTTAACTGGATTCTGATTCATGAGGAGTGACTTGTTCATGCCTAAATCTAATCCTATGAAGCGAGAACACTTTTTCACTGCATTACTTACATGGTATGTCCATTTAAGTCACAGCAATAGACGGGTCATTTGGAGTAATCCTAACGTACATTGCATCTTACTAACGAGCCAAACCATCAATTTTTCTTGTTCATTTCACATTGCCTGATGGTTAATGCCCATGTTTTGACGTCAAGAATGCTGGGTTAGTTTGGCGACATCGCATCCTAAGCCCACACTATGCGATACAACCTTTAGATTGTTTACTTTGGTCCTTTACAGCAATCTTTATTTCCTAAAAAGTTTGACCTCTAATAAAAGATTGACATGAACTCGCATACCATCTGGCGAAGAACAATTAATCATTTGAAAAAGGTTATCACCTGAAATCAGAACAAGAACATTGATATTCAGAGTTAGATTCTTGATGGACGCCAAGCTCCTCAACCCAATTGGCGGAAGGCCAACAACAACAGCAGCCAGAGCCAGCCATTTCAGTGGGTGATAAACATACTTAAGAAATGATAAACCGAACAACAACCCGCAAACGATCAGTGCCGGCGATGGCCATTTCGTCGCTGAATCAATCTCGCCCCGATGTCTAATGCTGGCTTCCAACCTCACCCTATTTAGAGCCTCAACTGCCATATTAAGTACATGAAACCATCAAATACAACACCTAAACTGCAATTCCAGGACAACGCTCAGCAAAACCAACTGCGATTGACCATATTCATACCGAGTTTGGACTGAGAAACGATTAGAGGATCATGGAGGACGATGACAGTTTTTGTCGGGATGATGACCGATATGTCGTTGACTCCGTCAAATGCCCTCAATATCTTCTCGACCAATGGAACTTCCGAGGCACAGCAAAGACCCAACACTTCCAAGTACGTTTTTTCTGTACTGGATGGCATCTCTCTCTCTCTCTCTCGATCTCTCTCGACAAGAAAGATGCGGAAAGAAAGTTGGAGCAGAGGGTTTTGACTGTACATGGGTGACTAAAATATATGATTGTTTAGGTTTCTGGCGGGGAAGGTATCATCTTCTTCTTCTTGAGCTTTTTAAAATATATGCTTAGTCCCTATTACCAAGGTTGGGCTATGAATAATTATTTATTTGTTACGTGAGATTTGGTGGGTTGGAATTCAATGGGCCTTCTTTCTTAGGAGTCAGGAGGCTTTTACGCGAGCAATGCTCTTGTTAAGTTGTCATCCCTAGCACTCAGGGTATGTCTTAATAAAAATACAGATGAAACAAAAAATAAAAAATGCTGCAAAAGGTGTGTTGATGTATTGATAAGCGGTCTTTTTTTGTGTGCTAGCGAGATGCTCATGCGTCGCCCGGGTCTAAGACTAGTATCGATTCTAAATGTTGATTGTTGATCTTCTTTGCTTTTATCGATACGTTAAGTTAATTATTGTACATACTGAATACTGATCAGTATGGTCTTCATCGCTTCACAACATTCTTTGAAATTGCCTTATTTTTCCATCAATGAAAGCAAACACATACCTTAATAGACTTTTGGTTCTGCTTGATGCATGCGAGGGACTAGCGATTCCAGAAATAGGGATTTTTTAAGTGTATAAATGGGTGTGTTGAAAAGGATTGGATAATGAAGGTTCACTACGAAAGCTTAAAAAATACAAGCTAACCCGCCAAGGCTAAAGAAGTAGAATATTGATAGCTCACCTTCACGATGTAAAGGATTGTTTCGCCGATTAATGTTAAAGAATTGGTTGATTTGCTACAAGCAACGTTAGATAAAGAATCTGATAGAAATCCACAGGGGAGTTCTATATGTTCATCAAATTGCTTTCTCTTTTTATAGAAGACATGCGAACGCAAGAAGTCCAACTAAAGACATGGGAACTACCCAATTAATAAAGACATTGGAAATAGAAAACACAATAAAGACCTAAGAACTAGAAAACACATTTAAAATACATGGGAACTTGAACTTTGACTCTTAAAACCTACAACACACTTTAAGACTGATAAAACTAGGTCTAAAACATTTGACTAGATGCAAAGTAATTAAACTTAAATTTTGTTCACTTGCCAAGGTAGCCAATCAACATCTTGCAAGAGATCAAAACAACAAGCAAAAGTCGACTAGAACAGCCACCGATTGCTAAGTAATCGATTACTAATCTCGGAGTCAGTAATGAATTTGTAAATTGACTAGAGTAATCGATTACTAATCTCGGAGTCAGTAATGAATTTGTAAATCGACGTCTAGTCGATTGACAACCATGGAAGAGATCAAAACAACAAACAAAAGTCGACCAAAACAGCAAACAATTGCTGGGTAATCGATTACTAGTCTCGGAGTCAATAATGAACTTGTAAATCGACATCTAACCATGGTATTGACAACTTATCTACTGATTGACAACTTTTGTAGGATCAACGTCTTCAATTTGAACTCTTCGATTCCAAGTATAGTGAAATCAGCCTTTTGCTTTTAAATGTAAGGATTGAGCAAAATGAATCGACAATGTCTTAGTTGAATTTGCGAGTTGATCGATAGAGCCGATGCTCCCACGTCACTGTTGGTAAGGGTAGGGTGGGTTCGGTGGCATTTGCTGGGTTTGTAATCCAGCAAAAGCAAAAATAGGAAGGGAAAAAAAAAACTAACACATATTCATTTGTGAGTGTAATTAGTTTATAAAATATGTGCTATTAATTTTTCATGATGATAAATAATCTTTTTATCTAAATTTTACCCTTGGCAAAAGAACACTAGAAGTGCCAAAAATTGTATACAATGCTGACTTTAGTACCATAGTTTTCACTAGATCATTTAAGTGCCAAATTAGAGAGAAAATGATCACTTAAGTGCTAACGGTGAATTCCGATAGAAACTAATATGTAATTGTTATGATTAAAAATTTCATGTGAATTGGCATATTTTTTAAAAAATCTCGTCCATGTGGCATGCTTGGATTGAAGTGATTGCTTTTCAATAACGACCAGCACTAAAGTGATCATTTTAAACAAAATTTGGCATCCAAACGATCACTATTTATAACTTTTAGACGATGTTGGTTATATGAGTTGTATGTTGACTAAGCACACCAATGAATCACGTAGGACTGGAAAATTGATAAAATATAATTACGTTAGATTTTCGGCAATCTAAATCGGAGTAGGCATTTAGGTGATTTTTTTTTTTAATTGGCATTTAAGTAATTCGAAAAAAAAAAAAGAAGACTTTTGGCACTAAAGTGAGCACCATTCACAATCTTTGACACTTCTAGTATCTTTCTCCCCTTTACCCTGTAAAGATGTATTCTTTTTCTTCCAGGTAGTTTTATTACATTAATTTATTTGTAAAGCATGGTATGCGATTACTTTTGTGATGATGGATTTTTTTTTTATTGATCCTTAAAATCATTATTTTTCAAATATGAATTTAATATCATTTATTTGTCAAAGATGAGCCCAATATGGTATTGATCTTCCTATATTATTATTAGTCAAATATCATATGGGTATCCCTATACTGTTTAAACTCTTTTAAAACCTCATCATAGACAGTCATTTTTATACAAACTATATGCAGATTTTTGAAAAAGGAATCTTTACGTACATAAACATGTCTTAAATAATATACGTAATTTTGGAATTTCTTTTACATCAATTAGAGATTTATTACCAAAATATGCATTAGAATTATAGATGCAAAAAATTTAAAATTTCCTTGGGTTGAAGTTTCGCTAGAATTAGTGATTTGCTATACTAACAACCAAAAGAAAATTACTGAGTAAAGCTCGCAAGTCAACGTGTCGGCTTAGTCTCATGCGAGCTATATTTATTTTTTTTTTTTTTGGTTGAAAATTTATCTGCTTATATATTGCGTGGCGGGCCTTTCTCTCTAAAAAAAATGTAAGGTACTCTAATGTATCAGACCACCTCATTTTGAGGTATCCCACTTTATTGCATTAGTGGTTTAAAGATGTGCCACATGCGAAAGAATTCTTTTTGAACAGCTACACCACATTCATAACTAGTTCAAGTTGGTCAAGTCAATCATGCTATTATTCAATGATAGTACGAGTCCACATTCTCTTTCTTAAGAGGACAAAAGATTGAAAATTACTTAATCACAATCTTGCAATTTATATAATATAATTCCTTCTTTAGTCTAAAACACTCAATACTTTTTCAATAGCCAAATGTGGACACGTAAATTAACATGTAACTTTATCATAAATTTTCAACATTTAGATAATATTTTAAATTATCATCGGAAACCAAAGAAAAATACTTTTTTTTTTTCAATTAATGGCAAACAAACAATTGGTGTAGCAAAGCGAGTCAAGCCACTCCACCTGTCTAATCGAACTGGAGCAGCTTGATAAATGAAGTAAGAGTTCCAATTATCTGCTTGCTGCTCTTTAGCCTAGTCGAACTTCTAATCAATTTGTAATTTTTTTATATTTGCTATGTACAAAATGTTACGACAATCTTACTTACTTTTACCAAAAAAAAAAAAAAAATGTTACGACAATCAATTTAAAATATATGAGAAAATCCAGACTATAAGAATAAGACAATGAACAGCCAAATTTTGTTGCAGTAGTTTACGCATGCTCGAAGAATGCTACTGGATTGCTTAAGCATAATTTACTTATGAAAGGAATAATCGTTTATTTATCTTGATGACTGACTTTTAAGACGCTAGATATGAGGGAATAACTTCACTTTAGCTAATATCGATGGATTGTGTTGTGTACAATATATTGCAGCTCAAAGAGTCCTTAATCGAATCTTGTAGTTCAAAATACACAATGCCCCAAATTTATGCCCTAACCCCAAATATTACTCCAATTAGACGAATGAAGGGCGCAAGCACTTACTAAACATTACAAATTGGAGTTGAATCAACTTGGTGATGCATTCGTGGCGAGAGTGGACAAAGCCCTCTCTCCCTTTCTTCTTCTTCTTTCGTTTGTCTCTCTTGTCTCTCTTTCTTTTGCTTGTGCGTGCTCTCTGTTCGTGAATACTAATTGAATGTCACTTTTCCCCTTAAATATCTCTTCCATTTTCTTCTTATTTTATCCCCATGGGCCCTTATGACTAAATCAAATATTACATTCTGCATTTCATAAAAGAAATTTCGTCCTCGAAATCCAAATCGGCCTCAATCTTTAAACAAATGAGATTATTTGTGCTTTGCCTTCTCCTCAAACTCCCAAGTGACCTTACTCAAACTATTAGCTATTACCTATATAGTGTTCTCATCAATTGGCTTTCTCAATAGACCAACAATAAAATTCATAATAATAATTTAATAATTATTTAATCATTCCTATAAGAATCTTCAGAGTCATTATTACAAGTTATTAATCTATTGGGTCCCCTGCCCACTATGTAAAATAAATTATAGTTTATTTTTATCTAGATCTAGATTCAAGACCCATCCCTAGTGTCTAGAGCACCGATTGGAGTAAATTTTGCCATGGGAACTATGTTATGTGCCCTAATTGACTAACTGGCTCTGATTTCATCCCAAAAATGGAAAGTGGGCCAAAAAAATTACCAAAAAAAAGAGGTGGCAGCCTCCAGTAAAAGAGTTGAGCCGAAAATGACGGAGAGAATTATACCAATCAATAAAGTCACCGATAATTCACTATGTGGATATATTCGTATGCCGGAATTACCAAGTTACCTCTATCTATGAACGTCGATCATTTTTGTAATGTTATTCTCAAATTTCTTTTAAATTTTTTTTATTGGTCGTTCTTTTTTTCGTGAAAGGAGCTGATATTCTTTTAATATTAAATGGTCTGTTTGCTTAGTGGTGGGGGTGATGGGGCCAATTTTTCTTGTTTTTTCCTTCCTCTTGTTTTGGAGTTGTTAGGAGTTTGGTTGAGGCGTAAAAGCTTTATATCTTTAAAAATATTTTAATACTTGATTGATTCAAGTGCAGATAGTCAACGTATGACCAAAAGAAAGAGTGAAGAGTAACTACTTCCACTCGGTAAACAAATCGATACTTGATCTTCGTTTTGTTTTTTGTGTGTGAAATTCGAAGGCGAGTTTAGAATATTATTATTATTATTATTATTATTATTATTATTATTATTATGTTTCTACTTCTTCACTATTGTATCATCATCAGTATCATCCTCCTCCTCCTCCTCCTCCTCCAAGTATAGGCAGAGGCAATTTAATCAACGTCCTTTTTTTCGACTAACATTGTGACCAATGTCGACTCTAATCTATTTGTACTTAAATTGAATGAACATCAGGAATTTTTTATATTTTGTTTTTCTATTGGGACGGAACCCACTTAGATGAGTAAATTGCGGATACCATAAAAGACCTTACTAAACCCCAAAATCAAGAGAATGACACGAGCCGAGCCAGCCCCTAAAAGATAACCCAATGAAAAAAAAGGAAAAAAGTAGGCCTTTTCTAGCTAATAATATCATGTGAATGTAGGGGTGAGCATTGGTCTAGAATTGACCTTGGATTGACCTTGGATTGGCCTAACTCGGCCGGTTCTGGTTCGATTCCCAAGGGCACTGGGTCGGTCCACAATCTTGGGACCCCTAGACCCTATATTGCGTGGGTTGGTTCTTGTCCAACCTGGACCAACCTTGTACATATAATATATTATATATTATAAACTTTTATCTACTCTAAGCCCTAAGGCCTCTTCCCATGTTCTCTTTGCAGTTTGTTTTGCTGTGTAAATTAAAAATTAGTAACAAACCCAGCTCTTATTCAACCAAAAAAGAAACCTTCTTCACTCGCTTCGCCTCGTGGCTAGCCTCTCTTTGCTCGCCTCGCAATTGGCCTCTATTCCCTTGCATTGCTTATTCATTTTTATGGTTTGTTTCCTTTAGTAAGTATAAATTTATGTTGTTATCTTATCTTATATATATGTTTGATATGTATTTATGTTCATAGTTTGGTTGCTCAATGTCACGCCCCAATCCTCGAAAGCATGCCCATCCCTTGGTGGTCGATAAAATTTTACGACTTCCCAGGACGAGTCGCTGACCCTTTTTATTTTATTGCACATGCAGAAGTGAATAAATATCCCCTGATAGTAAACAGCTTGGGATAGAAAAGCAGAACAACAGATTCACAAACAAAACATGCTTTTATAAACATACCGAGTCATGTACAAAAGTCTATAACCAAAAGTCTACAAAAGACGGTTCTCCAAAAAGAAGCTATCCTAATTGACCTACTCCTCAAGTCACCTTAGCTCGACTCCAGGTCCTCCACCCTACGGCCCTGAAAGAAATGAGCCCACGACGGGGTGGGATATAAATCTCAGCGAGTTCATGCTCTAAACCCCAATTAGAAGGGTAATACGCCCAGAGGCGTCCTAACCACACAATCATACAACCACAGAGACTTACCTAGTCTTAGATCCACCCTATAGTTCAGTACAATTCATATCATAAACAGCCACAACAACATGAGCAGCGATAAGCTCATCAATTGGAATGCCACATTCAAATCCGAACAACCACAGAGGTCCTGATTATAGGGCCAAATCATTATGACACGTCCCATACCGTCCCACACAATTTTTTCATATAATCCGACCCATTTAACTCAATTAAACACGCGTTCCTAGTTTTGATCTCGGCTTATAGCGCGGCCTACTCTCTATTCAGCGGTCTTTTGGCATAGCCAAGCGTCGTCTCACCCCATTGAGCACGGCTACGTCTTTTTTAGACGGCTTTCCCGAAGGAACATGGGTCTAGAAACTACTGCGACCCGCATCCGTTGTCCAAGGGCATCCCATATAGGGGTAATGTCCAGCTTAACAGCCCGGGACGGATTTCTTAACCAACATACGACCACTCAATCTCGGCCAAGGATACCGTTCATTGCACTCAAATGCCTCAATTAAAATGATGAACTTGGCCTATTTTATTCGTATTAAAAATACACAGTAAAATAGTCGTGTGTGGGTACACGGTCAATTCGACCCAGAAAAAATATTATCTTCCAATTTAAAATCCCACTGTTTTATATAGTATATAAAACCATTTTCAGTGTATAAAATCTGACACCCGAGATTTTTTGAATAAATATTGAAATTCACTATTTTTGGAATAAATGACCAAAATTCTAATCAACACTCAATTTGCACAAATTAACACCCAATTACATAAACTGAACACACCATTGCAATCAGCACGAAATTTCGGTCACCGACTATCCCGGTCTAATTTCTGGAAAATATTTAATAATTAAATAATTATCAAAATTAATTAAATAAATCAATTCAAATACTAAAAATACTAACTTAGGCCTTAATTGCTAAATTAAATACGGAAACGGGCCGAATAATTTCCGAACCTATCTAGATATATAATACAATCTATCTAGATGCTAATTTAGCCATTCTAACCACCTAACATGCATAATTAACTAATTAAATCGCAAATCTAATCTAACTAACCACATAATCCCTAACTAACTCAAACTAAACACCCCTTAAACGTTATTAGCATACTAAGTAGAGTTTAGTGCATAAACTTATCAGTTTAGCGCGAAAACCGGTTCACCGCAACGACGGCACGATGGCGGCCGAAACCCGAACTTTCGGCAGCGTCAACGGGGCTTTGACCGGGCCAAAAAGGCTTTGCAAGCCCACATGAACCTGATGGGCTCGGTTCTAGGCTAGGCTAAGCGTGGGCTGGGCTTGCGGCAGAAGATGGGCTGGCTTCAGTGCAGAAAGAGAAGATGAGATGGGCTGAATTCGCTGGGCTGGGCTGAGCTTGCGGACTGCAGACTTTGCAGGAGGAGACGCGTGCAAATGGAGCTGGCACGGTCGATCAAAGATGCTGGCAGTGGAATGCTTTGGTGAAGGGGGGACAGGTGATGATGGAAGGAGGTGAGTTGGCAACTGCTTCAGTCAACTTCGGTGGAAAGGATTCGCTAGTTTGTTGGCCACGCATGGAGATGGGCGGACGTTGGCAGCAAAGAAGAAGCTGGCTGGTGTCGTTGATTTGTTGAGGCAAGTCTTTGATGGAGGGGTTGACTCGGCGGTGGATGTGCGGGTGCTGGATTGGTGAAAATTGTGGGTTGATGGTGGCTGCAAGATGGAGGGTTGGGGTTGGGGCGAGCGTGAGTTGCAGGGGAATACGGGAATTCGAGCTTCAAGGGAAATGAAAGCGGATGCTGGCGGAGAGAGCGAAGGTGATCGACGGCAGGGAAGAAAAATGAAAAAGGAGCCGTGGAGAGGGAGGTCGGTGAGGCCAGCTTACTCGAGAAGATTGAACAAGAAAGGGGGCAAAGTCAACAACATGATCCAATTAATTAAATGCTTGGTCCCCCTTTAGTCTCCAATCTTATCCCTCAAGCCCCTAATTACTTTCTTGCCTAAAATCCCATAAATAAACAAAATTGAAGCCAAAATTCTAGCCAAGAAACCAACCTCCGAATTTCCTCATTTTGTTGGACTTCAATGTTTCGCAATTCTCTCCAATTTGGTGTCCAATTTTGTTGAAGAAAAAGCCCACACAATTTCTACAAGTCCCATTTACCAAATAGCTCGGTAAGGAGGCCAAAAATCCCTACAATTCAGCCCATCTAAATTTCCGTTATTTTCCGAATCGTTCGAATCGATTTTCTGAAAAAATCTCGGGCTCGCCGAAAAATTTTCGGAGGATGAGTCGACATTCCTAAAATAAATCGTGACATAACAGAACTTTCAATTTCTGAAATCGGGTTATAAATTCGCGGTTAATTTCAATCTGACGCGATTTTAGCGTGACCTAACCTACCAAGTAGCTTTTAGGAATTTTTAGTGCAATTGACCCATGGTTGATTATTCTCGAGCCACATTGTGCATCTTTGACACATTGACAACTCTCAGTTGTTGTGAAAATCTCGAGATTTCAAATACGGGCACAAGGTACAGAAATAACAGAAAAATCGATCTAGTGTCATTCAATGAAAATTTTGTAATTAGGTAGAATCATTTACACACTAATCACATACCTCTATCGAATCGACCTATCTCAGATCTCTGATCAATTTTTGACTGTGGCGTAATGACCTTTGCAGATCAGCACGGTCAAGTAGTCGATTCCCGGTCGAATTCTCAGGTCTATTGCGTTAAAATCCCTTAATGGCTTCCCCAAATAGTCTAGTTATCTCATGAGTGATTAGCTGAGAGAATATCACTATAAGCGCGTCGATGAAAGGCCCGATTCATTCAATCGAAAACAAAAGTGGAAAATCAAGATGTCACAACTCTTCCCCTCTTGTAAAAATTTTGTCCTCGAAATTTAAACCATTACAAATCTTTAAACAAAAAGGTCGGGGTACAATCGTCTGATCGACTCTTCACTTTCCCAGATTGCTCCTTCAGTGCCGTGGTGTTGCCAGACCACTTTGACCAACGAGATGGTCTTGGTGCGTAGAACTTGTTCTTTTCGATCAACAATCTAAACCGAGCTTTCTACGTATGACAGTCTGTCATCCACGTCTAATTCCTCAAAATTAAGCACGTGGGTCGGGTCAGGCTCATACTTCCTCAACATCGACATGCGAAACACGTCATGCACTTGCGCTAATCTTAGCGATAATGCAAGGCGATACGCTAGGATCCTAATTCTTTCAAGAATCTCAAATGGACCTACGTACCTTGGACTTAGCTTTCCCTTCTTGCCAAAGCGTGAAATACCCCTCATTGGTGACACCTTTAGAAAGACGTGATCATCAACTTGGAATTCCAATGGTTTTCGACGCTTATCGGCGTAGCTTTTCTGGTGGCTTTGAGCGGTCTTTAATTCGTCCCTGATGACAGCAACTGCATCCACCGATTGCTGAACCAACTCTGGGCCTGTGATCTTTCGTTCTCCGACCTCATCCCAATACACTGGTGTTCTACACGCTTTGCCATACAACACTTCAAAAGGAGCCATCTGAATGCTCTGTTGGTAGCTATTGTTGTAAGCGAACTCAACGAGATGGAGTTGTTCCTCCCAGCTTCCCTTAAAATCCAACACGCAAGCTCGTAGCATGTCTTCGAGGGTTTGAATCGTCCTCTCAGACTGGCCATCCGTCTGAGGATAATATGCCGTATTGTATTGCAGCTTCGTTCTTAAAGCACTCTACAAGCTTTTCCAGAAGGCAGATGTAAACCTCGGGTCTCGGTTTGAAGTAATCATCACCGCACTCCATGCATACGAACTATCTGACGCACGTACAGCTCTGCGTGCCTGTCCAAATCAAGGTCCTTTCGTACTGCGATGAAGTGAGCTGACTTCGTCAGTCTGTCAAACACTACCTAAATGGAATCATTACCTCTCTGACTCCTTGGTAAGCCCGTCACAAAGTCTATTGTGATGTGTTCCAATTTCCACTCGGGAATCTCGAGAGGTTGCAGAAAGCGTCCCAACTTATAATGATGTGCCTTCACTTGCTGACACGTCAGACACTTGGCGACATGCTTGGCGATGTCTGCTTTCATACCGGACCACCAATAGTGTTGACGCAGATTCTGATATATCTTCGTACTGCCAAGATGAATGTTGTAACTTCTACGATGTGCTTCTGATAAGATTTCCTCCTTAAGTGCTGGATCGTCAGGTACACACAATCGTCCTCGGAATCTTAGTGTTCCATCCTCAGAAATCTGAAAGTCAGCCTTCCTCTTCTCTTGTAGGATTTTCTAAACATCCGGATCTGTCGGTTAAAGCATCTTGATTCCGATCTGCACTTCCAGCTCAATTTTGAAGGTGGCCATAAGATTCGAAAGGTGGCCTACCTCAAACTTAAAAACCGAATCTCGAGCTCTCTCGAGTAAATTCCACTCCTTAACCAGCATATGTGCAATTGAAGACTTTCAACTCAGTGCATCTGCGACTTTATTCGCCTTTCCACGGTGATACAAAATATCACAATCATAGTCTTTCAGGAGTTCCATCCAGTGACGTTGTCTCCTATTTAACCCATTCTGGGAGAATAGATACTTGAGACTTTGATGGTCAGTGAAGATCTGGAATCTTTCTCCGCACAAATAATGTCTCCAAATCTTCAGAGCCAAATTAATCACTGCAGTTCTAAGTCATGCGTCAGGTAATTCAGTTCATGAGGTCTCAACTGACGGGATGCGTGTGCAACAACCTTGCCTTGTTGCATCAACATGCAACCCAGTCCTCTAAACGACGCATCACTGTAGATCTTGTATCCTCTAGGACCAGATGGTATGGTTAGCACAGGTGCGGTAGTGAGCTTCTGCTTAAGCTCTAGGAAACTACACTCGCACTTGTCTGTCCACACGAACTTCTCTTCCTTCTTCAATAGTCAAGTCAATGGTGAAGCTAATGCCGAAAATCCTTCAACAAACCGTCTATAATACCCTATTAAACTCAAAAAACTTATGATCTCAGTCACTGTAGTCAGTCTTGGCTAGTTGATTACTGCTTCAATCTTGGTTGGGTCCACAGAGATTCCTTCGCCTGAAATCACGTGACCTAGGAAAGCAACACGAGTCAACCAAAACTCGCACTTGCTGAACTTGGTGTATAGCTCATGATTCCTCAGTGTCTGAAGTACCATCCTCAAATGCCTTTCATGCTCCTCTGGACTTCTCGAGTACACCAGGATATTGTTGATGAACACGATCACAAACTGATCCAGGTATTCTTTGAACACTCGGTTCATCAGATCCATAAAATTAGCTGGGGTGTTCGTCAAACCGAACGGCATTACAGTGAACTCATAATGGCCGTATCGAGTACGAAACGCTGACTTTGGTACATCCTCCTTTCTAATCCTTAGTTGATGATATCCTATCCTCAAGTCGATTTAAGAGGATATCGACGCTCCTTGTAATTGGTCAAACAAGTCATCAATCCTCGGCAGTGGATACTTGTTCTTGACCGTCACTTCATTGAGTTGGCGATAGTTGATGCACAGGCGCAACGAACCATCTTTCTTCTTCACGAATAGAACCGGTGCTCCCCAAGGTGATGCATTGGGACGTATGAATCCCTTATCCAACAACTATTGTATCTGCACTTTCAGTTCTTTCAACTTAGACAATGCCATCCGGTAAGGAGCCTTAGAAATTGGCTCTATCTCGGGGGCTAACTCAATCACAAACTCAATTTCCCTTTTTGGTAGCAGACCTCGCAATTCCTTCGGAAATATGTCTGGAAACTCTTGGACTACTACTATGTCCTCGATCTTTAGCTCATCAACTGTCGTATCCACGACAGTTGCTAAGTAACCTTGGCAAGCCATGTCTAATAACCGGGTTGCCTCAAGCGATGAGATTAAGGTAATCGAGGGTTCTCCACGACTCCCAATAAACTCAAAACTCTCACCCGTTAACGGGTTAAACTGAGTCACTTTACGATAACAGTCTATCTTAGCTCGTTGCTTGGTGAGCCAGTCCAATGCCAATTATTACATCAAAATCATACATGGTTAAGACTATCAAATCTATCCTCTCCTCTCGCTCACCAATCATTAGCTTGCAACCAGGACAACCCACTATAGCTAACACCTTATCCTTTAACGGTGTAGATATGCTGACTATTGACTCCAACAACTTAGGAATCAATCTTACCAACTTAACATATTACTCAGCTACAAATGAATGAGTTGCACTAGGGTCAAATAAAGCATAAGCAGCATGGTCGTTCAACAAGACAGTACCTATGATCACATTAGGCATGTACTTAGCTTGTCCTCTGGTGATGGCGTACGTCATTCCTTGAGCTGGAGGTCGGTTCAATCTACCCTACTATGCATTCGATGGCGCGATTCCTCGGTTCTGACCCATCGGTGGCGGTGGCGGTGGCGGCAACTACGACGGTCCCATCAGTCTCCTGGGACAATTCCTGGCCATGTGACCTTGCTGGCCACACTCAAAACAAGCACTCGGTCTAGAATGACACGGGGTTGATCCATGTTGTTTTCCACATAAATGACACGCAACATCCTGTCTTTGCGCTGACTTTCCTATCCCACATTTCCTATTAGGCGGAATAAGGTACCTTCCTCCAGTCATAGGTCTTTTTCCAAATCTATTTCTATCTATGTTCGAACCAAACCGTGACCCAGATGCAGCGGCTTGTTTGTTCTGGTCTCTCTTTATCATATGGACCCGTTCATACAGGTCATTGTAGTTCCTCAAGTTGAGTAGTATTAGTGGACTCCTCAGTTCCAGTCTAAGTCCATCTCTAAATCTCCTAGCTTGGTCTATCGGATCCTTGACCAATCTAGGGGTGTACTGCGACAGTTCAACGAACTTTGCTTCGTATTGATCCACTGTCATTGTACCTTGGCGAAGGCGCTGGAATTCTGCCATCTTCAGTTCTCTAGCAGTCTCAAAAAAGTATTTTGTGACATCCCAGATTTTCAACCATGTTTTCTTCTGGATAAATCAAGCCTTTTATTGACGTGCCAATAGGGCTGTTCTCAAAGCTGATCACTCTAGAGATAACTAGATTATTTAAAGAAATCATTAAGGAATTTTAGTGCAATAAACTTGAGAATTCGACCAGGAATCGGTTTCTCGACCGTGTCCATCTTTAGAGGTCATTACTACATAGATATAAATCAATTCGAAATTAGAGATTGGTCGGTTGGACTAAGACATGTGGCTAATCGTGGGTGACACCACTAAATTGGAAAATTCTCGTCGACCGGCACTGGATTAATTTTCCTATTGTTTTGATACCCTGTGTCCGTACTTGAGTCATCGAGATTTTCACGACAACCGAGAGTCGCCAATGTGTCGAGTGACCCGGTAGACTAGGTCACGCTAAAAGCGCGCCGAAGTGAAATTAACCGCGAATTTAAATCCGATTTCATAAATTGAAAGTTCTGTGGTGTCACGAGCTATTTTAGGAACGTTGACTCATCCTCCGAAGATTTTTCAGAGATCCCAGGATTTTTACGGAAAATCGTTTTGGACGTTGCGGAAAATGAGCGGAAATTCATACGGGCCAAATTAAAGAAAATTTGGACTTCTAAGCCAAGCTTTCGGAAGTCAGGGACTTATAGAAAATTGTTCGGGATTTTTATTCATTGAAATTGGACCTCAATTTGGGAAATTGAGTGAGGAAGTTGAAGACTAAAAATGGAAATTCGAAGCTTTACAAGGGTAAGCAATTTTGGGCTTCAAAATTGGTTAATTTAGAGAATTTATAAGTTGGATAGTATTAGGGGACATATAAGATAATATTGAAGACTTTGGGAGACAAGCAATTAAGGCAACGGCTAAGGCTTGACAAAATTGGGCCCCTCATTGGCTTTCCTTGCAAAATTTCCTCTTCTTTGTGCAAGCACTGGCGTCCATCTTCATTATTCAATTCTCTTCTATCCCTACCTTGCTTTTCATTTTTTTCCTCTTCGAAACCAGCATCCCAAGCGAAGACGAGCAGCCCACCGAAGATCTCTCTCAGCCCACCGAAGACGAGCAACCCATTTGTTAGACGAGGGTTGTCAAGGTTACCTGGCAACTGTCGTGGATACGATAGTTGAGGAATTGAAAATTGAGGATATTTTAGTTGTGCAAGGATTTTAGATGTATTCCCGAAGGAATTTCAGTAGACCCGAGCAAGATTGGAGTAGTGATCAACTGGCCAAGACCGACTATAGTGACAGAGATCAGAAGTTTTCTGGATTTGGCAAGTTATTACAGATGGTTTGTGGAAGGGTTCTCATCGTTAGCATCGCCTCTGACAAGACTCCTTGAAGAAAGAAGAAAATTTGTGTGGATAGACAAGTGCGAGAGTAGTTTCCAAGAGCTAAAGGAAAAGTTGACTACAACACATGTGCTAACCATTCCATTTGGTCTTGGAGGATTCAAAATCTATAGTGATGCCTCACTCAGGGGATTGGGTTGTGTGCTGATACAACATGTCAGAGTTGTTGCGTACGCGTCCCGCCAGTTGAGACCTCATGAGTTGAATTACCAGCGCTTGACTTAGAACTCGCAGCATTAATTTTCTCTCTAAGGATTTAGAGACATCATTGGTATGAAGACAAATTTCAGATTTTCACCGACTATTAAAGTCTCAAGTATATATTCTCTCAAAGGAGTTGAATATGAGACAGCGTTGTGAATTAGAAATTCTAAAGGACTAGGGTTGTGATATTTTGTATCAACCTGGGAAGGCGAATTAAGTGACAGATGTGCTGAGTTAGGAGTCTTCAGTTGCACATATGCAGGTTAAAGAATGGACCTCACTTGAGAAAGTTAGAGATTCGGTTTTCAAATTTGAGATGGGCTACCTTCCAAATCTTATAGCTGCTCTCAAAACTGAGTCGGATACTCACCTTGGAATCAAGACACATCTTTGTAAGTCGAGAGGGCATTTACAATCACTCGAGAGTCCCGAGTGGGAATGGAAGTATATCACGATGGAATGTTGTGATAAGTTTACCAAGGAGTCAGAGGAATAATGACTCCAGTTGGGGTAGTGGTCGACACACTAATGAAGTCGGCCTACTTTATCGCCGTATGGAAGGATATTGGTTGGAATAGGCATGCAGAAGTGTATGTGTGTCAAATAGTTTGTTTGCATGGAGTGCTAGTGACGAACTTATATTAGATCTAGAACCGAGGTTCCCGGTTTCAGCAAAACAGTCAGATAATTCCTTATGAGGCAGAACAAAGCAGAGTGTGCAGAACTTCAGTTTGTTGAGATGAGATCAGAGAAAGAAAGATCACAGGCTCAAAGTCAGTTCAGCAGTCAGTGATTGCAGTTGTCGTGATCAGAATCAGATTATAGACCGCTCAGAGCTGCTAGAAAAGTTGTATCGTTGAGTATTGAAGGCCCTTAGAGTTCCAAATTGGTGATTACATCTTTCTGAAGGTGTCACCAATGAGGGATACCTTGCGCTTTAGCAAGGAGGGGAAAAACTGAAACCGAGGTACGTAGTTTCCTTTGAGATTCTGAAAAGAATCGGGATCCTAACGCATTGTCTTGCATTGTCGCCGAGGTAGGCACAAGTGCATGACTTCTTTCACGTGTCGAGGTTGAGGACGAATGAACTTGACCCGACCCACGTGCTAAATCTTGAAGAATTAGACATGGACGACAGAGTATATTGTACATGGAAAGCCCAGTTCAATTTGTGGTTCAGAACAGATTCGGTGAACCAAGATAGTCCCTTGGTCAAAATGGTCTGACAATGCCACGGGACTGAAGAAGCAACCGGGGAAAGTGAGACTAGATGAGACGACGATACCCCCACATTTTTGTTTAAAGATTGGTAAATGTTTAAATTTCGAGGACGGAATTTTTATAAGAGGGGAAGAGTTGTGACATTCCAGATTTTCAACCCTGTTTTCTTCTAGATAAATCGAACATTTTATTGATGCGTCAATAGAGCTGTTATCAGAGCTGATCATTCTTGAGATAACTAGACTATCTGGGGAAATCATCAAGGAATTTTAATGCAATAAACTTGAGAATTCGACCAGGATTCGGCTTCTCGACCGTGTCCATCTTTAGAGGTCATTACGACACAGATATAAATTGATTCGAAATCAGAGATAGGTTGGCTCAACTGAGACATGTGGCTAATTGTGGGTGACACCACTAAATTGAAAACTTCTCATCGACCGGCACTAGATTGATTTTCCTAATGTTTTGGTATCCTGTGTTCGTACTTGAGTCCTCGAGATTGTCACGATAACCGAGAGTTGCCAATGTGTCGAGTGGATTCATTGTGACTCCAAGAAAATCGACCACGGGTCAATTGTACCAAAAATTTCTAAAAGTGACCCGGTAGACTAGGTCACGCTAAAAGCGCGCCGAAGTGAAATTAACCGCGAATTTAAACCCGATGTCAGAAATTGAAAGTTCTGTGGTGTCACGAGCTATTTTAGGAACGTCGACTCATCCTCCGAAGATTTTTCAAAGATTCCGGGATTTTTACGGAAAATCGTTTCAGACATTGCGGAAAATGAGCGGAAATTCATACGGGCCAAATTAAAGAAAATTTGGACTTCTAAACCGAGCTTTTGGATGTCAGGGACTTATAGAAAATTGTTCGGGATTTTTATTCATCGAAATTGGACCTCAATTTGGGAAATTGAGTGAGGAAGTTGAAGACTAAAAATGGAAATTCGAAGCTTTAAAAGGGTCAGCAATTTTGGGCTTCAAAATTGGTTAATTTAGAGAATTTATAAGTTGGAAAGTATTAGGGGACATATTAGATAATATTGAAGATTTTGGGAGACAAGCAATTAAGGCGATGGCTAAGGTTTGTCAAAATTGGGCCCCTCGTTGGCTTTCCTTGCAAAATTTCCTCTTCTTCGTGCAAGCACCAGCGTCCGTCTTCATTATTCAATTCTCTTCTGTCCCTGCCTTGCTTTTAATTTTTTTTCCTCTTTGAAACCAACATCCCAAGCGAAGACGAGTAGCCCACCGAAGATCTCTCTCTCCCTGCTCCATCTTCGGCCGCACGACCACCAAAATTCTTCAAGCTGCCACGAAGCCCTTGTTGGACCGAAGCTCCTCCACCTGCATGTGTCTTCAGCCTAGCTCGTTCGAAACCAGCCCACACGTGCAGCTAATTCCCCACCGCTCCGCCTTAATTCTGCCCTCAGCTCCATGCAGCTTCAAATATCCACCGAATTTCTCCTGCTTGTGCAGCCCACGAGCTCCCACCTAGCAAAGCAAAACTCGGCAGCTCCACTTTCATTTTTACCTCTCCACGCGGCGTTGAAGCTGCTTCCTCGTCCACGCGTGGGTCAACAACCCACCAAAGCCTCCCCGGACGTTGACTCCTCCAGCTGCCTCAACGAAGACCAACCTGCTTCCCTCTGCTTGTTCGTGAATCTAGCGAAGATTGAAGACCACCATCTTCAATTTTGCTCCACCGAAGCAGCTCCGTGTCCGCACCTCATTCCCAGCATCTTTGGCCCAAATCTGCAGCAACCCACGAAGCCAGCGAAGCCCATCTCTACAGTAGTTGCTAGCATTTCCGTAAATTTGAGCCCATCTCCATCAGCTCAGCCCAACTTCCATCAAGACCACCAAAGCCCATGAATTTTTCTTGATCAGCCCAGTGGATTTCAGCCAGTTAAGTTTTCGGCCCAACTTCAACAAACCCAGTCCCAGTGTTGAAGTCAGCCGGTCGGCTCGCGAAGCAGGCCTAGCCCGACTCGTTAACAAATCTCAATTTGGGCTGAGATTTGTTAGGCCAAGTTTAGGCCTAGTCCAAGCCTGTTGGTGTCGTCGCGAGCCCAAGTTTGGCCGTCGTTGCGCCGCCGTCGCAGTGATCCGATCTCCACTTTCAATCAAGTGAGTTTTCCTCACTAATGCTTTCTTAGTTTGTTAATTATGCTTAAGGGTTGATTAGATTTAATTAAGTGCAATTAGGTGGATAGATTAAAGTAGAGCAATTAGTTTAGAGCCTTATTAATGCATGTTAGGCAAATGGTTAGTAATATTAGCAAGTAGACTCGTGTTATTATTTATTGAACGAGTGTCGGAAATTTTCCGGATCCGTTGCGGCTTCTAATTAGGCATTACGGGCCTAAATTGGATTTATTGCATTTATTTAATAATTTTCATAATTATTTATTTTCCGGAAATTAGGCTGGGATAGCCGACGATCGAAATTTTGTGTTGATTGTTGTGGTGCAGTCTATTTATTTATTTGAGCGTTGATTTGTGCTGAATTGAATTAATTATGATTTTAGGATTTTATTCCTAAATTAATTAATATTGGTAATTAAAGGAAAATTACTGGGCGTCGGTTTACAGTGCCAAAAATATGTAATGGGTTGTTAAAACTGGTGGGATGTTTAAAAATGTGAAATTATTATATTTTGGCTAAGGTCGACCGTGTACCCATACACGGGTATTTTATCGAGAATGATAAAAAGATGGAATTGATTGTATGATTGGGATGGTATACTATATCGACCTACGGGTGATATGTCAGCTTAGCAGAAAGCAGTATACCGGTATACAATATCAGCCTACGGGCGATATGTCAGCTTAGCAGAGAGCAGTATACCTTATTAGTTTTGATAGAATATGTCGGTATACTATATCAGCCTACGGGCGATTTGTCAGCTTAGCAGAGAGCAGTACACCTTATCAGCTTAGATTGAGCACTGTCGGTATACTATATTAGCCTAAAGGCGATATGGCAGCTTATCAGAGAGTAGTATACCCGATCATCTCGGAAGCGAGCTATATTATCTATTTATCAGCTTAGCAGTGAGGAGTCTTGATATGAACGGACTTTATAGATAGTATGAGATGAGCCGACCAAGAAAGGGTTGTGGTGACATGTCATCGACTAGGTCGATTGATCAATGATTTGATCTGTTGTAGTGACTTGATTGATTTGGGTGCCTATTCGAACTGTGTTAATATGCAGGTGGAATTTGAGGCCAAGGTAAGTCATTTGACCCGTGTGTGCATAGGCAGCTCGGATAGCATATTGGTTTACTAATCGAGTCTTAAGGGGTAGAACTTGCTGAGATGTGGTCTCAATGGTTATTGTATAACCATTTCATGACCCTGATGAGGAGCCTGAGGAGGAGAAATTTGAGGAGGAAAACCCTGATGTGAAACTTGAGGAAGAGGAAGATTTTGAAGAAGAAGATGATGCTGAGAAGGATCTTGAGTATGACCCGGATGAGAACTGAGATCCCATCCCGTTTTGTGTGAACCTTGTGTTCTTGTAGATAGGTGTGAGATCAGACCTTTGTGAATAGTATGGTAAAATACTATGGGTTGTGCTATGTATAAAAGTAAGGTTGTGAATTTCATTATGAAAAATTTTGGCCATACTTTTCTATCCCATTGCTTTACTGTCTAGGGATTTATAATTGCTTCCGCATGAAAAGGAAAGGGTCGACGATACATAATCCTGTGATATCACATTTAAAATCGACCAAGGTAAAGGATGTGCGCTTGCCTGAGGATCGGGGCGTGACATATTTGCTGTTGAAGACCTCGACAAAGGCGTTCCACTCTGGAACCACACCTTCAGGAAACACTGTACCTCTGGTGGCTCTCCACCATGTGCTTGCAATGCCCTTTAGTTGATAGACTGCAAGGACAACCTTCTCTACCTCGGTGCACATTAGCAATGCGAAGGCATTCTCCAATTCCTGGATCTAGAGGGCTGTAGCCTCAGGATCTCCCACGCCAGTGAACTTTGGTGGGTTCAACTTCAAAAAAATTTCCATCAGTTTGTGCATTGGCCTTACAACGATCACATTCCTAGGTGGAACCTCAACCGGTACGGCAGCAGGTGCGGCAGCGGCTACGGCATCAGCAGTGGTAGCAACAGCAACATTGGCGGTAGCTTGATTCTGAGCCTACTGTCCCATCAGATCTCTCATCGCCTCTAGTGCTTGCATGATCCCGATAGCTCCCGGATCACTAGGTGCTGCTACAACAGCACCAATAGGAGGTGGTGCTACTCCACTAGCGTTGGCCTCAGCCTGCACTCTACCACGACCACCTCGGGTACCGACTCTTGTCGGCATCCTACCCCGAGTCACTAATGTTATGGTCCTCTTCCTATGAGTCCTCTGCTCCTGATCACTCATAATGTAGACTTTCTACAAAACCTGTTCCCAATTTCACACAGAATTAGAAACTGAGTGATCCCCTCAAACAATTTTTACCAAACAGCTATCACTCACATGCATCGACATAAAATAGAGGTCATTCCTACTAACTATCCTAAGAACCCATCGCACCTTATTACTCCAAACACTAACCATGCTCTAATACCATTAAATGGGGATGTCACGCCCCGATCCTCGAGTGTGTGCCTATCCCTTGGTGGTCGATAAAATTTTGCGACTTTCAAGGACGAGTCGCCGACCTTTTTTATTTTATTGCACATGCGGAAATGAATAAATATCCCTTGACAGTAAACAGCTTGGGATAGAAAAGCAGGACAACAAATTCACAAACAAAACATGCTATTATAAACATACTGAGTCATGTACAAAAGTCTATAACCAAAAGCCTACAAAAGACGGTTCTCCAAAAAGAAGCTGTCCTAACTGACCTACTCCTCAGGTCACCTTAGCTTGGCTCCAGGTCCTCCACCCCACGGCCCTAAAAGAAATGAGCCCACGACGGGGTGAGATATAAATCTCAGCAGGTTCACGCTCTAAACCTCGATTCGGAGGGTAATACGCCTAGAGGCGTCCAAACCACACAATCATACAACCATAGAGACTTACCTGCTCTCAAATCCACCCTACAAGTCAGCACAATTCATATCATAAATAGCCACAACAACATGAGCACCAACAAGCTCATCAACTAGAATGCCACATTCAAATCCGAACAACCACAAAGGTCCTAATTATAGGGCCAAATCGTTATGACACGTTTCATACCATGCCACACAATTTTGCCATATAATCCGACCCATTTAACTCAATTAAACATGCATTCCTAGTTTTAATCTCAGCTTATAGCATGGCCTACTCTTTGTTCGGCGGTCTTCTAGCATAGCCAAGCGTCGTCCAACCCCATTGAGCACGACTTCGTCTTTTCTAGATAGCTTTCCCAAAGGAGTATGGGTCCAGACCCGCATCCGTTGTCCAGGGGCATCCCATATAGGGGTAACGTCCAGCTTAACAACCCGGGATGGGTTTTCTTAACTAACACACAACCACTCAATCTCGGCCCAGGAAACCTTGCATTGCACTCTGTTGGAGAAATCTTCTTGAAGTATTTTGAAGCTGACAAAACGTTTTCATCAGTCTAGTCTGAAGGCTTGCAGACTCTGCTATTTAAAGTCTGAAGACCTCTGGACAGCCAGACTCAACTTAAAGTCTATCCTCATTGACAGTCTCTAATCCGTTGAAGAAAGGTTATCCATAACTGGATGTTTCGTTAAGGATTTAACCTTATCAACTGGAGAAGATCTCGTGGCTGGAAAAGACATAACTGAGTCCTTTGATTGATCGAAGATTGACTCGATAATTGAAGATCCGGTGATTGCCTAAATATCATTGGCAGGTTCTACTTATGGAAACCGAGATCCTGATTGTATGGGCGAACATGATTGATGGGCTATCGACATGTTCCTTTCATAGCTCGGATAATCTTCCTAATTGATTCCGTCCAACGGGTAGATTGGAGGAATTCTTTTGGTAAGTGCCAACGGGTATGATGGCATAAAAGAGTATATAAGGAAGACGTTCTACGTTGTTGAGGTGTGCGCGATAGAAGAATTCCAAAGTCTGAAGTTCCTTTTTGTTTAGACAATTCCTTTGAGCGAATACTTGTATACAAAAGAGAGTCTATATTTGTGAGAAATCTTGAGGAGGTGTGGTAGAACATCTACACTGTGGAATCAAGGCAAAGTTGTGCTGTAACTTCTCTTTTGTTCATAGTGGAATCCAGCCAATAGGCTGTCAGTGAAGAAGAGTGGACGTAGGCTTGATATAAGCCGAACCACTATAAACCGCGTGTTCAATTTTCTCTTCTCTCAGTCTTACTTTGATTATCGTTTGTCTCAAATCCATCAACTGTCTAGTATTGTGCAATTATCGAAGAAAAATCTTTTATATACCTATTCACCCCCCTCTAGGTACTTATACTAGCAATATCAATTGGTATCAGAGCCTGTGTACTTACTTTATTTGAAGTGTTTTACTTCATAGTAAAAGATCCATGGCTAGTATGCTAGCACTAGGGCTGATGGAAGGGCAAAGCAATACCAGACCACCCTACTTTGATGGAAATGATTACAACATCTGGAAGAACAAGATGAAAGCTTTCCTACGATCAAAGGATCCTCTGGAATGGGACGTTGTAGAAAAAGGAATTACTCCTACCACTGCATCAGTCTCTGAAAGAGGGAAAGAAACTGTTGAGACCAGCGGAATGACTCAGGAAGAGATAATCAAGAGACAAGCACTCGATGCAAAAGCAATTTACTCCTTATATTGTGCTTTGTCACCAACTAAATATAATAGAATATCTTCTTGTGTTACAGCAAAAGAAGTTTGGGACAGATTGCATATCACTATGAAGGAATAGATCGTGTGAAGGAAACCAGAATTAACATTCTTCTCGGTCAATATGAAGCCTTCAAAATGAAACCAGGAGAATCTATAACTGACATGTTTAGCCGTTTTACAGATATTGTCAATGGTCTTGAGAATCAAAGACAAACAATTTCTGATCCCATGAAGGTAAACAAGCTACTGCGTGGACTCTCCAAGGATTGGAATCACATAAAGACTTCGATAAGAGAGACGCAAAGAATTATGCCACTATCTGTTGACGAGCTGATTGGAACTCTTCAGTCTTATGAAGTGGAACGGATCAATGAAGATGAAGATCCAAAAGGTAAGAAATCCATTGCATTAAAATCAAATGATGATTCTGATGATACAGATTCTGAAGATGATATGGATGATGAGGAGCTTGCTCTCATGATAAGAAGATTCAGAAAACTGAATAGAAAAGGAAGAAGGTTCAATTCAAAGAAACAAAGCTTTCAAAGACAGCAGACCAAGTCTGTTGATGATGAGGAACCAAACAAAGATGTAGTCTGCTTTGAATGTAAGAAAAAGGGACACATCAGACCCAACTGTCCTCTTTTGAAGAAGAAGAGAGGAAAAGCTGAAAAATTTCGAAAAGCTCTCAAAGCCGAAACCTGGAGTGATACAGAGTGTGAAGAAAGTGACAATAAATATGCCAACCTATGTCTGATGGCACAATCGACTCGACTGGATCGACTCGAGACGGTGAATTTGAGGCAAGTAATTTTAAAATTCCTGTCAAAGTTTCTAAATACATTGATGAACTGTGTTTTAGTCTTAAGACTTCTCTCAAAAGAATTTCCGAACTGAAAAAAGAAAACTCAGCTCTAAAACAAAAGGAAAACGTTTTAGTATAAAGAGTTAAAAGTCTAGACTTGACTGTTTCCACTCTTAAAGAAAATGAAGATAATCTTTTAAAAGAAAATGCTTTTTTAAAAACTGACTTATCAAATATTTCAAAGAAATTTTCAATAGGGTCTGAAAAACTTGAAAAAATTCTTTCAGCTCAAAGACCTTACTTCAATAAGTCCGGTTTAGGTATGACAGCAGAAACAATTCCCTTGATTGATTTTCCTAAAGTAAAAGAAAGAATTAAGAAAAGACTCTCGAGAGAGGCTTACAAAAATCATTTCAAGAAAGTTTTTGTAAAATCTGTAGGTAGAAATGCTCTCAGATGTTCAAAGTGCAACAGTCCCGATCACTTTGAAAAAGAGTGTCCTATGGTTTGGAAACCTGTTAAGAAAATATGGGCTAATACTGCTTATGTTACTAACACCAAAGGACCCAAGAAAGTTTGGGTACCAAAGAAAGCTTGAGACTTTATTTTAAATGCAGGTCACCGTCAAGAAAAAGGTAAAGTGGTATCTTGACAGTGGATGCTCAAGACACATGACAGGAGACTCAAATTATTTTATAAAGCTCGCTCAAGTAAATGGTGGAAAAGTTTCATTTGGAGGAAACAACAAAGGAAGTATCGTGGGATTTGGAACTGTGAAAATTAGAAATCTCACAATAAGTAATGTTTCCTTAGTGGAAGGACTCAATTACAATCTTCTCAGCATTAGTCAATTGTGTGATACTGGTTTCAAGATCTTCTTTCAAGAAGAAATATGTTCTGGAATCAGTAAAGACTCTACTCAGTCTTTCATGGGTCGAAGACATGGAAACATCTATCTTCTGGATATGAAACCAAATGAATCGCAATGTCTTATCTCAATTCAAGATGAAGCAAGCTTATGGCACATAAAGCTTGGTCATGTCAACATGAAGCAATTAGCCAAAATCTCATCAAAGCAGCTTGTTCGAGGACTACCCAAATTACCTTATCAAAAGACTGATCCATGCACTCCATGTATTCTGGGAAAGCAGGTAAGAAATTCATTTAAGCCAATAAATCATGTCTCTACTAATCATGTACTACAGTTGCTGCATATGGATCTCTTCGGACCAACTAGAAAACAGAGTATTGGAGGTAAGAAATATTGCCTAGTAATTGTGGACGATTACTCCCGTTTTACTTGGGTATATTTCTTTGCAAGTAAGTCCGAAACCTTCTCGTATTTTGAAAAAATTGCTAAAAAGGTTCAAAATGAAAAAGGATGTGTTATCTCAAGTATAAGAACAGATCATGGAGGTGAATTTGAAAATCAAGATTTTACAAAATTTTGTGATGAATCTGGCTTCAAGCATGTGTTCTCCTCTCCATATACTCCTCAGCAAAATGGAGTTGTGGAAAGAAAGAACAGATCTCTTCAAGAAATGGCTAGAACTCTTTTAATTGAAAGTAAGATTTCTTCACGATTTTGGGCTGAAGCTGTTTCAACAGCTTGCTATATCATCAATAGAGTCTTCTTAAGACCTATTCTAGAGAAAACCCCTTATGAGTTATTCAAAGATAAGAAGCCTATTGTTTCATACTTTCATGTATTCGGTTGCAAATGTTTTATATTGAAAAATGCAAAAGATCGAGTTGGTAAGTTTGAAGAAAGATCAGATGAAGGTATTTTCCTTGGATATTCTACATCAAGCAAAGCCTACAGAGTCTATAACAAGAAGAGCCAGTCTGTGGAGGAGTCAATGAATGTCAAATTTCAAGACTCAACGCAAGATGAATCAAGTCAGACTCATCAAGAAGAGTCTGAACCTGCTCCAGACCCTCCAAAGCTTACAACTCAAGAAGCATATCAGACTCTGGAAGACCAGCATCAGGTTGTTCGTGAAGATCCAAACCAAGAGAGAGATCATCAACCAGACAAATCAACAAGTAACTGGAAGCATAAGTCCAGTCATCCCAAAGATCTTATTATCGGCGAAATTAATGAAGGAATTCGCACCAGATCCAAAAGGCGAGAAGAGTCTAGTGCTGTGGCTCTCGTTTCTGAAATTGAACCAAAGAGCATAGAAGAAGCTTTATCTGATGAAAGCTGGATTGAAGCTATGCAAGAAGAGCTCAGACAGTTCAACATTAATGATGTCGGGAATTGACATCCAAACCAAAAGGTAAAACCGTTATTGGAGCTAAATGGGTGTTCGAAACAAGATGAATGAGAAAGGAAGAGTCGTACGAAACAAAGCAAGACTCGTGGCCAAGGGATATACGCAAGAAGAAGGAATAGACTATGATGAGACTTACGCACCAGTAGTAAGGTTAGAAGCTATTCGACTATTAATTGTGTTTGCTTGTTATAAGAATTTCAGGTTATTCCAAATGGACGTCAAAAGCGCCTTCCTAAATGGATTTATCCATGAGGAAGTTTATGTGGAACAACCCCCAGGGTTTGAAGACCCAAAGAAGCCAGATTCAGTCTTCAGACTGAAAAATGCTTTGTATGGTTTAAAGCAAGCACCTCGAGCTTGGTACGACAGATTAAGTAAGTTTTTAATACAAAATGGTTTTGTCAAAGGTAAAGTAGATACGACTTTATTTATCAAAAAGGAAAACAAAAGTTTCTTACTTGTTCAAATATATGTGGATGACATTATTTTCGGATCCTCTAATGAAAATTTGTGCAAGAAATTTTCTAAGTCTATGCAGGATGAGTTTGAAATGAGTATGATGGGAGAGTTAACATTCTTTCTTGGTCTTCAAGTAAAACAATTGAAGGAAGGAACTTTTATTTATCAAGAAAAATATGTTAATGATCTTGTCAAAAGGTTTGGACTGGAAAAATGCAAAAAGACCGACATACCGATGTCAAGTTCTTTGAAGATAGACAAAGATGAAGAAGGGAAGAAAGTTGATCAAAAGCTGTACAAGAGCATCATTGGTTCACTTCTTTATCTTACGCTTCTAGACACGACATTTTGTTGAGTGTTTGCATCGTGCTAGGTTTCAATCAGATCCTAGAGAATCCCATCTCGGTGCTGCGAAACGTATCATTAAATACGTTGCTTCATCATCAAGCATCGGTCTTTGGTATCCTAAGAAGGGAGACTTTAATCTTTTGGGATATTCAGACGCAGATCTGGCCGGTTGCAGAGTTGATAGAAAGAGCACTTCGGGAACTTGCCAGTTGCTTGGAAGCAGGACAGTGTCTTGGTTTTCAAGGAAACAAAGCACTGTGTCTCTTTCAACAACAGAAGCAAAGTATGTAGCCCTTGGAAGCTGCTGTTCGCAAATTCAATGGATAAAACAACAGCTAAGAGACTTTGAAATTGAAGACTCATGCACGGAGATTAATTGCGACAACACCAGCGCTATCAACCTCACCAAAAATCCAATTCTCCACTCAAGAGCAAAGCATATAGAGATTCGACATCACTTTATTAGAGACCATGTTCAAAATTGAGATGTTTCAATTCAATTTGTTGACTCAAAGAACCAACTGGCGGATATATTCACAAAGTCTTTGGAGAAAAATCAATTTGAATCAATCCGTTCCAGACTCAACATTTTGAGGTATGAGGATATCAAAGTCTAAAGACTTTCAGACTCAGACTTACAAGACTTTATCTGTAAGATAGTCCTGGTACGACCGTCAGACTGTAAGTCTTTCTCTCTTTAATCTCATCTTGAAAAGGTACGATCGTCAGACTGTGTTTAAATTGTTGCTATATTTAATTGACGTAATTATTGCATCGTTTCATTTGCAAAAAGGAAGTTATTTTTGAAATGGCTATTTTTGCGGAAAAAGACAGTTATTTTGAAAAGGCATTTTTTTATTTCCTTTGTGACGGTTCGTTTATCTCTTTTTAACCGATCGTGCACTGTCGATTCCTCTTCACTTTACTCTCAAAAACCCTAGAAAGCATCGATCCTCCATTCCCGTTTGTCTTCTTTGTTTAATCTTCAAAAAGTTGTCATCTTTCTTGGGAAAGTCAAGCAAGGAATCTTCCAAAAACTGAGAAAGATGTCATCTTCAAGAAAGTCTTCGAGAATCGCAAGCAGGGGACCACGGCGAATGAGTGAGGGGCCTACGCACTTCGATCTTACTGAAGAAGAAGTGTCTCCAGATCAGCAACCGAGCCCACAACATTCTCAGCAGCGTCATTCTCCTCCTAGTCCTCAAGGCGTTGATCATCAACAACATGAAGAAATCATCGAGGATGCAGACCCTGTAAGAGTTCAAAAGCCCGCTTATATTTACCAGCTATATCGTGCCTTAAAAGGAATTCGTACTCCTTTGAACTATGTTGATGATTTTCTTAAAGACAAAGGACATGGGAACGAATATATCTTTCTGCGAAAAATGGAAAGTTTGGGAATTGCTCGTAAAGGGGTGGCTAAGGAAACCCTTGCGAATATCCCAAGTGATCCTCGTGACTGGGGGCCGAATCCTGTAGATGGGAATGATGATGACAAATTGTACAGCCAATTTCAACCGAAAATGGGTGTTGCGGTTGAAAATCAAGGAAAAATGGGAGATTTGTTCAGATCGAAGGAACAAAAGGATCTGTACTCGAAATTGCTGAAACGTGGGGTAATAAACCCTAGGAGTGTGGATTTTGATTTTCTAGATGCTGTGAATGTGAACTTGAGGGAAAAGTTCAGTTATCTTCAACTTGAAAAGTTCTGCTCTAACACTACAGAGGCCTATCTTTGAATTAGCGCATATTTCTATTCAAATCTTAGCTTTTTGGATGCGAATAGATTCTCTTTCAGCGTTAAAGACCAAGACTATGTTGTGGATATGAATATGCGCAGATGTGTTAGGAGTTGAAAGAGGAAGATATCAACCAATCAAAGTTTCCATTGCTCGGGCCACACTGGAACTGGTGAAGGACAGGAGAACAGATGAGAAGATCACCTACTTAAGGATGAGTGCATTCAACATCTTGCTTCACAAGATTGTGATTAATTGCCTCTGACCGAAATCAACTTCCAAGACTGATGTCTCAAGTTCAGAGGCAAAGCTGATGTATGACATCCTCTTTGGGAAAATGTTTTCTCTCCCTCACACTGTTATGTTTCACATGTATAGAGCAATGATGAAGGACAGAGGTCAACTCCCTTACCCAAGCCTTGTTACGAAGTTATTCGAGACATCGAATATTCAGCCTCCGCAAATCTTTTGTGTTCGACCATGCGATCATATGGTGGTAGGACTGAAAATGGTGACCAAAATGCGTCTGAAGGAAGGCGAGCAAGGAGTTGGAGAAATTCAAGGAGAAGACTCGCCAAAACTCATCAAATCTCTTTCGCAGCTAAAAGAAAAGGGAATGAGCCCATGGTTGCTCCATCCAAGAGAAGAAGAGCTCTCCTCGCGAGGATGAAGATGATGAGGAAGACATCACCATCTCTCGCAATGGCTTTGAAGAATTTAAGTTGTCTGTTTCACGAAAGAATCGAGAACAAATGACGAAAGAAGCAAGAGGAGAAGGAAGAAGAAGAAATAGAAGCTGAAAAAGAAGCAGAGGAGGAAAGACCTGAAGAAGAAAGAAGAGAAGAAGGAGAACCTGAGGAACTCTCTTCTCCACCTGTAGGCATGGAAACAGGGGGAGATCAAGAGAAAGGAGGGAAGCCTTCATATCCTGATGCAAGTGAAGGAGTCAGTCGCTCACCTGTAGACCCAGAGGATGTTTATGCCTCTCAGTTTCCAGAAGAAGGTCATGAAGTTTCATCGCCAAACCTGCGAGATTATGCTGATCTACCATCGTCTGCATTTACTCCATCAGATCGAGCCGAAGCAAGTACTCAGATTGATAATGCAGCAAATTTTCGCAGAATCATGGATATTCTCTTGGAGATGCGAGGTCAAATTTATGCCTTGGGATGCGAGGTTCAAAACTTGCAGAATGCGGGTCAAGTTTCTTCATGTTCATTGAATGATAAGATCCAAGCCCTCTCTCGTTCAGATTCAGGCCAATGCCAAGGGTGAGGAGATTGCACAAGCGAAGGAAGACTTGAAAAAATTTGGAAGGCATCGTTCGTCTATGGAAGACTTCCAGCTTGTCCGCGTTCCCAAGCAATCTTGACTTCATCTCATCCTTTTTAATGTTGACAAAAAGGGGGAGAGATGCAAGATTTGAACAAACTTTCAATCGTTTCGTTAAACTTTTAACTGTTTGTTGGATTGTTTTGTTGTTTGAACTCTGTTTGACTTTGTTTTGTGTCTGGATGAGAACTGAACTAGACTTGGACTTGACTGCTTCTATTAACTAGTATTGATATCTTATGGATGGCTTTATCGTATACTAGACTAACCTATTTTCTGTGGTTGTAGATTCTAGTGTTATTCATTTAGCCATTTATCGCTATAAGATATGCATATGTGTTTGAGAAATGTTTTGCAGGTCAAAGTTATCCAAATCTGTAGGAAAGTTTTGTCACCATCAAAAAGGGGGAGATTGTTGGAGAAATCTTCTTGAAGTGTTTTGAAGCGACAAAACGTTTTCATCGATCTAGTCGAAGGCTTGCGGACTCGCTATTTAAAGTACGAAGAGCTCCGGACAGCCGGACTCAAGACTCAAAGTCTATTCTCATCATTGAGTCTCTAATCCGTTGAAGAAAGGTTATCCGAATCTGGATGTTTCGTTAAGGATTTAACCTTATCAACTCGGAGAAGATCTCGTGGCTGGAAAAGACATAAGCGAGTCCTTTGATTGATCAAAGATTGACTCGATAATTGAAGATCCGGTGATTGCCTAAATATCATTGGCAGGTTCTACTTATGGAAACCGAGATCCTGATTGTATGGGCGAACAGGATTGATGGGCTATCGACATGTTCCTTTAATAGTTCGAATAATCTTCCTAATTGATTCCGTCCAACGGGTAGATTGGAGGAATTCTTTTGGTAAGTGCCAACGGGTATGATGGCATAAAAGAGTATATAAGGAAGACGTTCTAAGTTGTTGAGATGTGCGCGATAGAAGAATTCCAAAGTCTGAAGTTCCTTTTTGTTTAGACAATTCCTTTGAGCGAATACTTGTATACAAAAGAAAGTCTATATTTGTGAGAAATCTTGAGGAGGTGTGGTAGAACATCTACACTGTGGAATCAAGGCAAAGTTGTGCTGTAACTTCTCTTTTGTTCATAGTGGAATCCAGCCAATAGGCTGTCGGTGAAGAAGAGTGGACGTAGGCTTGATATAAGCCGAACCACTATAAACCGCGTGTTCAATTTTCTCTTCTCTCGTCTTACTTTGATTATCGTTTGTCTCAAATCCATCAACTGTCTAGTATTGTGCAATTATCGAAGAACAATCTTTTATATACCTATTCACCCCCCTCTAGGTACTTATACTAGCAATATCACACTCAAATGCCTCAATTAAAATGGTGAACCTGGCTTATTTTCTTTGTATTAGAAATACACGGTAAATTAAATACTAAAACGGGTCCAGAAAATTCCCGAACCTATTTAGATAAATAATACAATCTATCAAGATGCTAATTTAGCCATTCTAACCACCTAACATGCATAATTAACTAATTAAATCGCTAATCTAATCTAACTAACCACATAATCCCTAATTAACTTAAACTAAAAACCCCTTAAATGTCATTAGCCTACTAAGTAGAGTTTAGTGCATAAACTCATCGGTTTAGTGCGAAAACCGGTTCATCGTGATGACGGCGCAACGGCAGCTGAAACCCGAACTTTTGGCGGTGTCAACGGGGCTTGGATCGGGCCAAAAAGGCCTTGCAAGCCCACATCAACCTACTGGGCTCAATTCTGGGCTGGGCTGAGCTGCGGGTTGGGCTTGCTTCAGTGTAGAAAGAGAATACGAGATGGGTTGAATTCGCTGGGTTGGGCTGAGCTTGCGGACTGCAGACTTTGTAGGAGGAGACGCGTGCAAATGGAGTTGGCACGGTCGATCAAAGATGCTGGCAGTGGAATGCTTTGGTGAAGGGGGGACAGGTGATGATGGAAGGAGGCGAGTTGGCAACTGCTTCAGTCAACTTCGGTGGAAAGGATTCGCTAGTTTGTTGGCCACGCATGGAGATGGGCGGACGTTGGCAGCAAAGAAGAAGCTGGCTGGTGCCGTTGACTTGTTGAGGCAAGTCTTTGATGGAGGGGTTGACTCGGCGGGGGATGTGCGGGCGTTGGATTGGTGAAAATTGTGGGTTGATGGTGGCTGCAAGATGGAGGGTTGGGGCGAGCGTGAGCTGTAGGGGAATTCGGGCTTCAAGGGAAATGAAAGTAGATGCTGGCGGAGAGAGAGAAGGTGATCGACAACAGGGAAGAAAAATGAAAAAGGAGCCACGGAGAGGGAGGTCGGCGAGGCTAGCTTGCCCGAGAAGATTGAACAAGAAAGGGGGCAAATTCAACAACATGATCCAATTAATTAAATGCTTGGTCCCCCTTTAGTCTCCAATCTTATCCCTCAAGCCCCCAATTACTTTCTTGCCTAAAATCCCATAAATAAACAAAATTGAAGCAAAAATTCCAGCCAACAAACCAACCTCCGAATTTCCTCATTTTTTTGGACTTCAATGTTTTACAATTCTCTCCAATTTGGTGTCCAATTTTGTTGAAGAAAAGGCCCACACAATTTATACAAGTCCCATTTACCAAATAGCTTGGTAAGGAGGCCAAAAATCCCTACAATTCGGCCCATCTAAATTTATGTTATTTTCTGAATCGTCCGAATCGATTTTCCGAAAAAATCTCGGGCTCGCCGAAAATTTTTCGGAGGATGAGTCGACATTCTTAAAATAAATCGTGACATGACAGAACTTTCAATTTTTGAAATCAGGTTCAAATTCGTGGTTAATTTCAATTTGATGCGATTTTAGCGTGATCTAACCTACCAATAACTTTTGGGAATTTTTAGTGCAATTGACCCATGGTCGATTATTCTCGAGCCACATTGTGCATCTTCGACTTATTGGCTACTCTCGGTTGTCATGAAAATCTCGAGGTTTCAAATACGGGCACAGGGTACAGAAATGATAGAAAAATCGGTCTAATGCCATTCGACGAGAATTTTGCAATTAGGTGGAATCAACCACACATTAATCACATACCTCTATTGAATCGACCTATTTCCGGTCTCTGATCAATTTTTGACCGTGCCGTAATTACCCTTGCAGATCAACACGGTCGAGCAGTCGATTCCTAGTCTAATTCTCAAGTCTATTGCGTTAAAATCCCTTAATGACTTCCTCAGATAGTCTAATTATCTCATGAGTGATCAGCTCAGAGAATAGCACTATAGGCGTGTCGATGAAAGGCCCGATTCATTCAATCGAAAATAGAAGTGGAAAATCAGGATGTCATACTCAATGTTGCATTGTTGATGGATATGTAATTTGAAATAATATGTTTGTTCTTTTAAGAAAAACAAAAAATAATCAGTTGGTCTCGTGTTGACTCTAGAGTTCGACTGAACCCATAGGGTTGGTCTAGTCCTTAGTCTCTAGCTTAACATGGTCAGTTCTTGGTCCCAAAAATTGGAGATCGACACTATTTAGGTTGATCCCTAGATTAAGTATTGAACTGACCCAACTTGGACCAAGCTTATGGTGGCCAAAAGTTTGGATTTAATCGGTTTATGAGACTTGTAGAGTGTTTATGGGTCTCTTGGTAATCGAGTCTCTACACTCATGCCCTTGTTGTATCTTAAGTTGTTGCCGTATTGACCTACATAGCCATGTAGATAAAGCGAACTTTAAGAGATATTAACTTGAAAAGATGGTGACATTTCTACCTAGATATATTTTATTTTGTCATTACACTCATGTGGTCATGGATGATTTTTTGCATACCGGATATTTACGAATCTAATCAAAGGCATTTGATTCACGTTGCGATCACATCGAAGTCAAGTCTGTTTGTGTTGAGTTTGAGCATGGAACAAAACCTCGAGCTTGAAAATAAAGCTTGATTAAGCTCGAGGTGAATCTCTAGTCTCGAGGTTTCTTGTCAAGTTAAATTTGGAAGTTCTCCGAAAACTTGGATCAAGTGCTAGACAAAGTGCACGGATGAAGTCACTTACTGATGTTTCAATCATGTCTTCTCACCCTCACAGAGGAAATTGACAACTCAAAACTGCTGTTTACGTACTATGGGGTTAAGAGCACAGTAAGAGATAGGAGATCGGCTTGTTATGTCGAACGCTTAAGAAAAGCATGCAGCAAAGAGAGAGAGAGGGAGGGAGAGAAGGTCGATCTTGTTCATCTCTTCTCAACAAATCCTACCAAAGATCATTTATTCCCAGACCAACAGCAGTTGAAGCTAAGCACGACGAGATTTACATATGGATGTGTAGCTTGACTAAACCAAACTGAGAATCTTATTATTGTCTGACAACATTTAAGAAGGGTCTATTCTATGACTATTCTAGGCATGCTGCTTCCGCTGCCTGCATCATGTTGCTCGAGTCTGCTGAAACATTTGTTGTCTGATTCCTTGCAGCACCCGCCAGGGCTCATCTTCACTGGAGTAATTTCAATTGCTACAGCCTCAACACAGCATTTTGCTCCAACTAAGTTGCAGTGCTCGATAATTTCTTCATCTTTGAAATTACCGGGTACACTTTGAGCTACAGATTCAGTATTACCAGCATCCGGTGCACTGCTGAACAACCGTGACGCGTCACTTCGTAAATTCAGCTTCCTTTCATCCTCGTGAATTTCCGAACTTTGAGGACAACAGCCAGAAGCACATTGTGACCTTCCCTCTATGTGTTTGACAGGTAAACAGTAGGATGACTCGCACTTACTTACTGATTTAACAGATCTAACTGATGGGCAACCGCAACTTGAGCCATAGTGGTTTTTCGGTTGGTCTGTAATAGACTCAATCTCTCCAAATGCAGACAGGTTTACTGTAGGCTGCGTGGTTGGCTTGCAAGTAGGTCCTTCAAGGTTCATTGACATATCTTCTTTCTGTGGGCTAAATTTCGATTCAGAACAAGCATCACCGAGTGCGTTCAATGACAACGTTGCATCTTGATTTGCCATGGCAGAGCAGCAACCGCTGCAATGTTCATTATCATTGTTCAGACTTTGCACTGCGCAACCAACTTTATTCTTCTCGCGTGAGTTTGGCGAGAAGAGACCATTCATGGATCTTAAGAACTTCTTTTCTTGGTTTGGGGTTGCGTTTAGACGATGCATGCTGTTGAGAATCACGATCAAACATGTGCCCACGTCTGTGAGAACTGCGGCCCAAACCAATGGGTACCCAGCAAAGGCCAATCCGAGGACTGCGCACTTCAGAGATACAGATATAAGGATGTTCTCGACGAGCTTCCTGAAGGTCCACCTGGCGAGTTTAATAGCTTCTGGGATCTTTCGAATGTCATTCGACATGAGAATCACATCAGCCGTCTCCATTGCCAGGGCTGAACCAGAAATCCCCATCGAGATGCCTACGTCAGCCGTGGCTAATGCAGGAGCATCATTTACTCCGTCACCGATCATTGCAGTTGGTCCATCTTTCTTGAAGTCTTCTATTATTCTTACCTTGTTTTCGGGCAAGAGTTCTGCACATACAATGTCTAGAGCATTGTTGAGCTGCAAACAGATTTTTTGTTTTTTCAGTACACTCTGCATAGTAGTGGCACAGTAGTATATATCCACGGAAGAAATGTAAACCAAGATGCATTTGGACAAGCTGGATAGGAGGCGGTTTTGCAGGTAGAAAGTTAAGGAACCTCAGTCAGTTCATGCTATGATGAATCTTCAATTTCTTTGTTAGGATTCAATTTCTATTATTAGCACTCCATTTTCTTTAGGAGAAAAAAAATGAAGAGAAACAGTCGAACTTGCCAAGTTTTGGTCTTTCTTTGCAAATTGTGTTGCACGTTCTTTTAGACCTAAAAGTTCCATTGGAGCTCAAGTCTGTAATTGTTCTCAATCAATAAAATACCAGTCATGGATTAAGGTTGAGGTTGTGTGGAAGATCATTCCCATAATTCAGTGCTAATGTAATAAGACAAGGATGATAGAAGCGCACCTGATTCTGTGTGGACCTGGCTGCAGCTTGGCTATCACCTGTGAGCATGGCGGTTTTGATGCCTAGTGATTTAACATCATTAATGGCCTCCATTGACCCAGTTCTACAAGCATCAGAGAGACTGAACTTTCCCACCGGGCTTTGTCCAATGTATATGAATCCATTTGTGTCTGTTTCAATGCGGCTTGCTGTGGCACACTCCGGTAAATCGAAGTAGAGATTAATAAGAAACAGGAAAGAAATATAAGGAAAAAAAATATTACTGTTGAAAAACTATTTGCTCGAGATAGTTAAAGAAACTGACCTGTTTCACAGCCAGCCCTTAGACCGATTCTCCGGTTCCCAATATAGATGCTTTTACCGTTGATTTGACCATAAATTCCCTCCCCAGGAAAATTTTGAAAATACTCTACCTCTTCAGGCTTTGGCTCAATAGAGAAAGAATTGGCATAATCAATTATTGCAGCTGACATTGGATGGCTTGATTTACTCTCGATGCTCGATACCCTTCACATAGCAAGATTTGCTTTCAGGTTTTTCAGTGCCACTCTAGAAATTTTCAACTCCAATCTCAAACATGAGCCGTAGATTGAAACAGAATTTTCGACAGTTCTTGATTAAGTTGGATAAGGGATGAATGAGTCAGATTACCAGTAGAGCAAAGCGTTAAGGTCAATGTTATTGCAATCTGATTGGAAGTTGGTCACCACAAACTCTCCTCTTGTCACTGTCCCTGTTTTGTCAAAAGCCACGGTTTTAACCTTTGCCAGAATTTCAAGAAACCCACCTCCTTTAAACAAAAGCCCATCTTTTGCAGCCCTTGAAAGTGCGCAGAAGAATGTGATGGGTGTAGAAAGGATGAGTGCACAAGGACATGAGCCGATCAGAACAACTATTGCCAAGTGAAACCAGTGGTGTTCATTCTTAAGCTTCAGTGCAGCAGGAACCGCAGCAATACAAGCAGACACCAGAGCAATTCCTACAAAGAAATGATAGTGGTTAAGCTCATGAAACGCTTTAAAGATGGATACTATGTTGTTGTCAATCAATGAGACTGTCCGTGCCCGAATATTATGTCGAAATCTGAAAAGTACTCGGCTACTACAGATTTTCACCAACTCAGTCATCTTGAAAGAGAAAGCAATGAAATGTCTAAACCCTTACAACAAAAATACCATGCATCAATTTTTTCAATTGAAAAAAATCCGTACTCTGGAATATTGCTGAGCAGTTCGCTTCTAAAATTAGCATCTGGGATGATATTTTCGAATTCTCTCCATAAAAATGTGGGATATATTTATAAAACACATTTGGGTGTTGTGCATTTTGTTGGGAAAGGAAATCGGGTAACTTGCTTGCCTGGAATATAGTATTTCGCACATTTGTCTATGAGGCCTTGCGTATGAGTCTTTTCCTTATGAGCCTCCTCGACTAGTGTAGCCATTCGGGCCACCACGGAATCTGTGGCCAAAGCCGTGGTTCTTACACTAATATAGCCTGAAAAAAAAAAAATTCGCGATCCAATGGAAGGAAGACTCAATAATCAGAACATGCTTTGCCACCGGAAAAGGAAAAAAAACGAGGTGCCATGTATAACACTAACCATTTAAATTGATAGAGCCTGCCCAAACTGTGGAATCGATACTCTTGGCAACAGGATATGATTCCCCCGTCAACATTTTCTCATCCACGTCGCATTTCCCCTCCACAACAATTCCATCAATTGGTACGGCTTCACCAGCCTTTACTGAAAGTACTGTGCTCATTTTCACATCGTTGACATCAACGGACTCTCCAGTCTCGGCTATAACAGCTTTTTCTGGAGTCATGCTTGCCAATGATGACATGGTTGCCATAGCCTTGCCATAGAAAAGAAATCACACCACAGGCCAAGATATATCTAATCATACAGAATTGTGTATCTTTCTCGATAGTATGATTTTAAGAGGGAAATATTCTGACGTGAAAGTATGGAATGGTGCTTTTCCAGGCTATCTTTTGGGTCTGATCTTGTATAATCTCCAAGCACATGGTGTATGATTTTTCCTTTCAAGTTTCATTAGGTTATGGGGAAACATAGAACATCCTAACCTGTCTTCAGACCAAATGTACTGATTTAAATTATTTAAGTCCAAAGTTCTATTAAACTGTGTCCCCAAGTTCTTTTTCTATTTTGTTTGGATAAGTAACTAACTAGCCAAATTACTGCAGACCTTCTGAATGTGATGCAAATGCATGGATTTAGAGGATGTTGGCTATATATATCAATCCTTAAATCTGTCGAAGTCTAGTATTCTCAATAGCCTCCCAGGGAAAGGATAGATAAAGAGCAATGTATGCCTATGTTTAGCAGGACAAAAAATTGGAGGGAAAAACGTTCATTTTTTCTTATTTTGTTTGTAAACAGAGAATTGAATGTCAAACCTTGTGACTAGCCCTCAACTCGAGCCACTGAGCAATGGAAAACAGGAAGACTATGGAAGCAGCTTCCCAGTAATCTTGCAAGGCGAGTGTTCCTATCACTGCAAATTCAGTATTGCAACAAGATTAGATGACTTTAATCTATTTCGCGGGATGATCTACTTATCCCATATACACAGATGTCAGATCAATGACAAAATCATTGAGTGAGGAACGAGTCCTGCCCTTTCTCGTTATTCAACAGCCTGCTACTCAAGAATTTCTCAGATGGATCAGTACCATTACTTCATCTACTGTCCAAAGCCTTATCTTTTTTGTGTATTGTGTAGGTGATATCCGAGTCTAACTTTCCGATACAAGGCTACAGTCTAGCTCCCTCTTTGGTCAAAAGCAAGCCATCTATGAACTGGATTGGGAATTCATGAGGAGTGACGTGCTCATGCCCTAATTCTAAGAAAAAAAACTCAGTTCATAACTTACGTGAAGTAGATATGTCACTAGGAGTGTGACTAATGTATATAGCTGTGTATAAACATGCTGACCCATCAATTTATCTTGTTCATTTCACTTTGCAATGGTTAAAGCCCATGTCTAGACAGCGCAAATACTTGGTTGGTTTGGTGATATCATGTCCTCAGCTCATTTTATAAGATACATCCGATCCATCGCTTACTTTGGCCCTTTACAATGATCATCATCCCGTACAAAACACGACCATGAGTAAAAGAACCACATGAACTCACATCCCATCTAGCAAAGAACAGTTGATCATTTGGAAAAGATTATTACCTGAAATCAGAATGAGAACGTAGATATTTAGAGTGAGATGCTTGATGGAGGCGTAGCTCCTCCACGCAATCGACGGAAGGCCAATTACAACAGCAGCCAGAGCCAGCCATTTAAGTGGCTGATAAACGTACTGAAGAAATGACAAACCGAACAACAACCCGCAAACAATCAGTGTCGGCGATGGCCATTTCGTCGCCGAATCAATCTTGCCCCGATGTTTAATGCTAGCTTCCAACCTCGCTTTATTTAGTGCCTCAACTGCAATATTAAGTACATAGAACCATCAATACATACGCCTAAACTGAAATTCTAGGACAAAGTAGGACTTAGCCAAAGCAGCTGCCATCGATCATATTCATACCGAGCGTGGACTGAGAAACGATTAGAGGGTCATGGAGGACGATGACCGTTTTTGTCGGGATGATGATCGAGATGTCGTTGATCCCATCGAGCTGCCTCAGGATCTTCTCGACCAACGCAACTTCTGTGGCACAGCAAAGGCCCAACACTTCCAAGTACGTTTTCTCTGTATTGGATGACATTACTCTCTCTCTCTCTCTCTCTCTCTCTCGTTCTGGGCAAGAAAGATGGAGCAAAGCGTTCGGCATGTAGATTAGTCCTATATATGATCTTTTGGGTTTCGGCTGGGGAAGGTATCATCTTCTTGAGCTTTAAAATATTTAGGTTTGACAATGAATAACTAAGAATTTGTCAAGTGAGATTTGGTGCGTTGGAATCCTATGAGCCTTCCTCAGGAGTCTGTCACACGAGCAATGCACTAATCAAGTTGTGATCCCTTGTTCTCGGGTGTCTTCTTCTTAACACAAATACAAATGAAAAAGAAAAAAGAAGAAGAGAAAAGATTGATGTATTGGATGACATCACCCTCTCTCTCTCTCTTTCTCATACTTACTCAAATTTTATTGGCAAAGGTTGGATTATGACCAAAAAATTATTATTGCATGAGATTTGGTGTGTTGGAAGTCAACGAGATTTCCTCAGGAGAATATTACTTGAGAAATGTGCTTGTTAAGGTGTTGGGTCTGATTCTTAGTACAGACACAAATGAGAAAAAAAATGCTGTAAAATGTGTGGTGATGTAATGATAAGTGGTCATTATAATATACTGGTAAGATGTGGTTTAAAACTATAGTTTCAGTGTTACTCCAAATCTTGCTTGATGATCTATTTTTCATTTATTGATATGTCAAGTTAATTATTCGATATAGTGAATGTTGGTCAGTATTGGTCACTTTCAAAAATAAGAAAATTATTCAATAAGTCCTAATTCTATTGTACAACGGTCAATTTAGTTATAAACTTTTCAATTTGGCCAATTTTGTCCTGAATGTTTTGATGATTTGCGATGTAGTCCTTCCAATCAAAATTGGTCGGAAACCACTGACTTGGTTGCTAGCTGTTCTACGTTGTATGACCAACGCTGACATAAACAATTTTTACAATTTTTATTGAAATTTTCTGTTCATTTTTATTAATTTTTATTCTTTTTTCACCGTTGGGGAAAAAAGCCGATGGGGAAGGCTAGAGCCTTAGCAATGGTAGATAAGCATCGTCGATGCCCCAATGGCTCACCGTTGGTTCTTTCGGGAAGTTAATGGTGAAGAAAAGAAAAGAAAAGCAATTATAAAACTTTAGAAATTTTTAAAAAAAAACGTCTAGGTCAGCATCGATTGTGCCGCGTAGGATGGTCAGTGGGTACGTCATCAATTTATAACCAATTTTGGTTGAAAGGACTATATTGGTAAATCATCAAAAAATTTAGGATTAAATTAGTCAAATTGAAAAGTTTAGGATGGAATCGGCCGTTGTACAATAGGTTTAGCATTTTTTGGAAAAATTATTTCTCTCAAAATTCATAGAGATTGTCTTATCTTTTGGTTATCAATTCACATCGGCAAGGTTTAATTATCAACAAAAAATTATTTATTACATTAGATTTGGTGCGTTGGAAGTCAACTTGTCTTCCTCAGGAGAATATTGCATGAGATATGCACTTGAAATCCTTGTGCTCAGGGCGTATCTATATCCTAATACAAATATATATGTAAGAAAAAGAATAATGTTGTAAAAGGTGTGGTGATGTAATGATAAGGGGTCTAATTTTATATACTAGCAAAGATGCTGTAGTATGAAACTATATTTTTGGCAGTATTCTCTGAATCTTGGTTGATGATCTATTTTGCATTTATTGACACGTCAAGTTAATATTGGATACATCCAACGTTGGTCAGTATCATATTGATCACAAATTCATCGAAATTATCTTATTTTTTTCTTCGCAATTCATCTTGGCAAGGTTGGATTATGAACAATTACTTATTTACTCCGTGAAAGTTGGGGCGTTGAAATTCAGTGAGCCTTCCTCGGGAGACTATTACATGAGCAATGCACTTGTTATTTCTGGTGTTCGGTGGTGCTCATGAGTCTAGGGGTGAGCAAATGGAATTGGGCCAAACTGTCTAGTTAAAGACGATTCTCAATTCCTAAAATTTGGAATGGGTAATTGTTGGTTCAGTTCCCAATTCCAGGTAGGGGTGATCGATTCCCAAGCGATCCAGTGGAACTAGAGGACACTGAGATCGTCAACCAAGTCGAGAGTTCAGTTTGTTGGTGTCACACCCCTGCCCCACCTCTGGTAAGAGAGCGTGACCCGATGGGTCAGCATTGACATCCCAGGTACGTCGATCGTTCCAAAAATATTTTATCTTTGATTAAGCACATGTGGAAGCAAATTAAAAACAATCCCCGTACACAAACAAATATGGAAGTCGGGCAACATGTATACAAGTTAAGCAAACATAAGCAACACATATTCTTACATATATACACGTGTCAAAAGTTGTTATCATTACATGCCTATCTTAGTCCTGGGCTACTTATCTTCATTACTAGACATCGACGATTAAAAGGCTGGGGTAGCCTAGCTCCTCCAAAAATGACCCCCATCCTAGGCCCTTTCTTCTATGATGCGCTCGTAGGATCTAGCAGAAGGATGAGGTCTCGGATGGGACCTAAAACGTCCCCATAAAAAATGAGGTACCAAGCCTCGTACACATGGGCAACCAATGTGTCTACCCCTTCCTGGACCTATATAGTAGGAGTATGCTTTCAGTAAGTGACGTCCTTTTCTAAGTCTACTAAGTCCATCACAGTAGTAACCGTATCAATCGGAAGACTAGGATAGACGGGCAGTAGAATTGATTCACCCATTCCACACCTGAAATGGTGAAAACAATAAAAGTAAGTTGATAACTCAGTAAGTAGAAATCCCTAATTCTCTTATAGGAGGATGTCTTGCCATCGATCCTCGGATATAAAATTATCACCCACTTGTCGATGGCAAATCAATAGCAAGGTTCATGCCTTGCCTTGCTTATGCATATGAAGGGCTCTCAATCGGCTATGTGCTTTCATGCATCAAAGACAAAGAGTTAGTGCATAAAAACAGGCCCTCCAAAGATTCATGGCTTATGATCATTCCAATCACTAAGAGGGATGCGTGTATCATATAAAATTCATTCAAGCACTAAGTGACTTGACACAAACATATGCTCAAATTGATGTAATGACTCAACAATACATATCAAACAAATCCAGCTTTTGCAGGCCTCAATTCCAGTACCGGTGCAAGCATCAGGTGGAAAGAACGGCTGATTACCAAGTTGTTTGAAGCGAGAGTTGCAAGAGAGACTTTAGCTATCCCAATCAGATCTAAGGAGGAGAAAGAGTTGCAAGAGAGACTTTAGCTATCCCAATCAAATCTAAAGAGGAGAAAGACATTGTGGTTTGGATATGCACATCTTTAGGCAATTATTCAGTGAAAAGTGCATATCACTTTATCACAATAACAAAAGAAAAGTTGCAAGCAAAACAACTGTCTACATCATCTGAAACACCCAAACATCTATGGCAACTGGTGTGGAACATGCATACTAGCCCAAAAATCAAACTTTTCGCATGAAATGTACATTAGAACGCACTACCAACATTGGAGAATCTGTTCAAGTAGAAAATTATACTTGAACCAATTTGCCCTATATGTCGGAGATGTCCATAAACGATTGAACATATCTTCTTGTTATGCAACTGGACTCGAGAGGTCTGGAAAAATCCAATTTTGAAAATTAGAGTCTCAAAAAAAGGATTACGGCATGTAGAGGAATGGTAGAGAGCAAATCCAGAAGGAAACTCATCATTTGTGGATATGATGGCAGGGGTACTCTGGAACTTATGGAAGATGTGTAATAACTTCATCTTTCAACACCTAGAAATAACGGATCCAAAAACCAGACCAGCCCCTCACCTCAAATCTGGAAACCACCGAGCAAAGAGGAGTTGAAAATCAATGTCGATGGGTCATTCATGGATGGCAATACCATAGGAAGTGTTGTCGTAGTATGTCGGGACGAAGCAAGAAGACTGATTGCTAGTTTTGCCAAGGAGTTTCGAGCTACTTCAGCAAAGTAGACCGAAACCTAGGACTGATCAGTTCCCAGTCTGATCTGGTTCCAAGGTGGAATCGAGAACTGGATCGGGAGGACCGGTTTCCAAATTTTGGGATCGAGAACCAGACTGACCGTGTAACGACGTCAACCCCATCTCCAAGGTCGCGAGTGACAAGGATTATTTTCATGACGTCCCATGCTCATCGCCATCCCGATTCTTTTTATCTTGTTATCATGCACATGCGAAAATGTGAATAAACAACTCCCTGGACAAACAACAGTTGGAAGACTGAGACATACATCACACATAACACACTAATTAATATTATAATAAGACTTTTAGAAGCCCTTTCTCTATGGGTCCTCTTATCTTTTTATATCACAGTACAAGTTTTCCATATAGGCCAAGAGAAATCCTATCTCCTCTAGCGTGACTATAGCTCCCAAAACTGACGTGAGATTTCCATGCCTACAAGACTGAAAGATGAGGGGTAAGTTTTGGGGAAACTCAGCAAGTGAAATTCCTAGTTCTCTACTAGGAAAGCATCTCATCATCAAAACCTAGCAAGTACAACACTCGCAAATAGTGTCGATGGCAAATCAATCGCAAGTCTATTGCCACCTCTCAACAATCTGTATGTGACCCACTTTCAACTTACCAAATAAGTAATTTCACCAAACAAGCTTATCCATGACTTATAGTAACATGTTCAATAAGTTTATTAACCATATCAATGATTCTTCTCAAACTTTGAAGGGCTTCCAGCCGTAGGCTGGGCATCTGACCTTAGGCCAGACATCTTATACTCTTAGAGGCTTCTGGCTCAACTAGGGCATTTGGCCATCAAGCTAGGCATCCCATACTCTCAAGGGCTTCCCATACTTTTAGGGGCTTCCTGGCTTAACCAGGGCATCTCGTTCAATGAATGAGGCATCATCGCCAACGCCATGTGATGACGGACGCTTTTTCCTCTTAAGTGCACACACACAAGTGCATCACACAAGTTGGTTCTTATATTTTCCCTTAGCCAACACATGCATGGCCCAAAGGCGTGCTCATTCATTCGTGTGTGTCATGAGTTTCTTATACTTCACTAGCAAATATGTCGAGAATGATCTTTGGTTGGTCGTAACTTGAATCAATCATTTAGCGTCAATCCCCGTATCGAACAAGGCTCGGAAACGATATGCCTCAATACCAATCCAAGACCTCGAGGCTTGGGTGCTCCTCACTTTAATGACAATCCTAAGCTCGATAGACCTCGACTCCAACCCAATGTGAATACACATGTATCGAGAATGACCATCAGCTCACGGTTTCGTTCAACGCCAAGCACAAAGTCCTCGTGTCCATTTAAACTATGGAAATCGGCATGCATGGTGCCTCACCAAGATCTCGTGGATTTGGGCGATTCTCGTACCGATCAAGGCATAAGATCGACATGCCTCAATGTTGACTTAGGACCTTACGGCTTTGGGCGATTCCCGCACCAACCAAGACTTGGACTCAACGTCCTATTTATGCCGAAACAAATGCTTTATGGCTTGGGTGACTTTGTGTCACGCCCCGATCCTCGGGCACGCACACATCCTTCTCCCTTGGTCGATTTTATAATGCGATATCCCAGGACAATGTATCGCCGACCCTTTCATTTATTAAGCACATGCAGAAGCGATTAAAATCCCCAGACAATAAAACGATGGGATAGAAAAGCAGGGCCATATTTTTCATATTGAAATTTATAACCAAACTTTTATACAAAACACAAATCACTTCATAACTATTCACATCAAAAAGAATTCTCAAAAGAAGATAGACTCTCAGCCCATCCAGGCCATACTCAAGGCCCCTCTTGGGATTATCTTCTTCTTCCAAAATTCTTCTCCTCAGGTTTTACCTCTGAGTTCTCCTTCACAAATTCCTCCTCCTCAGCTTCTCGTCGGGATCCTGAAATTTTTTTCCCCAAACTGGGATGAGACTACGTCTCAGCGAGTTCTACCCCACTAAGCCCGATTAGTAAACCATTATACTAAAGGCTGCCTAAACACGCATAGGTCAGAAAACGTACCTTAGCATCAGATTCCACCTGCATGTCAGTACAATTCACAATAGGCACCCAAGTAATCATATCACAGATCAAAGCATCGATCAAATCGACCTAGTCGATTATATGCCAACAAGACCACTCACGGTCATTCCCAATCAGTCAATCAATTCACGACGTCAAATCAAATCAATAATCAATCGACCTAGTCGATTACATGTCAGCCTGACCATTTCCCGGTCATTCAAGCTATTGCTGTTCAGACTCAATTAACAAAACCAATAACCGAGCCACGTGCATTCTCCGAGGTAATGCATTACTTTACCGAGCCCACGTGCCCTTTAAAATGCCATTTTGAATCAGCGAGCCCACGTGCATTCTCCGAGGCGATGCATCAAGTCACCGAGCCCACGTGTCTCTTCAAGATGCCAAATGTACTCATTGGGACCACGTGCATTCTCCGAGGTAATGCATCAAATTACCGAGCCCACGTGTCCTTTTAGATGCCAAATGTACTCTTTGAGACCACGTGCATTCTCCGAGGTAATGCATCAAATTACCGAGCCCACGTGTCTCTTTTAGGATGCCACACTTAATCACCGAGCCACATGCATTCTCCAAGGCGACATACTTCGTCACCAAGCCATGTGCATTCTCCGAGGTGATATATCTAATCATCAAGCCCCGTGCATTCTCCAAGGCGACGTACTAATCATCGAGCCACATGCATTCTCCGAAGTGATATACCAAATCACCGAGCCACGTGCATTCTCCGAGATGACGTACTATTCACCGAGCCACGTGCCTTTCATGATGATTCATCCCATTTCTAAAGTAATTAACCACAATTAAATCAATTCAGCACAAATTAAAGCTCAATTAAATAAACGGACTGCGCCACGACGATCAGCACGAGATTTCGGTCGTCGGCCATCTCAAACTTAATTTCCGAAAAATAAATAATTAATTAATTAATTTCGAAAATTAATTATTAGATATTAAAAATTCCGTTTAGCTCAAATTAAGGTCCAATTAAATAAACGGACTTCACCACGGTCATCAGCATAATTTTCCGATCACGGTCCATCTCAGTTGAATTTCCGGAAAATAAATAATTATTTAATTTAATTCCGAAAATTAATATTTAAATACTAAAAAATCCACTTAGGCCCGAAAAGCCTAATTGGAGCCCACTAAGGGTCGGGAAAAATCCCGAGGCACTTCCAATAATTAGTAGACCACGTCTACTTGCTAATTGCACAATCAATTTATCTAAATCGCATCACAATTGACTAATAATTGCTAATTTATTCTAATATAACAACCTAAACATAATTAATTAAAACTAAACCAACCTTAAGCATAATTAGCCAACTAATCCAGGATTAGTGAGATTAATCACCAAATCGCGCGCAAATCGGATCAATCCGACGAGGGCGACGCGAGGAACAACAAACTCCAAAGCACGGCTCGGGTTCGGGGCCCGGAAACGGCCCAAAACAGCCCACGAACCGGCTGGAAACCCACTCGCGGGTTTACTGGATCAGCTGCAAAACAGAGAGAAAGAGAGAGGGTTGGGGGCAGCAAGAGGTCGGGAGAGCGGGTAGAGCTCCGGTGAGGCCGGACGGCGGCTTCGGCGGCCTGCTCAGCCGCTCACGGTGGCTGAACAGAGGCCGAACGGACGCTGGATCGCGCGGGGGAAGGGCGGCAACGAGCGACGGATGAGCGAGGCGGAGCGCGGGCGACAGGACGACGACCTGGCGACGAGCTGCGGCGGTGCATGGGCGGCGACGGTAGCGGCTGGCTGCTGTCTCGGCTTCTCCCGTTTTTGGTTTGCTGGTTCGCACAGACAAGAAGGAAGAAGAAGAAGCTGGTTCGGTCACGAGGGAGAAGAGAGAGGAGAGAGAAGAAGAGAGGATAAAGGGATAAGAAGAAGGGGTTTGACTAGTCAAATGGGGAAAGAGAAGAAGCCAAATTGAATTTGGCAAGGGGTAGGCGGTGGGGAGGCTATCCGCACGAGGGGGAAAAGGGAGAGGGGAGAGAGAAAGGAAAAAGAAAAGAAAATGCATAATGCCTTTATGTCAATTTTCCTTTTCTCTTTTCCTTTTCCTTTCTATTTTCTTTTGGTCTTCAATTTTCTCCCGATAATTTCTTTCTTGAAATTTCAGACTCGTCAATAAATTGACGGCCAATGAGACAGGATCCTAAAAATAAGAATTATGACGCGCTTAAAATTAGATTCCCAAAATCGAGTTCAATTTCGTGGTTAAAAATCGATCATACGTGATTTTAGCTCAATCCAACCAATTAGGTAGCTTTTAGGGATTTTACAGCTGATACATCCCTTAACGGCTTTACCCAATAGGTTAGTTAACTCGTGAGTGATCAGCTCACAGAAAAAAAGGCCATAGGCACGTCGACGAAATGCCCATTTCACTTTATCGAAACGGGGTCGAATTTCAGGATGTCACACTTTGGGCCTGCATGTTTGTGTTTCTTTTTGTTGTTCATGAACAGATTTTCTGTTTTTTTGTTCCCGGGAACAAAAAAAGAACAGAAATGCGTTTGTTCGCGTTTTTGTTCAAAATTTGTTTTTTTTGTTCCAAGAACAAAATTAGAACATAAATAAGAAACAAAAAAAAGTTGTTTTTTTGTTCCAGAAACACTTTTTGAAGAATAGAAAGAATAAAAAGTTATTTTTTTCTTCTTCTTTTCTTCTTTTTTCTTTGGCCGGTTGTCGGCCTCGGCCATGGCCGGCGATCGGCCGTCGAGGGCTGGCGACCTCGCCGGAGGGTTGCTGGCCCCCGGCGAGGCTCGGCAAGCTCGGGCTCGCCCAGCCAAGGCGAGGCCGAGCCTCGCCCAACCACGGCGAGGCGAGCCTCGCCGAGGGCCGGCGAGCCTCGCTGTGGCGGGCGAGGCCGCCGGCCCTTGTCGGCCGGTCGCCGGGCGAGGCTCGCCGGCCCTCGTCGGCCCGGTCGCCGGCCATGGCCGAGGCCAGCGACCGGCCAAAAGAAGAAAAAAGAAAGAAAAATAAAATAAAAACATTAAAAAATTAAAAGAAACAAAAAAAAAAACATATTTACCAAACGTGTTTCTATTCATTTTTTATTTTCCCGAAATAAGTTTACCAAACACGTCTTTCTGGTCAAAAATTGTTCCTTGGTTGGAACACTTTTTGAACAGAAACACAAACAAACGCGCCATTTGTCTTGCGATGAACTCAACTCAAACGAACCTCGATTTCATTCCAAACATAAATGACTCAAGTACACAGCCATGTCCCATAGCAAGCAAGGTCAAACAAAAGACATTGCACACTACCCATGGCTTGATGGGTGAGCACTTAACTAACCTCAACGACGGAATCTACTTTCTTAGAGGAAAATGAAGAATCTTACTTACCTCGGCAAACCTCAAGAATTAGCTTGGATAACTTGATGGGGTGATGGTGCAAGGCCAAGAGAAATGAAAGAAAGGGGAGAATGGTGTGTGAATGACAAAGGGGTTCCAATGATGGAAATGAATGGGGCCTCTATCTATTTATAAGCACCAACCTCATCATTACTCATCCAAGCGGTCCAATCACATTTCTTAGAGTGGCACGACTATGGCATTGAGGTGGCAAGCCTAAGTTGCAAGGTGTCATGCCTATTTTAAAAGGTGGTACACTTAATGGCCTAATGTAATGATTGGAAGCTTATTTGTTTCATTCTTATTGGACCATTTATATAATGCCATCATGACTTGGCTTACTTGTTCTCTAAAGAAAATCTTATGGTAATGATAACCACATCTTTCATGGACACCTAAGCCAATGACTCACCATTCTCATTAAATGATTAGATTTAGTTAATCATGGGGTTTGGATATTTAGCACATGCCTAAATTCAAGAACTTGCTTTCTAAGTTTTGGTTTTCTATAATATTCCATAAAGTTCTATTCTTATTAGTCCACATACACCCCACATTTAATGAGCATTTAATGAAGTTTAATGATGATGGCATCTAGGTTGCCAACTCGGCATCTAGATTCATACGGCATTAATTGAAGGGTTTGGGTTTCGCTCTCCGATTTGTCCATGTGTACGCCACCCTTTTCTTGTCCAGCAAAAATATCCACAATTTCATCATTACTTTTGAAAAGTCAAATGACACATCATCCCCTTTATTAATGAGGTTGTTCTAGAGTTTTCTTCTCTTTTGTCCCTTTCTTCATTAAGAAGGTGGTCTAGAGAATTCCATTGTCTAAGTTGGTTTCGGGGCTGGACAATGGATCATTAGATACACCTCAAAAAACCAAATCACTTACACCTGAGATTCGGCCATCATGCCCCATGCTCGCTTGATTTGTTCCTTCGGATGGTCAATCGGCCAAAAGGGTCGGTTGTCCTTCCGTCGGTTCAAGGTCAATTCTAAGGCTACTCATGGCTTAGCACTAAGCCAACACACTCATGAACCTTAGATTTAGTGATAGAATAGCTTGGTCTATTCCTAGGCTCATTCTAGTTGGCACTCGATCCACCGATAGGGTTTATGGTCGGTGCATTACCAATCCATGATTGGACAATCAATTCGAGATTCCTTTCTGATCACTAAGAATTAAATAGGGAATGATACATTTTTTATTAGAAGATGATCGCATTTGATTGCGTTGGATCGTTCGTGTATTAGTGCATAGCTAGGCGGAATCACCTGCGGCCAAGCACTATGACTGATCATGACCATCCGTTAATCCAAAATCATCCTGTGACCAATTGTCGTGATCAAAATGTCATCTTATGAGATGGTGATCCTATCCTATTGGTATGGTTTGTAGAAAATTCACAGCCAACATCTCGACCAATTCGTGACCGGTCGGTCGGTCGGTCGGACCATGACCGATTCGTGATTCCTTGCCGATCGAACCGATCGATCCATGGCCAATGGCCCATGATTGATCCCCTTTTGGACCTTATGGTCGATCTTTACGGGGTTGGAATTGAGGATGTTATAGACCGATCCAATGGAACTAGTAAGTTTGTTGTTTTTGGCCAAAAATAAAATAAAATAAAGGAGAAATTGGGAAGAATTAGGGTTTGTTTCTTAAGAAATTTAAATATATATACATATATATTTATGATTAACCGGTCCGGTCCAGTTGGTCCAGTCAATTCGGTTTCCACCTTGGAACCAAGAACCCGATCGACCGGCCATTAGTTCCAAAAGCAAGAACTGGGAACCAGACCACCCTCTTTGGGAACCACCCAAAACCGGCCGGTCCGGTCTGGTCTGAGCAGTTCTCAGTTTAGGCGGTTCCCGGTACACACCCCAACTGAAACCCACTCGTGCCTTAAAGCACTCCGTTTCTTTAGAGATGGATCTAAACTACTCGTCATGATAGAATCAAATTACTTTAAGCTGATTTGTACACTTATTGATCATGATAGGTGCTTGGGGGAAGTAGCCTTTTATCACTGAGTGCCTTACTTTAATGGGCCAATATAAGCATATTTGAGTGGCCCATTGCAGAAGAGAAGAGAACCAAGTGGCTGAGGACCAAGTGACTAATTGGGTTGCTAAGGCTCATAGAAGAAAGAATTTACCTTGTGATTGGACTACTAATCCCCCTCAAGTTTTATGGGACATTTTATGTTAAGAGGCCCATGTAGGGTGTAATTTTGGAATCACTTGAAACAATGAAAGGAAATTGTTTTGACAAAAAAAAAAAAAAGTGCTTGGGGCAGGCCACAAATTGATGCAATTGCAATATTCCTTCGCTTCTTTTCTTTCCAAAATCTATATATTTAATCTTTATCCTTAGCCGTGCCCATAAATTGGATTTCCATCCCATAAAATTCATCTATCGACTTTGTGGAAATTATAGAAATTATAAAGTACATGCGCAACACCATTTATTTGACAATAAAAATCTCAATATAGGATTACCGATGGAAAAATTGTCTAAAAAGTCTCAAACCTATTACACGTTGATCACTTTAGTTCTAAATCTTTCAATTTTGTCAAATGAATCATAAACTTTTACACATTTTACCAATTGAGTCCATTCGACCAATTTTAGCTAGAAATCCCTGATGTGGATGCTGGTTATCCTACATGGCACGATTGGTGTTGATGTGGATAATTTTTATACTTTTTCTGGTTTTTTAAATATTTTTATTTTTTTCTTTCTTTATTTTTATTTTTCTTCTTCCAAACTAGGCGAGGGCTGGCTGACCATCACTGGACTTGCTAGAAAAGAAAAAGGAGAACAAAGAAAGAAAAAAAAAGAAAAAGAAAAAAGAAATAAAGAAATAAAAATTATAAAAAATTGTCCATGTTTGTGGCAACCCTCCTACGTGGGACTACTAGTATCCAGGTTAGCGTTTTTCAGTTAAAAATTTGTCGAATGACTCAATTGGCAAAATGTGAAAATATTTAGGACTCAATTGACAAAATTAAAAGTTTAGGATCGAATTGGCCATCATTCAATAGATTTAAGATTTTTTGGATAATTTTTTTGATTACCGACTAACCATTGAATCATGAAGCTAGATTAGAATAAATTTGATTGCTTTGGTAATGAAATTGAGGGGGAGAAAAACTATCGTCTGAGTAGGAATCAAATCCATAATTCATTGAAGAGTAAAAGAAATTTTTGAATCCAACCAAAAAACCAAACGCCAGAGGAGAGGCCTCGAAGTCTAGTGAGTTGCTGCACATTGCATAGTGCGTATCATTTGCACGGAGCCGTGAATCAAAGCTTAAGAGTTAGCGTACGCTTGGAGAAACTATAGCTTAAAATATTTATATGTTACGTGACATGCAAACATAATATCATTAAATTGTTCAAGCACTTTTGTTTTTTCTCTAGAATTATTATCATAAAAAATTTTAAACTGGTACACTTATGACAAATTTATATAAATAATCTCAAATTGGTACACCTGTAATAAATTTACCTTGCGTTAATTTCTGTTAAATTTTATGGTCAAATTATTGAATTAGATGACGCGTGTGGAGTTTTACCTTCCGTTCATTAGGTGTATACCGGTTTTAAGTTTTTCGTGCTATTAATTCAATTTAACGGAAATTAATGAAGGGTAAATTTGTCACAAATATACTAATTCGAGATTTTTATGGTCAAAAAATTAGTTTGGGATACATTTATCATAAGTGTATCGGTTTGAGGTTTTTTGTGATTAGAAAATTAGTTTTTCTTTTTTGTAAATTTGTCATGTGCACTAGTTTTAGGGTTTTTTGTGATATTATCATTTTTCTTTATAATCGCTTAAGGTTCTGTTTGATATTCAAGAAAAGATCGTGATAGGATAGGACAAGAACTTAGGGGAGAATTTCTCTTATCTCATATTTTGTTAGGTAAGTAACCGAATAAAACCAAGATTAAAGAATAAAAGAATAGATAACCTCAATAAAGAAAAGCCTACCGCAATCTTGTGAAGGGAGCGGCCATGCCGGTGGTGATCATTACTTTTGCCAGCGAGCTCCACGGTGTGGTTTGCCGACCACCGTGACAAAGAGATCTAGCGAGCACTGAAGCAAAGTGACCACACGGTCGCCTTCCTCTGGTGACCACCTAAACCGTAGCCAACCACCGTTGGGTGGTCATCCGACACCTGCAGTGGCTCGCGGTGACCACCAAGCAGTGGTCGACAGGGGTGACATTGCTTGGTCGACAGCAGCACCATGGTGGCATCGCTAAGTGAAGACAAAGACACGTCTATTCGCTATTATTGTTTATATTAGATCTGGGTGGGTAATTGAATCCACCGCTTGCGTCATGATAGTTATATTTTCTGACCTTTTGTCAGGGCTGAATAAGCTCCCAAAGTACTTGAGTATTCTTGAAATGCCTACATGCAATGACTTGAGCTCTTGCGTACGAGAGCACATTAAAAGCTAGTAAAATGTCGCCTTCAATCTCTCATAAGCAAATGCCATCGACGAAGACCTGGGAAAGTCAAACAAAAAACTTCGCCTTCAAAATCTCTCTCTCTCTCTCTCTCTCTCTCTGCGCGCAATAGAATTGAGTTATGCGTAAATTATCAGTATTTCGTTTGGTTTCTCTTTTCCCTTTAAATACACAGGATTGAGTTCAGATATACCAATACGCCGTTCTCTGTGTGCGCGTGCTCTCTCTCTCTCTCTACAATAGAGTTAAACAGAGTTTCATGTTGCTTCACGAGTGCAAATCTTCGCTGAATCACCACCCCCATAGAAGTCACCGTAGCTCCCACCGATCAAAGGTGGGATTAATTGTTGAATTAATGCTTTGAAACAGTTTCAGAGTTAATGGCCAAATTAATGCTTTGAAATGATTTCAAAGTTAATGGCCAAATTTATTTAAATAAATTGGATGTGAGGCTGATAATTAGTGATCATTGAGATCAATCAAATGAGTCAGTCACACACAAGAACAATTGCTAACACGATTGAAGTAGTGAACTCTCTCAAATTTCTCTCTACTATTCGACACATGATTGATAGTGTCTGAACTAAAGATTCGACATATGTGGGGTTGGAATTGAAGAACATCAAAATCAGATTATTTTGAACACGCTATGAGTAGATCAAATATTTTTGGTCGAGAACTGAAGAATATCAAAATCAAATTATTTTGGGCACGGCACAAGGTAATGGAATTATCCCTCCTTTTCGTTTCTACACGCTTCTTATTAAAATACACGAATAATGATTTTGAGATACATGCATGGGTTTTCGCTTCCGTTGTGAGTCATTTTTTACTTAATTTTACTTATGCATGTTGGGAAAAATCCCAACAATAAAGGCCCCGATCCTCCCTGTGCTGTTTCAATTTGTTTGATGGCATCCTTGTATTATTATTATTATTTGTTAATGTGGCCCTAAACTATTTATTTCCTCGTCATGTTAGTTCTCCCGTTGAAATTACTAACGAAAAAAGCAGAGTACGGTGAACAAGAAGGTTTCATTTCTGTTGTTGCTGCGTGGAGCTGCAATGAGGGTTTTGGATTTTCATGGAAGGATGACAATTGGGTATTTGGGGATTTCTATTTCTTTCTTCCCGTTGTTGATGTGGATGATGCGCCTGCGGTTGCTCTTGTCGTGTGGGTTTCTTGCGACATGCAAGCGCAATTGCAAGAATGGCCTATGAATTTCTAACTCGATTGCACCCTCGTTTATTTTATTTAGCTTTGCGTCCTCCAACTTGTTGGTTGATCCAAGGATGCTGCCCTTGCCTAGATTTGAGGCGAGGACCACAATTCCGTGGTGGAGGGGCAAGGTCGTGGTGGACCTCATTGGCAATATGCGAGGCTGACGAGGGCCACGGCCCTCACTTGCTCATTCACCACATGCACCGTCCCTCACTCTTTGGCCTGGTTCAGCAATAAAGGTGGCGGTGGTGTATGTAGGGGTGATCGGTTCCCGGTTCGGTCCGGTTCCACCTTGGAACCGGGAACCGGACCGGGAGCACCGGTTCCCAAAATTGCGAACCGTGGACTGGACCATTTGGTCCTAGGACCGGAACCGGACGGACCATCGGTTCCGGTCCAGTCCAAAAAAATCAACTCTACTTTTTTGCACTAAAGAACTAAAGAGTGACCGCTCTTGACCGATCAATTCAATTCGATTCTCGGGCAATTCAACAAAACTAATCACACGTGCTCCACGTGCAAAATATTCAAACTTCACTTGTGTGATTCACGGGATCTCTTGAATTCTTAGTCCCACATCGAAACTATCAAGGAGATTTTTTCTATAAATAAAAGAGTAACAAAAAGGATTTTAATGGTCTCTTGGCCACATAAGAGGTTGCTACCTCAAATTGCAATTTTGGTTGCAATAAGTTATCATATTTATATGTTTTATTAATTCTATGTATATAAATTATATATAAAAAAAATTTGGTTCGGTCGGTCGGTCCGGTTCGGTCCGGTTCCCACCTTGAAACCGGGAACCGGACCGACCGGCCACCGGTTCCAAGATTAGGAACCGGGGACTGGACCGCCGACCGTGGGAACCGCCCAAAACCGACCGGTCCGGTCCGGTCCTGCCGGTTCCCGGTTCGGGCGGTTCCCGTTGCACACCCCTAGATGTATGTGCCGGCTTGTTGGAGCTTGGCAAAGTACGCTGACCCCTCGTCGGCGGCGGCAGCACTGCCGCTGCTACTTTCCTCCTCTGTTTATATCTACACTTTGTTATTTTCTTCAAATTTCTATTTCCTTAATTTCGAAAAAAAAAAATTGTTTTGTTTTTTGTGTTTAGTTTCATTTGATGGCACGTGGAGTGCCGCATGAGGTACTATAGTGGCATTTAACAATCATGTCAGCATTTTCAAATACACTTACAAGGACCGATTTGAAATATATATTGTTTTTATATTATTACATTGGTGAAAAAAGAAAGTATGTGGATGCAATTGCCGATTTTCACCTCTGTAATCACTTGATGTTACCATTTCTTAAAATTTTTGACCAAGGCTTGACACTTACATGATGATGATAAATCTTCCGAAGTTTTTCTTGGCACTTCATTTGTGAAAGAGACCAAGTATAAAAGATTGTAGTATCAATATTCACTTGAATGATTAGGAACGTCATAAAAATCCCATATTAATTCCCTAAATTTTCAAGTGCTGTGTTTTGACATGGTAATTTTAATACACTAGATAATATAACCTTTCTTCATAGTAGAAGATAGGGAAAATCTCAAATAAGGATCTGAAATAGAGCAATTTTCTCAAAAAAGCACCTAAAGTGGACACTGTCTCAAATAAGGACCCAGAGTGGCTAACTTACTCTCAATTAAGGACTTGAACTTCTAATTTTATTCACAGCGAGGGGCACTTTTGTCCAAGAACATTGTTGTTTATTTTTTGTCTCTCTCTTTCTTCATCTTTCTCACTCTCTACATCACCTCCATTACCAGCCCCTCCATCGCTCTTTGTGTCATCTCGTTGTATGACCAAGATTGGGTTTTCTTTAACACGAGCCATTACAACGTAGTCTAACTCGTTGAAAATTTTAAATTTCGCTCTTCAAAATGGTTTGTAGACAATTCCACGAAGCCGAAATGAGCTTTCAAAAATAAGTTCTTTTTTATTCCAACATTCATCACAAATTCTGATCTTAAAGCCATAATATGAATCTACTTTTGTTGAGACTCAACTTCTTGTCCAACTCCCAAGCTATGCAACTAATCCCTTTGGCAATGTATTTCTCTCACCTTGAGAGTGCATCAAACTCCACTTATTCCGGGCCTTTCACTAACCCAGCAACTGCAAATTTTTGTGTTGTTTTCGGTCTTGCTTGCCAACACTAGAGTAGCAATATCCAAGCATCGCCAGATCGTCTTGTTTGACTAACTTATGCCTCTATTCAATTAACACTTGGTGATCAACAATTTCACGCCAAAGAACAATTTTGTTATAGTTGGCAACTATTTCAACCTTGGCAAGAGTTTGCCTCATCAATTTCAAATTTGGGTTTGCCTCTCTTGCGTAAATTCAATCTTTTAAAGATCCCCCTTTCCCTTTGCAATGCCAATGGCTCCTTTTAATAATCCCTAGTCTAGAGACACCCACTCACACTCTTGCCATTCTCATCGACACAGCTATTCTCCTCAATCGATACCCCATCTTGAGATTGATCATTAGTCGTATCTGACATCATTAACTATAGAAACTGTTGTACTTCGTTGCCCCATTGCCGCCATTGACAAGTCCTATTCGAGCTCTCGACCTCATCGACCACTACCCTTGATAGAAAATCCAGCATCGTCATGTTAGATGGAGGTCAATTTGAGCTTTAGGCTGAGCACAAGCGAGCCAAGATTTGATGCATCTTAAGGAACTGAGGATTTTAGCATCCAAGAAGGTGGCCAGTAGTAAATAACTCCAATCTGACTTCTTGTCACTAGGACCAACTACATGATGACATAAAGCTCATGAGGTCGCTAGTAGGGGCCTTGATTATGGTGTTGAAGAAGGAGGCAATGTAGAGTGAAGGAGGTGTGAGGAAGATGAAGAAAGAAAAAAAAGCTTAAAGAAAAAATGTTCTTGGACAAAACTACCCCAAACTGTAAATAAGATTGAAAGTTTGGGTCCTTATTTGAGACAAAATTAGCTACTTTGGGTCCTTATTTGATACAGTATCCATTTTTGGTCATTTTTTGAGAAAATGAACCCATTTCAAGCCCTTATTTTAGATTTTTCCTAAAAAATATAATACTTCTAGAAGTAGAAAATCTGTTTATGGGCCACGCGGCATGTCTTTTGTTGGGCCTCCTTTAATCAAATGTGGGTAGAGGCAATTTAATCAACGTTGACTCTGATCTAATTGTATTTTTTTTTTTGTTTTGGTCGAATTGAACTTAGAATCAATTGAAACAAATTGGGTACTCTTCTTTTTAATTTTGGATTAACACCATGGAAAACCTCAAATTAATATATGTGTTCAAATTAATATATGTGTGACAAATTTATCACAAACTTATCTTTTGACTACCAAAAAATCCCCAAATTGGTATATTTGTGATAAATTTATCTTCTATTAGTTTTCATTAAATTTTACCATCAAATTGCTAAGTTTAATGACATGTGATAGTTGACGGATGTATATTAGTTTGAGGATTTACCCCCTGTTTATCACATATGTACTAGTTTATGGCTTTTTTATGATATTAATCTATTTAATGGAAACTAACGAAGAGTAAATTTCTCATAAAAGTACTAGTATTAGGTTTTTGGTGTTAAAAAATTTAGTTTAAAATAAATTTATCATAAGTATATCAGTTTGGGATTTTGATAGTCAAAAATTAGTTTGGAATAAATTTGTTACAAATATGTTAGTTTGGAAATTTTTATGATATTAACTTTTTAAAATTTATGTGGTAGATTGCAGATGCCATGAAATACCATACTAAAGCCTAAAACAAAGAGATTGACACGAGGCAAGCCTAAGATGTCATGTAAATGTCCAAAGAAAAAGTCTAAAGGACCGTACAAGTCATATGTCTAGATTTAACTGGCTTACAAGGCTTGTAGAGTGTTTTATAGATCTCCAAGTAATTGAATCTCACGACTGTGCCCCTGTATTTTTCTTTTGATATGGTTATAGTAACCTACATAGCCACGTAGATAGATCAACCTTTAAGAGATATGAATTTGAAAAGAGAGTGGACATTTCTTTCCGAGAGATACAATTTTATATTTTGTTTTTCCAGTCATATGGTCATGGATAATTTTTTGCATACTAGTGTAGTGTATTTTCCAAACTAATTAAAGGCAAGTGATCCGCGACAGAATTACATTGAAGTCAGTTTGTTTGAGCACGAAACAAAACCTCGAGCTCCGGAGTTTGATTAAGCTTGAGATGAATTTCGATTCTCGAGAATTCGCTCGAGTCTACAGGAGCATTTCTTGCCTGAACACTTCCAGCACCTGCTAGTGCTGATCTTCCCCTGAGTACTTTCGATCGCTTCAGCCTTGACACGGCATTTTGTTCCGACTTGCTTGCGGTGCTCGATGATTTCCTCTTCGTTGAATTTAGCGGGTACGCTTTGAGCTACGGCATCCGGTGCATTGCTGAACCATGATGTCTCACTTCTTAGATTCAGCTTCCCTTCATCCTCTTGATCTTCAGACTCGGAGGACATCAGACAGATAAACAGAAGGATGGATCACACTTGCTAACTGATTTAACAGCTCTAACAGATGGGCAGTTGGCCCTCGATCTGGAGTGTTGTTTCGGTTGGTCAGATAGGAGATCGCCGTTGTGCCAAAAGCTTGAGAGAAGCATTTGGGAAGAGAGTGAGGGAGAGAGAAAAGCTCGATCTTGTTCATCTCTACTTAACAAATTCTAGCAAAGATCACTAAACTGACGGCAATTGAAGCTAAGTACGACAAAATTTATATATGGATGTGTCGCAGCAAGATTCTTTCAATTCTGTTTAGGACACTAGATATCTATAGTGTAGATGGTTAAGCTTCATATAAGAGGCAAAGGAAAGAGAGCTAGTTTATGAAACCAGCTTGACCAAACCAAACTGATGTTAGCATCCAAGAGAATTTTACTTTTGACTGAAAGATTTAAAGGGTCTATTCTATTACTATTCCTGACGTGCTGCTTCCACTGCCTCCATCATGCTGCTCAAGTCTGCAGGAACATTTCTTGCCTGATTGCTTGCAGCACCCGCTAGCGCTCATCTTCCCCGGAGTGATTTCGATTGCTTCAGCCTCAACACAGCATTTCGTTCTGACTCGCTTGCAGTGCTTGATGATTTCTTCTTCATCAAAATTACTGGGTACTCTTTGAGCCATGGATTCAGCATCACCAGCATCTGGTGCATTGCTGAATAACCACAATGCGTCACTTCCTAAATTCAGCTTCCTTTCATCCTCGTGAATATCTGGACTTGAAGGACAACAGTGAGAAGAACATTGTGACCTTCTCTCTATGTATTTGACAGGCAAACAGCAGGATGACTGGCACTTACCAACTGATTTAACGAAACAAACTGATGGGCAGTTGTCACTTGAGCTGTGGAAGTTTTTCGGTTGGTCTGTAATAGAATCAATCTCTCCAAATGAAGACAGGTTTCCTGCAGGCTGTGTCGTTGGCTTGCCAGTAAACCCTTCAAGGTTAATTAAACAATCTCCTTTCCACAAGCTAAATTTCGTTTCAGAATTAACATCACTCAATGCATTTAATGACAAGGTCGAGTCTTGATTTGCAGTGACAGAGCAGCAGCTGCTGCATTGTTTATTATTAGTGTTCCTCCTTTGGACAGCGCAACCAACTTCATTCTTCTTGCACGAGTTTGGCAAGAAGGTACCATACTTGGATCTTGAGAACTTCTTTTCTTGGTTTGACGTTATGTTTAGAAGTTGCATGCTGTTGAGAATCACGATCAAACACGTGCCCACATCTGTAAGAACTGCAGCCCAAACCAATGGGTACCCAGCAAAGGCTAATCCAAGGATCACGCCCTTCAGAGATATAGAAATAAGTACGTTCTCGATGAGCTTCCTGAAGGTCCTCCTGGCGAGTTTAATAGCTTCTGGGATCTTTCCAATGTTGTTTGACATGAGAATCACATGGCCTGTCTCCATTGCAAGGGCTGAACCAGAAATCCCCATTGAGATGCCTACATCAGCTGTGGCTAATGCAGGAGCATCATTTACTCCGTCACCAATCATTGCAGTTGGTCCACCTTTCTTGAAGTCTTCTATGATCCTTGCCTTGTTTTCTGGCAAGAGTTCTGCATAAACAAGGTCTAGGGCATAGTCGAGCTGCAAACAGATTTTCAGTTTTATAGTACACTCTTCATAATAGTGGCACAATAGTATGAAGTATATCCAGAGAAGAAATGTAAACCAAGTTATATTTGGACATGCTCAATAGGAGGCAGTTTCGCTGGTAGAAAGTAAAGGAACCTCAGTAGGTCTTGCTATGCTGAAACTTCAAGTTCAAATGCCTACCCATATGGCCAAAATTTATCATTTGATTTTAGCATAGAAAGTTGCATTTCTTTGTTAGGACTCAGTTTCTTTTATCAGTGCTCCATTTTCTTTAGGGGACAAAATGAAGGATGGTTGAACTTGCTAAGTTTTGGTCTTTCTCTGCAAGTCATGTTCCAAGTTGTTTTGGACCAAAAAGATCCACTGGAGCTCAAAACTGCGATGGTTCTTATCAATAAAATATCAGTCTCAGATTAAGGATTAGCTCATGTGGAAGATCATTTCTATGATTCAGGAATAATGTAGCAAGAAGAAGATGACAAAAGAGCACCTGAGACTGTGCAGACCTGGCTGCAGCTTGGCTATCACCTGTGAGCATGGCAGTTTTGATGCCTAGTGATTTAATATCATCAATTGCCTCCATCGATCCTGTTCTACAAGCATCTGAGAGACTGAACTTGCCCACCAGCCTTTGTCCAGTGTATATGAACCCATTTGTGTCTGTTTCAATGCTGCTCTCTGTGATGCACTCCAGTAAATTGGATGAGTGGTTAATGAGAAATATGGAAGAAAAATAAGGAACGAGAATATTGCAGATAATTAATTATTTGCTTGACCCTAGTTATACGAAATTCGCTATATTTCTGTAACAGATAAACCAACCTGTTCCATAGCCAGCCCTTAGACCGATTCTCCGGTTCCCAATAAAAATGCCCTTACTGTTGATTCGACCATAAATTCCTTCCCCAGGAAAATTTTGAAAATCCTCCACATCTTCAGGCTTTGCCTCAATAGAGAGAGAATGGGCATAATCAATTATTGCAGCTGACATTGGATGGCTTGATTTACTCTCGATGCTCGATACCCTTCACATTGCAAAATTGCTTTCAGATTTTACATTGTGATACCCTTCACATTGCAAAATTGCTTTCAGATTTTACATTGTGATGCCTGATACTTTCAATTCCAATCTCAAACATGAGCCAAAGATTAGAATTCTTGAATAGCTCTTGATTAAGTTGAATAAGGGATGAATGAGTCAGATTACCAGTAGAGCAAAGTGTTAAGGTCGATGTCCTTGCAAATTGATTGGAAGTTGGTCACCACAAACTCTCCTCTTGTCACTGTCCCAGTTTTGTCGAAAGCCACGGTTTTAACCTTTGCCAGAATTTCAAGGTACTCACCTCCTTTAAACAAAAGCCCGTCTTTTGCAGCCCTTGAAAGTGCACAGAAGAATGTGATGGGTGTAGAGAGGATGAGTGCACAAGGACATGAACCGACCAGAACAACTATTGCCAAGTGAAACCAGTGGTCTTCATTCTGAAGCTTCAGTGCAGCAGGAACCACAGCAATACAAGCCGACACCAAAGCAACTCCTACAGAAAATGATAGTCGTCAAGCTCATGAAATGCTTTGGAGATGAATACTATCTTGTTATCAATCAATACAACTGTGCACGCCCAAAAATCACTTTGAAATCTATAAAGCCCTTGGTTACTATGGATTCTAACCAACTCAGTCGTCTTGAAAGTGAAAGCAACTAAATATTTAAACTGACAACAATCATCACTGTGCTTCAAATTTCAGGTCATTCACTTAAAAAATATCCATAACGTGGAATATCACTCAGCAGTTCTCCTACAGAATTAGCATCTGGTATTATATTTTCATTACTCTCCATTAAAATGTGGACATATTTATAAAACATATGTAGGTGTCCTGCATAATCGGGTACTTGCTTGCCTGGAATATAGTATTTTGCACAGTTATCTATGAGGCCTTGTGTATGAGACTTCTTCTTATGAGCATCCTCGACTAGTTTAGCCATTCGGGCCACTACACATTCTTTAGCCAAAGCCGTGGTTCTCATGCTAATGTAGCCTGCAAAGAAAAGTGAGATACAATGGAAAGATGACTCAATAGTGGGCACATGCTCTGTTGCCGAAAGAGGAAAGCAAGAGATGCCATTTATGAACTCTAACCGTTTAAGTTGATAGAGCCAGCCCAAACAGTCGAACCTATATCTTTGGCTACAGGATATGATTCCCCTGTCAACATTTTCTCATCCACGTCACATTTCCCATCCACAACAATTCCATCAATCGGTATGGCTTCACCAGCCTTAACTGAAAGTACTGTGTTCATTCGCACTTCATTAACATCAACAGACTCTCCAGTCTCGGCTATAACAGCTTTTTCTGGAGTCATGCTTGCCAAAGATGACATGGTTGCCATAGCCTTCTCACAGAAAAGATCAAATCATCGGTCAAGATTTACCAAATCATCAGAATCATGTATCTATCCCGATTGTGAGAGATAAAGAGGAAATAAGCTGTTGCAAGCATGGAATGGTGCACTTCCAGGCTATCTTTTGGTCTGATCTTGCATGGTGAAAGCATAATACAGCGTACGATTTCTTTTTACAAATTTCATTGGGCAATATGCTTTCAAGTAACGTCTTTTTGTATGACTCGTTTAAGACTATGGGGTAACATCAAATGTCTTACTGTCTTCAGCCAAAACGTACTGATTTGAAAGATTTAAATCCACAGTTCTATCAGACTGCCCAACCAAGTTCTTTTTCTTTTCTTTTAGGTAACTAACCACCTAATTACCACAGACCTTTTGAAATATGATGCAAATGCATGGATTTAGAGGGTGCTGTTTCTAGATCAATCTTAACTCTGTCAATATCTAGTACTTTCAATAGCCTCCCGGTTCAAATAAACAGATTTGAATTCATTTGGGAGCTAATGAAGAAGGATAGATAAAGAGCGACTTGTACATATTTTTAGCAGGAAGAAAGATTGGTGGGAAAACCATGCATTCTTTCCTATTTTGTTACTGAACAGAGAGTTGAATATCAAACCTTGTGACTAGCCATTAACTCGAGCCACTGAGCAATGGAAAACAGGAAGACTATGGAAGCAGCTTCCCAGTAATCTTGCAAGGCAAGTGTTCCTATCACTGCAAATACAGCATTGCAACAAGATTACAAAACTTTAATCAATTTCACAAGATGATCTACTTTTCACATATATACAGATGTCAGATCAATGACTATTTCATTAAGTGAGAAATCAACCCCACCGATTCTTGTTATTTGACAGCCTGTCCAAAACCTTTTCTTTCTGTGTTGTGGGTAGGTGATATCTGAGCCTAGTTGTCCAATACTAGGCTAAGTCGAGCTCCTTGTCTGGTCAAAAGCAATGCCATCTATTTAACTGGATTCTGATTCATGAGGAGTGACTTGTTCATGCCTAAATCTAATCCTATGAAGCGAGAACACTTTTCCACTGCATTACTTACATGGTATGTCCATTTAAGTCACAGCAATAGACGGGTCATTTGGAGTGTACCTAACGTACATTGCATCTTACTAACGAGCCAAACCATCAATTTTTCTTGTTCATTTCACATTGCCTGATGGTTAATGCCCATGTTTTGACGTCAAGAATGCTGGGTTAGTTTGGCGACATCGCATCCTAAGCCCACACTATGCGATACAACCTTTAGATTGTTTACTTTGGTCCTTTACAGCAATCTTTATTTCCTAAAAAGTTTGACCTCTAATAAAAGATTGACATGAACTCGCATACCATCTGGCGAAGAACAATTAATCATTTGAAAAAGGTTATCACCTGAAATCAGAACAAGAACATTGATATTCAGAGTTAGATTCTTGATGGACGCCAAGCTCCTCAACCCAATCGGCGGAAGGCCAACCGCAACAGCAGCCAGAGCCAGCCATTTCAGTGGGTGATAAACATACTTAAGAAACGATAAACCGAACAACAACCCGCAAACGATCAGTGCCGGCGATGGCCATTTCGTCGCTGAATCAATCTCGCCCTGATGTCTAATGCTGGCTTCCAACCTCACCCTATTTAGAGCCTCAACTGCCATAGTAAGTACATGAAACCATCAAATACAACACCTAAACTGCAATTTCACGAAAAAGCTCAGCAAAACCAGCTGCGATTGATCATATACATACCGAGTTTGGACTGAGAAACGACTAGAGGATCATGGAGGACGATGACAGTTTTTGTCGGGATGATGACCGATATGTCGTTGACTCCGTCAAGTGCCCTTAAGATCTTCTCGACCAATGGAACTTCTGAGGCACAGCAAAGACCCAACACTTCCAAGTACGTTTTTTCTGTACTGGATGGCATCTCTCTCTCTCTCTCTCCCGATCTCTCTCGACAAGAAAGATGCGGAAAGAAAGTTGGAGCAGAGGGTTTTGAGTGTACATGCGTGACTAAAATATATGATTGTTTAGGTTTCTGGCGGGGAAGGTATCATCTTCTTTATCTTCAGCTTTTTAAAATATATGCTTAGTCCCTATTACCGATATGTCGTTGACTCCGTCAAGTGCCCTTAAGATCTTCTCGACCAATGGAACTTCTGAGGCACAGCAAAGACCCAACACTTCCAAGTACGTTTTTTCTGTACTGGATGCCATCTCTCTCTCTCTCTCGCTCCCTCCCTCCCTCCCTCCCTCCCTCCCGATCTCTCTCGACAAGAAAGATGCGGAAAGAAAGTTGGAGCATAGGGTTTTGAGTGTACATGAGTGACTACAATATATGATTGTTTAGGTTTCTGGCGGGGAAGGTATCATCTTCTTCTTCTTGAGCTTTTCAAAATATATGCTTAGTCCCTATTACCAAGGTTGGGCTATGATTTCTCTATTATATCTCATTTTTCCCCTAATAATTATTTATTTGTTACGTGAGATTTGGTGGGTTGGAATTCAATAATTATTTATTTGCCTTCTTTTCTCAGGAGTCAGGAGGCTTTTACGCGAGCAATGCTCTTGTTAAGTTGTCATCCCTAGCACTCAGGGTATGTCTTAATAAAAATACAGATGAAACAAAAAATGAAAAAATGCTGCAAAAGGTGTGTTGATGTATTGATAAGCGGTCTTTTTTTGTGTACTAGCGAGATGCTCATGCGTCGCCCGGGTCTAAGACTAGTATTGATTCTAAATGTTGATTGTTGATCTTCTTTGCTTTTATCAATACGTTAATTTAATTATCGTACATACTGAATACTGATCAGTATGGTCTTCATTGCTTCACAACGTTCTTCGAAATTGCCTTATTTTTCCTTCAATGAAAGCAAACACATACCTTAATAGACTTTTGGTTCTGCTTGATGCATGCGAGGGACTAGTGATTCCAGAAATAGGGATTTGTTAAGTGTATAAATGGGTGTGTTGAAATGGATTGCATAAGGAAGGTTCACTACGAAAGCTTAAAAAATACAAGCTACCCGCCAAGGCTAAAGAATCAGAATATTGATAGCTCACCTTCACGATGTAAAGGATTGTTTCACCGATTAATGTTAAAGAATTGTTTGATTCGCTACAAGCAACGTTAGATAAAGAATCGGATAGAAATCCACAGGGGAATTCTATATGTTCATCAAATTTCTTTGCGTTACACTTGACAACTCGTCTCTTTTTATAGAAGACATGCGAACGAAAGAAGTCCAACTAAAGACATGGGAACTTCCCAACTAATAAAGACATTGGAAATAGAAAACACAATAAAGACCTAAGAACTAGAAAACACATTTAAAATACATAGGAACTTGAACTTTGACTCTTAAAACTTACAACACACTTTAAGACTGATAAAACTAGTACTAAAACATTTGACTAGATGCAAAGTAATTAAACTTAAAATCTGTTCACTTGCCAAGGTAGCCAATCAACATCTTGGAAGAGATCAAAACAACAAGCAAAAGTCGACTAGAACAGCCACCGATTGCTAGGTAATCGATTGCTAGTCTCAGAGTCAATAATAAATTTGTAAATTGACGTCTAGTCAATTGACAACCATGGAAGAGATCAAAACAACAAACAAAAGTCGACCAAAACAGCAAACAATTGCTGGGTAATCGGTTACTAGTCTCAGAGTCAATAATGAATGTGTAAATCAACGTCTAGCCGATTGACAACCATGATATTGACAACTTATTTACTCATTGACAACTTTTGTAGGATCAACATCTTCAATTTGAACTCTTCGATTCCAAGTATAGTGAAATCAGCCTTTTGCTTTTAAACGTAAGGATTGAGCAAAATGAATCGACAATGTCTTAGTTGAATTTGCGAGTTGATCGATAGAGCCGATGCTCCCACATCACTGTTGGCAAGGGTGGGGTGGGTTCGGTGGCATTTGCTGGGTTTGTAATCCAGCAAAAGCAAAAATATGAAAGGAAAAAAAAAAAACTAACACATATTCATTTGTGAGGATAATTAGTTTGTAAAATATGTGCTATTAATTTTTCATGATGATAAATAACCTTTTTATCTATATTTTACCCTTGGCAAAAGAACACTAGAAGTGTCAAAAATTGTATACGACGCTGATTTTAGTACCATAGTTTTCACTGGATCATTTAAGTGCCAAATTAGAGAGAAAATGAAAATGATTATTTAAGTGCCAACGGCGAGAAATTCTGACAGAAAATAATATGTGATTGTTATAATTAAAAATTTCATGTGACTTGGCATATTTTTAAAAAAATCTTGTCCATGTGGCATGCTTGGATTGAAGTGATTGCTTTTTAATAATGACCAGCATTAAAGTGATCACTTTTTAAACAAAATTTGACATCCAAACGATCACTATTTATAACTTTTAGACGATGTCAATTATATGAGTTGTATGCTGACTAAGCACACCAATGAATCATGTAGGTTTGGAAAATTAATAAAATATAATTATGTCAGATTTTCAATAATCTAAATCGGAGTAGGCATTTAGGTGATTTTTTTTAATTGGCATTTAAGTAATTCAGAAAAAAAAAATTGGCACTAAAGTGAGTACCGTTCACAATCTTTGACATTTCTAGTATTTTTCTCCCCTTTACCCTATAAAGATGTATTCTTTTTCTTCCAGGTAGTTTTATTACATTAATTTGTTTGTAAATCATGGTATGCGATTACTTTCGTGATGATGGATTTTTTTTATTGATCTTTAAAATCATTATTTTTCAAATATGAATTTGATATCATTTATTTGTCAAAGACGTGCCCAATATGGTCTTGATCTTCCTATATTATTATTAGTCAAATATCATATAGGTATCCCTATATTGTTAAAACTCTTTTAAAACCTCATCATAGACAGTCATTTTTATACAAACTATATGCAGATTTTTTAAAAGAGAATCTTTACGTACATAAACATGTCTTAAATAATATACGTAATTTTGGAATTTCTTTTACATCAATTAGAGATTTATTACCAAAATATGCATTAGTGTTATAGATGCAAAATTTAAAATTTCCTTGGGTTGAAGTTTCGCTAGAATTAGCGATTTGCTATACTAACAACCAAAAGCAAATTATTGAGTAAAGCTCGCAAGTCTATGTGTCATGTGGCTTAGTCTCATGCGAACTATATTTACTTTTTTTTTTTTGGTTGAAAATTTATCTGCTTATATATTGCGTGGCGGGTCTTTCTCTCTAAAAAAAATGTAAGGTACTCTAATATATCAATACCACCTCATTTTGAGGTATTTCACTTTATTGCATTAGTTGGTTTAAAGATGTGCCACATGCGAAAGAATTCTTTTTGAACAGCTACACCACATTCATAACTAGTTCAAGTTGGTCAAGTCAATCATGCTATAATTCCTTCTTTAGTCTAAAACACTCAATACTTTTTCAATAGCCAAATGTGGACACGTAAATTAACATGTAACTTTATCATAAATTTTCAACATTTAGATAATATTTTAAATTATCATCGGAAACCAAAGAAAAATACTTTCTTTTTTTCTTCAATTAATGGCAAACAAACAGTTGGTGTAGCAAAGCGAGTCAAGCCACTCCACCTGTCTAATCGAACTGGAGCAGCTTGATAAATGAAGTAAGAGTTCCAATTATCTGCTTGCTGCTCTTTACCCTAGTCGAACTTCCAATCAATTTGTAATATATATATATATATATATATATATATATATATATATATATATATATATATATATATTTGCTATGTACAAAATGTTACGACAATCAATTTAAAGTATATGAGAAAATCAAGACTATAAGAATTAAGACAATGAGCAGCCAAATTTTGTTGCGGTAGTTTACGCATGCTCGAAGAATGCTACTGGATTGCTTAAGCATAATTTACTTATGAAAGGAATAATCGTTTATTTATCTTGGTGACTGACTTTTAAGACGCTAGACTTGAGGGAATAACTTCACTTTAGCTAATATCGATGGATAGTGTTGTGTACAAAGCTTGGAAGGAACGATCTATTCATGTGGCATCCCAAAATTCATGGCGACCTCCAGATACATTAAGGCTTATGAATAGGTGATGGAAGTACCATCAAGTTGTATTGTAGCCATTTAATCCATATTTTGCGATAAGATTTATGGCCAAGCTTTTAATGAATAATTATTTGATAGGAAAGAAAATTCTATTCTTGGCTATGTGGTTTATAGGTTGGAATTTATTAATTAATGTTGTAGGTTTTATGGCCAAGTGAATAAGTGTAATTAGGTAAATTATATGATGGGTAACTAGGTGGTAATTAAATGGGAGCAACTAGAGAAGGGTGGGCCAAAATACTAGGCCAAGACCAGCCCACAAGCCCCCACCATTCGGCCATTTGGGCCTGGCCCACGAAGCCCAAAGGGGAGAGGAGCTGCCATCGACCAAGGATGGCCCAAGCCCAGCCGGACAAAGCTCATCTTGCATGGCAATTACTAAGTGTCACCTGCATGCAAAGAAATGATTACAAGCTAATCATGAGGGGGAAGAAAGAAGAGGGGGGGCGGATTAAGCGAGGAAAGGGAGAGAAAGAGAGGGGGTTGCATGAGAGAAATAGAAAGAGAGAGAGAGTGGTCGTCCGAGAGAAAGAAAGGAAGAGAGAAAGAGAGCGAGCGTGCGAGAGAAGAAGAGGAAGAAAGAGGAGTTCGTTCGCCGCCTTGCCTGCCGTTTGTCGCTGTGTTTGTGCTCAGATTTGAGGCAAGTAGAGTCCTAAAATCTACCCTTTGCTTGCTTTGTTATGTGTGTGGTGAATGGTAGACTTTGGTTGAGGTAGAAGTGAGGAAATTCGAAGCTCTAGGGAAAGGTATAATAGCTTTGCATTCTGTTTTCTAGAAAGGCAGTCCAACATTTGATGAATTTGTGAGCTGCATGCGACTTTTTAGTGGGAATATTATTTCGACTCCTTGATGAAAGTTGTATAGAACTTCTTGTCGAGTAACATATCAAAATTTCAGAAGAAATGAACAAGTATAGACCAGTGAAAATATTTTTCTTTGGAGAAGTCAGATCTGGAATCGAAATGCTGACCTAGTATGATTCTGTGAATTTTATAAAATTCTCCAGTTGAAATTTGATCTTGTGTTCTGAATGAAAGTTGAAGATGACATGTTAAGGAGTAATATAATAAAATTTTAGAAGAAATGGATGAGTTTAAGTTGGTGAAATGATTTTATTTGAAATGGTCAGATCTGGGAATTTTTGCCGAGGGTTAGAGATGGCTATGGTGATTATATTTTTTAATCTATCACAAATATGATTTCAAGTTCTACATGAAATATTTACTTCTGGACCTTGTCTATAACATATAAAAATTTCAGAATTTTTGGAGCTGATTTAGGATTTTTACCGAATTTGTGAATGAAACTGTGTATGGCAATATTCCGAACTTTTAAAGACTGTGATGCGTGGATTGTACTAATTTGTGTGATGTTCTTTTGATATGGTGTTCTTCACGGAATACTTTCCTCTAGATCTTGCATATAACATTTCAAATTTTTAAATTTAATAAGGCTGTTTACTAATTTTTCAAGAATTATGACCAAAGGAGCGTAATCTGTTTTTATCCAACATTTAGTTATATTTTCAAAAATAAATGAAATTTCTCCATGTGATATGATGTTTTGAGTGGTTGATTATGCTGCATATGTGGTGACATATGGCATGTTATATGACATCAAATGCTGGTTGAGATCTTTGATAATTGTTGCATCAAATACCATGTTGAAATTGAGATAATAACAAATCCGTCGAAGGTGTGAGTAGACGATGCCCCAGGAGTATTGGGATGCCCGGAGTGTGTGTGTTGGATGTCCTCGGGAGTTTCGAGATGCCCAGAGGTGTGTGCCGGGGGGATACCTCGTGATGCTAGTTGGGGTACGAGATGCCCGGAGTGTGTGTGCTGGATGCTCGGAGGTGTGTGTCGGAGGTTCCTCGCAATGCCAGGTTGGATGCGAGCGATAAATTGTGGGATGCAAACATTGGTCCCTGGAAAAGAAAAATGATATGATCTAATTGAAAGATAAAGATCGAGAATTGAATCATGCGCATGGATGTATGCTTAATAGCATGGATGATATAAATCTTGGTGATATAAGTTTGGCTACTTGATGATACATGTATAAGTGCATAGTGATAGGTGGACGTTGCATGATGATATGCATGGCTGCTCGATGATATAAGTACAAGTGCATGGTGATTTATGCATGTTGTATGGGGATATATGCATGGCTATAAGATGAGGTATGCTTAAATGCATGAATAATATGTGTTTTATTCTTGATATGGATTGTTCTGTTTGACGTATTGTGTAGTTTGGTGGATCTTTACTGCTGAGTGGTTGTACTCACCCCTTTTTGGAGATTAACATTTCATATTAGAAAGATGGCGTTGCTACCAGTTGCACGCGGTACCTATTATGGATTGCCATCTAATGTTGAGGTGGAGTGCATAGAGTATTCCTGTGTTAGTTTGCCTAGTTTGGTGTATGTCTGAGTCCGTGTCTTAGTGATGTACGATGTGGGTCTTGCTGATGGCTCGGTTATCCAAGAGTTTTTGTTTGTTCATGTCCGGCGTGGTGGAGTGATGCTAGGGATGCTACCACCACCGCCGCCCAATGCACCGAGTTAGGTGTGATGGCACGTATAGCTGGTGGGAGCTAACACTTTTTAGGGATTGCCGACGCTTGTTGATGGAGGGGTGTACATGTTTCATGTAGGGTCGAGTTTTTTTTTGAGTTATAGCCAAGTATAGTTAAAAATCTTGGCATTTTTGCTGTACCGATTTGAAATATCCATTGTGAAAATATAAATAAAAGTGACTCGGCTTTGTCTTTTTATTTGGAGCATAGGTAGTGTGCATCGCATTATTGTCATTGAGGTGAGGGATGGTGAGACTCGTTTATGCTTCCGCTAATGAACTGTGCTAGGACCTTTAAAAAAAAAATGGTAAAGAATTCAATTGATCAACCCCTATGAACTATGGTTTCACTTTAAAGGAAAAAAGTTACCTTACTGATATGTAATAGGATGAGTGACAAGTACCTGACCCTAACGGATTGGGGGCCGTCGAGGGGTGCCACAATTCATGAATTCCCGTTCGCATAAACCGTGCATGTGTGCAACTTTTTATTTATTTTGTATTAAATTCCCCTTTGCTCTCAATTCAAATGAGTATAAATGATATACATAAATAGAACAAGTTTCAATCACTAACCCTCAATTATATTGAATCAATGGAGCTTTAATAACTTAATTGCGTCTAAACACAATAAAGAAAGGTTGAATTTGCCTAATCATGTCCCTTCCACTTAGTCTTATCCACTAATGAAAAAAAATAAAAATAAAAATCGGTCTTATCCTTATAGTATCAATTCGGGGTTTTTCTTGAAATTTTCTTTTTTTTTTTTTTTTTTAAATTTTTCATTTGAAGTCAATATTTTCTTTATTTTTCTATTTAAATTATGACTTTCTTATCGTTTTCTTCTTTAAACAATTAAATTCATGTTTTAATAGTGACAATTTTCCTTTTCTATGTTTTATATTATTTTATATGTACCGTGGGTAGAAGAGACATTTATGGGTAAATGCACTTTATACCATTGAAAGCCATATGCACCACACATGCTAATAAAAACAAATTAATGGGGTTAAAGACCGTAACAAATGTAATTCGCCAAGGGTCCGCGAGGCTCCCTGAGGTTGGCGACTGGCTAGAGAACGAAGATGAAGAAAATATAAAAAAGAAAAGAAAATGATCTGTTTAAAAAAATAATTAAAGAAGTTAATTTTTTCTACTTTTTATTTCTATTTCAAATCTACTCAATGACCACTGATTTGTTTTGGGGAATAAAAATATTAGTTGATGTTGCCAAACAAATTTGTACTCTTCTGCTGCTCTGGGAAACAAAAGAATAAAAAAAATGGGGAAGAGAAACGTTACCAAACAGTGCCTTAAAATTCAGTATTACTACGCATTGCTCAAAGTTTAAGGAGCAAAATGAAATCTCCACTCAAAGTTTAAGGAGCAAAATGAAATCTCCACTTTACGATTTTGTTAATACGTATACATGCAGAAACATGACTTATAGTTTGGGCATTTAGTTTTTGCATTTGGTCAATTAAAGCAATACGAGTTTAATTTGGTTAGTTGAAGAGTGAGGGCTGTAAAGAAAACCCTACCCAAGTCTTTAGCTCACCATCAGTGAAATTCAGTCATCAGAGATGACACATGTCATATCGAATTTCCGATGCTTAAAATGGCGTTCCCTTTAAATCATAGGTCTTCAAATTCAGTCATTGGAAATGACACACATCACATCAAATTTCCGATGCTTGAAATGGCGTTTCCTCTAAAACATATGTCCTCAATTGACTATATTGAACCATCAAATTCTCAATTGACCAATGGCCAAAATGTTATATGACACCCCAAATCCTATAGGGATGAGGGAGTGACATGACCGTCCTTTCTCCAAAGGACACAAACCTCAATTATATTCAAAATATCCAGCTTCCAAAAGTTTACCCCCATAATACTCTTGTTCTAACAACCACTGACTTGGGGACTTGAAGAACGTGATAAGAAAAAGGAATGAGCAACCATGGCTTAGTGAGTAATATATATTCCTTTTAAGTGGATCGAACAATCACTATGCATATTTAAAAAACCAAATCATAGCTCATTTACACCAAATTCAAAATATATCAAATTTACAAGATCAAAATGGGTCATATGTTGCTCCAATGTAACTATATTGATAGTAGAAATACCATTTTCATCACTAATATCAAAACAAATAATCAATGGTCCAGTCCATTGATTAATCTCATCAAAACACACTTCGATGGTCTATTCCATCGACTAAACTCAAGCTCAAGTATCTAGCCATAGTCACAGATAATGCTCCGTGACAAGGCGGCCAAGATTGCCCTCTTGATTAAGTCTCCACTTATCATAAATTGGCGGCTCGGCCCACCAAGATTGTTGTGCAGAAGAGCTGTCATAACCCAAACTCCATCTCGAGGGTCTTGAGTGATATGGGTTATTTTCGCTATGATCCAGGCTTGTTGCCGTCCTTATTCTTTTTACCTCACTATCATGCACATGCAAAAACATGAACAAACAACTCCATAGACAAACAACAGTTGGAAGACTGGGTCTACATCACACAGAATGTGGCGTCCCAAAAATTCAAGACAAGCTCTAAGGTGTATTAAAGCCCATAATTAGGTAATGAAATTACCTATGGTTTATGTTTTAGCCATTAGTCTCCTTTTAAGACTAAGTGATATATGCTTGTGTTCATGAGATTTTAAATTAGATAAATTAATGAGAATAATCTATGCTTGGCTATGCACTTTATAGACTAAGTTTCTATAAATAAAATGTTACAAGATTTTTGGCCATGTAGAATTTAGTAATTTACTTCTTAAAATAAAGGATAGAAAAATGGGTAAAATTGATTTGAATTAGGTTGGGCCTTAGGCCCAATAGCTTGAGCCTTTGGTGGGCCGAATGGCCGGCCCAATTAGGCCCAAGGAAAGGTGGCCGTCGACCAAGGGGGTGAAGGAGTGGCCGGCCCACTTCTTCCAAGCCCAAGCCCATTTCATGGGCCTTGCCAAGTGGCAAGGAGGACTTGCATGCATTGGCCAATTTGAGAGGCAATCTAATGATTGCAAATGATGAGGAATTGGGGGAATAAAAGGGAGAGGAGAGAGAGAGGGTGGCCGGTTGAGTTGTTCGGCCAAGTGAGAGAGAGAGAGATGGAATCGTGCGAGAGAGGGAGAGAGTGAGGCCGAGAGAGGAGAAGCCGAGAGGGAGGAGGAGTCGCCCGTCGCTGCCGCACGCTGCCCGCTCGTCCGCCGTGTGCCGTCGTTCTCCTCGGTCTAGAGGCAAGTTGGGAATCCGCTTTCTACTCTTGCACGAATGTCTTGCATGTGTGGTCGGAATCTATGATGTTTGGAGGCACGGGAGAGAAGCTAATGTGGTTTGTTCTTGAGTTGCATGCTGTTTTCGCATGAACCGCCTGACCCAGAATCTTGTGAGAGCTTGCATACATGTTTTGAGTTCGATTTTGACTTTGATCTCTTCATGAAAGTTGTAGCTAACATCTTAAAATATAACATACGAAAATTTGGTACAAAATTATGGAGGTTTGAGGGGTCAAACTCTCATCCTACTGAGATGCTAGATCTGGAATGTTTTCGCATGAACTGCCTGATCCAGAATCTTGTGAGCTTTCATGCATGTTTTGAGTTCTATTTTGAGTTTGATTTCTTCATGAAAGTTGTATCAAACATTGCAAACTATAACATACTAAAATTTGGTACAAAATTATGGATATTTGTGGGGTCAAACTCTCATCCTACGGAGACACCAGATCTGGAACGATTTCACTGACCTTTCGGTGGATTTGTGGTTGCATGTTGATTTTTACTAAGAATATCTTTTCGACTTCTTCATGAAACTTGTAGAGAACATCTTGAAGTTTAACATACTCAAGTTTTAAGCAAAAGGAACAAGTGTAGCCTAGTGAATCAACTTACTCTTGAAAACCGTAGATCTGGAGACGCGGTACAGGTTACCCGAGACTTCATGGACCTGTATGATGACTATACTCTGGAAGTTTGACTTAGATATCTTCATGAAAGTTGTAAGGGACATCTTGAAGTAAAACATATCCAAATTTCAGAGGAAAATAAGAAGTATAAGTAGGTAAAAACTCAGTATTTCGGAGAAACATGTACCGGACGTTTCGGTGTTAGATCCAGAAGCTTCGTGTGACTGTAGAAAATAATCTAAAAAGAATTTGGTTTAAAAGTCTTCATGAAAAATCTACTTTAGTGTCTTGTCTATAACCTGGTACAATTTAATAATTTTCGGAGGTCGTTTGGATATTTTAATCAAATTATTTCGGAAGCTGTGCATTCTGTTTTTTTTTTTATCCGAAATTACATGCTGTATTTGTGTGAATTATAATTTTGTGTGGAATTCGATTGGCCTTGTGTTTTTCATGAAATTATTACCCTATTGTCTTGTCTATCACTAGCCTTAATTTCAGGATTTTTGAGAATCATATGGATATTTAATTTAAATATTTTCAAAAATGGTACAAGCTGGGATTTAAATAAAATAAGAAAGGCATGATGAATGGACTATTTTAAATTGTATGAATTCCATGAATTTTATCTTTATGGATGATTGTACCTTGCTGCATGTATGATGATGACTGATAATGCATGTATATATTGAAGGATGAAAGTGATTTTGTTTGCCATTACATCATGTGCCATGATAAGTCGAGACCTAAATTGGTAAACATGATCAATGATAAATGAGGAAACTATTTGTGGCGGATGATAATGCACTGGGAGTATCAGGATGCCTGGGATGGGGGGTGCCGGATGCCCGGAGTGTATAGAGATACATGGCCGGATGGCCCTGGGAGTATCAGGATGCCCGAAATGGTTGGGTGCCGGAAGTCTCGGAGGTCTTTGCCCGAGGGGATGTCTCGCGATGCCAGTTGGGATGCGAGATGCCCGGAATGTGGGGGTGCTGGATGCCTGGTGGCCTTAAATGGCTGAATGCCGGAGGTTTTTCTCGCGATGCCAGGATGGGGTGCGAGTGTAAAGTATGGGATGAAATTGATGATCTCGAGAAAGAGTGATGTGGTGATCGAATTGAAAGTGAAAAGTGGAAATTAGATCATGCATACATAACATGATATGATGATAATCACCTATGGCATGACAACATGTATATAAGATATGATGATGATATGCATACATGACATGAAATGAAGATAATCACATCATATACATGTCATCATACCATAGGTGATCATTATCACATCATATCATATATGCATATCATCATGCCATAGGTGATGATAATCACCTATGGCATGATGATACATGTGTGTGACATAATGATGATCACCTATGGCATGATGACATGCATATATGACATGATATGATGACGATCACATGTGACATGATGACATGTATGTGTTATGGTTGTGATGAAGATGTAGGATGGTATATGCATGGCTTCGAGGTAAGTATGCTTGGATGCATGAGTGACATGTATGATGTTGTGATTGTATTGCATGATGCATTGAGTGGTTATTGGATTCCTTTACCTGCTGAGTGGTTGTACTCACCCCTTCGGGGACCAACATTTCAGATTAGCAGGATGCCGCTCCCTGCTGTCACGCGGGGTGTATTTTACGGCCTACCCTTGGATGTAGAGGTCGAGTGCGAGGAGTTTGACTGTCCCTCTGTTCCTGGTCTTACGTATATTCAAGTTCACTATTTAGTTATGTATGATGTGGGCTTGGCTAGGGGCCCTATTGTCCAGGAGTTCATACCCGTCCATGTTCGACGCAATGGACTGATGCGTGGGATGCTGCCGCCGCCACCGCCTGATGCACCAGGATGGGTGTGAGGGCCCGTGCGTGTCAAGTATGAGCTGAAACTTTTTGGGATGGTTAGCCGACACTAGTGATGGGGGATCTTGCACGATAGTTGTAATGGGTCGAGAGTTTCTTTTTGGGGTTTAGGCCGAGTGTGATTTCATGTCTTGGCCTTTCTTTTGATGTACCGACCCAAGGAAACCCATCTTGAAAATATGTAAATAAAGTGTCGTGGCTTTGTCTTTTCTCATGGTATTTAGTGGTGTGCAATTGTATCATGGTTGATGAAGGGAGAGATTGCGATGTTATATTTTGCTTCCGCTAATGAGTCGCGTTGGGATCGTTTTCAAAAAAAAAAAAAATGTCTATGATTTACGACGCTTCTTCTAAGAGGTGTGGCTAGTGTTCCATTAGGTGTAACGCCAGGTGCCTGTGGCGACCCTAGGTGGTTCGGGGTGTCACACAGAATACACTAGTTTACATTATAACAATACTTTTACAAACCCTTTCTCTATGGGCCCTCCTTTTTTTTTTTTACATCACACTCTAGGGGAATTCCTATCTCCTCTAGCATGATTATAGCTCCCAAAATTGATGTGAGAATTCTATGCCTATAAGACCGAAAGATGAGATAGTGGTAGAATTCCTAGTTCTTTACTAAATACATTATGTCGATGTAAAATACATTTGGCTTAGCATGTACAACACTTGTACATGCTAAGCCTTCACTAAATACATGATGTTGATGTAAACAGTGTCGATGACACATCAATAGCAAATTATTTGCCATACCTTCACTAAATACATGATGTCGATGTAAAATACATTTGGCTTAACAATGAACACATTAACATATCATGCTTATGCATAACCGGCACTCATGCAAATTTATTTACCATTGTCCTAGCTCGACCAAGCCCTCTCAACTTGACCAGGGCTTCCAGTTTCTTGATGGGTTTCCTAGCTTAGCCAGGGCATCTCAACTTGACCGAGGCTTCTCGAGGCTAGCTGATTGAGCCTTTTGAGTTCAAGACCCGAGAATCCTAGCTTAACTAGGGCATCATGTTCAATGAACGAAGCATTGTCGGCATGGTATATGACAACGGGTGCTTTTTCCTCTGTAAGTGCACGCACAAGTGCATTACACAAGTTAGTTCTTATCTTTTCTTCTTAGCTGTCTCATACATGGCCTAAAGGCATGCTCATTCATAATTATGTGTCATGAATTATTGTATTATGACAATAAACATGCCGGGAATGACCCTTGATCCGTGACCTGAATCGATCACTTAGCGTCGATCCTTACATCGGACAAAGTTCATAAACGGTATGCCTCAATGCTGATCCAAAACTTTAAGGCTTTGGTACACCTCACTTTCGTGAAGATCATAAACTTAAGGGACCTTGGCCTTTGATGTGAACATACTTCATGTAGTGAATAACTCTTGGTTCATGGCTTGACTCAATTGCCAAGTACAAAATCCCCGCACTGATTGAGATTTAGAGTTGGCATGCTTTGATGCCTTACGAAGACCTCGTGGGCTTGGGCAATCCCCTTAATGATCAAGACTTGAAACCAACATGCCTTAATGTCATTCCAAAATCTTGTAGCCTTCATCGATCCCCTCATCGAACAAGACTTGAAATCGTCACACTTTAATGCCGATCCAAGGCCTTGTGGGCTTGGGTGACCTTGCCTCGTGTTGAACTCAATCCAAATGAATCTCGGCTTCAAACTGAGCTTGAACAACTCAAGCACATGTTCAAACACAATCATGAGCAAAACCATACAAAAGATCCAACATCCTATTCACGGCTTAATGGGTAAGCACCTAATTAGACTCAACAATGGAGATTATCGCCCTAGAGGAGAAATAGGGATCTTACTTATCTGGATGAACCTCAAGAAAGCAACGGCGAGCAGCTTGACGTGGGGCGACGGTGCAAGGTCAAGAGAAAGGAAAGAAAGGAAAGAATGGCGTGTGAATGGCAAAAGGGCTCAAATGGTAGGAAATGAATGAGGGGCTTATCCTATTTGTAGCACCAACCTCATCATTACTTATCCAAATGGCCTAATCATATTTCTTGGAGTGACATGGTTATAACATTGAGGTGGCAAGCCTAAATTGTAATGTCACGCCTCGAACTTTGAGCATGTGCACATCCCTCGGCGGTCGACTAAATTGCGAAGTTCCCAGGATGCATTGTCGACCCAATTGATTCATGCACAAGCGGAAGCGAAACAATCCTCAGACAGCAACAAACATGTGATAGAAAAGCAGGACAATCAGAACAACCACACTTTTATAAACACGACGAGTTTATATACATAAGTATAAACCAAAATGAGCTACCAGGCTAACCCTATCTCGGACCCTATCTACTTGGGATTTGGGTCTATCACGACACCGTCAAGGATGTCGAGGTCAAGTAGATTAGCTATCTCCTATATTGTAGGCTCCTCCACCACGGGCCCCTGGTCCGCCGCAATCTCAGCCAAAACCTTGGCATCACACACGGGGTCGAGCTCAAAATGCTCGTCATCAATGGCAGGTTCATCAAAGTCATCCAAGGGGCCCTCTCGGACACCATTGGGCGCGTGACGAAACCACGCCTTGAATCGATGAGGTACCAACTGAGGTAGGCCCTCATCGACCTAGATAGTAGTAACCACAAGCTCATGGGTCCAGTTAAGGTTCCCATGGACTGGGAAGATGGTACGTTGTGTCTCCGCCTCTTGTGGCCACCCCAAACGGACGTGGCACACTTCCATCTAAGGACCTAAAAAGTTAAACCCACGACGGGGTGAAATAATGTCTCGGCGAGTTCATGCCTTAAACCTTGATTAGGAAGGAAATAAGCCTAGAGGTAGTCTAACCACGCATCACAGAAGACTCACCTCACCTCAATTCCTTCCTGCACGTTAGTACAGTTCATATAACATATATCTACAATGATAACACTCAACAATTGGAACGTCTCAACTTATATCTCAAACAATCATAGGGGTCCCGATTATAAGGCCAAATCGTTATGACACGTCTCATTCCGTGCCACACAATTTTGTCCCATAATTATGCGCGTTTATCTCAATCACTCACATGTTCCAATTGATTATGGCCCCACGGGCACGGCCTACTCGACGTTCAGTGGTCTTCCGACATAACCGAGCATTGTCTCATCCCTTAAGCATGGCAACGTCTACCTCTATATGGCATTCCTGAAGGAGCTTTGACCCAGCCTCTACTGCAACCGACATCTGTTGTTAGGGGCATTCCATATAGGAGCAATGTCTTGCGTAGACGCGTCAGGACGGGTTCACTACCCCCCGTAAACACATCAGGGTATTAGGTGTTTACACACACATTTGACCCCGACCAAGAACATTGTGTTTTACACACAAATGCCTCAATTAAAATAATGTGCTTGGCCTATTTTTTTCGTATTAAAAATACCTGGTATAATAATTGTGTGTGGGTACACGGTCATATCGAATCATAAAAAGTGATATCCTTCCTTTGAAAAATCTCATTATTAATATAGTACTTAAAAACATTTTTGGTGTCAAAACCTAACACTCGATATTTTCTAATTAAATATCAAAATTTCACAATTTTGAAATAATTACTCAAAAATCACAATCATCACTCAATTGCACAAATTAGCACTCAATTGCACAAACTAATTATACCACGGCAACCAGCACAAAATTCTAACGACCGGCTATCCTAGTATAAGTTCCGAAAAATATTAAATAATTAAATAAATTACAAAATTAATTAAATAAATGCAAATTAATTACATAAATGCCTAATTAAGCTAAATATGCTAATCTAACTACCTAATTGGACTTAGAAAAATAATGCAATAAGCTAATTAAATCATGCAATCTAATTAACCCTTAACTAATCTAATTTAACCACATAATTGGTCTAATTAAGCAACTAAATCACTAATTACACTAAATTAACCACCTAAATCAAGCTTAGCCTAATCTAATCTTACCCTAAGCATAATTAACTTTCTAATAGAGTTTAGAGGGTAAACTCACCGAATTTGCGAGTCAATGAGTTCACAGCGATGGTGATGCGAAGGCAAGCGAGACTCAAGCCTACGATGATACCCAACGAGGTTCGGAAGACGCCAGAAACGGGCCACAAAGTCTTAGCCCACAAGCGAGATTTCGGCTCTGTCCAAGGGCTGGATTGAAGGGCTTCAACGGCTGAAATAGGTGGGCTGGTGTGGGAGTGAGCACGGCGGAACCGGGCGGCGTCGGGGACTTCGAGATGGCGACAGAGGTGGCTCAATGGCTTTGGATGACGGTCAGACGAGCTTGGGACAGCAGCTCGAGTAGGGACAGTGTGGGCTGGAGTTGTGCAGGTGAGCGGGATGGCATGCAGCTTCAGCGGGCTCGGCGGTGCTCAGATGGGCGTGAGGGGTGGTCGACGGCTACAGGGGGTGTGTTGGCTGGTTCCTTTGGTTCTTAGGCTTCTAAAATAACAACAATAAATTGAGGTAAGGAAGAAGAAGAAGAAGAAGAAGAAGAAGAAGAAGAAGAAGAAGAAGAGCTGTAGCTGAATGGAGAGCAAGAAGCCTCAAAATTCTTCACAAATATCCCAAAACACTCATCACTTGGCCTCCACTTGCTGCAACCTCATCCACAACCATTTTCCCACACCAATCTTCTCCAAGAAGCCACTCTAGGTGCTAAAATGTTACAGCCCCCCTATGGCTACAAATTTCATACAATTCCCCTCCAATTCAACTTCAATTCCTCTCCAATTGGTCTCAAATCAATGGCCAAAATGCCAAGGAGGATGCCCACATCAAATTCCACAATTTTCCTCACCAATTGATCCATCTTGGATGCTAAAAGCGCACTAAAAAAGGGCCTCTGAATTTCCCAGTCCAATTTTGCCCAACTTTGATTTTTTGCATAAAAAATCTGGACTTGTTAAAAATTCTTCGGAGGATGAGTCGACGTTCCTAAAATAAATCGTGACATGACAGAACTTTCAATTTTTGAAATTAAGTTCAATTTTGTGGTTAATTTCAACCGGACATGATTTTAGCGTGACCTAACCTACTGGTAACTTTTATGAATTTTTAGCGCATTTGGCCCGTGGTCGATTATTTTTTATCTACATTGTACATCTTCGACTCATAGGCGACTCTCGATTGTCGCAAAAATATAGAGGTTTCAAATACGAGCATAGGGTATAGAAACGACAGAAAAATCGATTTAGTACTATTCGATGAGAATTTTGCAATTAGATGAAATCACCCACACTTTAATTACATGCCCATGTCGAAGCGATCTATCTCTAGTCTCTAATCGATTTTGACGGTGCTGTATTGACCCTTGCAGATTAGCACGGTCGAGTAGTCGATTTCTAATCGAATTTTCAAATTAGTCGCGTTTAAATTCCTTAACGGTTTCATCTGATAGATTAGTTATCTCGTGAGTAATCAGCTAAAAAAAAAGACTATAGGTGCGTCGATAAAAAACTCATTTTATTCAATAAAAAATAGACTCGAAAATCAGGCTTTCACATATAAGGTGTCCTACCTATTTCAAAAGGTGGCACACCTAATGGTATAATGTAATGATTGGAGGCTTACTTGTTTCTCTCCCATTGGATGACTTATACCATATCATTATGAATTGGCCTACTTGTTCTCCAAGGAGAATCTTATAGTAATTATGACCATCTATTTCATTGACATCTAAGTTTATGAGTCACTAACTTCTTCCCCAAGGCAAATCTTAAGCCATAATTATCAAAATTTTGAGTGGACACCTAGGCTTATTAGGTGGAGAGCTAATGGCCTAGTGTAATCATTTGAAGGCTTGTTTGTCTTCTTTTTATTGGGCCACATAAGTACTTGATTTATTATTAAAGAATAAGTCATCATAAATACGTGGCACCCTAAGAAGATAAGGTGGCATCTAGGCCAAATGATAGCCATAATTTGTCCCAAGATGCCTCATTTTTTGTTGGGACATTTGGCATGGATCCCTTACTTAATATTCAAGATAAATCTTTGTTAATCATTATCAAATCTATAAGGATTTATCCAAAATGATGAGTCATCCTTGTCACACCCCCATTCCATCCCTAGTATGAGAGCATGACTTGGCGAGTTAGCATTGACGCCCCAGGTAATATCGAACGTCTCGAAAGCCTTTTATCTTTAATTAAGCACGTGCAGAAGCGATCATGAACAATCCTCGTACAAATAAACATGGAAGCCGAGCAAGACATATACAAGCCAAGCAATTAAAAGCAACATATATTCATACACATATACACATATCAAAAATTGTTTTGATTACATGTCGATTCTAGTCTTGAGCTACTTATTTTCATTTCCATACATAGTCAATCAAAAGGCTAGAGTAGCCTAGCTCCTCTATTGAGCTTTTCCCAAAAACGGCCCTCATCCTAGGCTCATTCCCGTACGACGTTCCCATGGGATCCGCTGGAGGGATGAAGCCACAAATGGGACCTATGATGTCCTCATAAAAAATGAGGCACTAGGCCTCATACACATGAGGAACATCAAAAGATCTCTTCAAGTGTCATAACTTGGTATAAATGGACACTTAAGTGCCATAACTTACGAAAGTGACATTTAAGTGCCACATTTGAAGAGTAATGGATCACTTAAGTGCCACTCTAGTTAAAATCCGGCTAAAACGCTGATGTGTGCAATTTCCAACGAAGTTAGTGCAAAACGACGCCGTTTTGCACGCTGACGTGGCCAAATCATGCAAAAATGATGTCGTTTTGGGCTGACGTGGTAAAAAAATAATATAAAAATTAATTAAATTAAATTTATTTAAAATATTTTAAAATAATAATTTTTAATATTTTAAAAAAACTTTAAAAAAAAAGGAAAAGGGGGGAGGCGTTGAGCCCTCACCACCGCCACCACCTCCCCGTTGCTGTCAAGAAGGGCTGGCGACGGTGGGGGGGAGGGTCGGCCGGGGTCGCCGGGCCTTGGCCGGGGTCGGTGACCTCGGCCGACTAGTGGTGAGGGCTCGCGATCCCTTGCCCCAAATTGGGGCGAGGGTCGTAGCCTTTGCCATAGATTTGGGCGAGGGTCGGCGGCCCTCGCTCGGCTGACCAAGGGCCGCCGCCCGCCGGGGCGACCCGCGCCGGGCCGGGCGAGGGTCGCCAACCGTCGCCGGATCCGGGCGAGGGTTCGCGGGTCCTCGCCGACCATCCCCCTTTCGTTGCCGGCCCTTCCCGGTGGCGGCGGCTGAGGGCCCCCCCTTTTCTTTTTTTATTTTTCTAAAATTTTAATTTTTTTAATATTACAATTTTTATTCTTAAATATTTTAAATAAATTTAATTTTAAATTAATTTTAATTAAATTTTTATATTATTTTTTTACCACGTCAACCCGAAATGACGCTGCTTTTTTTGCATTATTTGGCCACATCAAGATACAAAACGGTGTCATTTTGCACTTACTTTGCTAGATAATTGCACATGTTAGCATTTTGGCTGGAGTGGCACTTAAGTGATTCATTTCTCTCTGATTTTGGTACTCAAGTGTCACTTTCGTAAGTTATGGCACTTAAGTATTCCTTTGTGCCAAGTTATGGTACTCTATGGGTCTGCGTCTCCATGAGGAACCAAATGTTTACTCTTTCTTGGACCCAAACAGTGATGGTGTATTTCCGGTAGGTGACGTCCTCTTCTATGTTTACTATGTCCATCACGGTGGAAAACATATCGATGGGAAGGCTGAGACAGACAAGTAGTGGGATTGGTTCATCCATCACACACTTGAAATGGTGAAAACAATAGGAATGAGTCAGTGACTTATTAAGTAGAAATTCATAATTCTCTTATAGGAGGATGTCTCCTCGTTGATCCTCTAATACAAAATCACCACCCACTTGTCGATGGCAAATCAATAAAAAGGTTCGTGCCTTGCCTTGTTTATGCATATAAACGGCTCTCAATCATTTATATGCTTTCCAACATTAAAACAATGAGTTAGTGCATAAGATCCAGCCTTCCTAAAAATCCATGGCTTACAATAATTTCGATCACTAAGAGAAATGCGTGCATCACATAAGACTCATTCAAGCACTAAGTGACCCGATGCAACATATGCTCAAATTGATGCAAAAACTCAACAACATATATAAAAACAAACCCAGCTTTTGCAAGCATCAATTCAAACATCACACATGAACTTTCATTTTTCTTTTTCAATATCATATTAGTCGAAATTAATCGACTCTTCTGGCAACAACCAGGCATCGGTCCCCCCTTGGCACCCTGGTATCGTCCCGATCTCATTATCAAAATGACATCCAGGGTGACCCCTAGGCATTAGCCTCACCCAGGCTGGCATCGTCCATGATCTCAATATTGGGATGGCATCCGGAGCTTTACCTCAAGCAATGACTTGACATCCCCCAACATTGGCATATAAGTTTATCACGTGTCCATGTGTTTCAAGCATCAACCGATTCATTTCATATTTAAAATTTTAGCCGAATGAAAGGCCCGAAGGCGTGCATGCAAGCTGAACTAATGGACGGCTCTTATGTTTTACTAAATTAAACTCATGCCAGATGTGACTTGAGCTCGTGGTATGAACTTGAAGCTATTTGCTCTGGTTTTGGCATCGTGCCGTGACTTGTCTCGAGTAACAACATGTCTCAATGTTGTCCCGAAATCAAGTGTGGGTCGTGCACCCATCTCGGCACACGTCCAAAGTCACATGAGACATTTCCTCGACATCTGGGTGTGCTTGACATCCATGCGAGACCATGAATTTACTTGATGCAACAACAAACAAATAGAAACACAACAAGTATAACAATATAAAGTCAACACAAGTAAAAGATGACATGATCCTAAAATTGATATGCGTAGCACATCGCCCTATCGAAAAGTTAGGAAAGTCTACTTACTACTTTTTGGACCTAGCTTCAAGATGCTTCTTTGGTGGTCGGTTGGCTTCTAGGGTGGCTTGGAGGAGAATGGCGTGAAAGAGAGGAGAGGGAGGGAAAGGATAAGAGAGAATGGCTAAGCCTCAAAATGTGAAGATGCCTTCTTCTATTTATAGGCCTCCTCCTCTTCAATTATTGGTGCCAACCTCACGATTGAGCCTAAGGAACGAGTTGACCTATCTAGTCTCCTTAGTTGGCATCTATGCTTATTCATGTTTAATTGTGATTGGTCCATCTATTCACTTACCTCTAAGGCTCACTTTAGGCTTATGATGTGCCTATGGCCCTAGGAGATGCATAAGCCCCTTTGATGCCTAATGTCTTTTTCTAATTGGTTGGCTTTTGCCTTGTTCACCAAGGCTATGTTTTAGGGTCATTATGATCTAATCTTCTAGGAGACACTTAAGTGAGTCATGCCATTAATGAACTAAAGTCCAAAATCATTAAATGAGGCCTATATATTTTTGCCGAGCTACTTAAGAAGCAAGTTTTCTCATTCTCTCTTGAAGTGGGCATGTGGCACTCAAATGGATAAGGATGAACTAGGTCAAAAGGCTATAGAAGATTCTAGAACTCTAATGATCTCTTGACACTTGTCCAATGATTCATCCCCGCATTAATTGATTTGTGTCAAAATCTCATCCAAGGAAATCATGAGACTAACATTGTGTGACATCCTGAATTTTCAAAATTCGTTTTCGATTAAATAAATCGGGCCTTTCGTCGACGCGCCGATAGTGATATTCTCTGAGTTGATCACTCATGAGATAACTGGATTATCTGGAGAAGCAATTAAGGAATCTAAATGCAATAGACTTGAGAATTCGACCAGGAATTGACTGCTCGATCGTGTTGATCTGTAAGGGTCATTACGGCACTGTCGAAATCGATTAAAGACTAGAGATAGGTCGACTTGACTAAGATGTATGATCAGAGTGTGGGTGATTCCACCTGATTGCAAAATACTCGTCGATCGGCACTAGACCGATTTTTCTATTGTTTTGGTACCTGGTGCCCGTAATTGATACCTTGAGATTTCATGACAATCGAGAGTCGCCAATGTGTCGAAGATGTACAATGTGACTCGAGATAAATCGATCACGGGTCAATTGCACTAAAAATTCCTAAAAGCTACCCGATAGACTAGGTCACGCTAAAAGCACGCCGGAGTGAAATTAACCGCGAATTTGAACCTGATTTCAGAAATTGAAAGTTCTGTGGTGTCATGAGCCATTTGAGGAACGTCGACTCATTCTCCGAAGAATTTTCAGAGATTCCGAGGTTTTTACGGAATATCGATTCGGACGACGCGGAAAAATAACAGAAATTCGGATTGGTCGAATTGAAGAGATTTTAGACTTGCAAACCGAGCTATATGACGAAGGAGACTTGTAGAAATTATGTGGGCTTTTCTACATCAAAATTTGATGTTCAATTTGGGAAAATTGTTAAAGAAATTGGAGACCAAAGAGTAAAATTCGGATCAAAGAGAGAATGCTGCATTTTGGCATTTTTGGGTTTAATTAGTGAAAAATTGAATTTAGAAAGTATTAGGACTATGAAGATAATGTTGAAGCGCCTAGTGGGGACCAAATAATGATGAATGTGAGATATTTAATTGGATATTTTGGCTTCCTCTCCCTCAAGCTTCTCCCATACGCTCCTTTCCCCTTCGGTCTTCATCCTCTTCTTCCTGCTCGACCATTTCTCTCTCCCTCTCCGTTGGCTCCTACCTTGCTTTCATTTTCCCTTTATTTTTCATCAATCACCAAGTCCCCGTTGCATCTCTTGCTGTCCCCACCGACCGAACCACAATCACTCGCCCACATCTCCACTCACCGAGCGTCCCTCTCTCCCTCACGCAGACCAGCGCCCACGCGTCCGAGTCTCCACTTTCTTCAGTCAACAATTGAAGCCGGTGTTGACCCAAACCTCCACCGAAACCTCATGTCTGCATCGCACAGCCCAACTCCCTGCTGCCGGCAAATTCGTGGACGCCAGCCAACTGCCCGCGTGGTCTTCTTCAGCCGAATTGAAGACCCAGCGAAGCTGCTCCATCTACGGACACACGTCCGAAGCAGCTGCACCGAAGATCCGCATCCCCTCCTCGTGTCTTCAATCCATCGGCGTCAACTCCAGCAGGTGTGATGACCGCCAATCTCCACTTATTTGCACGAACAGAGGAGTCCATCGAATTTAATCCAGCAGCTTCATCGTGCGATCCCCTCTCCACGCGGCCAACGTCCAGCTCCTTCTGCCTCATGTCTTCATCTTCACCGCCAGTAGCTGCTTTCCTCGTGCGCCAGCGAAGTCCAAGCAAGGCAGCATCATTGTCCACGAAGCCAGCGAATTTTGGTTAGTTGTTGGGCCCGTATCCAGCCCGCATCATCAGCCCACGAATTCATCCACAAGCCCATCTCCAACAGATTTTGAAGCCCAAGCTCAGGCCCAAGTTCAGTTGGTTTTAGCCCATTTGAAATTCAGCCCATTTTGGGCCCGCGAAGAAAGCCCAAGATCGAAACTCAGCCTTGCTGAGTTGTGTTGGGCCAAGTTTAGGCCCGGCCCAAGTTTGTTGATGCCGCATAAAATTTCGATTTCGACGCCATCTCGTAAAATCCGCGATTGGACGGTTTCCGCAATTAAGGTGAGTTTTTACTCTAAACTCTGCTTAGTAGGCTAATGACGTTTAAGGGGTGTTTAGATTTATTTTATTAGGAATTAGGTGGTTAGTTAGATTAAATTTAGAAATGTAATTATTTAATTGAGCATGTTAGGTGATTAGCATGGTTTAGCTAAGGCCTAAATAAATTGTACTATTTATCTAGAAGGGTTCAGAAATTTTTTCGGGTCTGTATTGGTATTTAATTTAATAATTTTGGCCAAGGTTAATATTTTTAGAAATTAAATTGAATTAATTGATTAATTTTCGAAATTAATTATTTATTAATTATTTTTCTGGAATTTAGGGGATAATGTGGAGAATTAATTTCGATTGATTGCAATGATGTGGTTAAATTCTGCAATTGAGTGTTAAATTATGCAAATTGAGTGCTGATTGGATTTTTGGTATTGAATTCCAAAAATTATGAATTTCCAATATTAATTCAGAAAATCCCAGGTGCCGGGTTTTAACACCGAAAATGGATTTTAAGTACTATATTAAATAGTGGGGTTTGAAAAAGATAGGTATCAGTCTTCCGGTTCGAATTGATCGTGTACCCACACACGACTATTTTATCGTGTATTTCTAATACGAAGAAAATAGGCCAGGTTCACTATTTTAATTGAGACATTTGAGTGCAATGCACAGTGTCCTGGGCCGAGATTGATTGGTTGTGTGTTGGTTAAGAGAAACCGTCCTGGGCTATTAAGCCGGATGTTACCCATTCGTTGGGACTCGGGTCGCAGTAGATTCTGGACCTACGCCCCTTCGGGGAAGCCGTCTAATTGAGAGACGTAGCCGTGCTCAAAGGAGGTGAGACGACGCCTGGCAATGCCAAAAAACCGCCAATAGAGTTGGTCGTGCCCTTGAGGGGTGTAATTAACAAATGGGAATGCATGATTGTTGAGTTTGATGCACCCGATTATGAGATCAAAACTGTGTGACATGGAATGGGACGTGTCATAACGATTTGGCCTTATAATCAGGACCCCGGTGATTAATTGAATTGATGAGGTGTTCCAGTTGTTATGTGCATTGATTATATGCATTGCGATATGAACTATACTGACGTGCAGGGAAGGAAACTGAGGCGAGGTAAGTCCTCTATGCCAATTGAGTGGTTGTGTGGTTAGGATGCTTATGGGCGTATTTCCCTCTTAATCGGGATTTAGAGCTTAGACTCGCTGAGATTTTATCTCACCCCGTTGTGGGACAACATTTTCAGGGTCGTCGAGTGGAGGACCTAGAGCTGAGAGAAGGTGATCAGAAGCGTAGGTCAGTTAGGACCGCTTCTTTTGGAAGGCTAGTCTTTTGTAGTCTTTTGGTCATAGACCTTGTGCTTGACATTATGTGAATATATAAAAGCATGTTTGTTTCGTGAATTCGTATCCTGCTTTTCTATCCCGAGATGATTACTGTTAGGGGATTTCTTTTTGCTTCCGCATGTGCAATAAAATGAAAAGGGTCGGCGACTCGTCTTGGGAAGTTGCAAAATTTTATTGACCAGAGAGGGATGGACATGCGCTCGGGGTTCGGGGCGTGACACATAGGGTATTGCCTAATTGGATAAGTTGTTAATATTTGTACACGATAGACAATTCCGTGAAAACCGAGGTTCATACCAAAATTTACTAAACTTTAATCAAATGAGTGCGACTAAGTCGGCAGCCTTCTTAAACTTGTCCATGACAATTTCCAATTAGAATTGGTCTATTGGATCTCTTAAAATAAACCTCATGGTTGGTCTTGGTTATTTGCCCTAACCGGGTCTCGATTGGGTAGACTGGGTCCATGGCCGAACATGCCATGTCTTGGTCTATCCAAGGTTTATGTCATTGATTCTCATGATCGACCCTCAAACCTTATTCTCATGGTTTGGAATTAAAAGATGTTACAATCCTCCTTCATGAAGAAGCTACGGTATTCTAGAAACTTTTCTTTTGTCCATTTCCAAGCAATATGGCAACAATGGGAAATAGGCCATTGGAAGTGCAACCAAAATTAGGCAAGGTTTTTTTTTTTTTTGTGTACATCCCCTAATGATCATTCCAACATACCCAAGTTTCGTGGCAAAGCCACCCTCGGCATAGCTGTTGTAGGCAAAATTCACCTCCTTAGCTAGGTCGATGGCCTTGATCTTGGGCTCAATGGCCGAACCTCAGACCAGTTGGGCGGTCCTTTAGTCGATCCATGAGCCAATCCACCGACTAGTCCCTCTGGTTGGTCCTTGGGCCAATCAATCGGTCTCGTGGCCAATCTTGCGGCTAGTCTAAGGTCCTACACCACAAGTTATGACCAATCCGAATTTGAATCACATTGAGTTTGTTCAATCCATGATCGATTATCAATTGTCATATAATCGTGTGGGATCGATTAATCCGTCTCAATTCATGGTCACACTAGATTGATTTATGATCATTCACAACCATGTAGAATCACCTGCAACTAGTGAATTGGTCGGGTAGAATTGAGCCATGACCGTCCATCAATCCACAATGGTACATGATCATCCCAGTGACCGATCTTAATAGTTGAATAACCTTTAAATGGTCAAACATTTTAGGACCAATTTTACAGTTGCCAATTGCCAAACAGGCTAACTAAGGGCCGACTCTTGAGTCAGCTCACGGCCTAGTCCCACCATTGATGTACCGATCCTTACCCTACTAGTCAAGACCAAAAGAATGGTTGAAATCGAGGATGTTACAAGAGTACCCCAACTAGATGAAATGGAAAAGAAAAACAAGAATAATCAAGAACTTAACAGATTTACATGGTTTAGCCAAAAAAAAAAAAACCACCTACACTTACGGGGGTTGGGGGGAAGAGACAATTTCTTATTTGAGAGTATTTTTTATACAAGGTACAATGTTGAATAAATAGATCCTTAGATCTCCACTTCCCTAATCCCAATAGGAAAGGAATTCCGCTCTAAAGATTTTATCAATTTAGGAAACTAACTGATAAATCTTTAGTGATTATCCTTCAAATAGTAGGACTACCATAAAATATCACAGTTACATTGAATTAAGACTATTTCCCATGAAATCTCACGTAGATAAGCCCGTAAAAAGGAAATAATATTCGTGGAATTTAAGACAACATCAACAAGGATATCCTAAACTAGTATGCAGATACCTACACACTCCTCAATAGGTTTATAGAGACACTAAGCATAACCTATTAACCTTAATCTCCAGAAATCCACAACCAAAATCAGATACCATCTCAAAACTTAGGTTTAATAACCAAATTACAACTTTTCACTAACACAATTCAAATATCAATGGTCAAGTCCTTGGATATTACTCTATTAAATTACATTTTATATATCACAATACATTTCCAAAACTATTTTAAACTTAATTTTGTAAACCAATTCACAAATCAATATATAACATTTCATAAACCATATTTAAAATCAAGAACTTAATCAAGAACTTTTTTTGAGTCTTTCCCAAAAGGTTTTGCAAACCCATTTGCAGGAAATCAATTTAGACTATAATTCAAAGATAACATTTCCATATCTAATACACAAATGGTAGTAAATGCTCGATCCAATTTATGTACGAAATATGCTTGTTCTTAATTCATAACATAACTAATCCAGTTCATTTTCAAAATATGAGTTTGCAAAGTCAAAGAAGAAATAGTATCACTTATTTGAGAAAACCGAAAACCAACCTATAGTGGTTACTCAAGTTAGCACACTCAAATTCCTAACAATTAATTGAAAAATGATATAAAGAAACCGAGTAAAGTAATATTCTAATTTATAACTTAAATACAATATGCCTATTTGTTCATAAAATGACACCTATGTGCTAACGAAAAGCTCACCCATAGCGGAAACCTACTATTGTCAGCCATGTGCAGCTCGTGCGCTAAATTTATTCATGCGATAACTTCCTCCATAGAACCCTGTTTCAAGCAGGCATACAGTCCATAGAAAACCCTTTTGATATGTTATAAGAACTTCAACTTAGCTGCCCCAAAACCTCGCCAAAAAGGGCTGAAAATCAGTCTAAAAGTTTACTATTAGAAATATGTCCAACGTGCACGACAAACTTACAAATTTCACTTTGGCCAAACCGTAAACTCAAATTGAGATTTGTAAGATGCTATAACTTAACAACATTGTAAACTATTATTTCAATATATGTACATTGCTAAAAAACTCCCCAATCAAACACAGCAAGTCATAATTGACCTAAATCCGAATTTCAAGCCTTAATTTCGACAATTCCTTTGATAGATGGTTAGAGGTTACAATCACTTACCGGTATTGCAAACCATGACTGCACCAAAATTTCTCTCTCTTCCCCCTTTTTCCTTCTCATGAACAAACCCATTCTCTTCTCTTCTTCCTTTTTATCATGTTTTTCAGGTCCTTGAATTAGTGGTCGTTGGAATGAGAGTATTATTGGGAGAACTTTTGGGAGATGGATATTTTAGGTATAGTTCAGCTTGTATGCTTTGGAGAAAAGGCAATTGTGTCACTCCCTCATCCTTGTATGATTTCGGGTGTGACATGTCAAATCCTAATCTTGTTTATTAATTATTTTGTATTTTAATAATGGTCTCACCCAAATGCACCAACATTAATTGAAAATTATTGAGATACCCATCAATAATAGTCTTTATTGCATATTAAAAATATGGATAAGTGTTGTAGAAGTCCTAAAACTTGTCACGAAAATGCAATTGAGTCCTAAAACTTGCAAAAAGTGCAATCAAATTCTAAAACTTGTCAAATTGTTTCAATCGAGTCCTAAAGTTAATAACATTAGCATTTTTAACGGAAAATGCTGACGTTGCGCCGACATGGACTTTTAAATAATTTTTATTTTTTCAGATGGCTTTTTTAATTATTTTTATTCATTTTAAAAAATATTTAAAAACTACAAAGAAAAGTTAAAGTTTATTTTTAAAAATTGTTAAAAGAAAAAAGAAAAGAAAATCAGCGGCTCCTCCCCCATCGCCGCTCTCATCGCCCGAGGGTTGGCGACAGCCACCGGCCCTAGGTGGGGGTGGCTGGCCCTCGCCTGGCCCTAGGGGAGGGCTGGCAACCGTTGTTCGCCTTGGGCAAGGCCTCATCGGCCCCTCACTCGGGGCCGGCGAGGCTTGCCCAGATCTAATGGGGCCGCCGACCGTCGCCCACCCTAGGCGAGGCCTCGTTGGCTCGCCAAGATGATAGTTGCCGGCCCTCGCCTGGGACCGGCGAGGCCTGCCGAGATCTGGCGAGTCTCTCCAACCTCGAGCGAGGGCCGACGAGGCCTCGCCCAGGGCGGGTGACAATTGTCGGCCCTCACCTAGGGCCGGCGAGGGCGGGCTACCCTTGCCCAGGCCGGCGACCGCCGGTCCCTCCGGGCGATGGGCGTGGTGGCGGGGAGGAGCCGCTAATTTTATTTTATTTTTTTAAAGCAATTTTAAAAATAAAATTTAACTTTTCTTTTTAGTTTTTAAATATTATTTTAAAAATTGAATAAATAATAATAATAATAATCATAATAAATCCTTGCGGAAAATGAAAAATTATTTAAAATGCCACGTCAGCATTTTTAACGGAAAATGCTAACGGTATTAATTTTAGGACTCGATTGAAATAACTTGATAAGTTTTAGGACTTGATTACACTTTTTGCAAGTTTTAGGACTCAATTACATTTTCGTTACAAGTTTTAGGATTTCTGCAGCACTTATCTCTTAAAAATATACATACCCAAAGCACTTCCTATGTCACGCCCTGACCCTTGGATGTGTGACAACCCTCATTCTCTTTGATCATTTGATTGCAACGTCCAAGGAGGCATCGTCAATCCATTCATTTATCTTTCAATTATACGCAATAGGAAGCATAATTTGCACCACCCAATCATTTGTATTAGAGATAGCATAGAACACAACGACAACCACTTTTATATATTGCATTTACACAATAGTTGAACACTTCGGAAGCTTCATATATATACATCCACAACGTGGATTCCTTCCGGTCCCGCAAAAGGAGGTTGAAGTTAGTCTCGCTCCTTTATCGGGAAGGAAATCACTTGGGTATCCTGATCTACGGGTACCTCAAAATGCACATGGCAAAACGGGCTAGTCTTGATTATGGCCTAAAAAGTTTAAACAACAATGAATGAGATATATTCAGAAAGTAAACTCCCTAAATCTTACGTAGGAAGATGTCTTGCCTCAGAGATGCCCTAAACATGCACAATCTGCGTACCTCTCAAATCATAGATAGGGTCAATCAAGCATGCACATGCCACATAAGTCCTTAATATGATAATTAACTCATGCATATGTCTCATGCAATTCACATATATATATCCATGCCATACATATGCAAGTCATAACACCACTCTCATAATATGCATTTAACACTTATGCACTTTGCACGCATGGTATCTCGAGAATCACATGGTATCTCGTACTACCTTGCTATTCTCGAGACCATAATTCCAAATTATTACGACCAATTTCGACCACAACCAACACTCGTGTCGGTGGTCTTTCGGTGTGATTAGGCATCGTTCCGCCCTATCAGGCACGGCATCATCTCGACCTCACTCGAATATGACATTCCACTTAAGGAGTTTCATTCCGAAATCCAATCGCAGATGGCATCCCATTGACGGGGGACATCCAAAGTCCATTGGGCATCATCCCTTGTAATCATATTAGTACAGAACCATTATGTGATCATACAAGCACATTAACTACTCAAGCCAATTCTTATCTTTTTCATTAACCAATGCAAGAGTGTTTAGTGCTTACACATTATACACCAGAACATTCCCATACAAAAATGCCATGAAATAATCTCACGTGATCACCTAATGATTATTCATCCACCAAAATAATCATGCAATAACATCATAACATATAATATCACACCATGAGTTAGTTTTATCAACTTAGCACATCATAATTCAAAATAATATTTCACAAATACTTATCATTAATGAAAATAGAATTTCAAAAGTACTTATCCCTTTAAAAATTATGATTTCATAAGTACTTATCACATATGAAATTGGAAAATAATAAGTACTTATCACTTTAAAAATTACAAACTAATAAGTACTTATCACATTTAAAATTAGAAAATAATAAGCACTAATCAGATCAAAAATCAAAATATAATAAACATTTATCACACTTTTGATAAGCTACAAGCACTATCCACTGTTCACAATAGGCTATCACTAGTACTTATCGCTATTTATGATAAGTTATTATGTCAACTTATCACAATTCATGATAGGTTATCACGTCCACATATCACTATCACAAGTATTTATCACTTATCAATGATAACCTATCACAAGTACTTATCACCTATCAATGATAACCTATCAAATGGCTTGTCGCCTACCAATGATAACCTATCACATGGCTTATCACATATCAATGATAAGTTATCATCCTAATCCACTTCTCACCTAATATTAACTATCACTACCCTTAATTTAACCTTGATCTTAAGTGTAACTAGCACCCTAAGCAAGGGTTAGGAAGCTACTCACAGTTTGGATCTAGACTTTGACAGCGAGCAACAGCAGTGGTGGCGAAGGGCTCATGGAGTTGGATAGTGGGGACAGCGGAGTGAGGCATAGCTTTTGACGACAGTGGTGTAGGACAGTGGCTCCCGATGGTGAGGCTATAACAAGGTGTGAGAACGGCATGGCACAGTGGTGGTTTAGTGAGGCGGTGATGGTGAGCATGAGGACTGCACGGGTGTGAGGTAACGGCTCATGGTGAGATGGTAAGAGCATGGCTTAGAAAAGGTTGTGGATAGCGGTCCATGGTGAGGTGAATGGCGGCTTGGCACGATGGATAAAGCCATGGGCTTGTGGTAGTGAATGGTAGCAGAGGTAGTGGTGGTGGACAATAGTGAAGGACAAACAAAGAGAGAGAGAGAGAGAGAGAGAGAGAGAGAGAGAGAGGGAGGGAGGGAGGGAGGGAGGGAGAGAGAGAGATGGGTATGAGGGGGATTTCGACTGAGGGAGATTAGAGGGAGAGAGAGTGACTGAGAGAGTTAGGGGGAGAGAGTGAGAGAATTGAGAGAATGAGAGAATGAGAGAGAGAAATAAGTGCAACCTAAGATTTTCTCTCTACAAGCATTAATGAGTCATTGTACAATTCCCTTAATTCCCTCATGTCCAAGCCATTTATATGGCCGAGAAGGCTTCATGAAGATATCTTATCCAAGGCAATCAATGCTAAGATTTCACACATGCTAGAATTAGGATGTAGACTAGGTAGACTAGCTAGGTAGGCCTCCTCCTCTCTCTCCTCCTCCTCTTTGGCCCCACTTTCCTCACCTTGCATGCCCACAATTTTGTCTCATTAGCCATAAGCTTCTAGCAGTGGCAAAATAGGAATTAATTCAAATTATAGTTCAATTCACTATTTAGGCACATGGACATATAAATGTGCAAGCTCCCAAAAGACTAAGGTGGGCTTGGTTGACCTAATGGGTCTTCTGGGGCAGCCCGTAGTGGGCGTGAGACCCATGGGGCTTGTTCATAGCTTGGGTTCTCATGGTGATTTATGCATGTTGTATGGTGATATATGCATGGCTGTAAGGTGAGGTATGCTAGAATGCATGAATGATATGTGTGTTATTCATGATATTTTGATTGTTATGTTTGACGCATTGTGTAGTTTGGTGGATCTTTACTGCTGAGTAGTTGTACTCATCCTTTGGGGATTAACATTTCAGATTAAAAAGATGCCTCTTTCACTAGTTGTGCGTGGTACCTTCTATGGCATACCTACTGACGTTGAGGTGGAGTGCACAGAGCATTCTTGTATTAGTGTACCCGGTTTGGTGTATGTCTGAGTCTGTGTCTTGGTGATGTACGACGTGGGTTGTGCTGATGGCCCTGTTATCCAAGAGTTTTTGTCCGTTCATGTTCGACGCAATGGGGTGATGCTAGGGATGCTACCTCTGCCGCCGCTCGATGCACCGGGTTGGGTGTGATGACACGTATGACTGGTGGGAGTTGACACTTTTTGGGGATAGCCAACGCTTGTTGATGGACGGGTGTACATGTTTGATGTAGGGTCAAGTTCTCTTTTGAGTTATAGCCAAATATAGTTAAAAATCTTGGCCTTTTGCTGTACCGACCTGAAATTTCCATCGTTAAATTATAAATAAAAGTGACTCGGCTTTGTCTTTTCATTTGGAGCGTAGGTGGTGTGCATTGCATTATTGTTATTGGAGTAAGGGATGGTGAGACTCGTTTATGTTTCCGCTGATGAGCTGCGCTGGGACTTTCACAAAAAAAAAATGGAAGAAGAATTTTATTGATCAACCCCTATGAACTATGGTTTCACTTTAATTAAAAAGTTATTAGATTGGTATATAGTAGGATAAGTGACAAGTACGTGACCCTAACGGATCGGGAGCTGTCGAGGGGTGCCACAGCCGATTTCTTAGTTTTTGAAACTAAAAATCCATCATGAAATTTGGAACCTACTCTATTACAAGTTTCAGGTCTATCCGAGAACTAGATGATTTCCTCTTCTTCTTTTTTTTTTAATTAAGCAAAACGATTACAGTAACAAAATTGAAAATTCCCTATTTGTCAATAGAAAAATCATAAGAAAAAGAAAAAAGAGTTTAATCGGCATTATCAATAGCTCGCGGTTCATTACATGCCCATCGTTAAAAGGCTTGGCATTGTTATGGTGCTTCAGTGAGGAAGTATAAGAGTTTATGCTATGCTTGATCTTCGGGCTCTTGTTTTTGTTAACTATTGAGAAGTTGCAGATTGAGGTCACATCGCCTAGGGATTAGCTAATGAATTGAGCTATAGTTTAACTCATGTTTGTGATTGCAAGAGAAATCTGTGATTAGACTGGTCTCTGCATTATGTAGATGGTCTGGTTTATGGTTTGGTTTGGTTTGATTCCTACCTAGGAATTGGGATCAAACCACATGATGCAAATTTCAAAAAACATGGAACCGGGAACTAGACCAAACTAGAATCTAAAGCGATTCTTGATTCTACCTTTAAACCATGCTTATCCCTAGTTTGAACTACATAGCATCATAAGGTTTATTATTGAGATTGAAGGGGGGGGGGGGGAATGTACTGATCCGAAATAATAAATTGGACTAAGGATAGAATTGTTGGAATTTGTGATCCAATTCTAGAAACTTCAAGATAGGTTTGAACTAGAAAAATCAAGAAAAATTCTAGAAGAGTCTACAAGCTACTATCTCTCATGTGTTCTAGAATTTTCATCTTATGTTAGTATGATAGTTATTTGTAGAGAAGTCTTAGAGACTTCCTCCACCTACTTTGGCGGTGATTTACGCCTATAAATAGGCATGTAAGTTCATCATTTAAAGGAGTAAGAGGTCCACCTTGTGGGGAAAACCCTCCACTGTGAGAGGTCCACCTTGTGGGGAAAACCCTCCACCGTGAGAGGTCTTAGACCTCCACCAATCTCCATCAAACTATTTCCTTCAACTAATGGAACTATTTTCCCCCATATCCATATTCTTTGTTCTTCAATTATCCTAGTCTATCCCTTGCTATCTTATCCCTTGTCCATCATCCATAAACTACACAATACACTTGCACACACGCCACTAACCAAAAACTATCATCAATACCAAAACCATGCTTCCGCATATTTATATTTTTTTAACATGGTATCAGAGCCAAGTTACGCCTAGGTTCGTAACTGAGCCAGGCGTAAGGGACCATGAAGCCAAAACTAGGCATATCGGATGGTTATGGGCGTTTATCCTCACCATCCTCAACTAAAAAGGCCAGAGCCCGAGCGAGAGCCAACAGAGCCAGAGCCGAAGCCAGAGCCAGAATCAAAGGCCAGAGCCCGAGTGAGAGCCAAGAGAGCCAGAGCCGGAGCCAGAGCCAGAACCAAAGCCGGAGCCAGAGCCTGAGCCTGAGCTAACAACTACGACTAAGAGCATTTTGATGCCCCAAAACATATGGGACATCGTTGAAGAAAAGTCATGCATGTTCAAAGGCAAGTGCAAGTGATTCGACAAGAGAATGCAAGGGATCATGGAATGAAGACGATATAAAAGGCATGGGACAAACTACAAGGAGAATTTCAAGGTACGTTCGAGGATTTATGATACAAGTCCGGAGTATCCCGAAATTGGATCAAGGGGGAGTGTTGGAATTTGTGATCCAATTCTAGAAACTTCAAGATAGGTTTGAACTAGAAAAATCAAGAAAAATTCTAGAAGAGTCTACAAGCTACTATCTCTCATGTGTTCTAGAATTTTCATCTTATGTTAGTATGATAGCTATTTGTAGAGAAGTCTAGAGACTTCCTCCACCTACTTTGGCGGTGATTTACGCCTATAAATAGGCATGTAAGTTCATCATTTAAAGGAGTAAGAGGTCCACCTTGTGGGGAAAACCCTCCACTGTGAGAGGTCCACCTTGTGGGGAAAACCCTCCACCGTGAGAGGTCTTAGACCTCCACCAATCTCCATCAAACTATTTCCTTCAACTAATGGAACTATTTTCCCCATATCCATATTCTTTGTTCTTCAATTATCCTAGTCTATCCCTTGCTATCTTATCCCTTGTCCATCATCCATAAACTACACAATACACTTGCACACACGCCACTAACCAAAAACTATCATCAATACCAAAACCATGCTTCCGCATATTTATATTTTTTTAACAGAATGAACAAGTGCATGGATAGACAGATAAAGAAAAAAATAGAAATGAGTCGTTCTAGTTTTACTAGATCAATCATTGGTCATTGTTATCAAAGGTTGAGATGGAAAGCAGGTGAAATATATTTTTGAGCACCAAAATCTTGTTTAAATTAAATTTAAGCAAAGCTTCAAGAATATTTAACGGCTATATGCCTCTGACAGATGCAGACTCTCTGCATCATTCAGCTACGAAACTGAGTAAGCCTCGAACTCATTCTTACATTCCTGCGGATTTTGTCTCAATGGCTCTTTAATTTGCTGCCAGAAACGAATGACTCGACGAAACCGGAAACCTCGGCTCGCCTTCTTAAGACCGTAAATGGCAGACTACCAACTTCCCCTCCGACATTCACTCATGGGCCTTGCTCTTTCTTTCTTCTTGGTCCTCTGTGCGATTCTGCAATTCTCTAGGGCTGAAAAGTTGCAGTTTTTGCAGAAACCCTTGTACGGTTACGCATTTGTCGTCTTCTTCTTCATCATCCTTTGCACGAGCTTGGTTTCTCGTATGTAACTTGCTGATGTCACTGAAACTCTTTTTCTTCAGTATTTATGATATTCATCGCTCTGATTTAGTATAACTGTCTGTTTTCTGGGATTGCTCCATGGACGATCTTTCGGGCTTGATGTGCATAGTATTAAAGAATTCGTGATTAGGCAGAAACCTCTCTCTCTCTCTCTCTCTCTCTCTCTCTCTCTCTCTCTCGCTTCAAGCTGTCATTGAGATACGACACCTCAGAGTGATATCGAATTTTATCGTCTAGAGGTATCATGGATTGCATCTATGGCTTGAGCGTCATGGGTTCTTCAAGCACCCACCGGAATAGGCCAGTGCTATCCACTTCTTGGTCGAGAGATGCCACCAGTTCTTCTTGGTCAATTCCTGCAGACCACCAGTGTCGGACTTTCCAGAGCCTGACTCAAGAATCCAACGTAAGGTGTCGCTCGACATCCTTCACTAGCAACCAGATCACTCGATATTCCTCAGGAGCGTCCCCATATCTTTCCGCCTTGAGCACGTCGTCCTGCCAGAAACCGAGCGACCAATCATGCAAAGTTGCCTCAGGGAGTGCGTGGTGATAGCTGGATGTGCACCTAATTCTGGAGCTGATCACCAGGCGTTTGAGCTGGTTTTGGATCTTGGTTGTTGAGTTGTCGGCGTAACTCTGATACCAAAATGTCGTGAACCAAATGATCGCCCGATTACAATTAACACTCTTTTATATTATTACAAGTTCACTCAAGTACACACTTATACCGAAGACATAACTCTATGTCTAAGAAGTCTAACACGCGATAAACGCTTTACTTTTCGCTCCACTCAACTCTCGCCACACACCATACCGCACCACACACCACACAACACTCTCATGCACTCTGCACAACACACTTGAAGACCCACTCACTACACAAGACCCCTGCGATTTTGTTTGAGGCGTGAGCTCAAGTAGATGAGGCTAGGCTATTTATAGCCTCCTTCCACCGACTCTCTCAGCAAATTATCTCTGACACAAGGGAGATTTTTGCTGCTATTTTTCATGTTGGACATTCTGCAGCCACAAGTTCTACCTACCACAATCCAAGCTACACTCCACAAGACCTAACTTCCTTCTCATCTATTTTTCTAACCACTCATTATCCTTATCATGCAGAATGTTCAAGAAACGACTATAGTCTAGAAATATCTAGAGAGGAGAGAGAGGAGGCGGTGTTCTTCAACATCGGCATGCGTGGCGCGTTGAGGAGTGCAATTGGAAGGCTCAGGCAGAGGATATATGTTGCTCGGGAAGGTGATGCGGTCGAGCGCTGCTGCATTTGTCTGGAAGAACTGAACGGGACTGACAAAGTTTTGGAGATGCCGTGTCGTCAAAGGTTTCACGGCCCCAGTAGAGTCGACCGGCTCGAGAGGAACAACTCGCGTCCTCTCTGTCGCTATACGTTATAAAGATCCAGATGAATTGGTTTCGATATTAACCATTGCTGGTCTCTGGACGAAATGGAAGTTGCCCGATTTCTTGATGGGTTTTGGTAGTCCGTGCTGTGAAATAAGGTGAAAGCTTAATCAAGCACAAGAGAATAAATAATTAAGGAGAAAATTACCAAAAAAGTCATTAACCTATTGCAGTTGCCAATTCAGTCTCAAATTTATTTGTTTTTGACCAATTGAGTCCTAAACCTTTTTACAATTCTTCCCGATTAGTCCCATCCAACCAAAAAAGGCCGGTCGGGCGCTAGCAATATTTTTTTAATAATATATGTTTTTTGAAATATTTTATTAACTTTTTTCTTTTCCCTCTCCCTCCTTCCTCCTCCTCTCCTCCTTCTTCCCTTGGCTTCGGCGACCAGCCGAGGGGAGGGCTGGCCGGTTGCTGAACTGAGGCGGCCGGTGGGGCGAGCCCTTGCTAGATTCGGTGAGGGGGCCTCGCCGTCGTCGGGTCTGGTGAGGCGAGCCCCGCTTGATCTAGCGAGGGCTCGCCTCGCCAGTCGGGGCACGCCCAGCGATGACGGGGCGAGCCCTTGTTGGACCGCGAGGTGAGCCCTCACTGATTTGCAAGGAGTCGTGGCTTCTCTCCCCCCTGCATGTGATTCCGGGGGCCGACTTCCACCACATGTGATGGTGGCTATAGTGTCGACACCGATGAACCTTAATAAGGTGGTAGCGGCACGGCGGTGAGGGTGACGGGTCGAGGAGGAGGAGGCAAATGGAGGTTGCGTGAGGCCTTCAAGGCCACCGCTCTGGCGCGAGGCGAGCCCTCACTAGATCCGGCGGGGGCTTGCCTTGTTGTCGCTAGGGGCGCGTTGACTGGTGAGGCGAGCCCTCGCTAGATCAGGCGGGGCTTGCCTCGCTAGACTCAGTGATAGCGAGGCCCCCCTCGCGGGATTTGGCGAGGGCTCGCCCTGCCGGCTGCCTCAGGCCGACGACCGGCCAGCCCTCCCCTCTGGTCGGTCGCCGAAGCTAAGGGAAGGAGGAGAGGAGGAGGAAGGAGGGAGAGGGGAAAAAAGAAAAAAAAGGAAAAAAAAGTATTTCAAAAAATAAATATTATTAAAAAATATTGTTGGCGTTGGCCGGGTGCCACGTCAGTGCTGGCCGGCCATTTTTGGCCTGATAGGATTGATCGGGGAGAATTGTAAAAGATTTAGGACTCAATAGTTAAAAAAATAAGTTTAGGATTGAATTGGCACAATTACAATAGGTTTAGGACTTTTTTGGTAATTCTCCCAATAATTAAGGGCAAAAAAAATTTACTCGATCCGATCCAAATAGCGGAACCTACCTAAGAGAAGAGCTAGCCGTAACGAAATCATCTATACGATCGTTAATTACTTTTCAGCCCCACACATCCAAAGCAAATTTCCCAAGGTATCACAGAAAACTCTGGAAATTTCTAGGGAAAAAAACCCTAGCACTCTTCTCATTTGCTCTGTCGTGTAACTCGCGAGTATATCCCAACCCGCTTTCGATAATGGATGCGTGCTTTTCATATTGATCAAAATGGTTATACGAAATTGAAACCGAGAAGGATTAGGCGCTTAAACCAAATCCGAACGTATCTTCGGTGGTCAAAGACGAAGTCAGAGAAACTTGTCGATGAGCTTGCCGACTCAAACATGGAACGAACTCTTCCATCTTTAGCTTTGTTTTAATTCCAAGATTACATTACAGCAAACATTGAACTCGACCGAATTTGTTTGGAGACAAAGTCCAATTAAGACTTTTCTTAGTAATGCCACATCCGAATGGTTCGCATAAGGGGCCGATCTACGTCCTTCAATTGAGGTCGGACTTCGAATTATAAACTTGAGACATAGCTTAACAGTCAGTTATGACATGTCCTTTTGTAGTTGGCTGTTTTTCTTTATGAATTTAAGAACCTCGAACTTCCAAGTGAAATAGATGGATGATCCGTGACAATATTTTGAGCCACGAGACCCGAAAAGGAGCGCCACCTTCCTGAATTCTCCGTTTCCCATTTGCATTCTGAGTCAGAGCATAATTATATGTCTCTGTGAAGCAAAATCAGGCAACATGGCTTCAGTAGTCAACCCGAAAAAGAGATGCTTAGGTGTTGTTTGTGCTGTAATTATGGTGGGTTAATGGAGCAATGATAGTGAGCTAAACGAGATACGTCTCTTCGATTCATGTATCTCATTAATTTAGGTATTTCTTGAATTAATATAGTGTATCTCTTGAGTTTATGTATTGATTTTTGTATCTATTTAATTCAAATATCTCTTTAGTTCATGTACTAAGTACATGAACTCTCAAACTCTATAAATAGATTTGAACTTCCATATTCCAAGCATAACCCACATCTGTCAGTTCAATTTTTCTATAATATGTCGGTTTTAAGAAGCGTTCAACGGAGTCTTGTTTGCAGTGCTAATTCAAATGAGTTCTAGGTATTGTATTTTAAGAGGCATAGTTTGCGAAATTGCTTAACATCATTGGTAGGAACTAATTGCCCAAAGAGATTTGGTTAGTCGTACCTCACCTTCTATTTATCTTACGTTGTTGTTTTCTAGAGTTATTGTTTTTTGGATACAATAAATAGTGTTATGTATTCTTCCTCCAATACGTTAATTCTTCTAATTTTCCAATGGTTTTTTCAATGGTTTGTCCTAGTCTTTTCACATGGCTGATTAGTTCGTGAGCATATCAGATCAATTTACACTGTTTTCCGTCCACAGCTTCATATCTCGAGTTTGGTCGAACAACCGGTCGCTCCCTTTGATTAGATTGCCAGGACATTAGCTCGTGGAATCATAGCTTGTCTTCCGAGCTTACTTGTGTAATAATGCCATCGCGAAAATTATAGTTGCTACCGCTTGTCCAATGCATGTGGACGGAATGGTTTGGGTGGAGATCGGTCGCGCAATTCGATAAGTGGACTGATTTCGCCTTAGGCCAACAATGTTTGACACTTCACTCTCACTCTCTATCTCGCAAGATAATCGATATCTTGAGATTCTGTTATTCGGGGAATTCTCTCTCAACATGTCAACCATTCCAAAAGGCTGTGCTATTGCTTCATGCAGGATAATCGATATCTTGAGATTAGAGAGAGAGAGAGAGAGAGAGAGAGAGAGAGTGAGAGAGAGAGAGAAGAGAGAGAGAGAGAAGAGAGAGAGAGAGTGAGAGAGAGAGAAGAGAGAGAGAGAGAGAGAGAGAGAGCAACTTGTGCTGTGCCTCCATCTCCTGTGAAGAAAGAGAGCGAGAGAAGAATATGTTCATCACTTCACTTGTGCCTTCTTTTTCCCTTTCTTCCATTCTTTCTTCTCCTATATATAGCAGAGAATAGCTCCATTAAAAAGTCAAAGAAAAATCATGGAGATAAGAGTTTGTCTCAGGAAACATGAAGAGCTGAGTTTGGTGATGATTCGTAGTCATAGGGCATTGCATGATTTGTGAAGCGAGTAGAGTGAAGCCAAGGATGAATTGCCGGCTGACTTTAGGAATTCAATGGGGATGCCTTTTAAGCTTCTCATTGCAAGTCCCCAATTTCTGTTGGCAATTCATTCTTGGCTACGTTGGCCTCTCTTCACTTCATGTCATGCCATGGAGACCTTACTTCCCTTTGCTTTTCACTTCTCATGTTGACACACCGAGGTGATCTACTACGGCATGCAAATCGATCCATCCCCGGACCCCACATTGTAGGCGGCATTGCGGGGAGAAGGGCAACTCCTCATCCATTTTCATGATCAATCAGTTCAATAACCACACCTTGTCTCCCGAAGCAATGCGAATGCTTACATGAGCAAGATTGACTAGTCTGCGGAGAACATATATTCTGGTCACTGCAAACAAATGGAAAAAAAACTACTTTCACATGCCAATTTTGGAAAATTGACTTACTCCCATCTCCCATCTACAATAATCCAACTTTACTTAATCCCTCCACTCAATAAATTGACAAGCGTCTCTCGAGGAAGGTATTGGGGTATTGGTGGACTAATTGGCGGCTAATTAGCCAGAGAGATTGACAGGATAATTAGATGGACATGTTCTAAGTTTTGAATAAAAGGCCTTTTACGGGTTGGATGGTCCTAACGCCATGCAACTTTGCCCTGAGGTCAGTCGCTTTGATGGCTTTTCTGGCAGTGGTCTCCTTCTTCATTGTTTTTGCCACTTCTTTCATGGTCTGTTTAGGAACATGAAATATTTAACAACCTAAGCTTTAAAACTTATAAGTTTTCGAAGCACCAACAATTTTATTAATTGGAAGTGATTACACGTAACAGATCGAAACTTAATTTCCACTGATTTAATTCCACACAGAAATTGCAAGTGAAATTTCATTCATCTTTCCATGCCAAAAAAATCGGGTCGTGCCACCGTGTTGATGCTTCCACCATAACCATCCCCGCCATCTCTATAGTATCGCCAGAGCTATTTTTACAACGGCCTCCTTCTCCAACTCCTCCGCCACCAACAACCAAAACGCCACCACCTTTAACCACAAGCTTTACCATGATGCAGTGCAATAGTACATCATGTTCAAATGCATTCAAAGATATGGAACACCACACCCAGCAGTAGATATCTATTGATATGGAAAGGGATAATGACACTAATAGTGTCATAATTTCCATACAATGCTTATTTGACGATACAATTTTTCTATTAATTATTCAAGTAGCTTAACTTAGATAAAGAAAAAGAAAAGACCGTTCACTCATGCGTATTATTATGTTAAATTATGAAGATGCCACGATAGCGTCTTCCGAAGCAGCAATGGAGGCGCTGGAAGTGGGGGCGAAGTGGGCGATGAAGGAGGAGTACAGTTTGGGAAAATTTGAAGATTGATATATATATTACCCAAATTAGGTCGAGTTTTGACTCATCATAATTTTTTTCGTTTAATTTTGACACCTACGAAATACCCTTATCCAATTATGTGAAAAACGTTGTTCAAAATTTAATAAAAAAAGTCGAGATCACGAATTTTCAATAATCGAACCGAATGAAACACTCATGGCATTTTCTTTTTAAAAATCCGATCACCATGATTGAATCTAAGTAATTTAGATGATTAGAAAACTCTAAACCTCACAAGATCAATTATTTCAAATCAAACTCTTTTATTTGAAATCTCGTCAACTTGATTTTTGCATCGACAAAAAGCTCATGAGCCAATTATTTCCAAAATATTGTTCGAATTTCACAAAAATGTTGGAATCGTGAATTTTCAATAAAAAGAGTGGATCGAGTGCTATTGCTACGTGGGAGTTGGAGTGGTGGTGGGCGGAAAGGTAAAGTATGAGTGCTCACACGGTATGCCTCTCAGACCGAACTTGTAGCGGCCTATAAAAGAATGGGCCTCAAGTGAAGCCATTGCAGTAGCTTCTTCTCCATTCTTCTTTTTCCTGTCTTCCCAAAACCAGTCTCCCTCACCTCACATCCCCACCCATGAAGTGCTTCTTTGAGCGTCTCTTTTTCTGCCTCTACCACCACCACCTCCATCACCACGACGATTACCATGCTACCCTATGCCCTATTTGCATGGGACTTGAGACTTTCGAGGCAATGTGAATAGGCTTTCTAGGGTTCCTTTTTGTGAGGCAGGTTCGTGAATAGGAGATTAGTGAAGTTCATTACAAGTTCGAAACAAACGTTAATATCTATGTCTCTAAGAATGTGTCTTTTGATTTTGAGACTGAGTTGAGAAATTGGTCTTTAGGGAAAAACCAAACACGATAAATAATTTTGATGAATAAAAAGCTCGGTCAAGCATTTCAAACAATCTACTTGGGAAAATTTTGAAAAAAGATTGACATATATCTGTGTATATATATTAACAACGTTGGACCAAATTTTGATTGGACAAAACTTTTTTATTTGATGTTTCATTAACTTGATTTTTGCTCTTACAGAAAGCCCATGCACCAATTGTTTAAAAAATATGGTTCCATTTTTTTTTTTTTTTAATGTTGAGATCGCAAGTTTTGAAGAAAACCAATGGATCGACCACCACCATCACCACCATGATCACCATGCTACCCTTCGCCCCACCGTGTTCGAATATGATGTGATATAATTAAATCTTTTCTCTTAATCCTTATTCCAATATATAAGGTCATTTTTAATTCATCTTTTCTCTGTAGACTTTTGACTATGAAAATGTTGAACAATGGCTCCATACCAATACATAAGGCTCCCACTACCAAAAAAGAAAAAGAAAAAGAGAGGCAAACGCGGTTGCTCGATGGGCCGTGAGGCTCAAGGCTTGTTAAGAGCAGCTGATAGGCAAGTACCTGGATGTTCTAGGAATGGAAGTGGAAGACTTGGGAAGTTGAATTTGTTTTGTCTGAGGACATCAAATTTGTGGCCATATGGATTTGTTTAATAAGGCAAATCTGGTATGGATTGGCCCTGGACAAAGAAGTTTGTTCCATGCCCTCTGTGATTTGCTTTTCTGAACTTTGTGAATATGAGGAGATCAATGCTTTATTGGGTTTGTTTCTGGTTTGTGAATAGGCTCTCTAGGGTTCCTTTATGTCAACCTACTTATGAACAGAGATCAGTGAATTTCATAGCAAGTTCGAACAAATGTTAATGTTTATGTGCTAAGAATGTCTTGACTTTAGTGATGAGAAAGAAAAGTGGATGACCGCAATGATGGAGGAGATGGAGTCGTTACAAAAGAATGAGATGTGGGAACTTGTGAAAAAGTTTAAGGATTGGAAAGTAATTGGCTGCAAATGGGTTCTTCAAAGAAAGGAAGTAGCAACAGAGAAAGAGCAAGAAAGATACAAGGCTTGACTTGTTGCTAAGAACTATGCACAAAAGGAGGGGATCGATTATGACGAGATATTTTCATTGGTTGTAAAACACATGTCAGTTTGTTTTTTACTAGCTATAGTGGCCGTGCGTGACTTGGAGCTCAAGCAGCTAGATGTGAAGATGGCATTCTTTCATGGTGACTTGGAGGAGAAAATTTACATGGAACAGCCCGAATGCTTCAAGGTGGAAGGGAAAGATAATCATGTTTTTTTGCTCAAGAGATCACTTCACGGTTTGAAGCAATCTCCAAGGCATTGAAATAAAATGTTTGATTCTTTTATGCTTCATATTGGCCACATGAGGAGTGTGCATGATTTTTGTGTCTACTATAGAGTTTTGGATGATAAGTTGCTTATTCTATTGATATTCTATGTTGATGATACATTGATTGTTGCAAGAAAAATGAGAGACATAATTTCCCTAAAGTCTTAGTTAAGCAATAAGTTTGAAATGAAGGATCTTGGTGTTGCAAAGAGGATCCTTGGCATGGAAATCTTTCCAAATGCATGTGACTAAGCTTTGGGTAAATCAAAAGAAGTATGTTGAGAAGGTCTTAGAATGGTTCAACATAGAGAAGGTTAAGCCAGTTTGTACACCCTTAGCAAATCACTTCAAATTATTCGAGAAACAATCCCTAGTTCACATGAGGAGGTTGTAAAGATGTCTCAAGTACCCTATGCCAGTGCAATAGGGAGCCTCATGTATGCTATGGTTTGCAGTAGACCAAATTTGGCTCATGCAGTGAATCTTGTTTGCCGATACATGAGCAATTCAAGTAAGGAGCATTGGGGAATTGTTAAGTGGATCTTTTGTTATTTGGTTGGAACTACTGGAATGGGTTTGATGTCTACTTCAAAGGGAGAATTGATTGATTTTGTAACATCCTCGATTCCGATCCCGTAAAGATCGGTCATAATTTCCTAAGAGGATTGATCATGGGTCATTGGTCATGGATCGATTAGTTCAATCTGCAAGGAATCACGAATCGGTCACAACCAACAAACCGACGGACTAGTCACAAATTGGTCAAGTTGTTGGCCATGAATTTCTATCAACCATACCGATGGGATAGAATCAATAGCTCATAAAAAGACTTTTTGATCACGAGAATTGGTCACGAGATGATTTTAGATTAGCGGATGGTCATGGGTCAATCTGACCGGTCGCAATTTCTGGTCGCAGGTGATTCCACTCGGTAATGCTCCGATACACGGATGATCGGAATTGATCAAATGTGACCATCTTCCGACCAAAAATGCATAATTCTCTATTTAATTCTTAGTGATTGGAACAGAATCTTGAATTAGTGATGAACGATCATGGATTGGTAATGCACCGACCATAAGCCCTACTGGTAGATCGGGTGCCGACTAGAATGTGCCCAGGGATAGACTGGCTATTCCGTCACAAATTCTAAGGACCATGAGTGCCTTGGCTAGCCTTAGGATTGGTCTTGAACGGATCAAAGGACAACCAACCCTATTGGCCAACTAACTGTCCAAAGGAATGGTTTGGGTGAATATGGGGCGTGATAGCCGAATCTCAGGTGTACGTGATTCGAGTTTTTGAAGTGTACCTAATGATCCATTCTCCAGCCCCGAAATCAACTTGGATGATAGAATTCTCTAGATTGCCTCATTAATGAAGAAAAAGATAAAACAATGAGAATTCTAGAATCACCCCATTTAATGAAAGGATGAGTTGTCCCTTTGAAAATCAAATGTTATGATGACGGCAAAATATCTTTGGAAGTTCTAGAAAAAGTGACGTATATGTGGACCAATTGGAACACGTTACATGAGCCCTCATAATAACCGAATATTGGGGGTGTTTGGTTGGGCATTCCCAAAGCCCCTTGGACCCCCAAAGTCCCTTGGGGGAAAATTTTAGTGTTTGGCAAATTATTTGGAAGCTCCTTTGCCCAAGTATGAGCATTCGAAATGCTCAATGCTCAATGCTGGGGAGGGGCAGCATTGGGCATTCGGCATTTGGGAAATGCCACGCCTACTGTTCATCATTTTTCTTTCCCGTCGTCTTCTTCTTCTTCTTTTCGGCCACCGAGCTTCTCCGGTAGCCACCGCCGCTACTGCCTGAGGGTCGCACGTCGCTGGTGACCACCATCTGGGGGTGCCGCGACGCGCGACCTAGGCGTCGCGGACCGCAGCGGCGTCGACTGGTTCCGAGCGAACCAGGCGACGCCGCCCGAGGTTCGCCGCCCGAGGCGATCGCCACAACCAGCGACGCCACCCGAGGTCCACGTGACCTCAGGCTGCCCGATCGGGGCGGTCCGAGACCGACCGCCATCCGGCAGCCGATCTGGCCTCTACGACCTTAGGCACCGAGGTCGCGCCTCCAAGCGGCGACGACGTTGTTCGAGGTCGCGCCGTGCGCTCACTTGGGTCCCGCGACCTTAGGCCGCCGAGATCCGGCGGCCGATCGGCCTCTGCGCCTCCGTGCACCGAGGTCGTGGCGACGGCGTCGCTCGAGGTCGCGCCTCGGGCGACCGGACGTCCGGCATCGCCGGCCGCCGGATTTGATTTACAGATTTTTTAAAAATGAAAATTAAAAGCAAAAGCCCATTTGGAATAAATTTTGCCAAACGGTATTTTCGCACAAGCAACTTTTCAATGCATAATTTGCGAAACGGTTGAGCATTCCCGAAAACCCCTTTATCCTACAGATATTTGCATTTGGCCAGAGACATTCCCCAAAAGCCGAACCAAACGGGCCCATTCTAGAATTGCAGAGTTGGCAACCTAGAGTAGCATCATCATTAGACTTCATTAAATACCCATTAAATGCGGCATATCGGTGGACCAATGGAAAAGAGAAAAGCGGGCCATCGTCAATGATGCCTAGGAGCTTAGATTGTCAAGTAAGGCCTTTAGCTTGGCCAACTCATCTTCTAGATACAATCATGAGGCAAAATAAACTTGCCACCTAAGGGCTTTAGGCAGGACACTTGGAAAAATTAGAGTGGACCATTTGGTTTGATAATGATGGCTTGAGATTTGCCTTCGCTGGCTGTGGATTTCTGGCTCATGCCATCCTAGAATCTCCTCGCTTTGTTTACCGGGTCCTCGATCATCCTTGGCGTGTACTTTGATAGCTCAATGAACTTGGCTTTATATTGATCGACGGACAGATTATGTGACATCCTGATTTTCAACATTGTCTCGATAATGTGAATTGGGCTTTTCATTGACGTGTCTTTAGTCTTTTTCTCCGAGCTGATCGCTCACGAGATAATTAATCTATCTGGTGAAGCTGTTAAGGAATATAAATGCGAAAGACTTGAGAATTCGATCAGAAATTGACTACTCAACCGTGCTAATCTGTAAGGATCAATACAACACCGTTAAAATCGACTAGAGACCGGAGATAAGTCGGTTTGACAGAGGCATGTAATTAAATTGTGGGTGATTCCACTTGTCACGTCCCGATCCTCTGAGCACATGCCCATCCCTGTTTGGTCGATAAATTAGCGATGTCCCAGATGCATCGCTGACCCATTCATTTCTGTGCACATGCAGAAACGATTAATACCTCCCCAGACAACAACAAGATTGGATAGAAAAGTAGGGCCAATTTTTCACAAAATACCTTTTTATAAACATGAAGGTTTATACACAAAAGCCTGTAAAAAGGAATCGATTTCCAATGAAAGAGGATTGTCCTATGAATAACTAGTCGGACAAGATCGCCTATTCTCCGGGCTTCGCCTTTTAAACTTCGAGCCTCGGGTTCTCCATCGCTATCAACTAGGGATCTGAAAATGTTATCCCACAATATGGTGAGATTACGTCTCAGTAAGTTCAAACCCCTAAGACCTGATTAGGAAGAAAATACGCCCGAAGGGCTGCTTAAACACAACCACGAATCGGAGGGCTTACCATGGCCTCAGTTCTTTCTTGCAAGTTAATTCCATAAGCAATCATCGAATCACATCAAATCAAGAATTCAAATTGAATCATTGATCAATTGACTCAGTCGATTACATGTCAATTAGACCATTCCCCGGTCATCTCAATTACTCAAACTCAACGCTGAATTATGGGTCAGCGAGCACAGCTTACATGGTCATCTCAAATACTCAACCCCAACACTGAATTACGGCTCAGCGAGTACGGCCTACTAAAACTTTGGTGGTAATGCTAAATTACAGCTCAGCGGGCACAACCAATTCTAAATTCGGTGGTGGTAGATTACGGTTCAGTGGACACAACCATACTTTGGTGGTAATGCTGAATACGGCTCAGTGAGCACAACCTATATTAAGTGGTAATGCTGAATTAGGGCTCAATGAGCACAACCTAGATTAGGTGGTAATGCTGAATTACGGCTTAGTGAGCACAACCGATTCCAAGTTTGGTGATAGATTACGGCCCGATGGGCACAACCTCTATAGGTGGTTGATTACGGCCCAATGGGCATAACCTCTATGGGGTGGTTAACTTGATCTAACTCATAACATCGCGTCCACATACATCATCTCAGATCTCAACAGTCATCTTACTATGACTACAGACCATTACAGGATTATTCACCCACAGCCAAGAACGTGGTATTCCTCACTCAAGTTTCTCAACTAACATAATACCTTGGCCTATTTCCCTCATATTAAGGGTACTCGATAAAAATACTTGTGTGTGGGTACACGGTTGGCCTTAGCCAAAATACAGTATTTTCACCCTTGAAAATCCCACCAATTTATATGGTCCACCAAAATATTTTTGGCGTTGTAAACCAACGCTCGGTTATTTTCTAATCAATTACTGAAATTAAATATATTTAGGAATAAAATCCTAAAATACAGTTCATGCACAATCAGCACAAATTAAAGCTCAATTAAATAAACATATTACATTACAGTAATCAGCATAAAATTCCGGTCACCGGTGATCCTGATCTACTTTTCGAAAAATAAGTAATTAATTAAATAATTACGAAAATTAATTATTAAATACCGAAAACACGACTTAGGCCCAAATAAGCCTAATTGAACGTTGAGACGGACTTGGGAAATTTTCAAATCACACTAGAGCTTGTCTAGGCCCTAATTGCACTAACTATCCACCTAACATACATCGATAAATAATTAAATTTACTAATCTAATCTAACTAACCACCTAATCCATGCTTAACCTAAACTAATAACCCTTAAGTATCATTAACTTACTAAGCGAGGATTAGTGAGTTAAACTCATTTGGTAATCGAAACACTCGGTTCAATTCGACGAGGACACGACAGGGCACGGAAAACTCCAAAGTGGGCTTGGCTTCGGGCTTGGGCTGCTTCGCAGGCCCCAAGTGGGGTGGACCAAAAGCTGAAATTGCGAACTGGGCTTATGACACTTGCTAGGCTTGACTAAAGATGGGTTGCTGATTTCGCTGGGATAAGAAGAACACTTCATGGGTTGTTGAAGTTGAAGCCCACGGCTGGGCCTGATCGCAATCGGGCCAAAGACGCGTCGCTGGAGGACTTGATCCGCTGAAGACACCTGATGATGAAGCTGCTTCACTAGCGTGTTGTGGCATCCTAGAATTTCATGAAAATCCCTAAGTATGCCATGAGCCATGGATAGGCAATGGAACACCGTTATTGTATTTTTGTAGCCTTTTGATCCATGATTCGCAATGAGATTTATGGCCAAGCTTTTAATGGAAAATTTTTGGGAAAGAAAGTTCTATCTTTGGCCGTATGTATTATAAATTGGAACTTATGGATATAAGATTTGCAAGTGTGTAGCCATTTAATTTGCAAGTTAGTACTTTGATTAAACATGGATTTAAATTAGTTTTTAAAAGGTGTCAAATTGTGGATTTATTTAAGCTTGGGACTTAGGCCCAAGAGTGTTGGGCCTAAGATGGGCCTTACTGGTCGGCCCATAAGCCCGTGAAGGGGCCGTCAGTTGTATGAAGGAAGGGGGGAGTCCGGTTGCATGCGTCCCCCATTTGTCCCAAGAGAATTGCCAAGTGTCCTCCATGCACACCTAATGATGGCTAATGATGGAGGGGAAGAAATTAAGGGAAAATGATGGCCGGCTTAAGCGAGAGAGAGGGAGAGAGAGAGAGGAGGGTTCGTCTGAGAGAGAGAGAGAGATGAGAGAGGAGAGAAAGAGAAGAAAGAAAGGAAGAAAGTAAGAAGAGAAGGAAGAAGGAAGGGGTCGTGCGTCCGTCGTCCGTCGTCCGTCGCCGCCGTGTCCCGTCGCCGTGTGCTCGCTACTTGCTCGGTTTAAAGGCAAGTGGGATCCTTGATCTACTCTTTAATGTTGTGCCTAGTATGTGTGATTGAATGGTGATAAATTTCGGATGTTTAGGGTGTGTAAAGTTGGAGCTTTAAGAGTGGTGTTTTAGGTTAGTAAACTGTTCTTGAGAAAACAGCTCGACCTTGGATGTTCTAGTGGCTTGCATGTGATGTTCGAGTTGGATTTTGGCTGTGACTTCTAAATGAAAGTTGTTAGGACTTCTTGGAATATGACATACTCAAATTTGAGACAAAACAAACAAGTATAAGTAGGTGAAATCTTCATTCTTTGGAGAGACTAGATCTGGATTCGTTGTGCTGACTTTCAGTGGTTTTGTGGTCTGTAAAGTAACCTTCTTGTGAAAATCTCACCATGATCTCTTAACAAAATTTGTAAAGGACATCTTGAGGTTTAACATATAAAAAATTTAGAGAAAACCAACAAGAATAGGTAGGTGAAATTGTGGTTTTTCGGAGGTAGTTGGATTTGGAAATTTCGGTACTAGGAACAGGAGTTTTAACCGCATATATTTAATTACCTAGGAAGAATGTAACTTTGATTCCTTCATGAAAAATCTACCTTAGAGTCTTGAATACCACATAGTCGAAAATGTTTTCAAACCGTGTAGTCTGGACTATATCATTTTTATATGGTTCTTTCGGCAATGTGTTCTTCATGAAATATCTCTCTTTATGTCTTCCCTATAACATATTCAAATTTCGCAATTTATGAGGTTCATTTGCCTATTTAACCAAAAATGTTTCAAAAACTGCGCAAATTGGATTGTTAGAATAGTAGTGCTGTGATGCATGGTCTATATCGTTTTGTATGAGGGTCTTTTGGTGTAGTGTTCTTCATAGAATATCTGTCTTTATGTCTTGACTATCACATGTTCGAATTTCATAATTTTTTAAGGTCATTTGGGTATTTAATTAAAATATTTTCAAAAACTGTGCAAGCTGGATTGTGCGAATTTCAAAAGCTGTAATACATGGACTATTCTGTTTTGTATGAGCCCCATGAATTATATTGTTTTAAGTGATTGAATCTTACTGCACATGTGATGTATTTGGCATTACATATAAGATCAAAAGCTGAATTGACTTTGTTGTCATTACATCATGTGCCACGTTGATATTGAGACATAAATTGTGAATATGAGTTGTGATAAATGAGGATGCCGTCGGAGGTGTGAGCCAACAATGCCCTGGGAGTGTCAGGATGCCCGGAATGTGGGGGTGCCGGATGTCCTCGGGAGTTTCGAGATGCCCAAGATGTGGGGGTGCCGGAAGCTTCGTTGGTGTGTGCTGAGAGGATACCTTGTGATGGCAGTTAGGATACGGGATGCCCAGAATGTGGGGGTGACAGATGCCCGGTGGTGTGTGCGGGAGGTTACTCGCGATGCTAGGTTGGGTGTGAGCGATAAAATGTGGGATGTAATTGCTGGTCCCGGGAAAGAAAAATGTGGTGATCTAATTGAAATAGAAAAAAGTTGAAATTGAATCATGCACATATGGTATGATGACATGTATGCATGGTTGTATGATATGATATGCATGATGGCATGATGATGTATGCATGAATGATTGATGACGAGTGCATGATGGTATATGCACATATGGTATGATGACATATGCATGGCTGCAAGGTAAGTTATGCTTGGATGCATGAGTGATATGTACTCTACAATGATGTTATGATTGTTCTGTTTGATGCATGAAGTAGTTTAATGGATCTTATACCTGCTGAGTGGCTGTACTCACCCCTTTGGGAACCAACATTTCAGATTAGAAAGATGCATCTCCCTCCGGTCACGCGGGGTACCTTTTACGGCCTCATTCTAACGTGGAGGTCGAGTGTTCAGAGATTGATTGTGTTACCATCCTTGGTCTGACTTTTATATGGGTTCGTGTGCTGGTGATGTATGAGGTGGGCCTGGCTAGGGGCCCGGTCATCCAGGAGTTCTTGTCGGTCCACGTCTGCCGAGGCGGAGTGATATGAGAGATGTTGCCACTGCCACTGCCCGATGCACTAGGATGCGTGTGATGGCCCGCGTGAGGAGTGGGAGCTGAAGTTTTTTTTTTTTTTTTTTGGGATAGCCGACACTTATAGATGGAGGATGACACATGATCGATATAGGGGGTCGAGATCTCTCTTTTTGAGTCGTGGCCAAGCTTAGCTAAAAGTCTTGGCTTTTCTTTTTAGTTGTATCAACCCGAGAAATCCATCACAATAATATAACTAAAAGTGGCTCCGCTTTATCTTTTCTTGTGGTGCGTAGTTGGTGTGCATTGCATTATGGTTATTGGAGGGAAAAAAAGTGAGATTGTTTATGCTTCCGCTAATAAGCTGCACTGGGACCGTTTTCAAAAAAAAAAAAAAATGCGATGAACTACAGTTCTTCTTTAATTCTAAAATTAAGATATGTAATTGGTATCCATTAGGTAGAGCGATAGGTACCTGTGGCGACCTTAGGTGTTTAGGGGTGCCACACGTGTGGTCAAAGATGAAGCCATGTACGCATCGATGGATTGATGGAGTCAACAGTAGGATTTTCTTTTGTTAGGCTTGACTCAATGGCTTTGTGGATTGAAGAAGCTGAAGACGGGCCAAACTTTGTAGGCTGAGATGGGTTGGTCGTACGGCTGTTTTGGTGGGGCAGCTGGCATCTAGACATTGCTGCAAGAAGGTGGAGTCAACGATGGAAGGCTTCAGTTGGGGCTTTTACCAACGGTGGTGGGGGCTTGGACGTGTGGGCGTGAGGTGAGCGGATGCAAGGGAAAATGGAAGCTTTGGTGGATGGCAGAGATGAAGGAGAATGGCTAGCAGACAATGGAATTTTGGGGGGTTTGCAGAGCCGAAAGAAAATAAATGAAAAGTAGAAGCAAAGTGATCCTTTGGCTGAGGCAGGGATCGAACGAGGAAGAAAGAGGTTGCAGAGGCTTGTCCAAGAAGATTGGTGGAGAGAGAAAGGCAAAAAGTCTACATGCTTAGCCAAAACATAAATGCTTGGTCCCCCTTTGGTCTTCAAGCATATCTTAATGTCCCTTAATACTTTCATGAATAGAATTTTTACAAATTGTCCAATTTGAGGCTAAAATACAACTCACCAACCATAGCTCCGAATTTCTTAAGTTTTGGCTTCAATTTCTTCATGAAATTTCCCAAATCAACGTCCAAATTCATTGAAGAAAAATCCCACACATTTCCACAATTTCCCATCATCTAGTAGCTCGGCTTGAAGTCCAAATTTCACTTCAATTTGGCCTGTATAAATTTCCGTTAATTTCCGCAATTCGAAATCGATTTCCTGTAAAAATCTCAAAATCTTCAAAAAAATTTCGGACGATGAGTTGATATTCCTAAAATGATTTGTGACATGATAGAACTTTCAATTTCTTAAAACGAATTCAAGTTCGCGGTTAATTTCACTCTGGCGCGTTTTTAGTGTGACCTAAGCTATTGGGTAGCTTTCAAAAATTTTAGTGCAAATGACCCGTGGTTGATTTTTTTCGAGCCACAATGAACCCACTCGACACATTGGCGACTATCGATTGTCATGAAAATCTCGAGTGGACACAGGGTACCAAAACAATAGAATAATCAGTCTAGTGTCGACCGACGAGAATTTTCCAATTTAATGGAATCACCCACGTTTAACCACATATCTCAGTCGAACCGACCTATCTCTGATTTTTAATCGATCTTATTATGTCATAATGATCTCGGCAGATGAGCACGATCAAGCTGTCAATTCCTGGTCGAATCCTCAAGTCTATTACATTAAAATGTCTTAATGACTTTCCTAGATAGTCTATTTATCTCATGAGTGATCGGCTTTGACAATAGCACTAGAGGCGTGTCGATGGAAGACCCGATTTATTCAATTGAAATCAGGATTGAAAATTCAGGATGTCACAACTCTTCCCCTCTTATAAAAATTTTGTCATCGAAATTTAAACATTTACCAATTCTCAAACAAAAAGGTAGGGGTATCGTCGCCTCATCAAGTCTCACTTTCCCCGGTTGCTTCTTCAGTCCTGTGGTATTGTTAGACCACTTTGACCAGGGGGACCATCTTGGTACACATAATCTGTTCTGAACCACAATCTGAACCGGGCTTTCCACGTACGACATTCTGTTGTCTACGTCTAATTCTTCAAGATTTAGCATGTGGGTCGGGTGAGGCTCATACTTTCTCAATATTGACACGTGAAAGATATTGTGCACTTTCGCCAATCTCAGCAGCAATGCAAAGCAATACGTTATGATCTCGATCCTCTCTCTAGAATCTCAAAGGGACCTATGTACCTCGGTTTCGATTTTCCCTCCTTGTTGAAGCACAAGGCATCCCTCATTGGTGACACCTTTAGGAAGATATAATCACCAATTTGGAAATCTAAGGGCCTTCGATGTTCAACGATGCAACTTTTCTAGTGGTTCCAAGCGATCTTTACTCTGGCACTGATCATGGAAACTGCAATCACTAATTACTGAGCTGACTCCGGATCTGTGAACTTTCTTCATCTCACTTTCTTCTCAACACTGGAATTTTGTACACTCTGTTATGGACTGCTTTAAAAGAAACCATTTGACTGCTCTGCTGAAATTGAGAACCTTTTATCTAGATTTGATATAGTTTCGTCACTGGCATTCCATGTAGACAAACTATCTGACTCATACACTACTATGTGTCTATCCAAATCAAGATCCTTTCATACTACCAAGAAGCAAGCCAGCTTTTTTAGTTTGTCGACCACAACCCCAAATGGAATCATTACTCCTTTGGCTCCTTAGTAAGCCTGTTACAATGTTCCATCGTGACATACTTCCACTCCCACTCGGCACTCTCGAGTGATTGTAAAATTTCTCCTGGCTTGCTTTACTGAACTTCTACTTACTAGCACATCTGACACTTGCAACCTGACCGACGATATCTATCTTTATAGCGGTCTACCAATCGAGCTGATGCTAATTTTAACCTACTTTGTACTATCTGGTCGAATACTGCAACTACTACAGTGAATTCCTAACAAGGTCTCCTCCTTAAGTTCTGTACTGTCTGACACCTATCATCACCCACGATACTTCAACATTCCATCTTCCGAAATTTAAAAGTCAACCTTTCTCTTACCGGTATCCTCTTGCAGGATTTCCTGAACATCTGGTTTCGTCAATTGAAACGTCTTGATCCTAAACCGAACTTCCGGTTCAATTCTGAGGGTGGCCATAAGATTCAAAAGGTGGGCTACCTCAAATTTGAAAACCAAAGTTCAAGCTCTCTTGAGTAAATTCCACTCCTTGATCACCATCTCTGCCACTGAAGACTTCTGATTCAATGCACTTGCGACTTAATTCATCTTTCCAAGGTGACATAAGACATCACAATCACAGTCCTTCCGAAATTCTAACTCACAATGCTGTCTCATATTCAACTCCTTTCGAGAGAATAAATACCTTGAGACTTTGATGATCAGCAAAGATCTAGAATCTTTCCCCACACAAGTAATGTCTCCAAATCTTCAACGCAAAGATAATTGCTGCGAGTTCTAAGTCATGCATCGGGTAGTTTAGTTCATGAGGTCTCAACTGACAGGAGGCGTATGCAACAACCTTACCATATTGCATCAGCACGCAACCTAGTCCTCTGAATGAGGCATCACTATAGATCTCATACCCTCCAGGACCATATGAAATCGTTAGCACAGGTGCGGTTGTTAGCTTTTGCTTCAGCTCTTCGAAACTACACTTGCATTTGCTGAACTTGGCGTACAACTGATGAACTCTCAGGGTCTGGAGCACTAATCTCTAGTGACTCTCATGCTTTTCAGTACTCCTCGAATGCACCAGAATATCATCGATGAACATGATCACGAGCTGATCCAGATATTCCTTGAATACTCGATTCACTAGATCCATGAAAGCAGCTGGAGCATTCGTTAACCCGAACGGCATCACAGTGAACTCGTAATGACCATACCGAGTATGAAATGCTGAATTTGGAATGTCCTTTTTCCTAATCCTCAGCTAATGATATCCTATCCTCAAGTCGATTTTCAAAAATATCAACGCTCCTTGCAACTAATCAAAAAAGTCATCAATCCTCGGCAATTCCTTCTGGAATACATCTAGAAATTCTTGCACAACTGAAATATCTTCAATCTTCAGCTCCTCAACTATCGTATCCACGACAGCCGCCAGGTAACTTTGAGAACTCTCGTCTAACAAACAGGTTGCCTCTTGTGATGAGATTAGGGAAATCGAGGGTCCTCCTTGACTTCTGTTAAATTCGAAATTTTCCTCAGTCGACGGATTAAACTATATCACATTGCAACAACAATTCATTACAACAAAAGCTTCTCAAGCCAAACCTTTTTATATATGGTATCAAAGTTATACATAGGCAGAATATTCAAGTACAACTATAATCAGTGATTCTCCTTTTTATGACTTCATTACAACAACTGAGGTTCTATAAACTTAACCAAAATTCGGCTGCGCCTCTCTAATAAAATTGTTCTGGGGACACTGCCCTTCCTGCTTAGTGCATAACTTGCTTCATCTCTGAGTTGGTGGCCCATTTAATCTACCATATTGTGTATTTTGCAGTGTGATTCCTCGGTTTTGACCCATCTATGGCACTGGTGGTAACTAATGCGGTCTCCCCTGTCGTCTGGGACAGTCCCTGACTATGTGACCCGGCTGGCCACAACCAAAACAAGTACTTGGTCTAGAATGGCATGGGGCGGATCCGTGTTGCCTTCTACACAGGCGACACATGCCATTCTGGCAAGACCTTGCCTTTCCAATTCCACCCTCCCTGTTGGGCGGAACTTAGAATCTTCCTCCAGTCATGGGCCTCTTCCCATGTTGGATTCCTTCTTGGTACGAGCTGAACCTCGATCTTGACGAGGTGATTTGTTCATTCAAACTCCTTTCAAGTAGCTATGCCCGGTGATAAATCTCTCGATAATCAATCAAATCAAACGGCACCAGCGGCTGTTTTAGCTCTTGTCGAAGGCCATTCTTGAATCTTTGAGCCTTCTCTTCAGGATCTTTAATCAGTCTCGGAGGATACTGAGAAAGCTTTGCAAATTCGACCCCATATTGGTCAATAGTCATTGTCCCCTGACGGAGATGGAGAAATTCTTCTATTTTCTACTCCCCGGCATTCCTTGAGAAGTAGTCCATTGAACGCTCGGAGGAAGGCGTCCCATAGTAGAACCACTCCTTTTGGAAACACCGTCTCTCTAGTGGCTCTCCACCAGGTATTAGCATTACCCTGCAATTGATAGACAACCAGGGTCACCTTCTCTTCTTCCGTGCACATTAAGAGTGCAAAAGACTTTTCCAAATCTTGGATCCACAAAGACGTGGCCTCAGGGTCTCCGGTACCCGTGAACCTTGGTGGACTCAGCTTCAAAAATTGCTCCACCGGTTTGTGTATCGGTCTCTCTCTTTGCACCACTACGATCTTAGGTTGAACCTCGGTAGGTGCGGTAACAAGTGCAGCGGCAACGGCGGCAGCAACAACGACTTGATTTTGTGCTTGCTATGCCATCACGTCTTTTATAGCTTATAGTGCCTACATGATGCCCTCGATTCTGGGATCACCAGGGGCTGCTACTCAGGCATCAACTGGAGGTGGTGTCCACTCGCGCTAGCTTGAGCAAGCGCTCGACCTTAGCCTCCTTGGGTATCGACCCTGGTCGGCATCCTACCCCGAGCTGTAAGCCTCACGATTCTCTTACTAGGAGTCCTTTGCTCTTGATAGCTCATGCCGAAGGTTCTTTAAAGAAACCTACTTCAATTTCACACTGAATTAGAAGCTGACCGATCCACACAACAAACAACTCTACCAAACAACTATCACAGACATGCACTAGCATGAATTTAAAGGACAATCCTACTTACTATCCCATGTCCATCGCACCTTATCACTCCAATTTCTAACGACCATGCTTTGATACCACTAAACGGGGATGTCATGTCCCGATCCTCCGAGCACATGCCCATCCTTATTTGGTCGATAAATTAGCGATATCCCAGGATGCATCGTCGACCCATTCATTTATGTGCACATGCAAAAACAATAATTAATAACTCCCCAGACAACAACAAGATGGGATAGAAAAGTAGGGCCCATTTTTCGCAAAATACCTTTTTATAAACATGAAGGTTTATACACAAAAGCCCATAAAAAGGAATCAACTTCCAACAAAAGAGGATTGTCCTATGACTAACTAATCGGACAAGATCGCGAATTCTCCGGGTTTCGCCTTCTAAACTTCGGGCCTTGGGTCCTCCACTGCTATCAACTAGGGACCTCAAAATGTGATCTCACAACGGAGTGAGACTATGTCTCAGGAAGTTCAACCCCTAAGACCCGATTAGGAGGAAAATACGCCCAAAGGGTTGCCTAAGCACAACCACGAATCAGAGAGCTTACCTTGGCCTCAATTCCTTCATACAAGTTAATTCAATAAGCAATCATCGAATCACATCAAATCAAGAATTCAACTCGAATCATCAATCAATTGACTCAGTCGATTACATGTCAATTAGACCATTCCCTGGTTATCTGAATAACTCAAACTCAGCGTTGAATTACTGCTCAGCAAGCACGGCCTACACGGTCATCTCAAATACTCAACCTCAATGCTGAATTACGGCTCAATGGGCACGGCCTTCTAAAACTTTGGCGGTAATGCTGAATTACGGCTTAACGGGCACAACCGATTCCAAATTCAGTGGTAGATTATGGTCTAGTGGACACAACCATACTTTGGTGGTAATGCTAAATTATGGCTCAGCGAGCACAACCTAGATTATGTGGTAATGCTAAATTAGAGCTCAGCAAGCACAACTTAGAGTAGGTGGTAATGTTGAATTACGGCTCAGTGAGCATAACCGATTCCAAGTATGGTGGTAGATTACAGCCCGATGGACACAACCTTTATGAGGTGGTTGATTACGGCCCAATAGGCATAACCTCTATGAGGTGGTTAACTTGATCTAACTCATAACATCGCGTCCACATACATCATCTCAGTTCTCGACAGTCATCTTACTATGACTACAGACCATCACACGATTATTCACCCACAGCCAAGAACGTAGTATTCCTCACTCAAGTTTCTCAACTAACATAATACCTTGGCCTATTTCCCTCATATTAAGGGCACTCAATAAAAATACTCGTGTGTGGGTACAGGGTCGGCCTTAGCCAAAATACAGTATTTTCACCATTGAAAATCCAACCAATTTATATGGTCCACCAAAATATTATTGGCGTTGTAAACTAATGCTCAGTTATTTTCCAATCAATTACTGAAATTAAATCAATTTAGGAATAAAATCCTAAAATACAATGTGTGCACAATCAGCAAAAATTAAAGGTCAATTAAATAAACAGATTACACCATAGTAATCAGCATAAAATTCTAGTCACCGGCTATCCGGGTCTAATTTTCGAAAATTAAATAATTAATTAAATTATTGCGAAAATTAATTATTAAATACTGAAAATGCAACTTAGGCTCGAAAAGCCTATTGAATGCTGAGATAGACCAGGAAATTTTTTGAATCACTCTAAATAAATACTAGAGCTTGTCTAGGCCCTAATTGCACTAACTATCCACCTAATATGCATCGGTAAATCGTTAAATTTATTAATCTAATCTAACTAATTACCTAATCCATGCTTAACCTAAACTAATCAACTCTTAAGCATCTTTAACTTACTAAGCGATGATTAGTGAGTTAAACTCACTTGTTAATCGAACTACTCAGTTCAATTCGATGGGGACACGACAGGTGACGGAAAACTCCAAAACGAGCTTAGCTTTAGGCTTGGGTTGCTTTGCAGGCCCCAAGTGGGCTGGACCAAAAGCTGAAATTGTGAACTGGGCTTGCCACACTTGCTGGGCTTGACTGAAGATGGGCTGCTGATTTTGCTGGGATAAGAAGAACGCTTCGTGGGCTGTTGAAGCTGAAGCCCACGGCTAGGCCTGACTGCAATCGGGCCGAAGACGTGTCGCTAGAGGACTTGATCCGCTGAAGACACGCGATGATGAAGCTACTTCGTTGGCATGTGGTTAAAGATGATGCTGTGGACGCGTCGATGGATTGATGGAGTCAACAGCAGGGTTTTCTTTTGTTAGGCTTGACTAGGTGGCTTCATGGATTGAAGAAGCTGAAGACGAGCCAAATTTTGTAGGCTGAGATGGGCTAGTCGTGTGGCTGTTTCGGTGGGGCAGCTGGTGTCCAGACGTTGCTGTAGAAGGGGGGAGTCAACAATGGAAGGCTTTGGTTGGGGCTTTGACCAACGATGGTGGGGGCTTGGACGTGTGGGCGTAAGGTGATTGGATGCAGGGGAAAATGAAAGCTTTGGTGGATGGCAGAGATGAAGGAGAACAGTTGGCAGACGGAGGAATTTTGGGGCGTTTGTAGGGCCGAAAGAAAATAAATGAAAAGCAGTAGCAGAGTGATCCTTTGGCTAAGGCAAGGATCGAACAATGAAGAAAGAGGTTGGCAGAGGCTTGTCCAAGAAGATTGGTGGACAGAGAAAGGCAAAAAATCCACATGCTTAGCCAAAACATAAATGCTTGGTCCCCTTTAGTCTTCGAGCATATCTTGATTTCCCTTAATACTTTCTTGTATAGAATTTCCACAAATTGTCCAATTTGAGGCCAAAATACAACTCACCAACCATAGCTCCGAATTTCTTAAGTTTTGGCTTCAATTTCTTCATGAAATTTCCCAAATCAATGTCCAAATTCGTCGAAGAAAAATCCCACACATTTCCTCAAATTCCAATCATCCAGTAGCTCGGCTTCGAAGTCCAAATTTCACTTCAATTTAGCCCGTTTGAATTTCTGTTAATTTCCGCAACGTCCGAATCGGTTTCTCGTAAAAATCTCGGAATCTCTGAAAATTCTTCAGAGGATAAGTCAACGTTCCTAAAATGATTTGTGACATGACAAAACTTTCAATTTCTTAAAGTGAATTCAAGAATTTCGACTCATTCTTGAAGAATCTTTGGCAATTCCGGGATTATGGCAAAAAATCAAATTTTGGCAAAATTGGACTGGGAAATTCGAATGGCTGTTTTTGTGTGCATTTTCGGCCTTCAAGTTTGATCAATTGATGAGGAAAATTGTGGATTGGTGTGGGCACCTTAGCTAGTATTTTTGGCGACCAAATTGGATTAAATTAGAGAGGATTGTGAAGAAATTGAAGTTGGAAAGCATGAAATTCGTAGGCCATGGGGGCTGCAACATTTGGACCTCCATTGTGGCTTGTTGGGGAAGCGATGGAGGGGAAATTAGTTGGTGGATGAGGTTGAAGCTGGTGGGGGCCTCTACTTGAGTGTTTGAGATATTTTGGTGGACTTTTGAGGCCTTTGTCCCCCTACCAGCAGTAGAAGCCTCTTCTTGTTCTTCTTCTTCATTACTTCTTTAGTCTCCATTGTTGTTGAAACAGAAGTAGAGAACCAGCCAAGACCAACCAGCAACCTGCAAGCCATTGCCAGGCCCTTTCACCGCCGTCCAAGCTGCGCTCGAGCCTGCCGTGCTCATCTGCCTCATGTTTGCATCCTCGCCATTCATAAGCCGTCCCTACTCGCATTCATTAGGCCTGAAGTCGCCAGCTCACCTCCATCGTTCTAGCCGCCCAAGCCACCACCACCTGCCCTTGTTCATGCCACTGTCCAACCTTGCTCGTTCCCGCGCCAGCCGAGCCGCTTGACCAACTTCTTCAACTCAAAACAGAACCAAACTCTTAGCTTTGGGCTGAGAGCTTCGTAGGCCGTTTCTTGGCCCTTCCAAACATTCTTGGGTGTCGCCATAGGCCCGAGTCTCACTCGTCTCTGCGTCGCCATCGTCATGAACTCACTAGTTTGCTAATTCGGTGAGTTTACTTTCTAAGCCTTAATTAGGAGGTTAATTATGCTTAGGGGGAGGTTTAGATTAGTCTAAGTAAGGTTAGTGTAATTATTTAGTTTGTTTAGTTAAATTAGATTAATTAGTTAGGCCAATTAGGTGGTTAATTGATTTGTTACTTAGTTTAATAAGTTATTTACATTTAGCCAAAGTAGATTAATTTAACTAGTTCAATTAGGTGGTTAGATTAATGTATAGAACTTAATTAGTGGTTTATTTAATTATTTTGCATATATTTAATTATTTTGTAATTTATTTAATTATTTATTTATTTATGGAAATTATACCGACATAGCCGATCATTAGAATTTCATGCTGATTGTCGTGGTGCAGCTTAATTTGTGCAATTGATTGTTAATTTGTGGAATTGGGTCTTTGATTGATGATTTTTCATTTATAATTTAAAAAATATTGAATTTTGGTATTTAATTAGAAAAATACCATGTGTCGGTTTTTGACACCGAAAATGTTTTTAGTACTATATAAAGTTGTGGACTTTTAAAATGATGGGATATCACGCTTTATGGTTCGATTTGATCGTACATCCACGCACACCTATTTTACTGGGTGTTTTTAATATGAAGAAAATAGTCCAAGCACATTATTTAAATTGAGGCATTTGAGTGCAAGGCACGATGTTCATGGCTGAGGTTGGTTGTGCATGTGATCATTATGAGAATCCGTCACCTAATGAAGGTCGGGTGGACGATGCTCCTATGTGGAATGCCCCACGTCAACGGATGCCGAATCGCTATAGAGGCTGAACCAATACTTCTTCGAGAATGTCGTCTAGAGGTAGACATTGTCGTGCTCGATGGGGTGAGACGATGCCCGGTTATGTCAAAAGATCGCTGACTGTTGAGTCGGCCGTGCCCTTGGGGCGTAATTAATTGGAACGCTTGAATGAGTGAGATGACCGCGCCAGATTATGAGACAAAATTGTGTGGCAAGGAATGAGACGTGTCATAATGATTTGGCCTTATAATCGGGACCCCTGTGATTGATTGTTGTGTGGAAAGTGAAGTGTTTCAATTATCTAATATCTAATACATTGACTGTAGGCATATATGATCTGAGTTGTACTGACGTGCAGGGAGGTGTTGAGGCGAGGTAAGTCCTCTACAATGTGAGTATAGGCTGCCTATAGGTATATTTCCTTCCTAATCGAGGTTTAGGGCATGAACTCACTGAGACATTGTCTCACCCCATCGTGGCTTAAACTTTTCAGGTCCTTAGATGGAGGTGCGCCCTGTGCGTTTTGGGTGGCCGTGAGAGGCCGAGGAATAACATACTATCTTTCCTGTTGTTGGGAATCCCTGGACCAATGAGCTCATCGTGACCACAATCTGTGTTGACGAGGGCTAACCACAGTTGGTACCTCATCGATTCAAAGCGTGATTTTGTCGCAGGCTTGACGGAGTTCGGGTGGGCCCCATGGACGATTTTGAAGAAGTTGTCGAAGGTGCCGAGTTGGGGAAGATACTTGACCCTGTGTTCGACATCGATATCATAACCGATATCGAGGTGAACCAGTTGCCTGAGGGTGAGGAGCCTGTAAAGGAGGTAGCTGACCCTCTAGACCTCGACATCCCGAATGGTGTCGTAGTGGACCTGGATCCCAAGTAGAAGGGTCCGGGGTAGGGTTAGTTTAGTAGCCCTTTTTAGTTAGACTCTTTTGTATATAAACTCAGTTTGTTTATAAAAGTGTGTTTTGTTTAAATTGATTATCCTACTTTTCTATCCCATGTTTATTTGTTGTCTGGGGATTGTTAATTCGCTTTTGCATGTGCGATAAAATGAATGGGTCAGCGATGCATCCTAGGAACGTTGCAATTTGATTGACCACTGAGGGATGTGCGTGCACTTGAGGTTTAGGGCGTGACAGATTATTTTGGCGGAGTCACAAAAATTATGTCATCTTCTACTCTCCTGCACATTCAGAAAAGTACTTTCAATTGAACACTTCAATAAAGGCACCCCAAGTCGAGTCTGTGCCTTTAGGAAATACCTTTCTTCAAGTGGCTTCCCACCAGTCATTGGTGTTATCTTGAAGTTGGTACACAGCCAATGCCATATTATTCTCCTTAGTGCACCTTAGTAGTGCAAAGGTCTTCTCTATCTCATTGACTCATGAGGCAGCAGCCTCAGGATCACCTTTTTTCAATGAATTGTGGCGGCTTGAGCTTGATAAATTGCTCCACCAGATTATGCAGCTGTCAGTCGCCATTCTTGTCTCCGGCTACTGGGGCATCATTAGGAGCAATGGCGGCGGCAACAACAGCAACCTAATTCTGCGCATGTAGTCCCATCCAATCTGGGATCCCCTTATGCCCTTCCTCTGGCACCTTCTTATCCTGGAGTTGCCATTCCTCAAGGAATTCTCAGGTCTGGGTTATTCATCTTTCAGAGTTTTAAAGAAAACCAATTCCACAATCCCAACAACATAGTTAGGAATTCAGAACCATAATTTAACAAAACAACTAGCTATCGGAAGCTTGGTGTGTGTTCCTAAATAACTATGCCAAAGTCTTAGCGCACCTTATCACTCCAAGTAATAGCCGTGCTCTAATATGAATAGAATGGGGATGTCATGCATCGACAATCTGACGTGTGGCAGCCCTTCTTTCCTTTGGTCATTTAATTACATCGTCCTAGGAGGTATTGTCGACCCATTCATTTTTTTATTCAATTATATGCAAGTGGAAGCTAAATTAACTCCACCCGATCATACACATTAATAGGGATAGCATGGAGTCACATGAACAAATACTTATATATATATGCACATTAACTTACCATATTGGAAGTTTCATAATTACACATCCACAGCTCGGATTCTTTCCAATTACTAAAAAAGCGCCGGGGGTTAGCTTAGCACATCTATCTTACGAGGGCGACCTCAAAATATGGTATCCTCTACACATCTAGTACGCATCCACATCATAATACGATGGTTGGGTTCAGGGTCAGACTCCAAGTCCAGGTTCATCTTTAGGTCAGCGACGGCTTTGTCGGGGATGTCCACAATTATGAGGTCACAAAGGACATCTCTAGACCCCCCCCGCCTTGCTGCCCATAAAAAAACCCAGATTGAGTCGAAAAGCTCCCTCCAAACCACACGTACCATGCTACGAACCAGTCGAACACTGGCACTAGATTGGTTAGCCCCTCATCCACCCATATGGTAGTCACATACTTCTCGTATTCCACGTTAGTTCCCTCGATTGGGTCCAAGGGTCACCTAGGTATCCTAATCAACGACACCCGAAAGTGCACATGGCGAAAAGGGCTAGTCATGGTTAAGGCCTAACAAATTTATACAACAACGAGTGAGATAAACTCAGTAAGTAAACTCCCTAAACTTTGCGTAGCAGAGTACTTTCCTCGGAGACGCTTTATACGTGTAACTTAATTGTTGATAGCATATCAATAGCAAAGTCTTTGCTTTGCATTGTCTATAAGCATGAAATGGACAACCCACCATACAACACCCTAATAACATATCTAGTAATTACATAACTAATTCTCCACGTGACAACACAATTTCAACAGGCATATGCCAATTATGAATAATATTCCAGACATCAACATTATCACTTCCATACACAATGCATCCACACAAGTCCATATTATTACAATTGCTCACGGCCATGACCAACAATCGCGTCAGTGGTCTTCCAGTGTAACCAACTATCGTCCCGCACTATCGGGCATGGCAACATCTTGATCTCACTCGAAGATGGCATTCAATTAAGAGCATTGTTCCGAAATCCATCCACCAACGGCATTTCGTTAATGTGGGGGCATCCAAAATCCATCGACCATTGTCGCTTATAGTCATATGAGTATGGAACCATTTATGTGATCACACGAGCACATCAACCACTCAAGCCAATTTTTATCTTTCAAATTAGCCAATTCAAGAGTGTTTAATGCACACACGTTCTACACTAACAACTTTTGCACATAAAAATACCATGAAATAATTTCGTGTGATCATCCATTGATATTTAGCAACCAAAATAATCATACATTAACCTATTGGAATACAATATCACACTATGAGTTTACTTATCAAAATAGCTTATCAATTTTAAAGTAATATATCATAAGTACTTATCAATTTTGAAAATAGTTATCATAATTACTTATCACTATTTAAGACAGATTATCACAAGCACTTGTCACCTTTTAAGATAAGCTATCGCAAGCACTTGTTACCTTTAAAGAGAAGCTATCACAAGCACTTATCACTATTTAAAATAAGTTATCGCATGCATTTATCACTATTTAATAAAATCTATCACATGCACTTATCACTATTTAAGATAAGCTACCACCTAATCCACCTATCCTTTAATATAATTATCATTAACCTTAATTCTAACTCTAATCCTAAGCGTAACCATCATCCTAATCAAGGGATAGGAAGTCACTTACAGGACCGATTTTCGAGCTTCAATAGCAAACGGCGGTGACGACGGCAGCATGGTGGTTCATAGCCTTGGATGGCGCCAATGTCACGACATGGCGAACGGTGTGTATGGATTCGACAAGGCACAGCTCAAGGCCGCAATGGCGGCATGGTGAGGCGGCGGTGAACAGTGGTGATGAGCCAGACGACGGATGGTGGTGATGAGCCAGACGTTGGACAGTGGTGAGGCGACACAACATGGTAAGGGCGGCGATGGATGGTAGGGATGAGCGACAACGGCATGGCGGCTTGCAGCAGCTCACAATGGCTCGTGGTGGTGACAAATCAAGCGAGAAAGAGGGGGGAAAGAGAGATGAGCCGAGAAAGATGGGAAATGAGGGGGTTTTGGTTGATGAGAGAAAAAAAGGGGGAGAGAGAATGAGAGAAATGAGTAAGGAAATGAGCTTCATCCAAGTTTCCCCATCCAAGCATTAATGAGCTTGGTACCCAAATTCCCTAATTCACTCTTGGCTAAGTCATTTACATCGCTACAAATACCTCCTGAAATCTTCCTATCCAAGCTTCATTAACGGCTAAGTCATTTAATTGGCCACAAAAAAATTAAACAAAATATATAACAAATAAATAAATAGAATTCAAAGACTCGATCTTTCTTTATGGTTGAATTGCCCATTTGAAGGTAGAAAAAACATCGCATCAAGTTGTTGAAAACTTTTGTACCTTTAACTTACGATATGCTTGTTTGACATAGCACGAATTAATCTATAAGCAATAATTTACATTCTTAATGTGGTTTGAATTCACTCCAAATGTTAATGTCTTCTATTCCCGGCTCCAAGGAATGAAATTTTCCCTAATATTTCAAACTAAACATTTTTTTTTGACATATTCCATTTATATTCAATGGGAGAATCTTGGAGGTTGTTGCCTAATTTTTTCGCAATGTTTATACGCCTAAAATGATAGTTAATGACTTAGCCAAGAGTGAATTAGGGAATTTTGGTACCAAGCTCATTAATGCTTGGATGGGGAAACTTGGATTAAGCTCGTTCTTTCACTTATTTCTCTCATTCTCTCTCCCTCTTTCTCTCTCTCATCAATTGAAAGCCCCCCCCCCCCATTTCCCATCTCTCTCGACTCATCTCTTTTTCCTCCTCTCTTTCTCTCTCGTTTTGTTGCCATCGTGAGCCGCCACAAGTCGCCATGCTGTTGTTGCTTATCCCAACAGTCCACCGTCGTACTTGCCGTGCTAGTCGCCTCACCGCCATCCGCCGTCTCACTCATCACCACCACCAATCGCATGCCATCATCACCACCGTTCACCGCTACCTTACTATGCCATAGTTGCCGCCATGAGCCATGCATTGCTGAACTGCTGCACGCCGTTCGCTGCGCCATGACGTCACCGCCATCCAAGGCCGTAAACCACTGTGCCGCTGAAGCTTGAAAACTAATCCCGTGAGTGACTTGCTAACCCTTGATTAGGATGGTGATTACGCTTAGGATTAGGGTTAGAATTAAGGTTGATGATGATTAGATTAAGGGATAGGTGGATTAGGTAATAGCTTATCTTAAATAGTGATAAGTACATGTGATAGCTTATCTTTAATAGTGATAAGCACATGTGATAGCTTACCTTAAATAGTGATAAGTGCATATGATAATTTATATTAAATAATGATAAGTGCTTATGATAGCTTATCTTAAAAGTTGATAAATGCTTGTGATAGCCTATCTTAAATAGTGATAAGTAATTGTGATAACTTATTTTTAAATTTTAAAATTGATAATTACTTGTGATATATTACTTTAAAAAGTGATAAGCTATGTTGATAAGTAAACTCATGGTGTGATATTGTTTGCCATGAGAATAATGTATGATTATTTTGGTGGATAAAGAATAAATATATGATCATATGGAATTATTTAATGACATTTTTGTGGGCAAATTTTGCTAGTCTATAACACGTGAGCACCAAACACTCTTGCATTTGCTAATTTGAAAGATAAAAATTGGCTTAAGTGGTTGATATGCTCATGTAATCACCTAAATGGTTCCGTACTTGTATGACTACAAGGGACGATACTTGACGGATTTTAGATGCCCCACATTAGCCGGATGCCGTTCGCGAATGTATTTCGAAACGATGCTCTTTATGGAATGCCATCTTCGAGTGAGGTCGAGACGTTGCCGTGCCCAATGGGGTGGGATGAGGTCTGGTTACGCCGGAAAACCACGGACGTGAGCGTTGATCGTGGCTGTAAGCGGTCGTAATAATTTGAACTCGTATGGATGCATTGTGCATGAAAGTGATAATGTTTATGTCCAGATTAATATTATTCATAATTGTTATATGCCTGCTGAAATTGTGCATTTATGTGGAGAATTAGTTACGTAATTATTGGATAATGCAAAGCAAGAGTTTTGCTATTGATCTTCCATTGACAATTAAGTTATATGTATAGGGTGTCTTTGAGGCGAAGTACTCTCCTATGTGAAGTTTAGGGAATTTACTTGTGACATCCCAAAATTTGGCCCAATTTCAAATATATGAAATGGTTGTTTCGTCGATGTGCTTATGGTTATTTTACTCAGAGTTGGCCACTCACGAGTTAACTAATTTATTATGCGAGACCGTTAAGGGATATAACTGCGACAGACTAGAGAATTTGATTGGAAATCGACTGCTTGACCAAAAAATTCTGCAATGGTCAATACGACACCATTATAAATCGATTAGCGAATGGATATAAGTTGATTCGACAAAAGTACATAGTCGAATTGCCGGTGGTTCCACATGATTGCGATATTCGCATCGAACGACAATAAACCGATTTTCTATCAATATTATACTCGGGACACGAAATTGAACCCTCGCGATTATGTGACAACCGAGGGTCACCTACGATTCGGAGATGCACAAACGTGGATCGAAAATGATTGACCACGGGTCAAACGTGCTAAAATTCCTAAAAGCTACCCGGTAGATAGATCATACTAAAGTCACGTTTGATTGATTTTAACCATGAAATTTAATTCAGTTACATTCGAGCATGTCACGATTTGTTTATTGGATGTCGTCTCATCTTTCGGCGAATTTTCTTTGAGTCTGAAAATTTTGTAGAAAAATGATTTTTGGACAAAAAGAAAATAAAAAGGAAATTCGGATGGGATGAGAATTGGGTTTTTTCTACCCTAAAAAGGATTTATTTGGGGGAAATTAGAGCTATTTTGTGATTGGGTGGGCATAGGACTTTGTGGCATGACTTTAGAGGTAAGAGTGATGATGGTTTAGATATTTGGCTAAGTTTGTGATTGGTTGTTCCTTTGACCTCATGGTTCTCTCTCTCCCATTTCTCTCTCTCCCATGTGCACGTTCAGCCACCCTTCTACTCATCCCTCTCTTTTTTTTCCTCCCCTCAATCCTTCCTTCTCACGTATTTCCCTCCCCCACCACCAGAGAGCAGCCCTCCTTCATTTATTCTTTTCTTCCCTTGCCGCCAACCCCTTTCCCATTTCCCTTCGCCTAGCTGCCGCTCCACCCAGCGCCATCGTCATCTTACATCCCACCGCCAGCTCCAGCAACAACCCACCAGCGGCTGCACCACCACCTTCACAACTAGCCGTAGCTCTCCACCGCACCACCACCAGAACACCATACCGCCACAGTCACCACTCCGTCCGCCCATCTCCTCCACCGAACAGCTGCCGCCAACTCTAGCTTATCTTTGCACCGCGTCTAGCAGCCTGTCCAACCAACCCTGCAACCAACACCAAGCCGAGCTCTCCCCCTCGGCCAAGAGCTTGGGAGGTCCGCCACCACTGCCGTTGAACTCCGTTCAAGCTGTGGTTGTCTTGTGTTTTCGTCGCCATCGCCATCGCCGTGAGCCCACCACCGTCGAAAACCGCTAGTTAACTCCCTAATCTTTGATTAGGCCGTTAATTGCGCTTAGGGATGGTTAGATTAGTCTTGATGAGGATTAGTTTTAGTTAATCATAGATTAGTGTTAACTAAGCTTGGTTAGGGTAAGTAATCATGGTTAAGTTAATTAATCACGGTTAAGTTAATTAAGTTTGATTAGCGTAATTAGTGACGGATTAGACGTTACGTAGAATTTCACCAGACATCGAATACAAAATGGTCCATGACGGATCGACGAATTTGTAGTCGTATTTCGTCGTTGGTGCCACTTGTGAATGTTGCTTCAGCATCATCCTCACCGTGCTGAGACGTCACGTATCGTCACGTCCTCGCGATAGCATTTCATCTAGAAATCTTTTCACGCAACGTCACTCACTAGACCAACCCCTTCCGCATTTGTACTTTACTAAAGAGAGCCTTTCATGTGCGCGTGGTTGCCAACTTTTGGAATCGCGGCCACATCAAGATGCTCCTTCTCCACGTCACCGAGAACCTTGCCCATGCACGGCCATGCAGCTACGTTCCCCCTCCATTTAGCCGGTCAACCAAGGAGAAAAGTTGACTCTTTGCTACCTCGTTCTCGCATCCAAGAGCTGCACACGAAGGGCCACGTTCTTTCTTTCTTCGGTGGCCAGCGGAGCGAGTTCCTGGGGAGCGTTGTGGCCACGTATGTGCATGGACTCATACAAGTGTCCTGTGTGAAGAGAGGAACTCTCCACGCGAAGACACGGCGGCATGGAGTGTCTTCGTTTCCCGCTGCCACGCGAATCAAACCATTGACTAACAAAGTCAATTAAGAGCAAGCGAGGAAGAGAGGGACGGCTTTCTTTTTCCCCATTGTCGAAGCTTCGTTCAGTCCAATTATCCGACACTCATCCGCAAGCTAGGATAGGAAATCCCTCGCCGTTTCACCCTCTCCTCGCTACTCACCGGCAACCACCCACACCACTGCATCACCGGCTACCTCTCTGTCCCGCATCTCGCCTCAGCCACTGCAAATCAGAGATGCCACAGCTTCACAACACTGCCATCATCCATCGACTTTGCACTTGATTATGGGGCAAAATTGTTAGGCATGATATGGAATGTGCCATAACGTTTTACCTTATAATCGGGACCCGTGTGAATGTTTGAAGGGTGAGAATTACGTGTTTTGGTTATTAATTATGTTTGTTGTATTTATCATGGCATACGTGATGCGCTGATATGCAGGGACGTGCCGAGGCGATGTGAGTTTTGTATGGTGTGTGCTTAAGCTGCCTTCGAGGCAAATTTGCGTCCTAATCGTGGTTTAGGTTGTTGACTCGATGAGATTTTATCTCACCTCATCGTGGTTAAACTTTTTCAAGTACTTAGTATGAAGATCCGTCTAGTCCAATTTGGGGTTCCATGGGACATGTAGGTAAAGTCTACTTTTTACCCTATCCCCGGGACCACCCAAACTTGCAAGTTAGTAGTAAATACAATTTAGGTCGATGAGGGTTTCTTTAATGTGGTGCCTCATTGCTTCAAGGCATGGTTCATTAATGAGCGCAACGGTGGTTGGGAGGGTCCCTTGCAGGGTTTCGATTGATCGCACATCAGAACTGAGGATGGGGAAGTAGGTCACCCCATGGACATCGACATCCCAAACGGTGTTGTGGTGGATCTAGAGCCCAAGTCAGAGGGGTTCGGGGTGTAGGTTGCCTAGGATTCCCTTTTTTAGGTAGACTTGTATATATGAACTCGTAAGGTTGACTTAGTATATATATAAAGCGTAGTTTGTGAAAAATCACTGTCATGTTTTTACTATCCCTATGTTTGTTTGCTGACCGAGGCTTTATTTAATTCACTTCCGCATGCGTATATTCAAAAGATAAAAAGAATGGGTCGGTGACGCGTCCTGGGACGTTGCAAAATTAATCGACCGTTGATGGATGTGAGCACGCTCGGGGTTCGGAGTGTGACATTACTTATTGAGTTTATCTCATTCGTTGTTGTTTAAATTTGTCAAGCCCTAACCATGACTAGCCATTTTCGCCATGTGTGCTTTGAGGTGCTTATGTGAATCCTTGCGAAAAGATCGTTCTACGAAGGCTCGGATGGTGCAAATTGCGAACCTCGACCTCTAATCAAACTTGTGATTGGCAACCTTGGTATGAACGTGACTTGTTGATGAACGCGTGTCAACCAACCAACGTTATAGACACCACGAGCGAAAAAATTCGTTATCTCGCTTGATAAGTCGAATCGACTATCACAATAGAACCTTGATAAGGTCAAGTCCTTAAAAGAACAATAGAAGAGAATCTCTGAACTTTTTCCTCAAAAATAAAAATATATCTGTCCTCCAAAGAAATTCAATCAGTTTTATATATAGGCCTTCAAGCCGCCTCACAAACCCTAAAACCAACCCTAGAAATCTAATGCGTCATATTCTAGAATATTCCTAAACAAGAATATATATGACTTGGTCAAATATTTGGTGTCCATATGATTAAATTGCGCCAAAATTTCCAAGATTCTTCAAGGTTTGATCCAAGGTTATCTCCACGCCGAAGATCACAAATCATGATGCCAATAGCTTGCCTGAATTGCTTGGCCCACGTTCGAGTAATCGAACTAGTAGGAAAAGACAATGGGTCCCTAGCACCACCTTCTTGATATGGCTCGATGTCCACATCATTCCCTCCCACATGCAAAGGATTTGCCCTCAAATCATCACTTGCATAAAAAAGAGTCAAGTCATAAACATTAAATGTAGCACTAACATCATACTTACCTGGAAGTCAAGCTTATAGGCATTCTTGTTAACTATTTCCAACACCATGAATGGTCCATCCCCTCGCGGTAATAACTTAGAATGTTGTTGCTTAGGAAATTGTTCCTTGCACATATGAACCCAAACCCAATTGCCAGGTTCAAACACCACTTCCTTGCGCCCTTTGTTGGCTTGCCTTGCATATTGCTCAATTTTGTGCTAAATATTTGCGCACGTCTTCTCATGCAACACCTTGACAAATTCAGCTTTCTTTGCTCCATCTAAATCCACACGTTCATCAACAAGTAAATGGGTTAAATCTAACGGAGTTAACAAATTAAAACTGTAGACAATCTCAAATGGTGTAAATTTAGTAGCAGAATGCATGCTCCCATTATATGCAAATTCAACATGTGGCAAACAATATTCCCTAGATTTTATGTTCTTTTTAATAATAGCATGCAACAATACCCCTAAAGTTCTATTAACTACCTTAGTTTGACCATCGGTTTGTAGATGACAAGTAGTAGAAAATAACAACCATGTTCTTAGTTTTTTTCCATAATGTTTTTCAAAAGTAGCTAAGAAATTTAGAATCTCGATATGAAACAATCGATCTAGGCATGCCATGCAAACATACAATCTCCCTAAAGAACAAATCAGCAACATGAGATGCATCATCAGTTTTATGATAAGGTATAAAATGAACCATCTTTGAAAATCGATCAACAATCACATAAATAGAATCTCTACCATACTTAGACCTAGGCAATCCTAACACAAAATCCATAGAAATATCAGTCCAAGGATGCGTTGGAATAGGTAATGGTGTGTACAAGCCATGCGGTTTAGTTGTAGACTTCGATTGCTTACAAGCAATGCATCTCTCATAGACACATGTGACATCTTTCTTCATATGTGGCCAATAAAAATATTCATGCAGCACTTCTGTGGCACCCCCCGAAACGGCCCCCGATACGTTAGGGTCACCATAGTTCGCTTACCTTTCACTTGACCTGGCAATATATCACTCTGATACCATAGAATTATAATTGGTCCATAAGTCCTGGGGGTTTATATAATTTAAATTGGTCCCAGTGCAGTTCATATAGCGGAAGCATATTCAAAATCTCCCTATCCCATACTCAACAAAATAATGCAATGCACATCAACTACACATTATATATATATATATATATATATATATATATATATATATATATATATATATATATATATATAAGTTAGAGTTGAACACTTTTATTTACATAACTTGATGGACATCATGAGTTGGTACATCAAAAGGCCAAGGCTTTACTTAGCTCGACTATAACCAAAAGTACTTGACTCCACAGAGTCATGTACATCAGTCCATCATTCAGTGCCGGCAGTCCAAAAAGAGAAGCTTCATCTTCCATCCATCCCGCTCAGTCACACCCAACTCGGTCCATCAGCCGGCGGCAACGACATCATCCCCAACATAATCCCATCTCGGCGGACATGCATAGACAAAAGCTCCTGAATGACAGGGCTGGTGGGTGATCCAACATCGTACAAAACCAAAACCTGCACACGAACAAAAACTAACCCCTGTATCTCGAGGTGATGATGCTCCGTACACTCGCACTCGACATCGGTTGGTATGCCATAAAAAGTATTGGGGGTGACTGGTGACAGAGACATATCTCCTAGTATGAAATGTTAGTTCCCAAAAGGGGTGAGTACAAACCACTTAGCAGTAAAAGATCCATCAAACTACACAATGCAACAAGCAAGACAACCAAGATTTCATGGGAAATGCACATATCATCTATGCAATCATGCATATATCTCCATAAGATCCATTCAATGCCTTAATGACCACATTTTCAATGCCAAATAGTACCAACTCAAATTCATAGACAATTTATGCACCATGTCATATGCACACACATGTGCATGATTCATTTTCCCATTTTGATATTAAAAATGATCTAATTTTTCCCGGGGACCAATATTTGCATCCCTCCTGGCTCTCGCACCCAACCTAGCATCGCAAGACCTCCGACACACACCTCTAGGCATCCGGCACACACCTCCGAGTATCTCAAAACTCCCGAGGACATCCGGCACACACCTCTAGGCATCCAATCGGCATCGACTCACTTGACCCTATGGGCATCCTGACACTCCTGAGGCAACATCGACTCTGCCATCCGACGGTATCATCAACATCACAATATATACATATATGTCTCACTTTGAAAATAACATTTGATGCAATACAATCATAAGTTTCAATGAGTTTACAAAGCCTCATCAATTTCATTTTTGATGTCATATGATATGCTAATTTTCACTGCATCCATTGTATAAATGATGACCCAAAGCATCACAACTCATAGAGCAACTCAATTGTTCTTGAAATAAAACAATTTTCCAACAAAACAGAATGCACTCCACTAATTGAAATTCTGGAAAAATTAGTAAACGATCTTAATAAATTCTAAGAATTTAACATGTTATAAAAGAGGTCTAGAGGAAGAAGTTTTATGAAGAACACCAAGTTAAGAAAATTTCGTAATCGCAATAGTCCGTGCATCACTACCATGAGACTTCAAACATCACTATTGCACAGTTTTAATAACAAATTCAGTATAACCCCTAAATGAATTCAGAAAATTCTGAAATTTTGATATGTTATAGATAAAACCTAGAGGTAAAATTTTTGTCAAGAACTTGAAGTCATATTTATTATAGATCAAGAGCTATAATCACTATAACTCTCTCTAACCCTCTGTAACAGTTTCCAGGTTTAACACTTTCAAAGAAAAATCGTTTCACCAACCAATACTTGTTCGTTTCTTCTAAAATTTTACTACGTTACTGCTCAAGATATCATCTACAACTTTCATCAAAGACATGAAGTCAAATTTTGACTTGATAATTGCAAAAAATTCACGGAGTCGCAAAAGGTCAAGCTGTTTTTCCATGAAACAGTTTGCTAGTCCTAAAGAACTACTTCTATCCTTTCGAAATTCCAACATCCAGCATCAAGATTCAAACATCTCCAAGATCTATCACACTTCACTTGACAACCACAGCATAGCATAATATAGATCAATGGACTTCATTTGCCTTAAGCCGACGCAACCACAACAAGCAAAATAGTGACTTGCGGACTTCGGGCACGGCTCAATCGACGACGAAGCTAGGCGGCGTCGACGGCGGCAACAGGTGTATGCACGGTGGGGCTGGTCTCCTTCTTTCCCTCACCGATGCACCCTAACGAACTCTATTTTTCTCTTGGACTCATTCTCTCTTTCTCTCGGTCGTTCTCTCCTTTCTCTCGGTTACTCTCTCTCTCTCTCTCTCTCTATCACTCCCTCGTTTACTCCGCCCCCTTCTCTTTTTCTTTTATTTTCTTAATTAGCTAGTAATCATGAGCTTTTGCATGGAAAATCTCTGGTGAAGCAAGGGGCAGCGACACCTCATGCAGTCCCTCTTGCCACTTGTCAAATTTCATGCAATTGATGTGGCCTCATGGGCCTTGGTCAACTGGATGAAGGGGAAATATGGGCTATCTTGGGCTGTTTTGGGCCGGCGATTAGTGGCCCAATTTCTCACAATTTGGTCCTTAATCTTGCACATTCATGGGGCATTTTTGGTCCTATGGTTTCATGGTTTAACAATTTATCCAATGCACTCTTTCATGACTCAAATTCTTTTCTTGTTCCTTATACACTTAAGTGATAATGCCGTGTAGTATCTCCAAAAGAAAAATATACACAAATCGGTGGGGTTCAAGGTAGTGCCAATGATGATGATGGTATAACAAAAATTTCAATCCTTGGTGTCGATAACAAAATCAGATAGCAATGCATCAATCCGTGACATCGGTACTTCCTTTCCTTGGTCGCACATAAGCATATGATACATTTCCAACAAAACAATAATCCATTTAATGCTCGGCCCTTGCTTAGTTGTAATCCATTGGTCTAATGACTATAATATAGTTCTATGGCGCTTCCATCACCTACTCATGGGCCGTAGTGTATCTAGGGATTGCTATGGAATTTTAGGATGCCACAACTTCATAAGTCTTATTAATGCCAAAATGCCCCATTAAACCACCACTATGTGCTTCTCGCACCAACAATTGACACAAAGAACACTTAAGCAAACATAGTTTTTTTTCACGGAAAAGATAACGTTGACACCTATAGAATTTATCAAATGCAACATACTCACATGTTTCAAACACTCTCCCAAAGTCATCATCATTAGTATATAAGCCCTTGATATGCTCAAAACCTAGACACTTTGCTTCTAAAGTAGTTAGAATCGCATACCTTCGAGAAAGTGCATCGGCTACCACATTTTCCTTACCTTGCTTGTACTTGATCACATATGGAAAAGTCTCAATGAACTCCATCCATTTAACAAGTATTTTATTCAACTTTTGCTGCCCTTTCAAGTATTTCAAGGTCTCGTGATCGGTGTGGATCACAAACTCTTTCGGCCATAGATAATGTTGCAAAGTCCAAAGCTCGCACTAAAGCATACATCTCCTTATCATAGGTAGGATAATTCAATATTGCTCCACTCAATTTCTCACTAAAATAAGCTATGGGATTCCCTCCTTGCATTAACACAGCTCCAATTCCTGTACTAGAAGCATTGCACTCTATCTCAAAAGTAGCACTGGAATTCGACAAAGATAACAAATGAGCATTAGTCAACTTATCTTTTAGCATATTAAATGCTTTTTTTGCTCTTCTCCCCACATGAAACCCACGTGCTTCTTGATAACCTCGATCAAAGGTGCGGCGATGGTGCTGAAATTTCTCACAAATTGCCGATTAAAACTTGCCAATCCATGAAAGCTATGGACCTCTCCCTCGATCTTAGGTGTTGGCCATTCACGGATTGCTTTGACCTTTTCTTCATCAACCTGTATACCATCAGCACTAACAACAAATCCTAGAAATACTAATTTGTTGGTAACAAAGAGCACTTCTTTAGATTAGCGTGCAATTGCTCGACCCTTAAAACCTACAAGACAGCTCGCACATGCTCAATATGGTCATCAGGGCTTCGGCTATATATCAAGATGTCATCGAAATAGACAACCACAAATCGACCAATAAAAGCACGCAAAACATGATTCATAAGTCGCATAAACGTGCTTGGTGCATTGGTTAATCCAAATGGCATAACTAATCACTCATACAATCCATACTTGGTTTTAAATGTAGTTTTCCATTCATCATCTTCTTTCATCCTAATTTGATGATAGCCCCTTTTCAAATCGATCTTAGTGAAAATGCAAGAACCATGCAACTCATCCAACATGTCATCTAATCTAGGAATAGGATGTCGATATTTTACTGTAATGTTATTGATTGCTCGGCAATTGAGACACATTCGCCAAGTTCCATCCTTCTTTGGCACCAACAAAATAGGGACGGCGCACGGGCTAAGACTCTATCTCACATACCCCCGTTCCAATAGTTCGCTAACTTGCCGTTGAAGTTCCTTTGTCTCCTCAGGATTGCTTCGATATGCGGGTCAGTTAGGTAATGGCGCACTAGGAATCAAGTTGATTTGATGTTCTATGCCTTGAATCGGTGGTATCCCTCCAAGAAGTTTATCAGGAAAGGCATCTTCAAATTCTTGCAATAAAGACACAATAGGACTTGGCAAACTTGGGTCAAGATCGTTAGTAGAAAAAAAAGCCTCATTGTACAAAAGTACAAGCATCAGTCGGTCTAGAACTAAAGCTCTCCTCACCTCACTCGATTTTGCATAAAAATTCTTTTGCCTATTTTCTTTCCTCTCTTCTTTTCTTTCGGTTTTTACCACAATCCTTCTCTCAGCCTCTCATTTTCCTTGCATCTCAGACACACCACGCAAGCCCTCGGATTTCTCACATTTTCTCTCTCTCTCTCTCTCTCTCTCTCTCTCTCTCTCTCTCTCTCTCTCTCTCTCTCGGCTTCTCATTGTAACTTTAACTAATCTTGATACACCTCACTCCTCACTAGGTGTCATTGGTACCAATAAATAACAATTAGTATACCCATCATGATGTACCTTTCAATCATATTGCCATGGTCTTCCAAGTAAGATATAACCCGCTTGCATAAATACAATATTACACTCTACCTCATCCTTGTATCTCCCTATCTCAAATGAGATTCGAACTTGCTTCGACACTTTCACCTCACTACTATCATTTAGTCATGGAAGTCTATAAGGCCTAGGGTGCTTTGTCGTCTTCAAACCCAACTTATCCACCATAATACAACTTGCCACATTTGCACAACTACCTCCATCAATTATCAAACTACAGATCTTACCATTCACCACACATCCTGTATGAAATAAGTTATCTCTTTGTTGATGATGCTCCTCCTCCTTTACTTGCACACTAAGAGAATGCTTAACCACCAATAAGTCTCCTTTTATAGCTATTTCTCCATCACTACAATCCTCCAATGGTGGCATCTCATCATCCTCTTCTTCCCTTTCACTTTCGAACTCAATAACACCATGTCCAGTCGTGATCATCACCCTCCATTAGGGCATTGATTCGCCATATGACCCCTGCCAAAACACTTAAAACATTTAATCTCACAAGTTATAGTGTTAGGGTTTTTCGGTTTTACCTGAAGCCAGATTCATTCCAACTTTACCGTCCCTCTCCTTCTCCTTTGAGGTTTCGATTTTGGTGTTGTTTCCTCTCCAATTGGCTTCTCAGCTCTCTTCCAATTGGATCTCCAATTCTGATTTGAACCTCCTCCACTCTTGTGATTTTAGTCCAACTTCAATTGCCACTCAACTTTGATGGCTTTGTCCACCAATTCCTCCAATTCAACATAGTGTGGCAGCTCCACCACCCTTGCTATGTCTCAACTCAGATCACTCAAAAATCTTGACATTGTGGTCTCACGATCCTCCACTACATTAGCACGGATCATGGCAATCTCCATCTCATTGTGATACTCTTCCACGCTTTTATTGCCTTGTGTGAGATTTTGTAACTTTTGAAACAAATCTCGATGGTAATGACTTGATATAAAACTCCTTCCCATCACCGCTTTCATCTCATCCCACGTCTCTATCAATCTTTCACCGTTGCGCTTCCTACCAGTCACAAGTTGATCCCACCAAATTATAGCATAATCGGTAAATTCAATAGCTACAATTTTTACCTTTTTGAGCTCGGAGTATCGTTGGCAATCAAATACCATCTCCATGTGTTTCTCCCATTCTAGATACGCATCGGGATCATTCTTCCCTTGGAAAGAAGGAATCTTCATCTTGATATTGCCAAGTTCATTATCTTCTTGGTGTCTAAACCCTCAAGCTCCATTCCACCTTTCAAATCGAGCATCTCGATCATCCTCCGTGTTGGCCTCATCATCATCATAATGCCGATGCCTTCTATGTCTTGTTCTAGAGGCATCTCGCTATACAGCCTTCTCCGGGGTAGCTCTTGGTCACCATCAACCCTCATGCCATTCCCCATCATTCGGCCACTAAGCTCCTCCACTACAGCCCTCAATTGCTGGATGCTTTCCATGAGCGCTTCATCCCTTCGTATGGAGTCAACCTCCCTTTGATTCACGCTTTCTTTGCGCAACATATTTTTGACCTGTAAGAAAACGTTATTCAAAAAAATTCTCACCAATCGCTCTCTCACTTCTTTCTCTTAAGGTGTTTGTTACTCCCCTCGTGTTTAACTCAAGTCTATGCTTTTTCCACCCTCAATTAAGCTTCCACACTCTTGCCTTTTCCCTCTCATATTCACCTTTCACAAGCTCTTTATTGGACTCAAAACCTGTCTCCCAACCCCCTTACAACAATCAATCAAACTAATCAAACAAGATTAGATCACTACTAATGTGTCTTAATCTCAGCATTAGATAAGATATAGGTTCAAGCCACCAAAACTTCCATAATCTTTTTAGCAGTGCAATAAGCTTATAAACCATTTTTCAAGTGTTCGTGATGGAATGTTGTATGGATAATAAGCAAATCCGATTGCTCTCTTCTCAAATAGCAAAATGTGCTTTCTGGAATTATGTACCATCAACAGCGTGATCTATCGACCAGTCCTTTATAAGAGCAATTTGAACATCAACCAACTCCACCCCAAATAAAAAATCCTCTTTCCACTACTTAAAGTTTAAACCAGTAAGAACTTTAATAGTTATAGAGTTATTAATTATGAATAAGATGACTAAAATAATTTATAATGTATGTAATTGGCATCATGTGAGTATTATATAACTTGAAGACGCACAAGTATACATCCAGAGAATTACATGCATCATCACATAATCACTTTTGAGCAAAATACATACAGTTGTATACTTCCCACGTGACAACGGCCATGACCTTGTGTATTCATCACCTTTGGGTGTATGAGCCATTAGGATCAATCACTCCACCATATGCTGTTCATGAATCCCTCAATGAACTAATACACAACCGCCTCCTTTAGGAATATGACCACGCATTAGAACAAGAAATTTCACATCATTATATGTGACTGATATTTCTAAAACCTAATCAAGTGTGTCACTTTGGCGATCACAACTCAATTGAATTCTCAAAACTCTCTCATTCGGGAATATAAACTTTATTTCTCACATACAATATACATGTGATTTTAACCTTAGTAACATAGGCAATTTATCACTAAAATCACATATCTTACTAATTACATTGATATATTCATTAATACAAGTTAAATTTATATATTTATCAATGAATTATACTCTACACAATTTTTGTGTGATGATATACATGTGAGCTTGCACTTGTATTTCAAAAATCACAGAAAAATACAGAAAAAAATGCAAAAATATCTTTAAAATACAAAAAAAAAACACTCGTATTTAGGGTTCTATAGGTATTTCCACATCCATAAATTATCAAAAATAAACAAATAAATATATCATGGTGTAAAGCATCTTCATACTAGCGCATAAACTCCAAAAACACCCTAATCAGAGCTTGAACACGCTCTCATGCACCTCTGGAGTGTGCAGCCCATGCAATGCACGTAGGTCACCTAGATTGGTTTGACCATCGGTCCGACTGATCAACAGTCAACGATTGGTCAGACCTATCCGGTCAACAAAGAATCGGGCTGGGCAGGTCAATAAGTTTGATCCAAGTTAGGTGAACCAGATCAGGTCGAGGTCAACAACAGGTCGAGTTAGGGTCATTGGGTCGAGTTGATCCGTGACCCTGGTGGTTGACATCATTCCTAGTGCATGCAGACACGCTAGTCGTCACCATGCGTGGCTATGTATGCAGGCACATGGCAGCACTAGCGACGCGTGGCTACACGTGGGGGCACATGCAACCTCCTCTAGTGGTGCGTTGGCCACGGTTTTGCTCGTCTCAACAAGCCCATTCCATTTTTGTAATTAAAACTGATTTTTATTGAACAAAAAATCACAAAAATAGGGCAGAAAAACTATGCAATCGTGTTCTAATCTATGGAGGCTCTAATATCACATGTAAGACACGAGAACGCAACCCAAGATCTCCATAGCTAAAATCAAGAATGCATATAAACAAGTAAAGAGAGTAATGCACTTGATTTGGACCATTATTCTTGATGCGGAATAATGACGATCCAAACTCATGAATTTTTCATCTATTGCCCTCTGTATCTGTCACGCCCTGATCCTCGAGTGTGCATGCATCCCTCTTTGGTCAATAAAAATTCTGCGACTTCCTAGAACAAGTCACCGATCCTTTCTTTTAATTGCACATGTGGAAGCAAATAATAAATCCCCTGACATTAATCATCTTGGGATAAAAAAGCAAGACAATAGATGTTCAAACAAACATGCTTTTAAATACGCACCAAGTCAAATACAAAAGTCTACAACCACACGACTTCAAATGGTTGACTCTTAAAAGGAGACTATCCTATCTGACCAACACTTCTGATCCCCTCAACTCGGCTCTAGGTCTTCCACCCTACGGTCCTTAAAAATGAAGCCCACAACAGGGTGAGACATAAATCTTAGCGAGTTCACTCGCTAAACCCCGATTAGGAGGATAATATGCCTAAGACGTCTTAATCACATAATCATACAATCACAGAGGCTTACCTTGACTTTAGTTCTTTCCTGTAGGTCAGCACAGTTCTTATCACAACCATGTGCATATAGCAAATTCACACACCAATTTAGAACGTTCAAACCAATTATTACTCACATGAGCAAGAATCACAATTTAATCACTGCTCACACGAGCAAGAACTATCGATACACATCAAAGCAAGAATTATAATTAAATCACTGCTCACACGAGCAACAACTACCAAAACACATCAAAGCAAGAATTACCGACATACGCCGATCCATCAATTCAACTCAACATGCGCTCCAATTAATTAACTACTACTATCCATGCGAGCAATTTTATCCGACACACACTAGGGAAGAATAATAATTACCAACACACGCCAGGGAAGACTAATAACTACCGACACATACTAGTAAAGACTAATAACTACCGACACACACCGGGGAAGACTAATAACTACTGAGACACACTGGTAAAGACTAATAACTACCGACACACGCCGGGAAAGGCTAATAACTACCGACACACGTCAGGAAAGACTAAAAACTACCGACACACGCCGAGAAAGACTAATAACTACCCACATCCACCAACACACGCTGGAGACGGGTTCCCTTAACTATTAACGTCCACCAACTCACGCTGGGGAGGAATTCTCTTAATTATTAACGTCCACCAACACACGCTGGGGACGGATTCTCTTAACTATTAACGTCCACCCACACACGCTAGGGACGGATTCTCTTAACTATCACATGATCATCAAGCATAAACTCTAGGTATATCACAAACCCATGAACATAGAGCAATCCATCTTATGACCTCACACATAAGTTCTCAGTATGCCACAAGTCCACAACATCACTAAATACTCCTTATTTAGCAAGCAAAATCTCAAGATCAACCACAAAACCATAACCGGTCATAATTGGCAGAAATCAAGCCACTCGGGCGTCTCCAAGTTTAATTTCAAAAACTTAGCCGAATGAGCTTAGAAAATTCTCAAATTTGAATATGTTATAGTGGGCATATAAATGAACATTTTTTATGCAGACACCTTAACCCATATCCATCTAGATTCGGCCTAGTAAATCACTCAATCTAGTACAAATGCTATGTTCGTTTTCCAGAAAATCTGTTTTTTAAAATCAAATTAGTTCGAGATCCAAACATGTCCATTTGATTTGAAATTTGACTATGTTAAACTAGAAGATATGAAAAATAACTTTTGTGAAGAAACCATTTTAAAATTTGAAACCTCAAAGTTGATAAGAACCCTTAAAATTCTCAAATGTCATATTCCAGCGAAAATTAAGGTTCTGTTTGAAAATGACGGAGCCGATATCTCCTTATTTTAGACCCCTAAAAATCTTGAGAAAATATATGTTGTATCTAAGGATGTCTAAAACATTTCTCAAGAAGACATCAACCTCAAATTCAAAACCTATTTTGATCTACAAAAATGGCAAATAGGGAGGGTCCAGAAATCCGAACTACAGAAATTCCACGAATTCAACTAATCCATCATCAACGGTGCTAATCTCACTAATTAGCTTAACATTAATCCATTCTAAGGCTAATTTAACCATTCTAGTTCATCATTAATTCATATTTAAGCTAATCTAAACAACTCTTAAGTATAATCAACCTACTAAGTAAGATTTAGCGAACAAACTCACTCGTTTCACGAGCCGGTTGGTTCAAATGGACAAGGACACAACGGGGAAAAACTTTCTTCAAAGCAGGCCTAATTTTTGGGGTCAGGAACAACCTCAAAACGGGCCCACCAGCTGCTGGAAAACCCACAACCTTGTCCCCTGTTTTGGGCTGCAAAAGAGAGGAAACAAGGTCAGTTTAGGGTGGGAATTGATCAAGGTTGTGAGGATTAAACCGAGGCTTGATGAGGACTCATAGAGGTCAAAGGCGGGCCAAACAACTCTGGCTAAGCTCCACTAGATCCGAAACAACAGCTGGAAAGGAGGAGCAGGCGAGATGGGATGGAGACACGTGCGGTGAGGCGGAGGCTCACGTGTGACAGCAGGTGGCGCTCTATTGAGGACATCGATCTGATGGTGGCTGCGATGGCGTGAGGGGCTGCTCCGGTGGCTTCCTTTGCTGGTGGTGATCTTTGAACAGCAAGAACAAGGGGGAGGAAGGCAATGGACGATAGCCTTGGAGAGGAAGGAAGAGATAAGGGGGCAAGGGCCTTACCATGGCCATTTCTTCTCCTCACTTGTCCTCTTGACCATCCTCAGCCACTAGCACCTTCCTTGGTTGCAATTCAGCCACCAATGCTTCAAATATAATCCTTGAAATGGTCCAAAATCATAGGCAAAGGCGGAGCTACGAATTTCAAGTGAGTTAGCTTCAATTGGACGCAATTCTCTCTTGATTCAATCCAATTTAGCACTCATAAATTCACTTATCACCTCAATGATCCAATTGGTATTTTTCCTCACCAATGGATCTCACTCACTTCCTAATTGTGCGATCAAAAACAATTCCTAGCTTTTTTCTAGACAAAAACAGCCCTAGGACGACTTTTTCCCAAGAAGTCTTGGTTTGCAGAAAAATATTCTAGACTGAGTCGATGCTCCTAAAATTAATTGTGACATGAAAGAATTTTCAAATTCTGAAATCGGATTCAAGTTCGCGGTTAATTTCCATTCGAAACAATTCTAACGTGACCTAGGCTACTAGGTAACTTTTAGAAATGTTTAGTACAAATGACCAGTGGTCGATTTTCTTCGAGCCACAATGTACCTCTTCGACACATTGGCAACTCTCGATGGTCGTGAAAATCTCAATATTTCAATTACGGGCATATGGTATCCAAAACGATAGAAAATCGGTCTAGTGCTGATCAACGAGAATTTTGCAATCAAGTGGAATTAGCCACACTTTGATCATGCATCTCAGTCGAATTGACCTATCCCTGATCTCTGATCGATTTTGACAATGTCGTACTGACCCTTGCAGACTAGCACGGTCGAGTAGTCGGTTTCTAGTCAAATTCTCAAGTCCATTGCATTAAAATATTTTAATGACTTCCTAAAATGGTCTAGTTATCTCACAAGTGATCGGCTTTGAAAATAGCACTATAGGCACATCAATAAAAGGCCTGATTTATTCAATTGAAAATAGGACTGAAAATCCAAGATGTCATAACCCTTTTTCTCTTATAAAAATTTCATCCTCGAAATTTAAACATTTACCAATCTTGACGAAATGTGGGGGTATCGTCATCTCTTTGGGTTTCACTTTCCCACGTTGCTTCTTTAGTCTCGTGGTGTTGTTACACCACTTTGACCAAAGAACCATCTTGGTACATAGAATCTGTTTTGACCACAATCTGAACCGGGCTTTCCACGTACGACATTCTGTCGTCCACGTTTAATTCTTCAAGATTTAGCACATGGGTCGGGTCTAGCTCATACATCCTCAACCTCAACATGTGAAAGACATCAACACAAGACGATACATTAGAATCTTGATTCGACCTACGTACCTCAATTTTAGTTTTCCCTCCTTGCCAAAGTGCAAGGTATCCCTTATTAGTGACACATTCATAAAGATGTAATCACTAATTTGGAACTCTAAGGGCCTTAAATGCTCAACGATACAACATTTCTAGCGGCTCTTAGCAATCTTTAATCTGCTTCTGATCACAGCAACTGCAATCACAAACTACTAAACTGACTCTAAGTTCGTGATCTTTCTTTCTCTGATTTCATCCCAACACCTTGGTGCTCTGCATACTCTACTATGCAATTCGTCAACGGGCTCATCTGATTGTTCTGTTGAAATTGGTAACCTCAGGTCTGGATCTGATATAAATTCATCACTGGCACTCCATGCAGACGAACTGTCTGACACACATACACTTATGTATGCCTAATCAAACCAAGATCCTTCCATACGGTGATAAAGTGAGCCAACTTCCTTAGTCTATCTACCACTATCCAAATGGAATCATTACCCCTCTGACATGTTCATCATAAGGTCCATCATGACATGTTCTCTTTTCCACTCGGGAATCTTGAGAGGTTGCAAAAGTCCTCTCGGCTGACAAAGATGTGCCTTCACTCGCGGACCCATCTGACACTTAGCGACATGATTGGTGATGTTTGTCCTCATACTGGACCACCAATAGTGTTTATGCAAATTCTAATACACCTTCGTATTACCATGATGAATGCTGTAACTACTACGATAAGCTTCTAACAAAATCACCTCCTAAGTGTTACATCGTTAGGTACACACAATCATCCTTGGAACTTTAGTGTTCTGTCTTCAGAAATCTGAAAATCAACATTTCTTTTATTGGTATCCTCTTGTAGGATTTTCTGAATGTTTGGGTCTATTAATGAAGTGCCTTGATTCAAATCTGAGCATCCGGCTCAATTCTGAGGGTGGCTATAAGATTTAGAAGGTACCCATCTCAAATTTGAAAACCGAATCTCGAACTTTCTTAAGTAAGGTCCATTCTTTATCCAGCATTGTGCAATTAAAGACTCCTAACTCAGCGCATCAATGACCTCGTATCCTCTAGGACTAGATGGAATGGTCAGCATAGGTGCAGTAGTCAGCTTTTTCTTCAGCTCTTGAAAACTACGCTTGTACTTGTCTGTCCACATAAATTTCTCTTCTTTCTTCATGAGTCTTATCAAAGGCAATGCTAAAGATGAAAATCCCCCCACAAACCTTTTGTAATAAACGGCGAAACCCAAAAAGCTTCTGCTCTCCGACACTGTCATCGATCTCAACTAGCTGATTACTACTTCAATCCCGGTCGGGTCCACAGAGATTTCTTCACCTGAAATCACGTGACTTATGAACGCTACACGAGTCCACCAAAACTTGTACTTACTGAACTTAGTGTCCAATTCATGAGTCCTTAGAGTCTGAAGTACCATTCTCATATGACTCTCATGCTCCTCAGCACTCCTCAAATACATCAGGATATCATTGACAAACATGATCATGGACTGATCTAGGTATTCCTCAAATACTCAGTTCATCAAATCCATGAAAATAGCTGGAGTGTTTGTCAGACCAAATGGCATTACAATACTCTCATCAAGGCCACATTAAGTACGAAACAATGTCTCCTGTAGAACGTCCTTTCTGATTACCTCCTTTCTGATTCTCAACTAATAATGCCATGTCCTCAAGTCGATCCTTGAAAGTATTGACACTCTTTGTAACTCGTCACACAATTAATCGATCTTCAATAATGAACACTTATTCTCAATCGTCACTTGATCGGGTTGACAATAGCTGATGCATAGATGCAATGAACCATCTTCCATTTTCACAAACGAAACTAGGGCTCTCCAAAGTGATGCACTAAAACGAGTAAATTCCTTATCCAGTACTTCTCGCATTTACACCATCCGGTCTTTCAACTCAGACAATGATGTTAGGTAAGGAGCCTTAAAGAGTGGCTCTGTCTCGGGTGCTAATTTCATTCACAAATTCTATCTCCCTAGCGATAGACTTGGCAATTCTTTTGGAAACTTCTCAAAAAATTTATGTATCATGGCTACGTTCTCCACACTTTGGAAACCAATGCTCTCCAAAGTGATGCACCGGCACGAGTAAATTCCTTATCCAGTACTTCTCGCATTTGCACCATCCGTTCTTTCGACTCAGACAACGATGTCTGGTAAGAAGCCTTAGAGAGTGGCTCTGTCCCGGGTGTTATTTTCATTCACGAATTCTATCTCCCTAGTGACAGACTTGGCAATTCTTTTGGAAACTTCTAAAAAATTTTATGTATCATGGCTACATTCTCCACGTTTGGTTCCTCAACTATCGTATCCATTACAGTTGCCAAATAAATCTTAGCAACCTACATCCAAAAACCAGTTGTCTTAAGTGACAATATAAAAGGGGATCGAGGATCCTTCTCGACTTCTAATAGACTTGACACTTCCACAGATTTGACGCACATCTGGTGATTCTTCTATCTCCTGTCGGATGACAACATACACTCTTACTTGTACTAAGGTCTATCCCAAATACCCCTTTGTGCGTTCTACGATGCATTCTCTCTGATCTATCCCATTAGCGGTGACGACAACCGCTACCATGGTCCGATTGACCTTCTGGAACAGTTTCTGACCAGGTGACCCTGTCGGTCGCACTCAAAACAAGCACCCATCCTAGCAGAATGCGGGGCTGATCCATGTCGTCTTCTGCAAGCACGACACACTCCATTTTGATTTGGTGCTAACTTGTCTATTCCACCTTTCCTATTGGGCGGGATAGAATACATTTCTCCGGTCATAGGCTTCTTCCCAAACCAATTTCCATCTCTACTGGATCTAAACCTCTACTCGGACGCGACAACTCGCTACCAGATCACAATTCCAAGCTAAACCTAAGCAAGCGTGGCAACAACGGCAGCTCGATCCTGAACTTACTAGCCTAACAAGTTCCCCAAGGAACACTAGCGCCTAAACGATCCCGTCGAACCTAGGATCACTCGATGCTACTACACTCTCAATACCGACATACGACGGTAGTATTACACTCATGCTGGCCTGAGCCGGTGCTCTGCCACAACCACCTCAGGCATCAAACCTTGTTAGCTTTCTACCCCGAGTCACAGAGGCTATTGCCCTCATAATAAGAGTTCTCAGCTCTTGATCACTTATGCTACAGGATCTTTATAGAAATTTGTTTTCTAATTCAAATACCATATTAGAATTTGAGTGATCCACACTGATGGATTTATGAGATGGGCTTAAGGCCCGTCCGCCCATGCTGGGCCCAAAAGGCCCAGCCCACGGGAATAGGGCCCGTGGAGGGGGAAGGTATAAAAGGGAGGAGAGAGAGAGAGATGGCACTGGTTGGAAAACAGACGTACGTACATTCCTTTTCCCACGCTCTCTCTCTCTCTCAAAAACAAAAGAAGAAACAGTAAGATAAGGCATTGTTCTTCTTCCCTTCAAGGCGCCATCGGATCGAACAGGACCAGAATTTCTTCCTCGATCTTCAGCATTGGTGTTTAATCTGTGGCTAACAAGGTACGCTCGAATCGTGGTGTGCTTTACGATCGGTGATACGTGTAATTCCGGGCTTCGCTTCCGCATTCGTTTTAGGGGTTCGATTGAGTGTCGAATCCGGTTTTCGGCGATCAGTCATTCCCAACATTGGTATCAGAGCCCTAGTTCACGTTTTTCTCGACCCGTTTGACATTTTTTCATTGATTTTTTCGCGAAAACCTTCGGCCGTATGGATCGGGGCGAAAATCCCGACACCCGAGCGCTATTCGGCCATTTTTCTGAGTTTTCGTGAGTCGAAATTGAATTTTGAAAGCACTGGGTGAAAGAGGTCGTCGAGACGAGTCCGGCGACATGTTGTGCGCCGCTGAAAGACGCCGCACGCGCCCACACGCGCGGCCACAAGCCGCTGCGCATGGGCGCAATGCGCTCAGTTGGCTTCGCCGGCCAGCGCATGCGTCCACGCGCGCCCGGCGAACCGGCACATGGGCGCCGACGGCCGGCGAACCGGCACGTGCGCGGTCGCCGGGCCGGCGACGCGTGCGACGTCGGGATGACGCGTCACCCATGCGGATCGATAACCGTTGGGGTGACGTCATCGATGACGTCAGCGATGGCGACCCGGTTGGCCGGCGGTCCCGGCCGCGACCCGACCCGACCGTCGCGGGCGCTCGGCGCGTGCCAGCTGACGTCTGCGTGACGTCAGCCCGCGCACGCGCGCGGCATGTGCGGGCGGTTCGAGCGAACCGGCCCGACCGGCCCGACCGGTCCGACGACTTGACTGTTGACCGACCGTTGACCGTTGACCGACGACCGTTGACCGTTGACCGACGACTGTTGACCGTTGACTTTGACCATTGACTTTGACCGTTGACCCGAAAAAAAAAAAAAAGAATTTGTTTCTTTTTCAATATGTCTGTGTGGGTTATAGGTAATCCATTTTTTATTCTGCATTTGTTGCATGAATCATGGAAAATTATGTATTTTCCATTTTGTTTATTATGGATTATAAGTGATCCATTTTAGTTCTGCATTTGTTGCAGGAACTATGATGCGTTATGCACGGATACCTGCAATCCCAAGAACAGACGAAAGAAGAGCTAGACTGAAAAGGCTGATGAAAGAGTTAGCTGATTATCGGTGGCTTGATGGTGATTTAGTATCACACATGGTCAAGGTCAATCAGATGATACAAGAAATCATCTGGAATGGTTATCTTATGCCGGATTTTGAGAAGGTGCCGGCTTTGATGAACACTCTTCCACCTGAATGGCAAGCGGTGTTAGATCGGCTATGGGAGGTCAACGTGGTCCCGGATTATAAGAAGCTAGTGGAAGCTTTTGTAAGAGAGTACTATAGGATTGAGTTGGCCAAAACTTCAACCCTTAGATTAAGCGCCACATGGCGTAGAATGAATGCGCCTAGGTGGCGACATGAAAGCTCTCCAAAAGTTTTTCCATGGTTGGCAAATGTACCTTCAGTTTTCTCAGATGTTTTGACTAATAGATTAGAAGGGACATTCCCTATTTATTTCTTAGATTAATTATGAGATGTTTTATAGGTGTAAATATCTCTTTCCATGTTGATATTTTTCTCTGTATATATTGCTTAGTGTAATGTATAGTTGTATTATGTGAAAGCATTGTTATTCTATTGGATGTTAGATATTATTTGCTTTATGTTATTGTTGATTGTTGTGGGTAGTTAGCTGTGGGTAGTTATAGAAGTTTTTGTAACTTCATAGAATTGATTTTGCATATGACAATCATATTAATGATAGTTTTAAGTTGGGATTTTTGGAGGATGATTGGAAACGTAGTGACCTTTTGATTCGAAGCCTTACTTGAAATTATTCATTAATATGATGGGTCTATGTAAATAGGGATGCATAAATGATAGGCATTAATTATTCGTGCATGTATGTCGATGTGTTGAGGGATCGATGGTTTCAGCAACTAAGAATGTGATTGCTGATATGAACGGCAACTATTGTGAAATATTGAATATGAAAATTCAATATGTGCTGGAAAAGCAAGAAGCACTAGAAGCTCTTGACCATATTATGGAAGATCTTGAGGGTGTCGTGCGCCACCTTGAGCTAGCAGAGGACCGCATAACGGCAATTGAGCCGAAAACAGACATTTGCAATGCTGGTTCTAGCTTAGAAAGGGCTTTGTGCTCTAAGCGCAAGCGTATTGATTCGTTCAATATGTGGAAATGCAAAGGATCAAGTCCTTGTTGCAAGAAATCAAGAGTTAACCAACACAAGAGAGGAAAACGTCCTCAAGTGAAGAAAATGTCAAGGGCGAGATGTTACAACTGTGACAAGAAGGGTCACTATGCTCGCGGTTGTCGTGAGCCAAAGTAGCTAAACACCTCTTGCACATTTGAGAACTTTGCTTATGCGTCGAGTTCTGCATCATTGGCTGAATCCAATCCTTTGTGGACTGTAGATTCAGGAACGACAGACCATGTAAGGAAGGATAGAGGATCCTTCGTGAAATTCCGACGACACCAACTGGAACTATGTGGATTTATATGGGAAATAATTTCAGAGTTGAAGTTAAAGGGATTGGCACCTGCCAATTGAATATGCGTGGTGGACGACTTTGTTCCTACATGATGTCCTATATGCTCCGGAGATTCGTCAAAATTTAGTGTCTGTTTTGGTGTTGGTTAAGCTTGGTTTTTAGTATGAACTTCCATAATAGATGTGTAAATTTGTATTTGGATACAAACTACTATGATTTTGGTCACTTTCTGGATGGTTTTATTGTACTAAATGTTGACTGTGGTGATATCAATATGTTATTCCCTTGTTTCACGTCTTCTACTTTATATGATAATGATGTGAATATGGTGGCATGCTAGACTTGGTCATATGGGCCAGAACATATGAAAAGACTAGCCAAAGAGGGCTTGTTGGGCAATATTGAAAAAGTCGATTTGCTTATATGTAAGCATTGCCTAGAAGGGAAAACGACAAGGAAACCATTTGGAAAAGGTAAAAGAGCTGAATTTCCTCCGCATTTAATCCATTCGACGTCTCGTGGTTCAATGAATGTGAGAGGAAGGCATGGGGCTGTTTATTTCATCACTTTTATAGATGATTATACTCGATTCGGATATGTCTATTTGATTTCTCACAAATCTGAAGCAATAAGTTGTTTCAAAAGGTTTATGAACCTGGTTGAAAATCAATTAGACAAGAAAATAAAAGCATTTAGATCCGATCGAGGTCGAGAATATTTATCTGATGAGTTTAGAAAATTATGTGGTGAAAAGGAATAGAAAGACAGTTATCTATTCCATATACTCCTCAACAAAATGGTGTTGCGTAGAGAAGAAAGAAGAACCCCGGAAATGGTTAGGCCCATGATGGCGCATGCTAACTTACATATCACTTTTTGGAATGATGCGTTGTTAACTGCTGCCTATATACTTAACCGGGTGCCTTCCAAATCAGTTAGTTCCACTCCATATGAGTCATGGACAGGTAGAAAACCGGACTTAAGTTTACTTAAGCCATGGGGTTATGCTGCCTATACTCATAAGTCCTCTCACAAGTTTGGGAAATTGAGTCCCAGATAAAGGTAGAGTATTTTAATGAGATACTTCGAACACTCGATTGGGTATGTGTTCATAGGTGAGCAGGAAAGTGGGAGAATAACTGAATTTGAATCACGGAATGTCACATTCTTAGTGGATGAATTTCCTAAGAAGGACGAAATAAGGAAAGATTACTTCCTATTTGAACCTTGGATCTAGATAATGATATTGGTTGAGTTCATCCAAGTGGGAGTAATATGAGAAGTGATGAATTGAATTCAAATCATTCTCAATTACAACCACATGATGAGATGATATCGTCATTATCTAATCCGAGTGGGAGCATAATGGGGAATGATGTGCTAAGTGTACAATCTCCCATATAGCGAACAAGTCACCAAAGGATTCCCCGTCAACGTTTTGACATTGAAGGGGAAACTTCAAATGATTGCTCCGCAAGATGAGGATGAGCCGAGAAATATTAATGAGGCTCTTAATTGCCCTAGTAAGGAAAAATGGATTTATGCAATGAAAGAGGAGATAGAGTCAATGAAGTCAAACCAAGTCTGGGAACTGGTTGATCTTCCAAAAGGGACGCAGAGCTATTGGGAACAAGTGGGTTCTCAAAATAAAGCGAAAGGCTGATGGCTCGATAGAAAGGCATAAGGCTCGCCTTGTGGCGAAGGGGTATAATCAACGGGAAGGAATTGATTATGTAGAAACATTCTCTCCTGTAGTGAGATTTACCTTGATTCGCATAATTCTGGCAATAGTGTTTAGTATGGATCTTGAGTTACATCAAATGGATGTAAAGACTGCTTTCCTCAATAGAGAATTGGAGGAAGAAATAAATATGAAACAACCTGCTGGTTTCATAGTGAAAGGCCAAGAAGAAAAGGTATGTCGACTTTGGGGGTCGATATATAGCCTTAAGCGATCGTCAAGACAATGGTATATACGATTTCATAATGTCATAATGGAATATGATTTTACAATGATAGATGAGGATCATTGTATATATATCAAAAGATCCAAGGATCAATTTGTGATCATATCATTATATGTTGATGATATACTAATTGCGGAAGCAATATGGAGCTAGTCAATACTTGTCAAAAGTTGGTTGTCTTCCAAATTTTGAATTGAATAATATGGGATTGTAAACCCATTGACACTCCTATTGCAAAAGGTGAAGGATTGAGCCATAGGCTGTGTCAAGGACTCCACAAGAGAAGGAACAAATGAAACATGTTCCTTATGCTAGTGCTGTTGGGAGCTTGATGTATGCTATGATGTGTACAAGACCCGACATATGTTATGCAGTTGGAATGGTGAGCAGATACCAATCCAATCCAGGTCAAGCACGTTGGAAAGCCGTTAAAAGAATACTAAGGTATCTAAAGGGGACTGCTGATTATACGCTGAGTTATTATGGAAAGGATCTGCGACTCTAAGGCTATTCGATGTTGATTGGGGAGGAGATTTAAATGAAAGGAAATCTACCTCTACGGGTTTGTTTTCTTACCGAATAATGGCACCATGTGTTGGAGCAGTAAGAAACAAAAGTGTATAGCCTTGTCCACGATGGGAATTGAGTTCGTGGCATTATCAGCAGCAGTATAAGAAGATGTTTGGCTTAAGAGATTTTTTGGATCATTTAGGTGTTATTGGAAGTGCTGCAGATTCATTGTTGGTTAACTGTGATAGCCAAGCAGCAAAAGTGTACACCAAAGATCCAAAATATCATGGCAAGACCAAACATATAGATACCAAGTATAATTTTTGTCATGGATATGATTGCACGAAAAGAGGTGAACTTAGAGTACATACTACGCATAGAATGGTAGCAGATCCTATGACAAAGCCATAACCTAGAGATGTGTTTTGTGGTCATGTAAAATCTCTAGGATTGCGTAGAGTCTGATGTACTGGATATTGTAATTTCCCTGAGTTGTTCACATCAACGAACTTGTGTTGTTTCATTATTAATGCCTATGAATCTTTGTATGATCTTTATGCATCTTAATGCTTAGTGCATTATTTTAAGTTTAGAAGTATGTCGGACAGATATAAGATTAGCCCACTCACACGGGTGATCGCCTCTATTTACTTGTGTGATAAATAGAGATGAGACTGTTTTTAAGCTTATTATCTAGGTGATAATCGAGAGCTCAAGCTTAAAACACGTATGTCGCCTTAACTGGGTGTTAAGATGAGGACATAATACTAACTATGTCCGAAAGTAAAATACCCCACATATTTTACTTTATCTGTCTATGATGCCAGATGTGAGTTCTGATGAATTTAGTAAATGAGTAGATACGTGAACTCAAGTTAGACATTGGGTATATATGAACTATCACTGTACGGTATTGAAAGGTGTAGACATACGCTCCATAGGAAAGGAGTTAATACCGTAATACATATTTCATACTACGTATGCATGAGACGACCAATAAGAGTGGCAAAAGTTTGATCTCAACTTTTTATGTCGTGTGAGACTCTTGAGGAAAAGAGTTCCTCAATTTTTTAGTCCCCTCATGACTCTTACTTATTCTCAAGATTTCTATTTAGTGTTTGCTATCTTAGGATGTTGCCAATGGTCATGAGTTTGATTCGATCTAATGGGGCATTTCTAGAAAAGCAAGCTGAACTGAAATTGAGAGTTTGAAGGAAAGAGGAAGATCGATTTTGGAGAATCATATTGTAGTTTTATATTCACCGGTTAACCAATTATGACTATCTTTGGGATAATCATAATTGTGAATACAATATATATATCATTGTTTAAAAGAGATCAAGAGAGATATAAATGTGATCAATCGATCTAGGGTACTGCATACTAAATCTACTCGGAGTGTGATGCCCATTATGAGCTGTTATATATTCCTAACAGATGTATGGCAACGAGCTCTCAAAGTATCTTGGTCGCACGGATTATTCACGGTATGAATGTTGAAGAGAGGTAAAGAGAATTCTGTTTGGCCCACCATGTGCGAGTGGGAGATGATGGATTTATGAGATGGGCTTAAGGCCCGTCCGCCCATCTTTGGGCCCAAAAGGCCCGGCCCACGGGAATAGGGCCCGTGGAGGGGGAAGGTATAAAAGGGAGGAGAGAGAGAGAGATGGCACTGGTTGGAAAACAGACGTACGTACGTTCCTTTTCCCATGCTCTCTCTCTCTCTCAAAAACAAAAGAAGAAACAGTAAGATAAGGCATTGTTCTTCTTCCCTTTAAGGCGCCATCGGATCGAACAGGACCAGAATTTCTTCCTCGATCTTCAGCATTGGTGTTTAATCTGTGGCTAACAAGGTACGCTCGAATTTGTGGTGTGCTTTACGATCGGTGATACGTGTAATTCCCGGGCTTTGCTTCCGCATTCGTTTTAGGGGTTCGATTGAGTGTCGAATCCGGTTTTCGGGGATCAGTCATTCCCAACACACACAAATAAGCTACCAATCAGCTATCAATCACATGTATCGGCAATTTAAAATTGGTTTTTCCTACTAACTATCTCAAATCCAATCGCACCTTATCACTCCAAACACAAATCCACTCTGATACCACTTAAAAAGGGATGTTATGCCCCGATCCTCAAGCGCGTGCCCATCCCTTGGTGGTCGATAAAAATTTTGCAACTTCCCAGGATGAGTCGTCAACCCTTTCTTTTAATTGCACATGCGAAAGTGAATAATAAATCCCTTGACAGTAATCATCTCAGGATAGAAAAACAGGACAACAGATATTCAAACAAACATGCTTTTAAATACACACCGAGTCAAATACAAAAGTCTACAGCCACAAGACTTCAAATGATTGACTCTTAAAAAGAAACTGTCCTATTTGACCTACACTTCTGATCCCCTCAACTCGGCTCTAGCTCTTCCACCCTACGGTCCTGAAAAATGAAGCCCACGATGGGGTGAGATATAAATCTCAGCGAGTGCACTCGCTAAATCTTGATTATGAGGGTAATACGCCTAAGACATCTTAGTCATACAATCATACAATCACATAGGCTTACCTTGGCCTCATTTCCTTTCTGCAAGTCAGTCAGCACAGTTCTTATCACAACCATGTGCATATAGCAAATTCACACACCAATTTGGAACATTCAAACCAATCATTACTCACATGAGCAAGAATCACAATTTAATCACTGCTCACACGAGCAAGAACTATCGATACACGTCAAAGCAAGAATTATAATTAAATCACTACTCACACGAGCAAGAACTACCAAAACACATCAAAGCAAGAATTACTGACACACGCCAATCCATCAATTCAACTCAACATGCGCTCCAATTAATTAACTATTACAACCCACACGAGAAGTTTTATCCGACACACACCGGGAAAGACTAATAACTAAGGACACACGTCGGGAAAGACTAATAACTACCAACATCCACCAACACACGCTGGGGACGGGTTCTCTTAACTATTAACGTCCACCAACACATGCTGGGAACGGATTCTCGTAACTACTAATGTCCACCAACACACGCTAGGGACAGATTCTCTTAACTATTAATGTCCACCAACACACGCTGAGGATATATTATCTTAACTATCACACTATCATCAAGTATAAACTCTAGGCATATCACAAACCAACTAACATAGAGCAATCCATCTTATGACCTCACAAATAAGTTCTCAGCATGCCACAAGTCCACCACATCACTAAATACCCCTTATTTAGCAAGCACAATGTCAAGATCAACCACAAAACCATAACTGGTCCTAATTGGTAGAAACAAGGGCACTCACACGTCTCCAAGTTTAATTCTAGAAACCTACTCGAACATGCTCAGAAAATTCTTAAATTTGAATATGTTGTAGTGGATACATAAGCCAATATTTTTAATCCAGACACCTTAACCCATATCCTTCTATAGTATGCCCAATAAATCGCAATCTAGTACAAAAATTGTGTTCGTTTTCTAGAAAGTCTGTTTTCCGAAGTCACTTTGGTTCGAGATCCAAAAAATGTCCATTTGATCTGAAATTTGACTATGTTAACTAGAAGATGTAACAAACAACTTTTGTAAAGAAAACATTTAGAAATTCGAACCATAAGAGTTGATAAAATCCACTAGAATCTTAAAAGATCACTAGTTCAAGTAAAAACTAAGGTTCTGTTTGAAAATGACGGAGCCGATATCTCCTTATTTTAGATCCCTAAAAATATTGAGAAAAATATATGTTGTATCTAAGGATGTCTAAAACATTTCTCAAGAAGACATTAACCTCAAATTTGGAACCTGTTTTGATCTACAAAAATGGCAAATAGGGAGGGTCCAGAAATTCGAACTATAGAAATTCCACTAGATTCGACTAATCCATCATCAATGATGTTAATCTCACTAATTAGCTTAACATTAATCCATTCTAAAGCTAATCTAACCATTCTAGTTTATCACTAATTCATACTTAAGCTAATCTAAATAAACATTAAGCATAATTAACCTACTAAGTAAGGTTTAGTGAACAAACTCACTTGTTTCGCGAGCCGGTTGGTTCAAATGGACGGGGATGCAACGGGGAAAAAATTTCTTCAAAGTGGGCCTAGCTTTTGGGATCAGGAACAACCTCGAAACGGGCCCACCAGCTGCTGGAAAACCCACAAACATGCCCCCTATTTTAGGCTGCAAAAGAGAGGAAACAAGGCCGGTTTAAGGCGGGAATTGATCAAGGAAGGTTGTGAGGATTAAACCGAGGCTTGACGGGGACTCACAGAGGTCGAAGGTGGGCCAAACAACTGCAACTGAGCTCCACCAGATCTGAAACAACAGCTGCATATGAGGAGCAGGCGAGATGGGAAAGAGACATGTGCGGTGAGGCGAAGGCTCACATGCGACAGCGGGCAGCGCTCCATTGTGGACAGCGATCGGATGGTGGTTGCAATGGCATGAGGGACTGCTCCGGTGGCTTCTTTGGCTACTGGTGGTCTTTGAACAGCAAGAACAAGGGGGAGGAAGGCAGTGGACGGCGGCCTTGGAGAGGAAGGAAGAGATAAGGGGGCAAGGGCCCTACCATGGCCATTTCTTCTCCTCACTTGTCCCCTTGACCATCCTCAGCCACCAGCACCTTCCTTGGCTGCAATTCAGCCACCAATGCTTCACATACAATCCTTGAAATGGTCCAAAACCATAGGCAAATGGGGAGCTACGAATTTCAAGTGATTTGGCTTCAATTGGACACAATTCTCTCTTGATTCAATCCAATTTGGCCCTCATAAATTCAATTATCACCTCAATGATCTAATTGGTATTTTTCATCTCCAATGGATCCCACTCGCTTCCTAATTGCGTTATCAAAAACAGTTCCTAGCTTTTTCTAGACAAAAATGGCCCAAGGACAACTTTTTCCCAAACAATCTCAGTTTGCAGAAAAATCTTCTAAGACTGAGTCAACGCTCCTAAAATTAATTGTGACATGACAGAACTTTCAATTTCTAAACTCAGACTCAAATTCGCGGTTAATTTCCATTCAAAGCGATTTTAGCTTGATCTAGGTTAGCGGGTAACTTTCAGAAATTTTTAGTGCAAATGACTCGTGATCGATTTTCTTCAAGCTAGAATATAACTCTTCAACACATCGGCAACTCTCGGTGGTTGTGAAAATCTCAAGGTTTCAATTACGGGCACAAGGTACCCAAAACGACAGAAAATCGGTCTAGTGTCGATCAACAGGAATTTTGCAATCAAGTGGAATCACCCACACTTTGATCACGCATCTTAGTCGAATCGACCTATCTCTGATCTCTGATCGATTTTGACAATGTCGTACTGACCCTTGTAGACTAGAACGGTCGGCAGTCGATTTTTGGTCGAATTCTCAAGTCCGTTGCTTTAAAATATCTTAATGACTTCCCCAAATAATCTAGTTATTTCACGAGTGATTGGCTCTGAGAATAGCACTATAGGCGCATTGATGAAAGGTCCGATTTATTCAATTGAAAATAGGACTAAAAATCCTAGAATTACAGGGAGGAACTAAGGCCAAGGTAAGCCCTCTGATGCTTGATTGTGCTTAGGTAGCCGTTAGGGCGTATTTTCTTCATAATCAAGTCTTAGGGGGTTGAACTTGCTAAGACATTGTCTCACTAGTTATTGTATAACCATTTTCATGTCCGTAGATGGTGTTGGTGAAGGACTAGAAGCCTCGAAGTTTAGGAGGTGAAGCCCAAATAATCGGTGATCTTGTCCGACTAGCTAGTTGTAGGACAATTCTCTTTTGTTGGGAGCTAATCCCTTTTGTAAACCTTTGTGTATAGACTCGTGTGTTTATAAAAAGGTATTTTGTAAAAATTTGGCCTTACTTTCCTATCACATTGTATTAAAATGAATGGGTCGATGATGCATCCTGAGACGTCGCTATTTAAACAACCAGTGAGGGATGGGCACGCGCTCGAGGATCGAGGCGTGACAAACATATTACAGAGTGATAAAAATGCCACTGCTGCTAGAGGACGAGGATGGAGGCTTGAGCGGAGTAGAGTGATCAAGGACGTGAGGTTAGTAGTGAATTTTTGGACATCAACACTTGAAGACAGATGGCATTGTAGATGACTAAAGGAAAAGTTAGTCATTTTCTAGATATAGCCAAGCATAGGAAACTTTGGCTTTTGATGTTCCGACGAACGATGTCCATCCAGTATATGTAAATAAAAAGTGCATGGTTATTATCTATGTGTATCTAGTGTGCATCATTTTAGTGTTTAGGTAGGGAGTTGTTAGATCCGCTTCCGCCATGTAAATTGCAAAGGGACCAATGAAAAATGTGATAGACCCCTAGACTCATGAATTCACCGAAATCCAAGGGTATCATAATAAAGGACATCCAAGACAAGGAAAGAAGTGTGGCGACCCTAACAGATCGGGGGTTGTCGGGGGGCGCCACAAATCAAGCTGAGCAAGTCAACAAGGTTGGTCCAAGTCAGGTGAACCGGATCGGGTCGAGGTCAACAGCGAGTTGGGATAGGGTCAATGGCTCGGGTCCCAAGTTGGGTCGGGTTGATCTGCGACCCTGGTGGTTGACGTCATTCCTAGCGCATGCACACACGCTAGTCTTCACCACGCGTGGCTACGTATGCGAGCACGTGGCAGCATGTGGCAAAGCGTCTTCAATGTTAGCCGACTCCTAACGACGCGTGGGGGCACGTGCAACCTCCCTCGGTGGTGCGTCGACCACCATTTTGCTCATCTTGACAAACCCATTCCGTTTTTATAATTAAAATTGATTTTTATTGAACAAAAAATCACAAAAATATGGCAGAAAAAAACTATGCAATCGTGTTCTAATCTATGGAGGCTCTAATACCACATGTAAGACACGAGAACGCCACCTCAGATCTCCATAGCTAAAATCAAGAACGCTTATATACAAGTAAAGAGATTAATGCACTTGATTTGGACCATTATTCTTGATGCGAAATAACAACGATCCAAACTCATGAATTTCTCATCTATTGCCCTTTGTATCACTAGTTCAATGAGACGGCTCCTTACCTTAGTGCTTAATAAACGCTCCTTTGTGAGGATAATTGTGTATGTTAAGGTGAAAGGAGAGACTTGAGTATTATTTATAGAGTTTCCAATCACGTTCTCTCATTACAGGTAGGGCTCAACTTAGCCCACACTAGCCGCCCCATATTAAACTGATTTAGAAACCTCCTATCTCACCTTAGACCAACCCTATAAAATTGTAAATTATAATATTAATCAATGTAACCCAACTAGGAAAACTCTTACAATTAAATTAGGCAAATCAACTATCTTTAAGAGTTGCCAATCTAGCTCTACCAACGATTCAAATTTTCCCAACTATGTATGGAGCTCCTTTTCTTTTATTGCAAACCGCACTTGTAAATCTTGACGTATAAGCTTAACTAACCCTCTAATAAAGCATGGGAGTTCACTGCTATACTTGTTCATACATATTAGTTAACCTTGTAAATTATGCACACTCGTAAACCAATTTCATTAACACGTGAAATATCTAGATCCTTCAAACAATAGAATCAGAATGGAGTTGGCGAGAATTTCATTACATTGATAGCAAACACATTCACCTTTACTTTGACAACTGACGAAAAGAAGCCTTCAAGAGTCAACATTTAGCAATTTCCTTGCCTTATAAACCTCATCAGTAACCGATTGAAGTACTTCTTCGTAGCTGCAGCAATGCACAATTGAAGGACAGCTCATTTTAGTTGGACAAACGGAAATTTAAAGGTTTTCAAAATGATGGATAAGGACACCACAATGCTACAACTTTCGTATGGTGTTTACTCGAGTGCCATAACTTTTTTTCAACCACATAAGTTTCATAACTTGTAAAAAAGTTTGCCCGAGTACCATTATTTTCAATTAATCATCCAATTTTTAAATGAATAAAAAAGTCCACACGGGTGCCGGAAATACGATGTGGCGTAGCATTTATGGTGAACATTTTTAAAAAGTTACGGCACTTAAATAATCGGTTGAAAAGTTGTATGGCACTCAAATAATCAAAAAGAAAGTTTTGACATTCAAGTAAGCACTATATATAAATTATGGTATTTAAGTGAGTGTTGTACGAAAATTATAGCACTTGTGGTGCTCTTTTCCCTTAAAATGATGATCTAACCATTGATTTGATTTCTTAGACACCTGTAACCTGAACATTTGACTTACATACATTATCACTACAAAGCTAGTTCAGCTTCCGCTTCGGCTTGCTCGACAGAGGAGAACCAAGGCTGAACGACGAAGAAATAGGTTATCGGAGCTTCGGCGAGTGGGTGGTCCGCAACTGATGGCTCCCGGGGGTCTAGAGGGTCTTGTAGGTGGATAGAACAGCCAAAAGAAGGGTTGGAAAGGGAGAAAAATGAAGAAAATTGCGAAACAATGCAGGCGGGCAAGGGACCGACAGACCGGCAACCGGTTCCTTCTCGCCGGCATACCGGACAGCCGATGGCTCCGTTCGATGCGAGGTCGGGCTCCTTTGAACGGTTTGAATGTGTTGAGGACAACAGTGAATGGCTCGGGGGAAAATTCGCACGGGAAGTTGACTTTTTACTCGGATCTTTGGCGAAAGGTTGGCTGGAACAGAAACTGGCAAAAGTGAAAAAAAAAAAAAAAAGGAAGAACACGGTCCGGTGGGTGTACGGCTTGGTTGAACAGCAAAGGGGCTTGCTTCTCTAGTTTTCTCAAGCTTCTAAGCACCCTCCACAATGGAGAAAGCAAGTGGATTGCGGAAAAAGAAGGTTGTTACAAGAGAGGGGGCCACTTGGCTTGTTTTTCCACCAAATCGTCCCCTTAACTCAACTACAGCCATGTCTGGCTTCCTTGGCCACAGTCCAGCCACCCATGCTCTCCATCTAGAAGCTTGAAATGGTCCAAAAGTTGTGGGGGTGGGGGACATACGAATTTCATGTGTTTTGGCATCAAATGGGCATTAATTGCTTCTCAATTCAATCCAATTTGGTCCTCATAATTTCAATTAGCACCTTAACAATTAAATTGATATTTTTCCTCACCAATTGATCCCACTTGCTTCCTAATTTCGCAATAAAAAAATTATCCTCGGCATTTTCTAAATAAAAATGGCCCTAGGATGACTTTTTCCCAAAAAGTCTCGCGTTGCAGAAAAATCTTCTCGAGACTAAGTCGGCGTTCCTAGAATTTATCGTGATATCACAGAACTTTCAATTTCTAAAATCATATTCAAATTCGCAGTTAATTTCACTCCGATGCATTTTTAAGCATGATCTAAACTACCGGGTAGCTTTCAGAACTTTTTAGTGCAAATGACCCGCGATCAATTTTCTTCGAGCCACAATGAACCTACTCGACATTTTGGCAACTCTTAGTTGTCGTGAAAACCTTGAGGTTTCAAATATGGACACAGGGTACCAAAACGATAAATCAAATTAGTGTCAGTCGATGAGAATTTTGCAATTTAGTGGGATCACCCACGTTTAACCCCTCATCTCATTCGAACCAACCTACCTCTAATCTCTAATCAATTTATATATGTGCCGTAATGATCTCGGCAGATGAGCACGATCGAACAACCGATTCCTAGTCGAATTCTCAAGTCTATCTGCCTTAAAATTCTTAATGGCTTCCCTAAATAGTCTAGTTATCTCATGAGTGATCAACTCTGAGAAAAGCACTATAGGCGTGTCGATGAAATACCCAATTTATTGAATTGAAAGCAGAGTCGAAAACCTAGGATGTCACAACTCTTCCCCTCTTATAAAAATTTCGTCCTCAAAATTTAAACCTTTACCAATCCTTAAACAAAAAGGTGGGGGTATCGTCGTCTCGTCAAGTCTCACTTTCCTAGGTTGCTTCTTCAGTCTCGTGGTGTTGTCAGACCACTTTGATCAAGGGGACCATCTTAGTACACATTATATGTTTTGAACCACAAACTAAATCAGGCTTTCTATTGGAGAAATCTTCTTGAAGTATTTTGAAGCTGACAAAACATTTCCATCAGTCTAGTCTGAAGGCTTGCAGATTCTACTATTTAAAGTCTGAAGACCTCCGGACAGCCAGACTCAAGACTCAAAGTCTATCCTCATTGACAGTCTCTAATCCGTTGAAGAAAGGTTATCCAGAACTGGATGTTTCGTTAAGGATTTAACCTTATCAACTGGAGAAGATCTCGTGGATGGAAAAGACATAACGGAGTCCTTTGATTGATCGAAGATTGACTCGATACTTGAAGATCCGGTGATTGCCTAAATATTATTGGAAGGTTCTACTTATGGAAACCAAGATCCTGATTGTCTGGGCGAACAGGATTGATGGGCTATCGACACGTTCCTTTAATAGCTCGGATAATCTTCCTAATTGATTCCGTCCAACGGGTAGATTGGAGGAATTCCTTTGGTAAGTGCCAACGGGTATGATGGCATAAATGAGTATATAAGAAAGACGTTATAAGTTGTTGAGGTGTGCCCGATAGAAGAATTCCAAAGTCTAAAGCTCCTTTTTGTTTAGACAATTCCCTTGAGCGAATACTTATATACAAAAGAGAGTCTATATTTGTGAGAAATCTTGAGGAGGTGTGGTAGAATATCTACACTGTGGAATCAAGGCAAAGCTGTGCTGTAACTTCTCTTTTGTTCATAAGTGAAATCCAGCTGGTGGGCTGTCAGTGCGGAAGAGTGGACGTAGGCTTGGAATAAGCCGAACCACTATAAACCCTGTGTTCAATTTTCTCTTCCTTACTCTCTTTACCTTGATCGTATTTCATTTTGTTAATCAAGAGAGAATTTCCTTTCTATCATTTGCCAAGAATCGCTTCCGTATCTCGATAAATTGTTTGTGCACCTATTCACCCCCCCTCTAGGTGCTTATACTAGCTATCTCAATTGGTATCAGAGCGCGTGTACTCACTTTGTTTGAAGTATTTTACTTAAGAGTTAAAGATCTATGGCTAGTATGTTGGCTCCAGGGCTGGTAGAAGGGCAAAGCAACACCAGACCACCTTATTTTGATGGAAAGGACTACAACATATGGAAAAACAAGATGAAGGCGTTCTTAAGATCAAAGGATCCTCTGGAATGGGACGTTGTAGAAAAAGGAATCGTTCCCAAAGCTGCTCCTGTCTCGAGAAGAGGAATAGACTGTTGAGTCTAGCGAAATGACTTTAGGAAGAGATAATCAAGAGACAAGCTCTTGATGCAAAAGCAATTTATTCTTTATATTGTGCTTTATCACCATCGAATATAATAGAATATCTTCTTGTGATACAGCCAAAGAAGTCTGGGATAGATTACATATTACTTATGAAGGAACCGATCGAGTGAAAGAGACAAGAATCAACATTCTTCTCGGTCAATACGAAGCCTTCAGAATGAAACCAGGAGAATCTATAACTGACATGTTTAGTCGTTTTACAGATATCGTGAATGGTCTTGAAAATCAAGGTCAACCAATTTCTGATCTCATGAAAGTAAACAAGTTACTGCGTGGACTCTCCAAGGATTGGAATCACATAAAGACCTCAATCAGAGAGACCCAAAGAATCATGCCACTGTCTGTCGATGAGTTGGTTGGGACTCTTCAATCTTATGAAGTGGAACGAATCAATGAAGACGAAGACCCTAAAGGTAAGAAATCTATTGCATTAAAATCTAATGATGATTCTGATGTAACAGATTCTGAAGACGACATGGATGATGAAGAACTTGCTCTTATTATAAGAAGATTCAGAAAGCTGAACAGAAAAGGAAGAAGATTCAATGCAAAGAAACAAAGTTTTCAAAAGCAACAAACCAAGTCTGCTGAAGATGAAGAATCAAACAAAGAAGTAGTCTGCTTTGAATGTAAGAAAAAAGAACACATCAGACCCAACTGTCCTCTTCTAAAGAAGAAGAAAGGAAAAACTGAAAGATATCGAAAAGCTCTCAAAGCTGAAACCCGGAGTGATACAGAGTGCGAAGATAGTGATGATGATTATGCCAATATATGTCTAATGGCACAATCAGATTCAGAATCAAACTCCGAGAATGATTCAGATTCAGAAAGTGAATTCGAGGTAAGTAACTTCAAAATCCCTATTAAAGTTTCAAAATACATTGATGAATTATGTTTTAGTCTTAAGACTTCTCTTAAAAGAATTTCCAAACTCAAAAAAGAAAATTCTGCTTTAAAACAACAAGAGAATGCTTTGGAGGAAAAAGTGAAATGCTTAGACCAGAATGTTTCTTCTCTCAAAGAAAGTGAAAATAATCTTTTAAAAGAAAATGCATTCTTGAAAAATGATATTTCAAATATTTCCAAAAGATTTTCTTTAGGTTCTGAAAAACTGGAGAAAATACTTTCTGCTCAAAGACCTTATTTCAATAAATCTGGTTTAGGAATGACTGCTGAAACCATTCCTTTAATCGATTTTCCTAAAGTAAAAGAAAGAATCAAACAAAGACCCACAAGAAACGCTTACAAAAATCATTTTGAAAGGAACTTTGTAAAACCAGTAGGTCATAATGCTCTTAGATGTTCAAAATGCAATAGTGCAGATCATTTTGAGAAAGAATGTCCTATGGTTTGGAGACCTGTCAATAAAGTCTGAGCAAAAACCATATATTAGACTAACTCAAAAGGACCCAAGAAAATATGGGTACCAAAGAAAGCTTGAGTTTCTTTTTGAATGCAGGTCACTATCAAGAAAAAAAGTGAAATGGTATCTGGATAGTGGATGCTCAAGACACATGACAGGAGATTCAAATTACTTCATAAAGCTCGTTCAAGTGAATGGTGGAAAAGTCTCATTTGGAGGAAACAACAAAGGAAAAATAGTGGGATTTGGAACAAGTAAAGATTGGGAACCTCACAATAAGCAATGTTTCTTTAGTTGAAGGGCTCAATTACAATCGCTCAAAAGATCGGTCAGCTTTGTGATGCCGGTTTTAGAATCAACTTTCAAGAGGGTATTTGTTCAGGAACCAGTAAAGACACTACTCAGTCATTCATGGGTCGAAGACATGGAAATATCTACCTCTTGGACGTGAAACCAGATGAATCACAATGTCTAATCTCAATACAAGACGAAGCGAACTTATGGCACAAAAAGCTTGGGCATATCAACATGAAGCGTATAGCCAAAATCTCAGCAAAGAAGCTTGTTCGTGGTCTACCCAATTTATCATACCAAAAGTCTGATCTATGTACACCATGTATATTGGGAAAACAGGTAAGAAATTCCTTTAAACCAATAAATCAAGTTTCCACTAACCGTGTCGCAGCTCTTGCATATGGATCTCTTCGGACCAACAAGATCGCAAAGCATTGGAGGAAAGAAATACTGCCTAGTTATTGTGGATGATTACTCAAGATTTACTTGGGTATATTTCTTAGCAAGTAAGTCTGAAACTTTCTCTTACTTTGAAAAATTTGCTAAGAAGGTTCAAAATGAAAAGAGGTATGTCATTTCAAGTATAAAAACAGACCATGGAGATGAATTTGAAAATCAAGACTTTGCAAAATTTTGTGATGAATCTGGTTTTCAACATTTGTTCTCCTCTCCATATACTCCAGAGCAAAACGGAGTCGTGGAAAGAAAGAATAGATCTCTTCAAGAAATGGCTAGAACTCTTTTAATTGAAAGCAATATCTCTTTACGTTTTTGGGCTGAAGCAGTTTCAACATCATGTTATATTATCAATAGAGTCTTTCTAAGGCCTATTTTAGAAAAAAAAAAAACCCTATGAACTATTTAAAGAAAAGAAGCCAATTCTTTCATATTTTCATGAGTTCGGATGCAAATGTTTCATATTGAAAAATGCAAATGATCGAGTTGGTAAGTTTGAAGAAAAGTCAGATGAAGGCATCTTCCTTGGATATTCAACCACAAGTAAAGCATACAGAGTTTACAACAAGAAGACTCAAACTGTGGAAGAATCAATGAATGTCAAATTCCAAGAGTCTATTCAAAATGAATCCATTCAGACTCATCTTGAAGAGACTGAATCTGCTCCAGACTCAACAAAGTCTAAATCTCAAGAAACATCTCAGATTTTGAAGGATCAACAACAAGTAACTGTTGAAGATTCAAGTGAAGGAAGTGATCATCAATCTGAAAAATTAATTAGCAACTGGAAACATAAGTCCAGTCATCCCAAAGATCTTATTATTGGCGACATCAATGAAGGAATACGCACAAGATCCAAAAGGCGAGAAGAGTCTAGTGTCGTGCCTCTTATTTCTGAAATAGAACCCAAGAGCATAGAAGAAGCTTTATCCGATGAAAGCTGGATTGAAGCTATGCAAGAAGAACTCAGACAATTCAAAATTAATGATGTCGGGAATTAACTCCAAAATCGAAAGGTAAATCGGTTGTTGGAGCTAAATGGGTTTTCAGAAACAAGATGGACGAGAAAGGTAAAGTCGTAAGAAACAAAGCAAGACTCGTGGCCAAGGGATACACACAAGAAGAAGGGATCGACTATGACGAGACTTATGCACCGGTAGCAAGGTTAGAAGCAATTCGTTTATTACTTGCATTTGCTTGTCATAAAAATTTCAAGTTATTTCAAATGGACGTCAAAAGTGTTTTCCTAAATGGATTCATCCATGAGGAAGTCTATGTGGAACAACCACCAGGGTTTGAAGACCCAAGGAAACCAGACTCAGTATTCATACTCAAAAAGGCCTTATATGGCTTAAAGCAAGCACCTCGAGCCTGGTATGACAGATTAAGTAAGTTTTTAATTCAAAATAGATTTGTTAAAGGTAAAGTGGACACTACTCTTTTTATTAAAAGAGAAAGCAAAAGTTTTCTACTTGTTCAAATATATGTCGATGATATTATCTTTGGATCCTCTAATGAAAGTCTCAGTGCAAGAAATTTTCTAAGACTATGCGGGATGAATTTGAAATGAGCATGATGGGTGAGTTAACCTTCTTTCTTGGACTTCAAATAAAACAATTGGAGGAAGGAACCTTTATTCATCAAGAAAAGTATGCAGATGATCTTGTCAAAAATTTCGGTCTGGACAATTGCAAAAAGGCTGACATACCAATGTCAAGTTCCTTGAAGATAGACAAAGATGAAGAATGGAAGAAAGTCGATCAAAAGCTGTACACGGGAGTATCATTGGATCTCTACTTTATCTTATCGCTTCTAGACTCGACATTTTATTTAGTGTTTGCATTTGTGCCGATTTCAATCGACCCAAAAGAATCTCATTTGAATGCTGCGAAGCGTATTATTAAATATGTTTCATCAACTTCAAGCATCGGTCTTTGGTATCCTAAGAAGGGAGACCTTAATCTTATGGGATATTCAGACGTAGATCTGGCCAATTGCAGAGTTGATAGAAAGAGCACTTCGGGAACTTGCCAGTTGCTTGGAAGCAGAATAGTGTCTTGGTTTTCAAGGAAACAAAGCACTGTGGCTCTTTCAACAACAGAAGCAGAGTATGTAGCCCTTAGAAGTTGCTGTTCGCAAATTCTATGGATAAAACAACAGCTAAGAGACTTTGGAATTGAAGACCCATGCACGGAGATTAATTGCGACAACACCAGCGATATCAACCTCACCAAAAATCCAATTCTCCACTCAAGAGCAAAGCATATAGAGATTCGACATCACTTTATTAGAGACCATGTTCAAAATGGAGACGTTTCAATTCAATTTGTTGACTCAAAGAACCAACTAGCGGATATATTCACAAAGCCTTTGGAGAAAAATCAATTTGAATCTATCCGTTCCAGACTCAACATTTTGAGGTATGAGGAAATCAAAATCTAAATACTTTTAGACTCAGACATACAAGACTTTATTTGTAAGATAGTCTTGGTACGACCCGTCGTAAGTCTTTTCTCTCTAATCTTATCTTGAAAAGGTACGATCGTCGACTGTGTTTAAAGTGTTGCTATATTTAATCGACGTAATTATTGCATCGTTTCATTTTCAAAAAGAAAGTATTTTTGAAATGGCTATTTTTGCGGAAAAATACAGTTTTTTTTTAAAAGGCATCTTTTTATTTCCTTTGTGATGGTTCGTTTATCTCTCTTTTTAACCGATCGTGCACTGTTGATTCCTCTTCACTTTACTCTCAAAAACCCTAGAAAGCATCGATCCTCCATTCCCGTTTGTCTTCTTTATTTAATCTACAAAAAGTTGTCATCTTTCTTGGGAAAGTCAAGCAAGGAATCTTCCAAAACTGAGAATGATGTCATCTTCAAGAAAGTCTTCGAGAATCGCAAGCAGGGGACCACGGCGAATGAGTGAGGGGCCTACGCACTTCGATCTTATTGAAGAAGAAGTGTCTCCGGAAAGAACCGAGCCCACAACATTCTCAGCAGCATCATTCTCCTCCATCTAGTCCTCAAGGCGTTGATCATCAACAACGGGAAGAAATCATCAAGGATGCGAGACACGTAAGAGTTCAAAAGCCCGCTTATATTTACAAGCTATATCGTGCCTTAAAAGGAACTCGTACTCCTTTGAACTATGTTGATGATTTTCTTAAAGACAAAGGATATGGGAACGAATATATCTTTCTGCGAAAAATGGAAAGTTTGGGAATTGCTCGTAGAGGGGTGGCTGAGGAAACCCTTGCAAATATCCCAAGTGATCCTCGTGACTGGGGGCCGAATCCTGTAGATGGGAATGATGATGACAAATTGTACAGCCAATTTCAACCGAAAATGGGTGTTGCGGTTGAAAATCAAGAAAAAATGGGAGATTTGTTCAGATCGAAGGAACAAAAGGATCTGTACTCGAAATTGCTGAAGCGTGGGGTAATAAACCTAGGAGTGTGGATTTTGATTTTCGGATGCTGTGAATGTGAACTTAAGGGAAAAATTCAGTTATCTTCAACTTGAAAAGTTCTGCTCGACACTACAGAGGCCTATGCTGAATTAACTGCATATTTCTATTCAAATCTTAGCTTTTTGGATGCAAATAGATTCTCTTTCAGCGTTAAAGACCAAGACTATGTTGTGGATATGAATATGCTGGCAGATGTGTTAGGAGTTGAAAGAGGAAGATATCAACCGATCAAAGCTTCCATTGCTCGGGCCACACTGGAACTGGTGAAGGATAGGAGAACAGAGGAGAAGATAACCTACTTAAGGATGAGTGCATTCAACATCTTGCTTCACAAGATTGTGATCAATTGCCTCCGACCAAAATCAACTTCCAAGGCGATGTTTCAAGTTCGGAGGCAAAGGCGATGTATGCCATCCTCACCGGGAAAAGGTTTTCTCTCCCTCACACTGTTATGTTTCACATGTATAGAGCAATGATGAATGACAGAGGTCAACTCCCTTACCCAAGCCTTGTTTCGAAGTTATTCAAACATCTGAATATTCAGCCTCCGCAAATCTTTTGTGTTAGACCATGCGATCATATGGTGGTAGGACTGAAAATGGTGACCAAAATGCGTCTGAAGGAACTGAGCAAGGAGTTGGAAAAATTCAAGGAGAAGACTCCTGCCAAAACTCATCAAATCTCTTCTGCAGCTAAAAGAAAAGGGAAGGAGCCCATGGTTGCTCCATCCAAGAGAAGAAGAGCTCTCCTTGTTGAGGAAGAAGATGATGAGGAAGACATCACCATCTCTGCAATGGCTTTGAAGAATTTAAGTCGTCATGTTCCACAGAAAGAATCGGAACAAATGACGAAAGAAGCAGAGGAGAAGGAAGAAGAAGAAAGAGAAGCTGAAAAAGAAGCAGAGGAGGAAAGACCTGAAGAAGAAAGAAAAGAAGAAGGAGAACCTGAGGAACTCTCTTCTCCACCGTAGGCATGGAAACAGGGGAGATCAAGAGAAAGGAGGGAAGTCTTCATGTCCCGATGCAAGTGAAGGAGTCGTCGCTCACCCGCAAACCCGGAGGATGTTTATGCCTCTCGTTTCCAGAAGAAGGTCATGAAATTTCATCGCCAAACCTGCGAGATTATGCTGATCTACCATCGTCTGCATTTACTCCATCAGATCGGGCCGAAGCAAGTACTCAGACTGATAATACAGCAGATTTTCGCAGAACCATGGATATTCTCTTGGAGATGCGAGGTCAAATTTATGCCTTGGGATGCGAGGTTCAAAACTTGTAGAATGCGGGTCAAGTTTCTTCATGTTCATTGAATGATAAGATCCAAGCCCTCTATGTTCAGATTCAGGCCAATGCCAAGGGTGAGGAGATTGCACAACTGAAGGAAGACTTGAAAAGGCTGGAAGGCATCGTTCGATCTATGGAAGATTTCCAGCTTGTCCGCGTTCCCAAGAATCTTGACTTCATCTCAACCTTTTTAATGCGACAAAAAGGGGGAGAGATGCAAGATTTGAACAAACTTTCAATCGTTAAACTTTTAATCGTGTGGTTTGTTGGACTGTTTGTTGGATTGTTTTGTTTGACTTTGTGTCTGGATGAGAACTGACTAGACTTGAACTTGACTGCTTCCATTAACTACTATTGATATCTTATGGATGGCTTTATCGTATACTAAACTAACCTATTTTCTATGGTTGCAGATTCTAGTGCTATTCATTTAGCCATTTATCTCTATAAGATATGCATATGTGTTTGAGAAATGTTTTGCAGGTCAAAGTTATCCAAATCTGCAGGAAAGTTTTGTCACCATCAAAAAAGGGGAGATTGTTGGAGAAATCTTCTTGAAGTATTTTGAAGCTGACAAAACGTTTCCATCAGTCTAGTTTGAAGGCTTGCAGACTCTGTTATTTAAAGTCTGAAGACCTCCGGACAGCCAGACTCAAGACTCAAAGTCTATCCTCATTGACAATCTCTAATCCGTTGAAGAAAGGTTATCCAGAACTGGATGTTTCGTTAAGGATTTAACCTTATCAACTGGAGAAGATCTTGTGGCTGGAAAAGACATAACGGAGTCCTTTGATTGATCGAAGATTGACTCGATAATTGAAAATCCGGTGATTGCCTAAATATTATTGGAAGGTTCTACTTATGGAAACCAAGATCCTGATTGTATGGGCGAACAGGATTGATGGGCTATCGACACGTTCCTTTAATAGCTCGGATAATCTTCCTAATTGATTCCGTCCAACGGGTAGATTGGAGAAATTCCTTTGGTAAGTGCCAACGGGTATGATGGCATAAAGGAGTATATAAGGAAGACGTTCTAAGTTGTTGAGGTGTGCGCGATAGAAGAATTCCAAAGTCTAAAGCTCCTTTTTGTTTAGACAATTCCCTTGAGCGAATACTTGTATACAAAAGAGAGTCTATATTTGTGAGAAATCTTGAGGAGGTGTGGTAGAATATCTACACTGTGGAATCAAGGCAAAGCTGTGCTGTAACTTCTCTTTTGTTCATAAGTGAAATCCAACCGGTGGGCATCGGTGCGGAAGAGTGGACGTAGGCTTGGAATAAGCCGAACCACTATAAACCCTGTGTTCAATTTTCTCTTCCTTACTCTCTTTACCTTGATCGTATTTCATTTTGTTAATCAAGAGAGAATTTCCTTTCTATCATTTGCCAAAAATCGCTTCCATATCTCGATAAATTGTTTGTGCACCTATTCACCTCCCTCTAGGTGCTTATACTAGCTATCTCACTTTCCACGTACGACACTCTGTCGTCCATGTTTAATTCTTCAAGATTTAGCATGTGGGTCGAGTCAGGCTCGTACGTCCTCAACCTCGACACGTTAAAGACGTCATGCACTTGCGCCTACCTCGGTGGCAACGCAAGACAATATGTTAGAATCCTGATTCTTTTCAAAATCTCAAAGAGACCTACGTGTTGGAGAAAACTTCCTTATTTGCTTTGAAGCTGACAAAACATTTCCATCAGCCTAGTCTAAAGACTTACAGACTCTTTCGTCAAAATTTCAAGGCCGTCAAACTCAAGATTTAAAGTCTGCCCCCATTGACAATTTCTAGACCAACGAAGAAGACTTATCCAAATTCAAGTATTTCTTTAAGGTTTTGATTCAAGTGGCTAAAGAAGTTCTCACGGCTGGAGATAGCATCTCAAGATTTATTATTCATTTTGAAATCAATATGAGTAATTTGGATCCGTTGATTGGCAAAGTATACTTGGAAGGTTCTACTTATGGAAACCTAGATCCTGATTGTATGGATGAGCAGGATTGGTGGGCTATCATCACATTCCTTAAATAACTCGATATCTCCCTAATTGATTATGTTCAATGGGTGAATTGGAAGAACTCCTTTGGAAGGTGCCAATGGATATGAAGGCATGGAGGAGTATATAAGGAAAAAGCTCTAGTTATTCGAGTGTGTACTCGATAGATAAATTCCAAAGTCTGAAGCTCCTTGTTCTTTGCTGATTCAATTGTTAAGCATAAATTTGTACTCAAAAGAGAGATTAGATATTTGTGAGGCCTTGTGGAAGTGTAGCAGAGTCTCTACACTATGGAATCAAGGATGTGACACTATAACGACTCTTTTGATTTTTAGTGAAATCCAGTCGGTGGGCTGTCAGTGCGGGAGAGTGGACATAAGCTTTGATTAAGCCGAACCACTATAAACCTTGCGTTCTTATTCTCTTCCCTAAACTCTTTTATTTTTTTGTAACTCTATTTAATTGTTAGACTCTGGTTTCCTCTGCAGAGTCTATTGTCAACCAGACTCAGGTTAAAAGTAAATTTTTACATTATATTTTGCAAAATTTATTTTCGCACCTATTCACCACTCTCTATGTGCTCGTACTAGCACTTTCACTACGTACCTTGGTTTCAGTTTTCCCTCCTTGCTGAAGCGCAAGGTATCCCTCATTGGTGAAACCTTCAGAAAGATGTAATCACCAATTTAGAACTCTAAGGGGCCTTCAAAGCTCAACGATACAACATTTCCGGTGGCTTTGAGCAGTCTTTAATCCGTTTCTAATCACGGCAACTACAATCATTGACTGTTGAACTGACTCTAGGCCTGTGATCTTTCTTTCTCTGACCTCATCTCAACAAACTGAAGTTTTGTACACTCTGCTCTGTCCTACTTCAAAAGAAACTATCTCAACTATTCTGCTGAAATTGGGAATCCTCGAATCTAGATCTGATAAAAATTCGTCAAGGGCACTCCATGCAAACGAAATCTAACACACATACACTTCGGTATGCCTACTCGAATTGAGATCTTTTCGTACCATGGTAAAGTGAGCCGACTTCATCAGCCTATCGACCACAGCCTCAAATGGAACCAGTACTCCTTCGACTCCTTGGTAAGCCTTACACAACGTTCCATCGTGATATTCTTTCAGTCCTACTCAAGACTCTTGACTGATTGTAAAAGTTCCTTCCGGCTTACATTACTGAACTTCTACTTACTAGCACATCTGACACTTGCAACCTGTCTAGTGATATCTATCTTTATATCAGTCTACTAATCGAGCTGACGCCGATTCTGACCTACTTTGTACTGTTTGGTCGAATATTGTAACTACTACAGTAAATTCCTAACAAGGTCTCCTCCTCAAGTTCCGTACTATCTGATACCTATCATCACCCACGATACTTCGACATTCCATCTTCCGAAATCTAAAAGTCAACATTTCCCTTATCGGTATTCTCTTGCAGGATTTTCTGAACATCTAGGTCCATCAACTGAAATATCTTGATCCTAAACTGGGCCTTCGGTTCACTTCTGAGGGTGGCTGTAAGATTCGAAAGGTGGCCTACCTCAAGCCTGAAAACTGAATCTCGAGCTCTCTTGAGTAAATTCCACTCCTTGATCACCATATGTGCAACTGAAGACTTCCGACTCAATGCACCTGCGACTTAATTTGTCTTTCCAAGGTGATACAGGACATCACAATCACAGTTCTTCCAAAATTCTAACTCACAACACTGTCTAATATTCAACTCCTTCTAAGAGAATAAATACTTGAGACTTTAATGGTAAATGAAGATCTGGAATCTTTCTTCACACAATTGATCAAGCTATTCCTTGAACATTCAGTTTGTCAAATCCATGACAAAAGTTGGAACGTTCGCCATACCTAATGGCATTACAATACTCTCACAAAGGCAATATCAAGTACGAAACGCTGTATTCGGTATAACCTTTTTCCTGATTCTCAACTGATGATAACCTATCCTCAAGTCAATCTTTGAAAACATCGACACTCTTTGTAACTAGTCACACGATCCGTCAATCTTTGGCAATGACCACTTGTCCTTGATCGTCACTTGATTGAGTCGACGATAGTCGATGCACACTTGCAACGAACCATCTTTCTTTTTTCTCACAAACAAAGCTAATGTTTCCCTAAAGTAATGCACCGATATGCATGAATTCCTTATTTAATAATCCTCACCTTGCACCTTCGGTTCTATCACTCAGACAACAACTAGTAAGAAGCCTTTGAGAGTGGCTCTGTCCTAGTGCTAGCTCAATCGCAAATTCTATCTTTTTCTCTGACGACGGGTCTGACAATTCCCATGGAAATACCTCTAGGAATTCTTAGACTATTGAGATATCCCCAATCTTCATTTCTTCAATCTATCTTATCTATGACAACCGCCAAGTACCCTTGGCAACCTTCATCTAACAAACAGGTTGCCTTCAACCAACGAGATTAATGAAATCGAAGATTCTTTTCGATTTCCAATAAACTTGACACTTTCACATACTAATGGACTAAGCTAGATTACTCAATGACCATAATTCATTACCATAAGATGCTCCATGAGCCCACTCTATTCATGTGGCATCAAAGTTAAACCTCAGCAACTAGTCAAGCACAACTATAGCTAGTAATTCCCTTTTCTTTCACTTTATTTCAACAACTTAAGTTCTACAAACTTAGTCCAAAGCTTTGCTGCGTTACTCTGATAAAATCTCCTCTAGAACATTCTTCCTTTGATTGGTGCAGGGTCAGTTCCATTCCTGTCCCTTTCACCATCCTAGTGGCGTCCTAACTGCGGTAGCAGCATTTGTACTCGTTTGAATTCTCATTGATAATCCCTCACTTGATGGATGTGCTGGTCACAATCACAGCACGTTCTAGCAATACCCAGACACTGGATTTATCTACACTTCCTTCTGTACTTTTGGCACCCATCTGGTGAGTCTTCTATCTCCTATCAAGTGATAGCATGTACTCTTTTTGGTACCAGAGGCCTATTCCAAAAACTCCCTAGTGTGTTTTATGGCGCACTCCTTCTAACCTATCCCATCGACCTTCTAGGACCGTTTCTGGCTAGGTAATCCTATTGGCTACACTCAAAACAATTTCTTGTCCTAGGAAAGAACATAAGGCCGATCTCCATCATCACACACGAGAATAACATGTTTCATTTTGTCTCGGTGCTAAACTGACTATCCCACCCTTTCTATTGGGTAAAATAGAATACTTTTCTCTCAACATCAGTCTTTTCCCTAACCGATTTCCATTTCTGCCCGTACTAAATCTTGACTCGAATACTAAAGTCTGATCCCTAACCACCAATCCAGGTTGGATACCAATAGATGTAGCAAAACAGTGGCTCGGTCCAGAGCCTATTGACTCAACCAGTTCCCAAGGAACACTAGCACCTAAACGATCCCGTCGACCCTAAGATTACTTGGTGCTGCTACACTATTACCGACCTACAACGGTACTCTTACACTTGGGCTAGCCAGAGCCGACATTCTACCACAGCCACCTCGGGTACCAACCTTTGTCGGCGCTTTACCCCGAGTTACAGAGGCTACTGCCCTCTTACTAGGAGTCCTAAGCTCCTGATCACTCATGGCTCAGTCTTTAAATACTGAAACCTGTTTCCAATTCCACATCAAATTAGAAATAGAGTGATTCAAATAACAAGTAAGTCTACCAATCAGCTACCACGGACATGCACCATCATGAATTTAGTGGTCATTCCTACCACTATCCCATGAACCATTCCCTGGTCATTTTAATCAATATCATGCATTCTCCAAGATGATATATCTAGTCACCATGCCCACGTGCCTTTTCCAAGATGATATATCTAGTCACCGACCCCACGTACCTTCTCCAAGATGATACACCTAGTCACCAAGCCCACGTGCCTTCTCAAAGATGACGTACTTGGTCACCAAGCCCACGTGCATTCTCCAAGATGACGTACTTAGTCCTCGAGCCCACATGCATTCTCCAATATGACATATCTAATCACCGAGCCCACGTGCCTTCTCCAAGATGACGTACTTGGTCACCGAACTAACGTGCATTCTCCAAGGTGATGTACCAACTCAACGAGCCAACAACTCATAATATTTTTCTCCGAGATGACATACTTAGTCATTAAGCCGATGTAACAAAGCGTCTTTCTCTGAGATGACACACGTAGTCATCAAGCCGATGCAATATAGCATTATTTCTCACTTTTTATCATACCTGATAAATTAGCTGTGTGTGGGTACACGATTAACCTTAGCCAAAATACTATAATTTCACTTTCACAATTCCCACCATTTCATATAGTCCACCAAAATATTTTTGGCATTGTAAACCGACGCTCAGTTAATTTCCAATCAATCACTAAAATTAAATCAATTTAAGAATAAATTCCAAAAATGCAATTCATACACAATTATCACAATTTAAGGCTCAATTGAATAAACAGATCACACTACTACAATCAGCGTAATTTTCCGGTCACCGACCATCCCGGTCTAATTTTCAAAAATTAATTAATTAATTAATTAATTAATTATGGAAAATATTAAATAAATGCAATAAATCCAACTTAGCCACGTTATAGCCTAATTGGAAGCCAAGATGAACCCGGAAAATTTTCAAGACTCGTTAAATAAATACTAGAGTCTATTTACTCGCTAATTGCAATATCTAACCACTTAATGTGCATCGGCAAATGATTAAATTAAATAATCTAATCTAATTTATTCATCTAATCACACTTAATTAAATCTAATCAACCCCTAAGCATCATTAACCTGCTAAGCGAGGATTAGTGAGTTAAACTTACTTGTTCAGCGAGCCAGTTGGTGCAAATCGACGGGGACGCGAAGGGGGATGATTCTCTCCAAAGCGGGCCTAACTTTTGGGGCCCGAAATCACCTCAAAACAGGCTGCAAAGCTGCTAGAAAACCCACTATTTTAGCTTATGTTTTGAGCTACAAAATAGAGGAAATAAAGCTGGTTCAACTTCTGCTTCTGCTTGTTGGACAAAGGAGAACCAAGGCTGGACGGCGAAGAAATGGGTTGATTAGAGCTCTGGCGAGCAATTGGTCAGAAACTAGTGGCTCCCGGGGGTCTAGGGGGTCTTATAGGTGGATGGAACGACCAAAGGAAGGGTTGGAATGGAAGAAAAATGAAGAAAATCGTGAAACAGTGCAGGTGGGCAGGGGACCGATGTACCGGCGACCAGTTCCTTCTCGCCAGCGTACCGGACGACCAGCAACTCCGTTTGGCGTGAGGTTGGGCTCCTTTGAACGGTTTGGATGTGCTAAGAACAACAGTGGGTGGCTCGGGGGCAGATTTGCACGGAAAGTCGACTTTTCACTCGAATTTTTGGCGAAAGGTCAGCTGGAGCATAAACTGGCAGAAGTGAAAACAGAGGAGAAAAATGATCTGATGGACGTGCGGCTTGGTCAAATGGCAAAGGGGCTTTCTTCTCTGGTTTTCTCAAGCTTCTAAGCACACTCCACAATAGAGGAAGCGAGTGGATTGAGGAAGAAGAAGGCTGTTGCAAGAGGGGAGGCTTTTTTGGCCATAGTCCAGCCACCCATGCTCCCCATGTATTTTGGCATCAAATGGTCCAAAAGTTGTGGGGGTGGGGGACATATGAATTTCATGTGTTTTGGCATCAAATGGGCACTAATTACTTCACAATTCAATCCAATTTGGCCTTCATAATTTCAATTAGCACCTCAATGTTCAAATCGATATTTTTCATCACCAATTGATCCCACTTGCTTCCCAATTTCGCAATAAAAATCGATCCCTGGCATTTTCTAAACAAAAACAGCGATAGGACAACTTTTTCTCAAAAAGTTTCCGGTTGCAGAAAAATCTTCTGAGACTTAGTCGATGTTTCTAGAATTTATTGTGATATGACAAAACCTTCAATTTCTGAAATCAAATTCAAAATTGCGGTTAATTTCACTCCGATGTGTTTTTAGCATGACCTAGACTACCGAGTAGCTTTCAGAACTTTTTAGTGCAAATGAATTGCGGTCGATTTTCTTCAAGCCACAAAGAACCTACGCGACACATTGGTGACTCTCGGTTGTCATGAAAATCTCGAGGTTTCAAATATGGACATAGGGTACCAAAATGATAGAAAAATCAAATTAGTGCCGATCGATGAGAATTTTACAATTTAGTGGGATCACCCATGTTTAACCCCTCATCTCAATCGAACCGACCTATCTCTAATCTCTAATCGATTTATATATGTGCCGTAATGATCTCGGCAGATGAGCACGGTCGAATAGCCGATTTCTGGTCGAATTCTCAAGTCTATTTGCCTTAAAATTCTTAATGGCTTCCCTAGATAATCTAGTTATCTCATGAGTGATCAGCTCTGAGAAAAGCACTATAGGTTCGTCGATGAAATGCCTGATTTATTGAATTGAAAGTAGAGTCGAAAATCCAGGATGTCACAGGGAGTCTCTTTGATGATGTGATTCCATTGTGTAATTCTTTGTTGCACATTACATTGCTAACGCGTGAAGCTTGGTGGAATTGGTTCTATAGAACCCCTCAGGAACTAGACCAGATTGATGGTTCAATTTTAGGGTGGATCTATATAATCAATGAGTGGTTCCCTATTCCAATTTTTTGGAACTAACCCTTAATGGTTGGTTTTCGAATCTTGAATGTGAACCGCCCATTCAGACCATACTCACACCTAATGTGAACGTGTTGGAATAAATCATTATGCAGGCATACCAAAAGAGATGTTGACGAAAATCAATATGTGCTAAGGTGAATAAGACTTTTGACTATTGGAGAATTATCATGATCACTCTGTGGTTCAAAACTTGGGACAAAATTTCAATGCCTTTTGCTTTATACATAAGTTTGGCTTAGCCTCAAGTTATTTTTTAACTTTCACTCATTTGATTGGTTAGATCTTTCTTTTCTATTTGTTTAGCAAAAGTGATCTCCATCTAGGGCTGAAGTGAATTAAGTTCCCCCATCATTTGATCAACCCACCTCATTCGTTAATTTTATGAAAGCCTTGCATTTTTTTTAATATCTTCAATGGAACCAAAAAAGATATTCTTATGATAAAATCCCCTGTGGCTAAGATATTACATGGAAGTGTCAGACCTCTAGTGATGTACACATGCGACTTGTGAGTGTGAACTTTTCAGCAATTGCTCTTGAGTTCATATATAACAAGAGCATATGAATAATATACACATTTATTATGCTATGTTATATAATTGTTGGTTATTTTCTTACAGGATGCAACTTTCTTTTAGTAAGAGGAAAAATGAGAATGGCTTGAAAATTTCATAGAAGAACCAAACTTGGAGCTTAATTATGCACTAGTTTGAGATTAAATCAAGTCAACTGGTTTTGAGGTTGCTAGCCTCAGGTGAGGGCCAATGGAGGGAAAAAAGTGAAAAATAAAATAAAATAAAAAAGAAATCATAAAATTAGAAAAGATTAAAAATTGTAAAAGTTGTCCACTTCAGCGCCTAACATGCAATGTAGGATGGTCGATGATGACTCTATTGTCACTTCAGTTGTCACGCCCCGAACCTCGAGCGCACATAGGTGGTCGATCAAATTGTGACGTTCGCAAGACACGTCGCCGACCCAAATCGATTCATGCACATGTGGAAGCAAAAGAAACAATCCTCAGACAATAATCAACATGGGATAGAAAAGTAGGATAACCATATAAAACGAACCACACTTTTATAAACATCCAGGTCAGCCTACAAAGCTATATACAAAAGTCAAGGCCCCAAAAAGGACTGCCTAGCTAACCCTACCTCGAACCCTCCTACTTGGGCTCCAGGTCCACTACGATACTGTCAGGAATGTCGATGTCTAGCAGGTCAACTACTTCCTCAACTTTGGGCTCTTGCTTATCCTCAGGCAACTGGTTCGCCTCGATATTTGTGATAATATCAGCGTGCATGATAGGGTCGAGTACCTCCTCACCCTCACCCTCAACGACGAGTCCATCGAAACCATCCACGGGACCTTCCTATTCCCCGTTAGGCTCGTGACGAAACCATGCCTTGAATCGATGAGGTACCAACTGAGGTAGGCCCTCATCGGCCAAGATCGTGGTCACGACGAGCTCACGGGTCCAGGGATTTTCGGGGACATGGAAGATAGACTATACCCTCACGGCTGCCCAAAATGAATTGGACAGACTTCCATTTAAGGACTTGTAAAAATGAAACTCACGACAGGGTAAGACAATGTCTCATCGAGTTCACGCCCTAAACCCCGATTTGAAAGGTAATACATGTAGAGGCAGTCTAATCACACATCACAGAAGACTTACGTCGCCTCAACACCTCCCTGCACGTCAGTACAACTTATATAACATTTATAAATGTAGTAGATGCAATCAATAACTGGAACGCCTCACTTTTAAATCAATCAATCACATGGGTCTACATTATAAGGCCAAATCGTCATGACACGTCCCATTCCATGCCACACAATTTTGTCTTATAATCAGGCATGGTTATATCTCACTTAGACAAGCATTCCAATTAATTACGGCCCCACGGGCACAATCGACTCAACACTCAGCAGTCTTCCAGCACAGCCAAGTGTCATCTTGCCCCATCAAGCATGACAACGTCTATCTCTAGACGGCATTCCCGAATGAGCATCGGCCCAGCCTTCACTACGACCAGCATCCGTTGACAAGGGCATTCCACATAGGAGCATCGTCCGGCATAAAAGCTCGCGACGGGTTCTCATATCGATCATGCACACACCCAATCCCAGCCAATGATATCGTGCTTTACACTCAAATGTCTCGGTTTAAATCATGTGCTTGGCCTATTTTCTTCATATTAAACACATTCAATAAAATAATCGTGCGTGGGTACACGGTCGGCTTGAGTTATAAAATGCGGTATCATTCCTTTTAAAAATTCCACTATTTGATATAGTACTTACAAACATTTTTGGCATCAAAAACCGATACCCAGTATTTTCTAATTAAATACCAAAAATCCATAATTTTGGAATAATAACTCAAAATCAACAATCATCATTCAATTGCACAATTTAACACTCAATTACACAAACCAACTACACCACGACAATTAGCTTTTAAATTCTAATAACCGACTATCCCTGTATAATTTCTCAAAATAAATAAATAATTCACTAATTAATCTACATAGGCTAATCTAACCACCTAATTGACCTAATTAAATTACTCTAACCAACCTAGCTATATCTAATCTAATTAAACTACCTAATTGAACTAACTAACCACCTAATTAACCTATCTAATTAATCTAATTAACTAAACAAGCTAAATAAATACACGAATCTCACTTTAGACTAATCTAAACCTCTCTGAAGCATAATTAACCTCCCAAGTAAGGTTTAGCAAGTAAACTCACTGGATTAGCAAACGGATGAATTTACGACAACGGCAACGCAGAGGCAAGCGAGACTCGGGCCTACGGCGACACCAAGGGAGACCAAGAAAGAGCCAGAAAAGGCCTATGAAGCTCTCAGCCCAAAGCTGAGAGTTGATTCTAAGCTAGGCCAAAGTAACTGCTCGAGGGGCTCAACAAGCGAAGCTAGAGACGGCCAGCAAGAACGCCGGGACCGACGCAAGCAGAGGCGCGGGGCGACTCGGGGACCCGGCAAAGAACCGGGCGCAAATGGGACATGATGGATAGCGAGGACGATGGCAGGGGCTCAAATGAGCGTGAGGCGGTCTGGCGGTGGCTGGCTCAACTGTTGCTGGTTTGTTTGGTTTGCTTCAGCAACAAAGAGGATAGAGAAGCAAGGATGAAGAAGATGGGATGCTATAGCTGGAGGGGGGACAAATGGCCACAAAAGTCAACCAAAATATCCCAAGAACTCAATAGAGGCCCCACCAACCTTCAACCCTATCCAACAACCCTTTTCCCCTCCCAAGTTTCCCCAACAAGCCAACTTTGGTGCCCCAAATGTTGCAGCCCCCATAGTCTACGAATTTCATGTATCCATCTTCAAGTCAACTTCAATTTCACTACAAATTCACTCTAGCTGATCTCAAATTGATGGCCAAGTTGATGAGAAATAAGCCCACACTAAATTCCACAATTTCCCTTGCCAATTGGTCCAGCTTGAAGGCCAAAAATGTGCACAAAATGACCCTCCAAATTTCCTTGGTCCAATTTCACCAACATTTGATTTTTTGCCAAAAATCCGAGCTTGCTGAAATTCTTCGAAGGATAAGTCAACGTTTCTAAAATAAATCGCGATACACTAGAACTTTCGATTTCTGAAATTGGGTTCAATTTCATGGTTAATTTCAACTGGACGCAATTGTAGCATAACCTAACCTACCGGGTGGCTTTTAAGAATTTTTAGCGCAATTGACCTGTGGTTGATTATTTTTTATCCACATTGTGCATCTCCAACTCATAGGTGACTCTCAATTGTCATGAAAATTTCGAGGTTTCAAATACGGGCACAGGGTACAGAATTGACAGAAAAATTGGTTTAGTGCCATTCGACGCAAATTTTGCAATTAGGTGGAATCATCCACACTCTAATTACTTGCATCTGTCAAATCGACCTATCTTCGGTCTCTAGTCAATTTTAACTGTGCCGTATTGACCCTTGCATATTAGCACGGTCGAGCAATCAATTTCTGATCGAATTCTCAAATCAGTCGTGTTTAGATTCCTTACCGACTTCATCTGATAAACTAGTTATCTCTTGAGTGGCCATGTCACGCCCCAATCCTCGAACGTGCACCCATCTCGACCTGGTCAATTAAATAGCGACGTCTTAGGACACATCACCGACCCTTTCATTTTAATACACATGTGGAAATATATATAAAATCCCCAAACAATATAATAGTGGGATAGAAAAGTATAGCCATATTTTTCAAAACTGAAAAACCACAACCACCCTTTTATACAGTGCAAACCATATAATATGTATTACAATGCTATTCACAAAAGTCAGATCCTTCACAACAAAAGGTTTGCAAGACAGGAGTGAGGGTTCAATCCTCTCCTGGGTCCTCCTCTAGATCCTCCTCTTCTTTGACGATCTCTCATTCTTCCTCGCTCTAGCTGAAGCCACGGTTGAGTACACCGAAGAGTCGGAATCGTCCTCAAGCTTGGGATCATTCGCATCCACCACTAATCCACCTTTAGGATCTGTTGTCCCCTTCTCGAACGCAACCTCCAAGGCATATAGAGGTGCATTAGATTCCGGTACAAGACCCACCCTTCGTCCATCATTGTAATGGCGATACCATGACCGGTATTCATGGGGCACCTTTTTGGGTTCACCCACGTCAACCCAGACTATGGACTTTATCAGCACATACTCGAGTCCTTTAAGGTGATGCTGTATCGGAATGTGATAACCTATCTTAGTGAATTTCTTGGGTTGCCCAAAATATTTTGGAGGGTTTGGAGGGGTTGTCATCTATGGCCCTGAAATGTTATCTCACAACAGGGTGAGACAACATCTCAGTGAGTTCTACCCCCTAAGACCCGATTAGGAAGCAAATACGCCCTAAGGGCTACCTATGCACAAACAAGCGTCAGAGGACTTGCCTTAGCCTTAGTTCCTCCCTGGAATTCAACACAATTCATAATCTCATCAAGTCACATCAATAAATCAACTTGTTTACTCAAATCGACTCACTTATTTTGCAATCCGATCAGCTCAAATCATCAGAGACGCAACGGGGCTCACTTCTCTCCAAAGTGGGCCTAACTTTCGAGACCAGGAAAGTCCTCAAAATAGGCCTCGAAGGCTACTGGAAACCCACAATTCCAGCTTTTGTTCTTGGCTGGAAAAGAGTGCAACAAGCTCGATTAAGGGCAAGGATGGACTAAGGAAGGTTGGAAGGGTCAAACCAGGCCTTAGTGGGAACTCACGGAGGTCGGAAGCGGGCCAAACGACTCCAACACAAATTGAAATAGTGGCTGGGACGTGGGACAAAGCTGCTGGGGCGTCAGGGTCGCACGGTGGAGGCGAAGGGCGCACGCACGGCAGGCGGGGCGAGAACGGCACTGCTCGAGCGGTCTAGCGGTCTCGACGACGTGCGGCATGGACAAGGCAGCTCGGCTGTCTCTGGTGGCTCCTCATTGGCTGCTAGTTCCAAAAATAGCACAAACAAGGGGGAGGAAGGCTGGTCGGCAGCTTTGAGGGAGAGAGAGGGGGCAAGTGGGGGCCACCAAGACTTATCTTCCACCTCTTGGTCCCATTGACCATCCACCACCACCAGCTATCTTCCTTGGCCTCAAATTAGCCACCCATGCTCTATCTGTAACCTTTGAAATAGTCCAAAAACCATAGGAAAGGGAGAGCTACAAATTTGCTAAGATTTCTTTCCAACTAGACACTTGTTCTTACTTGATTCAACACAATTTGGCTCTCATAAATTCAATTAGCACCTCAATGATCAAATTTGTATTTTCCCTTCCTAGTTAATCCCACTTGCTTCCCAATTGCGTGATAAAAAACAATCCCTGATATTTTTTGGACAAAAACTGTACTAGGACGACTTTTTCCCAAAAAGTCTCAGTTTATAGAAAAATCTTCTAAAACTGAGTCGACACTTCTAGAATTAATTGTAACATGACAGAACTTTCAATTTCTGAAATCGGACTCAAATTCACGGTTAATTTCCATTCGACGCAATTTTAGCGTGACCTAGGTTACTAGGTAGCTTTCAAAAAATTTTAGTGCAAATGACCCATGGTTGATTTTCTTCGAGCCACAATGAACCCACTCGATAAATTGGCGATTCTTAGTTGTTGTGAAAATCTCGATGATTCAAATATGGACACAAGGTACCAAAACGATAGACAAATTAGTCTAGTGCCGCCGACAAAAATTTTCCAATTTAGTGGTGTCATCCATGATTAATCACACCTCTCAGTCGAACCAACCTATCTCTGATCTGTAATCGATTTTTAACTGTGCCATAATGACCTCTAAAGATGGACGCGATCAAATAGCCAATTCTTGGTCAAATTCTTAAGTATATTTGCCTTAAAATCCTTAATGGCTCCCCCAAACAGTCTAATTATCTCGAGAGTGATCAACTTTGAGAACAGCCTTATAGGCGCATCAATGAAATGCCCGATTTTTTCAATAGAAAACAGGATTGAAATTTAGGATGTCACAAGCCAACTCAGAGAAAAAGGCCATAGGCATGTCGATGCACAATTCATTGAATTGAAAATAGAATCGAAAATCAAGCTATCACATCAGCGATCTCCGGCCAATTAGTAGATTGTTAAATTGTTTATGGCTAAATTGACAAATCATCAAAATGTATTGGACTAAATTGGTAAATTGTCAAAAAATTTAGTATTAAATTGATACAATTGAAAGGTTTAGGAATGAATTGACCATCGTATAATATGTTCAAGACCTTTTGGACAATTTTCCCTCTTCAAGCTCATCTCTAGCTTCTTAGGATCTCACAGTGCAATCTTCGTATTTATGCATACTCACTCACCCTAACTCTGCTCCTTATAATCTCTTGCTGAACTCAAAATTTGAAACTTCTTCTAGAAGTCAGTCTTTAACCTTTTGAAGAAGTTGAATGGATGCTTAACAACCGAATCTGAACTTGTTTCAAACTCCACAAGAATTTGTTCTTGTACCTCCCGAGAAAGTTGTCTCTACGATGAAGTCATATGTGGCCCCAAACTAGTTTTCATTACTCGGTTTTAGAGTCAATTTGATAATGTACTTACACTTCTTAATTGATAATTCCTTTGCACACATTCAACACTCAACCACACCATTCCAATTGCTTTTAACTTTCAAAGTGCAGTATTGAACAAAACGTGCATCGTTTTTGGGATTGCTCAACTTGAAATATAAAGATCAACATCCATAAGTAAGCGTTAAATATGCGATAGACAAACATATTCACACTGAATGCAAGCAATTTAAGCAATTGCACCATCAACCAGAAATGTTTATGAACATAAATGGGTGGTACGAGATTAGGTTGGTTTATTGGGACAATTGAAACAATCATCACTGCAATTCTGACCCAAAAAAAAAAAAAATCATTATTGCACTAACTATTTTAGATTACAAATTCAACGAAAATGAAATTTTGTATTATTTTTATTGTTGTTATTATTATTATCTTAATGAGTAGACGAAAGAATATATCTATACAACTTATAAAATACTTAACAACCTACAAAAATAGCATCGTCAACCTAGATAACTCATCTCTCATTAACACATTTACCAACAGACACACATGGCATTTGTCCACCAACAACAAAATTATTCTACAAAATGGATATTGCTAACGAGTGTCTAGTGAAGCAATTTTTAAGGAGTCAATAAAGAAATTTTTTTTTATTTTTATTTTCAATACATTGAATTCTCTTGTATTACAAAAAGTGAATATTTTAAAAATTGAAAATACTTCGTACCAAATGTGTCTAACAAATTGGAAGAGCACTCATTAACATGAGTTTTCTAAAACAAGCATTGGATTAGTAATAACATCAACTTGGATGGGGGAGAGAGAGAGAGAGAAATATCTGGGTCTCATTCAAATTCATATCTAGACGGTGAGCAAATAATGAAGGTGACATTGCTTAAAATCACATGATCACTTGTTAGGAAATTATTTAGTATTGGGGCCCATTTACATTATGATACTTGATACCTTTTGCGACATCGTCGTCATCGAAACATCGACCTGTGATCTATCATTCAACTACTTGGGTCCTCCTCCTTGTAGCATATGTCAGCTATCGCAAAACCTCTTCTGTAGCCTGCAGTAATGCATGACAAAGAAAAGTTTGTTTTATCAAGCGTGGAATAAAATGATATCAAATGACAACTGATCAGTCTACAGCCACACCAAAATTTGGTTGGACATTGTTAAATTTGAAGAAATTTAGGATGCTAAAAAATATTCATGAACCAATGTCAAGTAGCTTTTGTTGATGAATTGGCGAAATTGGATCAAACTACCAAACTGAATACGTCATCATTATGTTACTTCATTGATGGACCATCATTTGATTAGGAAACTATTTCAAATGAGATGTCGGTTTCAAAGTGATTTGAATTATGAGATAAGCGGATTATACCTAGTAAAATCTTGAGAAACCATGGCATATTCTTACGAATTATTTTTGTGAGGCTCTAACAAAAAAACAATTTAGTTTGTAGTATTATGCTAACTTCTTCATCTATATTATGTGCAATGAAATAAGATTCTCCTATCTCTCCAAGCATTTTCTTTCTCTTTACATTGAAATGGTCAATTTGGAAATTAGCTGATAATTTACCGTTAAATTCTGCTCTTTAGCTTTCACTAGTAACTTATGACCAGAACATTGATAACTTTGTGTCAATCCTTTTTATGGCTACAAAATCTAGGAATCATTCCTCTATGTATTGCAGAGGACCTAAAGACACCTCGAACATCCATTTAAAAAGTAAAACTCGCACTCTATCACCTTTGTAACAAATATAATTAACTGTGTTTAGTCAATAGTGGACTCAAATCGGAATGATCCCATCTTGTTCTAATCTCCAATCAGCTTTTCTCAATCTTGCAACACATTAAGCCTATTTTATAGAATTTACTTAAATCAAAGTTCCTCTTGTCATTAAAATTTTCTCCATTCCTTTTCTGCACCAGTTTTTCTATTCTTGAGTTATTCTATAGGATACGAATTTGCTCAAGTGTACAACTATTCATGTGCAAGAGGGTTGCATTGCACATTGGAATTCTCTATATTTGTAAAGTTTAGTTGAATGACTTATATACCTCAAATATAGTGGTGAAATAGCAGAGCACTATCTGTTAGTTTTCAGGATTAACCCCCTCATAGCTGTAACGTCAATTAGGGCCTCTTTCCATGTCTTCAATTAGATGCGATTCTAATTTTTTCTACTAATTACTGAAGCTTCCTTTATTTTATTTCTTTTTCATAGCACCAATTGAGCACAAGTAGTTAATATAGGAGGAACCTCAGACAAGCTAATTCTTCTTGTGCGAAGCTGTGACGACCGAACATAAGGCTTAGCGCTTCAACATCATCTCTTGGAAACTACTGCCCATTTTCGGTTTCTACTTTTCAGGAAATATAACTTTATTATAAACAAAATTGGGGTTGAAATTAATCTTAAAATTCTTCATTAAGTTAGGAAGATTCAAAATAAGACCTTCTAACTTTGATATCATGTCAAGTTTTATGAGACCACTGTCGATTATTCTAAAATTTTAAGATGTTAAATGAAAGCGTTGTTTATTATTTAATTATTATTTAAAATATTCTAACACTCCCCCTCACATGTAAGCTAACCTTTAGCCTTGGCCCAAAGTGTAGAAATATGCAATTGGGAAGGCAAAGATGGGCTTGGAAAATTCCAACTAAAGACCTGCTAGCTCTGATATTATATGGATTTATTAGGGGTGAGCACGGTTCTCGAGTAAAATTGGGAATTGAAGAATCCAATTGGAGGGTCCGGTTCAGTTCTCGATTCTAGAGAGGCTAGTTCCAGTTCTCAGTTCCCAATTCCGGTTCTTAAACCTAAAAACCCTAATACTTCGAGTCTTCAATGGAATCAATTCGTCTCCTTCTTTGCCCAACCCCTGTCCCCCGACTCCCCCTCTGTCCTTGAACCCCTCAATGATGACACCCTGATGCCGCTCGCCCTCACGCTTGCCCTGTTGTTGGACGTCATTCAGCCCCCACTTGCCCTGTTGTTGGATCCACTCACCCCCCGACGACACCCTCAATGTCCTCGCCGCTTGCCACCCTTGACACCGCTCGTCCCCGTGCTTGCCCCGCCATTAGCCCCCTACGCCGCTCGATCCCTCACTCGCCTCGCCACTGGACCCCCCCGGTTGGACACTACTTGCCCCCCAACAACGCCCTCGATGACGACCTCAACAACAACGCCCCACCACTTTCCGCCCTTGACGTCACTCACCCCCCCTTGGACGCTGCTCGCCCTTGCTGGACAACGCTCACCCCCCGACAACACCCTCAACGACGACACCCCGCCACTTGTCGGTAATCTCTGCCGCCCCCTTTCTCTGTCGTTAGTTGACTAAACTATCCCTTCAACTATCGTGGTAGTGTTGCATTTGCTCATCGACGCTCTTCTTGGCCCCTCCTTGCTTTGTTCATTGACATCACCGCAAAAGCTAGCCGACCTATGGTTGTCAAGTCAGTCAACCCAGGGCTATTGCTAGTGGTGATCTAGCCCAAGGAATTGGTGAAGCTAAAGCAACCAAACGGTATTTGATTTAATCAAATAAATCTTGAGTCCAACGATGTTTGGGAAAATGGCTTCACATTTTCTCTAAGTTCAACTTAAATGCAATGTATGATATGATTTTTTAGAAGCTTTAAACATTAGATTGATGATTTGCCAAATAGCAGAAGGTGTAACAGTAGTGTACATGTAGGATTATAATGAAAACATAAGAGGAATAGGGATAGACTAAGTTGTGAAAAAGGATGAATTGTTGAGCATATTCTATTTTGCATCTGTCGCTTGTCGGTTTAGATGAGGTTTATAATGATACCATGCCTAAATTTATTTTTTATGGCCCTTACATTCTGTTCGTCTTTATTGGGGTTGATAATTTTCCTTTTGTATGATTCTTTTTGTAGTTTTTTTTTTTTTGTATAAAGGAGCTAATAGTGGGCACTCTCTTTATAGACATTCGATTCTTAGAAGTTCTAGTAATTGTAAGTATTCATGTTTAGCATATATAGTACAAAGAGTAACAATGACCTAAATTATCGGCATCATTATATGAGTTGCATTGAAATAAATGGGTTGATTGTGGTGTTTCATTTCTAGTTTGCTATTCATTTTGAAATTTCTAACTATATTCAATTATTGTTGTGTAGTACGAAGTTAATGTATCAAGATAACACGTCAATGGAGGTGGAGGAATGTGAGGAGATGAATCCGATCATTGAATTTGAATTTTCTAGTAATGAAAATGAAGAAGAGCCATGTCCAACCGTGAGTATGACAGATAAGGTACTTGGTTCTTGTCTTCCTCCTTCTAATAAGAAATATACATCTGAATGCTATAATCATTATGCAAGAATCAATGATGAGGATGAAAAATAATATCAAATGAAGTGCATTCATTGTGAGTCTATGCTTAAGTACCGTGTTGCTAACGGTACTTTTGCAATGAGGAAGCACTTGATCACGTGTAAAAAGTTTTCTTGTAATATAGATAAGAGGCAGAAATTCTTTGCACCATATGATGTAGACATGTTTAGTAAGGCAAGAAGAGATTCTAGTACTGGTAATATTTTATCGACATAGTCGTTTAATCAAGAACGTTGTAGGCAAATGCTTGCTCAGTTGATCATCCTTGATGAACAACCTTTTTTCTTAGTCAAACATGTTGGATTTCGTGAATTTGTTAATGAGTTATGAAAGAACTTGTTTGAAGACTTATCTAGGATCGCACTCACAACTAAAACATGGAGTTTCATTCAAAATCTGAATTATTTGTGTCTCACTAAACATTTTATTGATGAAAATTGGAAGTTGCATAAAAGAATTATCAATTTTGTAGTGATGCATAATCATAGGGGTAAAGAAATTGGGAAAATAGTAAAGAAATGTATCTAGGAATGGAGAATAGAAAGAAATGTATCCACAATCACCATAGCTAATGCTAGTTCAAATGATGTTGCATTGACTATTTGAGGGAAAAACTTTCCAAAGAAAGGTTGTTAACATTAGATGGTAGTATTTTGCACATGAGGTACATAGCTCATATATTAAATTTGATTGTGAGAGATAGCTTGACTACAATACATGACTCTATTGCACGTATCTGAAATGTGGTTAGGTATGTGAGGAGTTCTCTCGCGAGAGCTAAAGCATTTCAATTTTGTATTGAGAGTGAAAATATCACTTACAAGAGTTCTGTTTTTCTTGATGTTGCCATTAAATGGAACTCCACTGATGTTAGACACCACCATAAAGTTTAGATAAGCTTTTGAAATGATGGAAGAAGACGATCTATTTTTTTGCAAGTGAGCTTAATCATGAAATTCCTAAAGATGATGATTCGGAAAACACTATTATTCTTTTGGAATTTCTAAAAGTATTTTATGATGCCACCAATCGGATGTCAATGAGTCATATGTTACTTCAAATGATTATTTTGAAGGAATAGCCCTTTTGTATAAATATTTGAAAGATGCGGCCGATATTTCAAATCTTAAGCTTCAAGCTATGAGTGCGAAAATGAAAAAAAAAATTGACAAATATTATGAAAGCTTGGATAAAGTTAATATAATTGTGTTAATTGCGGTTGTGTTAGATCCTAGAGTCAAGTTGAATTATGTGAGTTTCTTGTATGGACAAATTTATGATGATGAATCGAAAATTAAAGAGATGCATTACTAGGTAAAAGATATATTGGAGTGTTTGCACGAATATTATAAGCAATCTTTTCTTATTTCAAGTGATCGAAATTTTCACAACCATAGTTTGAGTGCCAATAGTAGTGGTTCTAATGCTTATGCGGGTTGTAATGAAGGTATAAAGAAGTACGACGCCCAAGCTTGGAAGAAAATATTTTTATACTCAAATGAATAATTATGTAATGACAACAAATCCGAGCTTGATGAGTACCTTAAAAAAAATGAATAAGTTCTTGATCTTGACCTTTTGATGTGGTGGAAAACTATTAGCTCAAAATGTAAGATCCTTTCTTTGATGGCTTGGGATATTTTATCTATTCTCGTAACTATTGTTGTTTCAAAGTCAACTTTTATTACATTGGGCCATGTGCTTAATGGCTTTCGAAGTTCTTTGACTCTCAAAGTAGTGGAAAATTTGATTTGCACTCAAGATTTGTTGAAAGATATTCGTGTATCGGTTAATGTTGAAGAGTGCATTAAGAATACAGAAAATTTGAGTTGGGTAAGTGATGTTTACATTTTTATATATTGTAATTCCTTTTATATATCTAATAAGTGAATATTTTATTTAATATTTTCTTTTTTTGTTTTGTTTTATAGATATGGATTGTCTTAATGAGGAAATTATCGTCGATAAATAGAGTTTACTAGTTAAAGCGGAATGAATATATGTGGTAAGGCATCTAATACTTATTTTACACTTCCATCCAATGGCTTAGGTCTCATATATTGTTGATTATATAGTCAAGTTGAGCATTGTGGTATGCTTTTTTATGTAGGTTCCAGAAGATGTTAGTTCTCATCATGTCCAAGAAGCACTTACACAAATTGCAATGCCAAGCTACCTTACATATGGTGAACTTTCAGTCACAAAGAAAACATTGTAGTTATGATTGCAAATAACCGATATGCGATGCTTCAATTTTAAATTTAAAGCTATTATTAAGTTATTAACTATGATTGTTGTTTCTTTTGATTTTAGGTGAACAAATTTTGGAACAAATTTTCATGGATGTTTGAGGACTGAAAACTCATTTTTTTTTATATGCTCGTACTCGCAATTGTAATGCTCTTGTTTTTATGGTGTAGTTGGTTTTATGGTGTTATAAACTCCCTAATACAAAGTTATAAAATAAAATTTATGGTCTAGTGAATCTTGTTCAGTTTCAATTTAGACCTTTGCTCCATTTTCTCTATATTATCTAGTTGAATTCCTTGTCAAGAATTCCTTTTCCTCTATTGATAGTTTTCTTCGTTTTATATTCTCTTTGATGAATGATAAGCTTATTTATTATTGTTACATTCATTTCTATTTTTTTAACTAAAAATTAAAAAAAAAAAATAATATATTGGAACCTAGAACCGATTTTGGAACCTGTGACAAGGTAGATTCTAGGTTCTTAGTTCTGACGGTTAGGTTTCATGTTTCAAAAAATGAGAAATCTATACTAGAGGGTAAGTTTCGGCTTCCATGTGAAACCTGTAAAGAACTTAGAACCGCTCATCCTTAAAATTTATGCAAGATTACTACCGACTATTTTAAAAACTTAAATTATTACATAAATGTGTGATTTATTATTTAATTATTATTTAAATATTCTAATAGAAAGGATAGAGCCGACTTTAGAAAAGAATGATATCATTTTTTTTTATGGTGTTGTCTAGGATGCCGATGTTGCAAACTCCATTGGTTATCTTGTTTCAAGAGGGTCGCGACAACACTTGAGCACTCTTATTTTCTTTTTCTTTTTTAATTTAAAAAATGCTTATTTCTGTATACTAGAACCCATAAAATCATGCCAACCATCGGTCAATCTCATTTGGCTCTCTCTACAAACTGTTAAGACCTTTGACCTGAAGGTTTGACAGAGTAATATCACATACACACAATTATTTGCAAAAATAGTACACTTTATCGAGAAAATGAAGAGATTCGTGGGTATTATCCACTCCACATGATTCTTTTCTTTTCTTTTCTTTTTCGTTTTTGTTACAACTCCATGCGATTTTTCTTCATTTATCAAGATTTGGCCCCACTCCCAAAATTTTGTGATTCTCTTAAATGATTTCCAATCTTGTGTTTTCATAAGTTACACCCTGCACCCTGGTCTAGTCCATTCTTGTGTTGATCGTGCTTTCAATTTCTCTTCACACCAGCAAAAATTCAAACCGCTACCATCTAGGCTCTATTGAACATTCTGACTTGGACCCAACTTTCCTAATGAAACATTTTGCAAGGAAAAAATAAATCCAACACTAAGAAATAAGAGAATTATCTTTAAAATAACATTTAAACTCTATTGTAAAACTCAAAAAGCTTATTCAATTTTGAGCACAATTTTTAATCAAATATTTTCACACATTTTAAGAGAACTAGTCAAAAAAATAAATTTTTAAGCTTTTTCATAATTTTAGAAAAAATAGAATTTTTTTCGGAATTTTTTCGGAATTTTTAGATTTTAAAAAAAAAAACTGATTTTTAATCTGGAAATAGGGACTAGGGTTGGATATCCGGATCCAGCCCTGGTTGGACCTGATGTGCGGGCCCAATCCAGCTCAAAATGGAGGCCCCACCGGCAAAACAAAAACGTGCCTACTGGCCCGATCTGGATATGGGACTGGACCCATGAAGGTGCGGGCCTCATTCTACGGCCCATTTCCACCAGGTTTGGGTTATAAAGAGGACTTTGGGTTATAAAGAGGACGTGCTTCAAATGGGCTTACTATTAGGCCTATTTTAATTAAAACTTCACAAGCCCACTCTCTTCCTAAAGCAACACCAAGCCCGTTACTGAAGCTCTCTTTCAATGAGTCAATCCAAGCCCGAAAACACCAACCCAATTATAATTAGATGCACGCCCACCAGCACTAAAACCCATTATGCCCTTATAGCCTTCCGCGCTTTCTCCGTCACGTCTTCTTCAGCATGCCCAGAAACCAACGGCGTCCATTAAACCCAGAACAACAAGACGCCAACTATCCTATATTAAATCAAGAATCACTCGATCCTCCAACGACCACCATCAGCTACCGGACCGTCTTCATGAGCGATCTACGCTCGACAAACCCGACTCAAACCAAACCGTGACAGACCCCAACTCCTCCATAAGTCAAAGTCCAAGCGACATGGAGTTATCCTCGGCCGAGCCGACTCCCAGCCCCTGTAAACATTACCCCTCCACGAACCTATCACAGCGCAAACCAAGGATGCACGAGACGAGCAATATTTCCTGAAGTAAATCAAACTCAAGAAAAAGTTCAAGAAAAAGTTTGCGAATCTAGTTGAGGCATTTTCACAAACAGTGACGTGCAACACTAGTAATGGATCTTTACCAAAAAAAAAACACTAGTAATGGAGTTTCTGACTCGAACGGGACTCAAACCCGCGCTGGGTTCTCGACGGAAGACAAGCAGAGATAGATGACAACAGAGCATAGGACCAACGGGGGTGGGGATCGCGTGAACCGGACGATCACGAGCTCCGGCTTGGCATGGTCAAAACAGGACAATAGCAGAGCTGAGGCTCACCTGGATGGTTTGAGGATGTCGGTGGGAGAGGTCGTCGGACAGGTCCACTCGTGGCTGAGGTGTTTGGACCTCTCGCTCTCTCTCAGTCGCCCCTTCTCCAAAAAAGGAAGAGGAAAGAAAAAATAAAACGCTCTCCTCTGTCCGTTTCTCAAGCTTTCCCCTGAACCTCTTTTGGCTGAACATCATCTTTCTCTTTTAAAGACCACCAGCAGGCGCAAATGGCTTCTGCCACCGCCAACCTGCCGTGGCCGATTGATCCCGACCCTAGGATCGTGCTGCGGCATCCTCTGTTTCTGTTCCTGCTGATCTGCTTATTTACGCCGTTGCTGTAGAGGCGTGGGCCACGCGAGTAAAGAAGAAGACCAGCATGTGGGCCAGCCCGCGAGGAAAAGAAAAATTTAAATAAATAAAAAAAAAAAAAAGGGGGCCAGGCAAGCCCACCTTTAGCCCAGCCCCACTCCCTTTTTTTAAATAATAATATTTTATTAAAAAAATGTTGTACATTTTAATATTAGTAATGCAAATGCTCCTACTATCCATATGCAATGCTGAATTTTAGTAAATTTTGCAATTATTCTACCACTCAAAGCACTTTACTTTCTTTTTTTCTTTGACAAGTGGTACACTTTTTAACCACAATGATCACTTTTCTGGTGAGGTGTTGATGTGGTGGACACATGATAGTGATGGGTGAACATGTGTTGTCACATGGCATCCAAAAAATTGGTCACATATTCACCACCTCAGCATTTTGATGGAAGATTTCCAATTTGTGTTGAATCCGGCCAAAATGCATCATTGCATAAAATAAAATAAAATAAAATAAAGGTAAAGTTTCTTGCTCTTAATGAAAGAAATTAGAATCCAATGACTCAATTGCAAGTACACTAAAAGATCAGTAAACATCCATTAAATTTACCTTGAAATTCCTAAAGACATTTGTTGCTAGAAAATTTACATTGGTGAAAATTTGGAAATTTGTATATCTGAAGGGCAATCAGCTTTCAATCTCCCCATTATTGTTACTGACGAACAATCATCATATTCAAAACAAACATTCTAAAAGTATGAAATTGCAATTTCACGTATGGTTATTACACACTAAGTAATCCAAGTCTTCCATAGAGTTAAATTCATGAACATCAAGAACCAACAAGTTCTCCAAGATTAAAAGCATTAGCAATATCTCTTAAGCGAAAGTCACAATAATGACAAACTACGTGGAGGCCAGTGGAAATATTGCTCGAGGGAAACGACAGATGTGTCCGGAAAATCTAAAACTAACCGGATTCATGAGACCATGAACAATCTGGATGCTAGATGCACCAAAACAAAGATCGATAAAAGAAGCTTGGGTGATTGTCAAATTTGTTAGTGGTTCTAGTAAAAAATAGTTTTTGAACATGGGTAAGAGAACAAATTGTCATGGGCAATTTACAAATAATGCGGATGAATGTAGGTCCAAGATCCTCATATGATATTGTCTCCCAATTTCATCAAAGATTTTCCATTCGACCCATAGACTTGGAACGAAAACCTCAATAACCTCTGGTGGTCCAATAGTATTGGGTAACTTTCTTATAGATGAGCTATACATCCTAATTAATTTAGTGCACCTGAACTTGAAAGACTATGACAAGTTATATGAACGGGTCTCGGTTATAGGCATACAACGATCCAAATACTATTGGACCACCAGAGGTTGTGATGAGCCTAAATTGATTGAGCCTTCGAGAGCAAGTCAATAAGTGGTCCAATAAGAAGATGGCAGGTGTTCTCTTAAAATCCTAAGCGTGCCACCTTGCAAACTAGGCTTGTGTCATGGCCTGAAAGAAAGCTTATCCAAGAGGTTCCTATGGGACAGCCGTGACACATCTATGGATCAAGTGACCCTAAGCTTGTATCCCCAAGTCCTAAAGTTTTCTCGAGTCTTCTAGAATACTCCAAGGGGCGGGCGATACAGTAATTGTATTCATATGTAATTAATGCGGGTAGTTGGTAGTTGAGGAGATCTAATTTCCATCATTAAATCGATGAGAGATCTATGGATAGGTTTGCCTTGTATTTGTATATATAGGGGTCTCCTCCCTCTCATTGTGCTCATCTCATTCGCAGGTAATACAATCCAGAGCTTCTCTCTCTAGAGCTTCTCTCTCTCTAAAGATCCTTGTGAGTTGAGTGTTGTGAAAGGCTGTCTGGGGGAAATCCAGGCTGTCTGGGGGAAATCCTAAGGTCACATGGGCAAGGGAACGCTAGATTGATCATCTCGTGACAAGTGGTATCAGAGCAAGTTGTTCCAAGTGCAATGGCTGATTCACGATCCGATGAGGCACTCGCCATGGGTGGTGACTATATGGATCGTGGGAGGAACGCCGAGAAGGCCAAGGGAAAGAAGAGCCGTGGTGGTTCGAGTTCAAGGGATCCAACGGGGGATCTTGTGCATCGCATGATAAAGCTAGAGTTGTTTGTCACCAATGTCCAAGGATCGGTTGACGACCTGACCCAGACCGTGGATGGAGTGGATGCCGGAAGGGAGGAGCTCGTTGATGAAGTGCAAGAGCTCAAGACCGGCATGGGAGAGCTCTGACACGAGTTACTGGGGACCCTAAGGGAAGAACTCGCACAACGGGACGAATCCCTAGAGGCCATAATGGCAGCTATGCGCGTGGAGATAGTGGAGCTCAAAGGTAAGCTCATTGAATCGAGAAGCAACACGCGTAAACAGGGTGATCACCATGCAAGGTCCACGAACGGACACACCCAAGTCAAAGGAATTCCAAGGCTCACAGGTGGCCAAAGACATGGACAATTTCCTCTGGTATATGGAGCGGTACTTCCAAGTCATGAGAATCAACGACGAGCAATCACGGGTTAACACTGCATTTATGTACTTAACTGATAATGTATTGTTGTGATGGCGTTGTCAGTTGGATAATAGGTGTGGAGATCCTATCTCGACCTGGGGTAGATTCGTCGAAGAGTTCCGACGAAACTACTATCCCACTTATGCAGAGGAAGAAGCTCGTGATGAGTTGAAGCGTCTCGAGCAAAAGGGTGGTGTGCACGACTACATCAAGCGGTTTTCAAAGTTACTTCTCCAAATCCCTTTGATAAACGAGACTGAAGCATACTACTAGTTCATGAGTGGTCTCAAGCCATGGACTAAACAGAAGTTGAAGCAGTTCAACATGGGAGATCTCATAACGGCCATGACCGTAGCCGAATTGCTCATGGAGTATAAGGTGCCTTCCACATCCCGATCAAACTCTTGTCCGAGGGATAAAGCCACTGGTGGGGGAGATCCGGGAAGATACAATCGCTCGACTGAAGGTAGACCACCGGCTGGTCCTCATAAGGCTCATGCAGAGTTGAGTAGAGGAGGACAAAGGAAGGTACGCTTGTATAAATGCTTATTTTGTGATGGTCCGCACATGGCGAGAGATTGCCCAAACAAGACCAAGCTGGCCACTCTTTGCAAAGAACAAGAGCCTAAGGAAGAGTCACGGTTGGGTTTCGCTGCAACTCTTTAGCATGATCAAGTCTAAGAAGGCGAAGGAGCCTAAAGACTTGATGTTCGCGGACTTGAAGATCATAGCAACCACGATGAGTGCACTCGTGGACACGGGAGCATCCGATCTGTTCATCTCGGAGGAGGCCGCAAAGAAACTTAACCTACGGGTTGAGAAGGGAGCCAGGTGGCTCAAGACAATGAACTCCAAGGAAGTCCCTGCAATCGGTGTAGCGAGGGACGTAGAGCTACAACTCAGGCCATGGAAGAGCAAGGAAACTCTAGAGGTAATTCCCCTTGACAACTACGACTTTGTCATTGGGATTAAATTCCTAGATAAGATCCATACTGTCGTATTGCCTTTCGCTGAGTGTATATACGTGTGGACAAGCATTGTCAATGCATGATCCTGATCCACCGTGAATTGGATCGTGATCGAATGATGATTTCAGCTATGCAACTCACCAAGGGAGCGAGAAAGGGTGAGATGACCATCCTAGCGACCTTGAAGGCGAAGGAAAAAAGGGTGAAGGGAACGAAGTCCTAACGGAGGTGATCCACATCCTCAACATGTTCAAGGAGGTGATGCCCCCTGAGTTGCCAAAGCAACTACCGCTTCAAAGAGAGGTGGATCATTGGATCGAACTGGTGCCTGAAGCTCAACCGCCTGCCATGGCACTTTATCACATGGTACCTCCTGAATTGGAAGAGTTGAGGAAGCAATTGAACGAGCTACTCAATGCGGGTTATATTCAACCATCCAAGGCTCCGTTCAGTGCGCCGATCCTATTTCAAAAGAAGCACGATGTGTCACTCTGGATGTGCATCGACTACCGAGCACTGATTAACCTGACTGTGAAAAACAAGTACCTGATCTCGCTCATCGCAGATCTCTTCGATCAACTCGATGGAGCTCAATGGTTCACCAAGTTGGATCTTCGATCGGGCTACTACCAAGTTCATATCACTGAAGGAGACGAGCCGAAGACCGCATGCGTGACGCGGTATGGATCCTACAAGTTCCTTGTGATGACGTTCGGCCTAACCAATGCTCCGGTTATATTTTGTACGCTCATGAACAAGATACTCCACCCTTTCCTAGATTGGTTTGTAGTGGTTTACCTAGATGATATTGTAGTATATAATTGGACACTTGTGGAGCATGTCGAACATCTAAGGCAAGTCTTCCAAGTATTGCGTGAGAATGACTTGTATGTCAAGCGCGAGAAGTGTGCCTTTGCCCAAAAAGAAGTTCCGTTCTTGGGGCACATCGTCGGGGGTGGGTGAGTGCGAATGGATAAGGCAAAGATTCAATCGATCGTCAAATGGGAGCCATCGACGAAGGTGACAAGGTTGAGGTCGTTCCTTGGCCTCACCAACTACTCTCGGCGCTTCATCCAAAGTTACTCAAGCATCACTGCGCCGCTCATGAACCTACTGAAGAAGGAGAAGCCATGGGAGTGGATGGATTGATGCCAAAGGGCTTTCAATCAATTGAAGAAGGCCATGATCGAGGAGCCAGTGTTGGTGTCGCTCGACCACACGAAGCCTTACGAGGTAGAGACTGACGCATCGGATTTTGCTATTGGTGGGGTTCTTATGCAGGATGGGCATCCGGTAGCGTACGAGTCTTGAAAGTTGAATGATACCGAGCGTTGGTATACCGTTCAAGAGAAGGAGATGACCGCAGTGATCCACTGCCTTCGGACGTGGAGGCACTATCTTCTGGGATCGAAGTTCGTTGTGAAGACAGACAACATAGCCACGAGTTACTTCTAGACCTAGAAGAAACTGAGTCCAAAGCAAGCTCGATGGCAGGATATCCGGACACACAATATTCTCCATAGCCAAAAGTTGTTCATTCCATTAAACTTCCAATCTCTCCTCTCACGTTAGAGATAATTGCATTAATAGTAATCTAGACAATGATAAGACAAACAAAAACCCTAAATATATTTTAGAAATCCAACCTTACCTCTGATGCCAATTGTTGTAAAACAAAAAGGAAACTAACAAAGCAGGCAATTCAATATCAAACACAAAAGAAATCAAGAAGGAACACTGAGGATACTAGAATTTTACGTGATTTAATTCGAGTGTTGATACCTATTTCATGAGAGAGCTAGTCATAAAGAAATCCATTATGAATTCAAAGAAGTATAGAGTTATGATTGTTCTATTGCCGAAGTGTTTCTCAGCCATAGATTACACTTAAAGCAAACCCCAAAAGTGTTATTTTATTCTGTCACAGAGAACTCAATCAAGAAACTTATAAGGAGAAAAGCCCTACCACCATGTTTTCTCTAATGTGTAACTTATGAGTAGTATATCCCTCGCCGCACGGGTGTGCTTTTTATTCTAATCCGGGTGGCTTGCTCGAAATTTAAAGCGATAAGGATTAGTCGGATAAAACAAATCTAAACATATCCCATGCTTGCTACCGGTTGCACTATGCATGTGGACAAAATAGTTTACGTGCATATGAAGGGATTGGTCGATCCATAAAATAAATAGTCTGATTTTGCCTTAGGCCAGCAAAGTCCTTTTATGTGTCGGCACCACACTCCCAAGAAAATCGATATCTCGAGATCCCTATCATCCGGCAAATTCTCTCTCAACATGTCAACCATTCCCAAAAGCAAGAGCGTTGACCGTTAATAAAGATGCCACTACTATTGCTCCATGCAGAGAGCAACTTGTGCGGTGCCTCCTTCTCCTGCAACTTGTGCTGTGCCTCCATCTCCTGCAACTTGTGATGTGCCTCCATCTCCTGCAAAGAGAGAGAGAGAGAGAGAGAGAGAATATGTTCCTCACTTATACCTTTATTTTCTCTTTCTCCAATTATTTCTTCTCCTATATATAGCAGGGGATAGCTCCATTAAGAAGCCATGCAAAATCACGGAGATAGTGTTATCTCCTGACACAGGAAGAGCTCAGCTTGTGATGATTCATGCTTTGCCTCCATTTCCTGCGAAAAGAGAGAGAGAGAGAGAGAGAATATGTTCCTCACTTATACCTTCATTTTCTCTTTCTTCCATTATTTCTTCTCCTATATATAGCAGGGGATAGCTCCATTGAGAAGCCATGCAAAATCAAGGAGATAGTGTTATCTCCTGACACAGGAAGAGCTCAGCTTGTGATGATTCATGGTTATAAGGCATTGCATGATTTGTGAAGCAAGGAGAATGAAGCCAAGGATGAATTGCCGGCGACTTTAGGAATTCAATGCGAACGCCTTTCAAGTCTCCAATTTCTGTTGGCAATTCATTCTTGGCTACGTTGGCCTCTCTTCACTTCATGTCATGCCATGGAGACCTAATTCTCTTAGCTTTCTATATCTCGAGGATTAAACCCTGAGGGAGCGTCGACCCACACCGCATAGGGTCTGCACACCGAGGAAATCTACTACAACACGCAAATCGGTCCATCCCAGGACCCGCATTGCAGGTGGCGTCGCGGGAAGAAGGGCAACTCCTCATCCATCTTGATGATCAATCCAGTCCCTCAATCACCACGCCATTCAATTCGGATTTCATTCATCTTTCCATGCCAAACAATTTTTAGCCCCTGCCGACACGTTGAAACGACCACTACAACCATTCCCACCACTCCATACCGTTGCATGTATATCCACAAAGTGCGAGACGGCAAAATTTAGACATATTGGTCCCGGAAGGATGATTGGCGGCATGGCTTGCTAGAACTTCATCTTTTTGGTCTGATTAGCCCAGTCAGAACAAATATCATTTTCCACACACCTTAAGATAATCTAGTACCATCAGCTTGAAAAGATACAATCTAATATGTGCAACTAAAGCAGCATCTAATCTTCTACTTATTCATCAAAAAACAATGTTTATAGGAAATATTCAAAATCCCCACGTTTCATATCCGACAAGCTGCTTACGAATTCCAATCCAGTCAAGCCAACCATTGCACCCACATAGGCCAATCCAAGTACTCTTGAGGTTACAACTTCAAAGGCTTTTCTGAGTAAAAGCGTCCTGGTACAGCAATAAAAGATGTAAAAAAACGATAAGTCATGAATATTGTTACTGCTGAATATCAGATTCCAGGAGAAAAAATTGACAATTTACAGATGCTTAATAACCGCCCTTATTTTTAAGCAACGATCAATTGTAAACATTCGTGTGATGTACAAGCCATAAAGAATTTTTTTAGACCTATCTTTGTCTTATTACAACAAAGATCACGAAAGACTTGCCTCAGAGATACCAAATTCTTGCTTCTCATCAATGTCGGACTTCTCCTCTGAGCCTGTACTGGCAGGTTCAAGCCGTGTAAGATGCTGAAAATATCTTAAAAACTTCACAATAACTGCAACGGCAGCTTCCTTCCTCTTGTGCACCTTGGTTACAGAAAAAAAGAAGACAGGAAAGAAGAATTCCTCCAACAGAAAAGTTACAATAAAACAAGAAAAAGGACTTGCTTATCTGGAGGTGCAGAAGGCTCGTGGGAGAGCATTCATGTTTTAACTCAGATAGCATAAATACAGGTAATGGAAATAAAAAATGGGACTGATACAGAGAAGGCAACTTTCTAAATTTCTCTCAAAGGCAGCCAAGACTTTACTGAATAGTTACAATTTTCTGGGGACTAAGATACCCTGTAGAGCATATGAACGCATCAATCCTGGGCTTCATCTGCATTAGCATAAAAACCTTTCACGTGGTCATCAATAGGTTGTTCAAAATCAAGGACAGCATAGCATAGATACAACAAGCAACACAACCTGCCCCTAGCATCTGTCTTACATTTCAAATTTTACAGAAGCTTGACAGTGCTTGGAAGTCACTAACAAGAGCATCTATCCATTTTGTGTGCTGAAGCAAATTATTGTAAGATATATAAACACGAGGGGGACTGTGTGTATGATTATTTGATGTGTTGCCTTGTCAATCTTTAACAAGAGAAAAGGCAATTAAAGACATTTAATGCTAAAACAAAGATACAATGTCTCCTCTTCCTACCACACTTGTCACATTTCACCACACTTCCTAAAATGAGGAAGACATTAGAGGATGATTACTCTGCTTAGCAATCTTATATAGTGTGCTTTCCACTTTTATCAGCACCAATGGTGGGTTCGCCTTCATGGAGGCACACATTATGTACTGAAATATGGAGCATCTGATCATATAAAAGGACTCAAGAGACTTTTCTTATCCATATATCTCCCTGGGAACTGCATTGCTAATTTTCTTTTGGAGATTGGTAGATCTCAGAGTTCCTCTGAATCATAGAAGCAATTAAATGTCGAGAAATGTTGATGGTCTTTTTGTCCGGGGTTGGGATCAGGATCGGGATTGGGACCGGGTTTTAGGATTCTGGTAGCAAAGACTACATAATCCCATAAAGAGTTTGACTAAATCTAAGTGATATAAGTTCAAATATAATGGTGCTAATTTTTTTTCTACTGGTGAAGAAAAAGTATCCTTAACATTTACACTAGGGGAACAGGTGGTGAAAGCTGCTAGAAGTAATCTACTCCTATCTCTCCTCCACCCAAATCCCTCTTATGATATCTTACTGTACCTAATTAAAAAATTTCCCTTTTAAATGATAGCAAAAAAGAGATATGTCAGCGTATAAAGCATAAACACAGGCAACTTTTAATTTCAGTTCTCTTGCCACCATGTTTCTATTGCTGATCATCAAGATGATTCAAATATATAAGCAAACTTTCAACTACATTCATACAGCACAGGAATTTGGACTCCTGGCATAAGCTACATACACACACAAATAAGCACAACACTAGCTACCGCTTACATTCACTTCCTGCCACCACCCAAAGCTCCCCTTCCCCGAAATAATTCATCAATCTGAGCCTTGATTTCCTCAACCGACCTATAAGGGTGCTTCCTCATTTCAGCAACACTCTGCAACCTTCCCACAAAAGTTTCATAAGCAGGCACCAGCCATTTTGTCACTGAGATCCTCAAGTCCTCCCTTAGCTGCTCATCAAAGATGACACAAGATGATTGCACTCTACATGTTTCCTCAAAGTAGCCATTGAATAACTTGACTTTTTCCTTCAGAGACCTCGGGTCTGCATTGGGAGCTAGAGAGGCATTGTCTGGCTTCAACACAACCATAACCTTATTCCATGAGCTTCTGATATAGCTCATCTGATATTGCCGCACCTTTGCAGTGTGCTTTCTGATCCAATCCTCCCCTAAGAGTAAACCCAAATCATTGCCTTTTGCCTTCTCTACAATGTACCTTCCATTATTCATCATAAAAATAGAACAGAGAGCAGAATCCCTGTAAATCTTTGATTTGGCCTCTAAATTACTCTCCAGAAGTTCCATGATCCATTCAATTTGGACTGACAGGGAGGATGAAGAGGCTCGACTGTCAAGATCTGGATATTCTTTAGGAGACACAATACTCTCCTCAAAAATTTGTTCGAGGATCAGCCGAGATCGGCAAGCAGCTCGAAGATAGTTCATTACATATCGAGTAATTGGATGCAGCCCTCCACCGGGAACAGCAGCTTTTGCTGGATCTCGGCGGATCAAATTCTCTAATTCCATGAATATCCCTCTAATTGCCTCTCCTAGCCTCTTCCAAATAGCAACAGCTTCATTTCTAAGAACCAAGCAGTACTGATCAGAGAACAAAGACTCAAATTCAGGCATCAAGTCTCTCATCGTCTCAAAGACGTCAAGAACTTTAAACAGGCGCTCAGGTGCCCTCGACCCAATCGCGACTGCATCAGCAAAGTTCAGGAGTTGAATGACACAGCCACGGCATACCTCCATGGAGCAGAGATCGGCAACAGAAGATAAGCCGAAGAAGACACGATCGCAGAGGCGGCGCTCGCTGGGGAACAGGATATAAAGAGCCACTTTCATGGCCTTCATCCACCGGTCTATCTCTTCTTCCAACTCCTGCCATGGCAATTTCTGGGCTTCCTCGATGCTCAATTTCTGTAAACCCAACCTCGACATGCTCTCCTCCAAGAATTCCCTCCTGCAGCTGCTGTAAACGTGCGAGCACTCCTTCCCAAACCTCGCAGCCACCATGCGCTTCGCGATCTCATGCAAATCATTTATCGTTCCCGACGGCAACGCGTCGATCACGATATCAAAGTCGTCCCCGAGCGGCTGCGCCACCGGAACCTGCCGCTCATCTCCATCGCCTCCCTGTTCATCGTCATCCTCATCCTCAGAGCCGAACGAGAAGTCCCCGTTCGACTCGCCCCGTCCGTACGGCCGGCTCAGCTCAAAGGCCTCCCCGCCCACCTCCATCAGAGACCTGAACTCGTCCTCGAGGCGGAACATCGCCTGCTGCGTCAGCTCCTCGGCGCGGCTCAGGCAGGCCAGGACGGCCTTGTCGGCGGCGGGCGCGGAGGCCAGGTCCCTGACGGCGGCGATCAGCTCGTCGACGGCGTCGAGGAACGCGGCGGCGTCGGCGGCGTCGGCCCAGATGGGGTTGTCGGAGGTGACGAAGTGCGAGATCTGGCGCTCCAGCGCGCTGAGGTTGCGGTCGAGCGCCGCGTAGGCCCGGGGGTCGCCGTCGGAGGCGGCGGCGACGGCGGCGGCCTTGTCGGAGGGGGAGAGCTTGTCGCGGGAGAAGCGGCCGTCGAAGTTGGAGAAGATCTGGAGGATGTCGTCGGCCATGGACTCGTCGCGGCCGAGCGTCTTGGCGATGTGGCGGGCGACGGCGAGCAGCTTCTCCTCGCCGTTCTCCGCCATTTCCAGGAGGAGGAGGAGGAGGAGGAGACCGCCTCGAACTGCTAGAGAGAGAAAGTGATAGAGAGAGAGAGAGAGAGAGAGAGAAGAGTCTTCAGTCAGTTATGGAGGAAAGGAGGTAAAGGTAAGGAAAAGACCAAAAAGACCAAAAGAGAAAGTCAGATTCGACGTGGAAAGACGAAGGCCGCAGAGAAAGGAGAAGAGAGAGAGAGAAAGAACTCTCTTTTGACTTTGCCCTCCACGTGTCCTGCGATCAGACCCTACGTGGCCGTTGGTGGGGGAGCGAAACCCAACTTTGCCCCTGCATTGACTCCCAATTTTCAAACCGCCCGAAATCCCAACTGGAAAAGAAGGCGCGGCGTGCTTCGGTCGGAACGCGAGAAACTCCCTCGTTTCGTGTCTGTCGAGGGGTGGAAATTAGGGAATGATAGTGGTGGTCAACAAAGGCAGAGAGAGCCGTGGAATTGAAGTCGGAACTTATGAAGCTAGAGAGACAATTAAAACACGGGGCGATTTTTTTTCTCCGTATTTGGTAGGAAGAAATTCTTTCCGGCCATCGCTCTAATTCGTTTTTTTATACGTGGATGATTTTCATAGCTTGAAATTCATCGATTGGCAGATTAATTAGATGAGATTTTCTCCGATCAGAAATCGAGGAAAACATGATATGGAAGAGGGTGGTAACCAAAGAAAATTTTCAATGCGAGTTGAATGGAAGTCTGACCTCGTTTTGGTCTAGATTCGAGTCAAAGTTGAAGTCCTAAGCATTTGAAGCAAGAGAAAAGTTTCAGAGTGCGCAAAGGTACATTTTTGAATGTCCTAAATCAAGCAATGAAATTGTGGCTGACTACATACGCTTGGACTTGCTGGGGCCTTCCCAGATGTAGTCGAAGGGAGGCGTCAATAACTATTTGTCCTTTACAGAAGAAATTTTTTAAAGAAAGTCTAGGTCTATTTTCTCAAGGACAAGAGCGATATGCTTGGTTACTTCCCAACATGAAGGTAATGATCGCATAGCAGATAGAGAGGAAAACCATGTGCCCAAGAATTTAATTAGAGGTCGGAGTTCTATTTATAGGAGATCACATAGTTTTATGCGATGATATTGTCTATTATTTAATGAATAGATCACGACATCACCTACAATTGTACAAAGAACTCTAGAGAAACCATGGTTAGGTTAGTGATGGTACTAGATTGAAGGGTATGATTCTTGGTTACACTCATGTAAGTGATGGCATGCCATAGCTAAGGGCAAGAAGGTGCATACTCCTAGGTCATGCACTTGTAGTGAAGAGACATAGGCTATTGTGCACAGGTGAGGATTCACTTGCGTTTATGATAAGCAACGATGTTATCTTCAACAAACTGCTCCGTTTCAAAAAGAGGAGTGAGTGATCAATTGTAGAAAAAGATCTCAATGATATCCAAAATAGGTAGAGCTTCATGGAGAGCCTAGAGAAGAGGAGAGTGCTAGAGATGTGATGCAGATGGGAGACGCACGACTTGGGTACCAGGATCTAGAGAAAGTTGACTACTAACATATTTAGAGTCTACTAATCCTTTATTTCAATTCATGCATATATGGTTAACTTTATAATTCCCTAATATATTCACGATCCTATTAATATGTTATCTTCCTCTCACTCTCTTCATTGTGACTTTCAAAAAAATCCCTTTGTATGTAAAAAGTTAAATGTAATTAAAATAATGTAGGAAGTAAATCCACATAAGATAAGAATTTATAAATTTGTCTACCAAAAAGAACATACCTACAGTATGCAATGTCATCAAAGATTCATGCATATGTCAGTTCTTTTGAAATGCGATGAAGTGATTAATATAATCCTAATACCCTAAACAAAAACATCAACCTTTACTTGAGTCCCCAAACCTGTTCCATTAATTCTCCATCCAAAATTTATTCTTAACAATCAAGACATGGAAAACTTGCAAACACAAGCTGCTTGAGTGTCTCAAGACAAGCCAAGTCAAGTACGAGAGATTGAAGACTGAGTGCAAAATCGAAGATCCCAAATGAGATGGAAGGAAAACTCCCTTAAGAGTAAGAGTATTTGCAAAAAAACCAATCCTACTTGTTCTACTTTTTTACCCAAATTTTAGATCCAAAAATATGTCATTTGGGCTGACCTGGAAATTTATCTTTAAACAATGTCTTTTTGAACATGAAATTTGGGGAAAAACTATAGCAATGATGTTGAAATGACACAGAGGATCACTAAGGACAATTTTGGACGATAGTTAATGGGAAAGATACAAGACTCAAGTAAAATTCGATAGTATTTTATGAGACCAAAAAAAATTAGGGTAGAATTGAGAAGGGCCTAAAGTTGGAGGTTTTTTTTTTTAAAGAAAAAAAAGTTTAAGATAAAATTGGGATTGGAATTAAAGTTGAGGTCTTTTTAGAGTACTAGGCCAAATAATATATATCTATTTATTCCTTCATAACTCTTAAAAGTTGCATTTGGTCATCTAGATTTGGATTATGATATGATAGGATAAGGTGTGATTAGAAATCCTCTAATTATTCTCCATATCGCGGAAAAATCCAATCATATGTTTAGCTTAATCTGGGATAGGATAAGACTATGATTCTTTAGTTTAAAAAAAAATAAAAGTAAAAAAATTGACATGGAAGCTTCTGGGCACGAGAAAGCAGAAATGGTTTGTGAAAACAAATCCAACAAGAAGAGGAACGTTATTGACGAGATTGGAAAGACTGTTGAATTGTCGCAGAGTGGTTTGAACTTTGAAGGTCAATTTTATGGCCTTTCCCAGCGGGAGGAGGCTGAGTCTAGCCCCTTAGAAATTCACTAAAAATTTTCAATTCATTTTTCTTGCCTTGAGGATTCACAATCGATTTTAGAGAGCTGAAAGGGTAATAAAATGCAAGACGTGAAACCTCAGCACCACGGCCTTCTCACAGGCAGGAACTGCAAGCTCTCAGGCGTAAGCAATTCGGCAAAGGCCGTGTCGATGGGGACGAGAAGGATGATCCTGGTGCTGCCCTCGTCGGCCTCGAATTCCTGGACGACGCCGGAAAGAGCGACGTTGAAGTTGGGACCGTCAATTAGGGCTTTGGTCATGTCGAGGTCCAGAGGAGGGGAAGTGTCGGAGGGCATGAGGTCTAAGCTGCAGGGGATGATGAGGAAATTGACGATGAAAGTGGAGAGATTGTAAGGAAGGGACAGTATTGATGGGCTCGAGGAGGGTGGCGTTGGGGGAGGGGGTGGGGGCAGAGTTATCAAGTTGATTTAAAAAATATATATGTATATCTAATTCAAATTTATTCCACTCCCTTCCCCAAATTTCTTATTGACATTTTATCTGAGTATATCCAAATTTATCCAATCCGGATGACATTGCCAAACACCCTATGTAATTCAAATCCGAATTACCAAATATAACATAAAGGACAGTTTTGCAGACGGTGATAAAATTTGTGATATTATTACATTTATCCTATCCTACAAGGCCAAGTAAGACAAGTGACGAGCCTATAAATAATAATTTGAATTTAATTTAAGAAATTAAAGATGAAAAATAGAAATTTATTTTAAATTAATCTTATTTTATTTTATATATTCAACTTTCATTCTATCTTATAATAAGCATTCAATCTATAATTTAAATATTTATATTTATTATATATTTTAGGTATTTTTGTATTTTAGGTATGTTAGTATAGTTTACTATTTGATAAAATTTTATTAAATAATGATGAAAGGAGAAAAATAAATAATAAAGAAAATAATATAAAAATGAGGAAAATAAAAATAAAAATAAATTAAAGAATAATATTACAAGAGATTTTCACCATATCCGCTTATGAACATTTAGATTCATTTATAATAATATGTCATTTATATGTATAAAAAACGCATATTTATAATGATGCTAATATATCCGACTTTAATACTACATTCACCAAACAATAGATCGATAAAAAAATTACGCGATTTCTATTCAATCCAAAGCCATATCCTAATTAAAAATCTAGACGACCAAACATGCCTAAGAGTCCGACGCAAGGGTAGGTCAAGTTTTTGTAAAGGAGAAACAAAATTAGGGAAGCAACGAATGAAGGACTAAAAAGGATGGGTAAAATGAGATTTTTAATATGGCAACACTCAGCAGGGCATTGTCGGGTTGACAATCCTTGTTGGGTTAAGCCTTAAGGGCTCAGATCTTCATGCACATAAAAATTATTCGTGGGAAGGAACTTCAACTATACCGATTAAGAGGCAGTGCACTAAAATGGTCATAATATTTGACAAATACAAAACTAATTTCATCAAATGAATCGAAATATAATTTTGGGAGGAACAATGATCAGATATTGGGCCACTTTAATATGCATTGTGGACCTTAATTGCAGCAAGCATTTCAAACGTGCGAAACCTTATTTCCTTAATTTCTGGGTTTCCATCCTCACTGTACCTGTATCTGATGTGCAAAATTGCACGGTTCCGACCTTCAAAGAGTACCGGAAAAAACTTTCGATTGGCGATCAACATATAAAATCTCAATTTTGGCATTGCTTATAGACATTTGATTTCGCCGAGGAATCTAGATCTTCAAACGGTCTGCAATTCATCTGGGGTAAAGCAATTTTAATGACTCTAAAGGGCAAATGGCATAAACCGATGAAATGGTATATATCTGGTATAAGCCCACAAAAAACAAATTATCAGGGTGATTTTGCTCGGAATGAAGACTTCACGAGGACATACGGTTGATGATCAATGGAATAATAAGCTTATTTGCACTTGACATACCAAGGCCGGTCCAGCACCCTGCAGATCCATATCGTCGAAGACCTCGGCTTGTGATTCCTATTGTTGAATTGCTGGTGCTCCGGCATACACATTACGGGAAGCTAGCTAGTTTCCAGCTTTAGTTGTCATCCCATTACAGATAAATAAACAAAAGAATAAACAGTGGTGCGAAGGATAATGTATTTCATGCAATGGGTATGGCCAGAAAACAATAAAACATGACGTAACAAGCCAATGCAAAATGAGTGATTCTGAAATTTATGAGCAAGATAGAATGAGATGCCATAACACGTCGGCAATGCAATTAGTTGATGTCATCACCACAACCATATAAACCGACACGGAAAATTCTCTCTTGTACGAAAAGACCATTCTAGATAAACTATTGGAAAGATATGTTGAATAGATCCCAGTGAAGAAGCCGCTAACAAAGAAAAACTAACGAGAATAATTAAGCTGCTGCAACATATAGTACTTCTATGTATGCATAAGAAAAGGACCTGCGACTTATCTGCATACATCAATCTAGTGTGCATCGCAACTAAACATAAGAATAGGACCTGCGACTTATCTTCATCCATCTATCTAGTGTGCATTGCAACTAAACATCAGAATTGCAAAATCTTCGTTTGAGTAGGCAGATTACCCAAAAGTTCGACTGAAAATTCAGATGCTCAGTCTTCCTTGTCTCCTGGCCTGTATTCTTTTCCTTCATTGTCCAAGGAAGAGCTGCTTGCTTGATCTGCCTCTTCTCGTACCAACTCGCAGGGGCTCTTCTTTGTTGATGCTTCGGATGAGCATAAATACACAAACCAGGAATACAATTATGTACACAGTTCTGACCCCAATAAGTGAATTGATGTAGCCCATAAATGATGGGCCGTTAATACTTTTCGCCTCTGTTCTTCCTTCCCTGAATCCTTCAATAAATTGTGTGATTTGAGATGCCTGATCCTCCTCATTGATCACTTCAGAACCAACCACCTTTCAAAACAAAAAGGGTTGTACGGATCAGTACAAGGCATTACTACTGTAACCCAAAACTCGGAAGGAGAAAGCTAATTGAATAGTGAAGTAATAAAGTCAAAATTCAATCATCACTAGATTTGGCCAACTCCCTTGCTTTTCATTTCGCTTGGTGGAAAGGTTAGCAATAAGTCCAAGGGACTGGTTAGAAGTCGTCATTATTTGCTCAACAACGGAAGTCACGAAAACGACGTGTAATACCAACAAAACCTACATAGGAAAACAGACTAGCCCGCATAACCTGCATGAAGTTGATAAGAGATATGATGAATTCTATGCATAAAACTGGACAGTGGATATAGAATGACTGCACCTCGCCTTAAAAACAATCATTTTCTCAGATGAGTCCCCTTATTTTAGGCAAATATTCATGTTTATCCACTGTGTCAAACTAGCTAAGCCAAATGTAGAGGCAAACCTATATAGTTTTAACTTCAAGAGAGAATGACTTAAATTACCTTAAGGATTTCAAAGAAGAAAACATTCTATAAAACTATAATTTCTCTTAGGAATCTAAGGAAAGCAAAAGGAAAATAACCAGCCTTGCTGCTTTTACCTGCTAGAAGCAATGCCAAACCAAAAACTGTCTGGATTGGTAAGCAAATAAGGCACACAGAGAGCATCAGCACCAATCCCATTCTATTTTCCCTCTATTGGCTACTTAGACTTCACAGGAGAAAAAAATGCAATATTTGCCCAATTACTTATTGTTGTCTCAACTCCATATCATCAAGTTTGAGTAAGTACGTATGCAGATATAACACACATAAGGTGCTTTTGAAGCTTTTCTTCAGCCTAAGATATCAATCAATATCCACCTATCGTCTGTTGACTTTCATGTCATTAAGAGCGCATAATTGCCAACTCTGCAATATTCAGTTAGAAAAATCCAAACCATTAGATGGTTAAATTGCTTAGAGTAAAAAAATGGACTACTAAATATGTAAAGCAAGGGAGCAAACACCTTCCAAAGTGTCAATAAGACTATCCAAAACCAAGAAAGCGAAGTTCAAAGGAAACTCCAATCCAATCCTCACTTCAAAGAACTATCTCTGTCCCATCAAAAGCAGATGCCCCCAATGAGATCTCTATGTCATCTAAAATTAAACTTCCTATATATATATATATATATATATATATATATTCCATCAATTTGACACGTTCTCACAAACACCATTGAGAAAGCTAAAACCCATTTCACTGTTCAAATATCAAACACAGAGGATGCCAGACTTATCAAAGTCTTATGCATTAAAATACAGTTCCTACAGCTGCATCTTCATCAAGGTGAAAGAATTAGCCAAAGCTCCAGACTTTGTCTCAAATGTGTACTTGCAAAGGCATAAATCCTAACTTCTCTATAGTACAATCCATTGCCAAATCAATAGCTTTGTCAAAAACAACTGAAGTCCAGTAGATGACCTAAACAAGGAGGTGGGAGAGAGATCCTTGTCAAATTTAAGCAACTTAATTGACATTATCAAGTTAAAGCTAAAATTAATACCAATCATGACTAAAATATTATATGCAGCTATTCAGGCAGATACACCCTGCCAAGTGCATTACAAATTCTGTGTACTTTGACCAATTCCACAAATAAGTGGAAACACTCTGCATAAGTAAGCGTTGAATAATTCGAGCTGAAAAATGCAATGT